>CP092863.1:6459832-7670766 GCA_030710605.1 Cordylochernes scorpioides | reverse complement strand
AATCGCTAATAATGCTGGAAAGCTCTGAATTTATTTTGAAATGAATGCCTCCAAATATTCCTACCCAGTATGTATGCTGTCTAAAATTTTCTATCAGAGCGCAACTTGTGTTCTTTACCTTGGTTTACCTCCGAAGTATGATGATGGATCCACTGCTTTATTATGTTAACTGAAGGACAGATTTTAGGGGAGTAGTTTTCCCTTTTTTTCCTAACATTAATTCATGAAACTGCATGCACAATATACAGAGGGTGTTCACACTTATAGGAAACAATTTTTATTATAAAATATTATAAATTAACACCATATTTGAAAATTTTCAAATGTTCTATTTGAAAGCCTTTTTGTTTATTTACAGAACGGCACCTGATTTTCCACGATAGCAGACACTTTCTGATCATGGTCATACTCAAAAGATCCCATTCTTCCTTTACCACTTTTCCAGAGACCTTCAATTGTCCTAGGGTGTCTCTTTCCAAGTGCTCTTTTAAGGCATCCAAAAATGCAAAAATCCATCGGGGCTAAATCAGGAGATTTTACTGGGGTTCTGTTCTTTGGAATAGTGTTGATTCCTGTTCTTTGCCTTTGATCTTCCAAATAAGCTTGGGTTGAAGATGAGGTATGACTTGTGGCGTTATCATGGTGAAACCAGACTTTGTTGCTCTGTTTTCCATAGATAGAGGGAATATCATTCAAAAATATAGGTTCTAAAATGTTGTTTTGATAGTACTCCGAGTTTATTTTGGCATTTCTTTCAAATTTTCTTATTTTAAATTTCCTTCATATGATATACCGCATGCCCCCATAAATCCTTTGGGGTAACTTTCGGCACATTCCTTCAACCAAATTGGCCTTGATTTTTCCACACTTTTTTGATAGTATATAGCTCTTTTTCTGTCTCAATCGGTTAAATATACCCATGCTTCATCATAATGTAACAATAAATTTCCATCTATCAGCAGCCAAGAAATTTTCATAAAAATATCTGCTGATAGTGTGTCGCTGACGAATATGGCTCTGAAACAATTTGTGAACCGCATGTTTTTTTGTAGCTTTTAGGCCTAAATCTTTATTTATTATTTTATTTATTGTTGACACTGATGTTCCTATTAATTTGACTATATCTCTTTGTGGCATAGGATTTTCTTTTGTAATATATTCTTTCACTTTTTTGACAGTTACAGGAGTTCTCACAAATATAGGGTGATAATCTTTTGTCCATTTCTCCGTAGGTGCTTTGAATAAAAACTTGATATTTTTGTTGTGAAAAATATTATAAATACCTTTTTTAGAAATGTTGATATCATCTTGTTTGCATATTTTAATTATGTCCAAATAGGTAAGATTAGCTCTGGAAAGTGGTAAAGGAAGAATGGGATCTTTTGAGTATGACCATGATCAGAAAGTGTCTGCTATCGTGGAAAATCAGGTGCCGTTCTGTAAATAAACAAAAAGGCTTTCAAATAGAACATTTGAAAATTTTCAAATATGGTGTTAATTTTTAATATTTTATAATAAAACTTGTTTCCTATAAGTGTGAACACCCTCTGTACAAATGGCATAAAATGTATTCCTGTTTGTTCTAGCTTAAAAATAAAGTTATTATTGTGTCATTATTTTAGAAAAAGAACTGTAGATTTTTCATTAATAGACATCTTAATACGATGCTTTAGCGCGCCATCTATTATAAAAAATTTGGCTTATTTTTGACGCGTCTGATTCTTTTTAAAATATATCAATTTTCTACTGCCCTTAGTTCAATGATAAAATAATGGGAGCCCTTCCATTATTTTATCATTGCAGTAAGGGCAGTATAAAATTGCCAAAATAGTCCTAATTTCTTAGTCATGTTAACTTATATATTGAACTTAAGACGAAATATGCAAAGTTAATTAGTGTGAATAAGGAGAGAAGTTTTCCCTCGTATTAACATCTCTTGAATGATAGAAGGAAAAAACTTTTACCTTAGAGAACATAGTGAGAGTTTAATAAATAATTTTTATATTTAATCTTACTTAATTACTATATATAAGTACATTTTAAATTACAGTAAAACCCTTCTAAAGGGAACCAGAGATATAGCAAACCTTCCCTTATAACGAACCTGAAATAATCCACATTTTAATTTTAATATAAAATGAACTCTAGATGGAAATTTTGCCGGAAGGATATTCATCTATAAAGATAAAGGTCACCTCTCCTGTCAAAAGAGAAATCAAAACCAGATGCCATCTATTGACCGTCGCCGCAATCAATACAGGGCTCTGGCACCTGCTAAGTTTCAAGTCAAACTTCTTCATAAATTAAAAAATAGTACAGAAGTGAAATTGTACTGGGACTTGGTTGATAAATAAAGAGAAAGTTATCTCCCCTAGTTGTGCAACCAAAAGTTGCTGATAGCCTGCGCTACCTGTTGGAATAAATGTCATCTTAAAATTCTTGTATTTTTTTATAATTACAGAATTGACCAAATACTTTCTAAAGGCTTCAAGAAAATAAGACCTAATCCAAATAAAGTAATAGTGTGTGACGTTTGGGTAATCGTTGTTACCATCATCAGACAAAAGAATTTAAGAAAAAAAGGTCTTTTGTTTGATGATGTTAACAACGCTGTTACCCTGAAACGTCACACACTATCCATTTATTTGTTTTAGGTCTTATTTTCTTGTAGCTATAATCTATAATCCAAATTGTGCTTCATTTCTACAGGTTTAAAAAGAGATTAAAAGTAAAGAGAAGGATTGACTACAATATAATTAAAGATGACTACAATATAATTAAAGGACACTTCCCGATTGTGAAACTGAATGTTTTGCTAATGGCTCTCTGCTATCTATTGAAAAATGTATCAACTATCTCAAGGTAATAAGACCTAATCCAAATAGATAAATAGTGTGTGATGTTTCTGCAACAGTGTTGTTGCCATCCTCAGAAATGTCACACAATATTTATCTATTTGGATTTGGTCTTATTACCATGTGTTTATAATCTATAATCCAAATTGTGCCTTATCATTATCAACTATCTGTTCACTTTTTTTTTCAGATTGACCAGAATTTTCTATTGGTCATTGGATGGAGTGTTGGGCCTTGCATCCTGCATTTACAACATACACTCATAGACAAATTTAAGGAAGTTGCACCTTTTAGCATGTGAACACAAGGTAATAAGACCAAATCCAAATAAATAAATAGTGTGTGACGTTTCGGTAACAGCGTTGTTACCGAAACGTCACACACTATTTATTTATTTGGATTTGGTCTTATTAGCTTGTGTTTATAATCTACTAGCTGAATGACCCGGGCAACGCCCGTGTTTTACCTGATTGAATGTTTTGATTCAAATACTATTTGTTACAATTATAAATTTGCGCCTTATATAAATGCATATTTTAGTTAATAACTATAGCCTATGTGCTTTATCTGTCTATGTACTGTTGGCTTCCGTAGGCGTCTCTTACAGGGAAAAGGAAAGAGAGGATTCCATTTGGTTATTAACTAATATATGCATTTATTTAAGGAGCGACCCGCTCCAGCACAATAATTACATAAACGAAAAGGCGAGTGGGGGGGGGGGGCAAAGGTGGCGTGAGCGTAGCCAACCAATAGGAGGGCGCCATTCCAAAAAAAAAGCAAACGGTGACAGAGACAAAAACTGACTGATGATTAAGAGATGAAGAATGACGCTCGTAACTGTATATAGAATAATCCAAATTGTGCCTTATCCTTTTAGCATGTATTTTGGTGTATTCAAACAATAACTGAAAGATATTACAGAAACCTTTATTGAAGACACACGAGATATATAACCAAGTGTGAATAAAATTGCCTCTGTCTCAAAAAAATAAAAATAGAATACAGGTGACATCAGATTTTCCACTTCCTTAAGTTTTGTCCATGAATGTAGTTTATCTAAAACTCCTGCGTGTGATAGGTGACGCTCATTTCTAGCCTTGAGACAGGATAAACATTAGCCATCAATTTGGATGATCTGAATGCTTTCTTTGTTAGATTCTTTACATTCCTTTATTATTTAGTGATATGTGGAACAATATTTGGAGTTTAGATTTCAAACATTGCATTAAATTTGACCTTGTTACCTTATTATTAAGTGATAATTTATTAAACTCAATTTTATCCATTGTTGTTGTCGTGTCCAATGAAGGGCCTCAGATGTCTCCATACATCTCTATCACAGCAGTCGTAATGTCCACTATCTTGTGTGTGTAAAGCTGTTGTTCATGTCAATTTTCTTGCAAGGCTGCGGCCATTTCTGGGCATGAGAATATGTGGATAGGTGTTAGTTCAACACCAGGACAGTGTTTGCATGTCCTGTAGGTTCTTGTGCCATCAATTTTATCTATGTTCTTATTCATTATATAAACTTGTATCTATTCTTATATATCAAACTGTATAGTTATTTGTGCTTATATATCACATTTCTACTTGAATCTACCCAACCGACTTATCATTATCATATAATTTCCCATGTAATTGAATATTTAAATTTATTATGGTAACATGTGCAATTCTCAGCCTGCAACCCCAAGAAACATTATTTTTATTTTTTATTTATTTATTTATTTTTTTGCTTATCCCTAGTACACGTGGTACAGGCCATGATAATCATGGTGGGTAGTTAGCGACTGCTTTTTACTGTAAGCGCACCACATGTCTACACATGTGAAAGCAGTTCGACTTTGCACTTACAAAGGACAATTTTCATTGGCAAATTATCATTATTATTCTTTAGAAACTCTCCAGTAAGAGGTCACCTCTCCCTAAAGGCCACCTTGGTGCTACAACTAAGTGTCCTTCACAGAGAGATTCTACTCTTCTTCTTCTTTCCTATCTCCACTCAATCATATTAAGGTATCAAGCTTGTAAAGCTTGAGACTTTTGATGGTGTTTGCCGGGGAAGAGTAGAGCTCATCAATGAATGAGTCAATACAGTCAATAATATGTCTTGGGGTTGCAAGCTGAGAATTGCACTTAGTACATAGTGGGAAAACCTTGCAACCATTCTGGAGAGTCATTGTCCGTAGATGACCAGACTTAAGTCTGGAAATCAAAGACTGTTGTTCTCTTGGGAGGACAGAACCGGTGCGAGATTCTACTGTTTTTCTACTAATGTATTGTAGCAGATTATTTATTATTCTATAAAAAGATTTTTAAATTTTGATATTTGTTTTTCGATACACTGTAAAATTTTCTCATTGCCTCTCTGCTATTTTATTAATTTGGTTTTACATTAAATAAATTGCTGCATCATTCTGAGGTTTGTCTTTCCTAATTTTCTACGTTACAATATGAAATGTGTGTTTTTGCAGGTCAGCCAATGTCCTCCTGAAGAAACTAGAAAAGTGAAGAGTCCAGGATATGATGGCGCAGTTGACTTGACAACTCCAATATCAACTTGGCATCTGTCTAATGTGGTTTAACAGTCTGTAATTAGACGTGTTGCTTCGTGTATTGCTGTCTGATTAAAGTGTGGTTCAATGACATATTTATAGGTTATATGTATGTTATGAATTATTTTATGTTATGATTTATTTTGTTTTGTTGTTGAAAAAGATAGGGAATTGAAGGTGTAGTCGTGAAAAAAGAAAATATAATTTTTTACCCATCAAGTAGTTTTTATTTTGAATTACTTGAAGTAAATTACACATAAAATTATTTTTCACAGTAATATAGAATTTTAAAATGAATTCTATATTTGTGATTTAAAAAAAAAGGTAGGTTAACTATACATATTTACAACAATATTTAAAAGTGTTAATGAGAGGGCCTGGCTCATCAGTGGTGAACCCTCTATTTTTGGTGAAACAGCTAAGAGGGTTCACCACTGATGAGCCAGGCCCTCTCATTAATTTTTTCATTGCAGTAAGGGCAGTAGAAATTGTTTAATATCAAAAAGAATCTTACGCCTTTAAAATAGTTTTGTATTTTGATAACAGATGGCCTGCTAGTGCATCATATTAAAAAAGTTTGAATACCATATTTATTCAATTGTGAATAGAAAGCAGTATTTTGAGCTTAAAACTAAACAGAAACAAACTGAATCAAGTAAAAGACAAGTTAATAAGACCAAATCCAAATAAATAAATAGTGTGTGACGTTTCAGTAACAGAGTGGTTACCAAAATGTCACACACTATTTATTTATTTGGATTTGGTCTTATTACCTTGTGTTAATAATCTATAATCTTGATTATGCCTTATCATGAATCAAGCAAAATGTTTTATTCCAAAAACCCTAACGAATTGTAGAAATATGGAATTCATACTTTTTCATATTTATTCACAGGAATTGCAAACATTATCAGAAACACAATAACCAAAACAGCCAAAGAGTAATCAAATGGATAAGGGTATTTATTCAGTTTAATGTGATCACTGAAATGCTACAAATATGTAGATCTTGTACCAACCAGAGTAAAATAACATCAGGAATGTAAGAAATAACGATCCTAAATCAATCATAGCCCAACACAGAAATAGGTCAAAAATGTAGGATGTCATTTTCAGAACATTGTTTTGAGAGCAGAATATATTTGGAATACTTCATACCCTCCCAACAGAGAAATTGACCTCTCCTTGCAGTTTATTTATATGTTTGTATTATATATATTGTTTTGAAAAAAGAGCAATCCATATTTAAATCATTAGATAATAAAAAGGCATATATTGGATTTTAAAAATATATGCCTTTTTATTATCTAATATATATGTGTGTGTGTTTGTGTGAAAACAATAAAAAATATAAAATAGGTCAGATGTTGATACTAGAAACAAAAGAGGCATATCCTGACCAGGCTCACATGAGCTTTTCTAGATGGCAGAGCACCATCTAGTGGGTCAAAAATAAACTAAACGTTTATTTAACTTGCTCCGTGATATTTGACCAACCCAATTTCTTGATAAATCAAGAAAAGTAAACTACAAGCGCGTTTCAGGCTGTAGGCCCTCGTCAGGGTGGTGCAGATTTGGTCGTCGAGGTACAGTCTGCACCACACTGATGAGGGCCTACAGCCCGAAACGCGTTTGTAGTTTACTTTTCGTGATTTATCAAGAAATTGGGTTGGCCAAATATCACGGAGCAAGTTAAAAACATTTAGTTTATTTTTGCTCCACTAGATGGTGCTCTGCCATCTAGAAAAGCTCATGTGAGCCTGGTCAGGATATGCCTCTTTTGTTTTTAATATATGTATATATAAAAAGTTCAATTTGGATTATAGATTAGCAACACACACAAGGTAATAAGACCAAATATAAATAAATAGTATGTGATGTTTTGGTAAAAGTGTTGTTACCAGACAAAAGACTGAATGGGAAAGCATTTCACAGCTTGTTCTTAAATAGTTAGTACTGTTATCAAGTGTGTAAACAAGAGAGCAGATAGGAAGAAAATTGATTTCTAAGAACCCTTTGTCTGATACTGGTAACAATGCTGTTACCGAAACGTCACACACTTCATTTATTTGGATTTGGTCCTATTACCTTTTATGACAAAGTAATAGGTAATTGGGAAATAATATTGTTGCATCATGATTAATGCACGTATTTTAAAAATGATTTATAATGTTAATTTTAATATATATTTAAAATTTAAATTATATATTTATTTATTTATATAAAACAGATTATTACTATAAAATATTATGTGCTATAAAACATTTGTATTTTGATACACTGAATACCCAACCTGCTTTAAACTTTGATATGAAAAATAAATAGATATTCTAGGTGTTGCCTAAAAATATAGTTGTCTTATTATTGACTGGTTTAACCTCGTAGGAATGTTGAGACACGTTCTGGAAAGATGCGAGACGTGTCTGAGGAGAGAATCAAGACTGAAGGATCTGCCAAACTGCAGCCTGGTGCAACAAGTAGAACTTCTCCAGTGGACAACACAGTTGCAGACTCAAAGTGCCCCTTAGAAAGAGGTGTCCTCTTACCAGAGTAGCTCAGTGGTGAGAATGGTCGATTTGTCAATGATATATAGCTGTTCTTTGTATTGAAGTGTCCACTCATGGAGGTTCTACTGTGAATTATTTTATAAATTGAAGATCATGATTCGATCAAAAAAGATATTCTCAGTCCATTTACATCCTAAGGCTTTCAAAAATTGTACATGCATTTTTGGTAAGAAGAAAACTCCTGTGAAAGAGGAGTATTGATATCTTGCAATTTTCTAAGTAATTTCTCTCCATGAATTTTATTGAACCATCTATATAGTAACTAATTAATCTCCTTATAGCTTACCCTCATGGACAAAACTTAAGTAAATTTCCTCTTTTGAAGTCACTGGTCATCTCCTTTTTTTTTTTCTGAGGAGAGAGAGGTAATTTTGTTCACACTTGGTTATCTAGTGTGTCTTCAATAAAGGTCACTGTAATATATTTCAGAGTTATTGTTTGAATCCTGATATACATGTTAAAAGGTACAACTTCCTAAGTCCATAAGTACATTTAGTGTCATGTCCATGAGATCTCATGAGTCTATGAAAGAAGGATAATTTTTTTTTTATAACTTCAAAACATAACCTTTCAAACAATTCAGTTCTTTGATAGCTGCAACTATAATGAATGTTATAAAAAGACGATTTTGTATATATGATGACATATATGTATATGAGACATATATATATATATATATCATTTGCATATACAGTAGAACCTCCATGAGAGGACACCTCTCTACAAAGGACAGTTTTCATCACCAAAATTGCCAGTTTTGCTTATTGACAACTCTCCTGTAAGAGAACAGCTCTCTCTAAAGGACAATTTAGCTCTGCAAATACAAGGTGTGTCCAATAAATAATGAGACTGGTCAAAAATAAAGAAAAAATAGAATGATTAAAAAATATTTATTAGTATTTTTCAAAATAGCCCCCTCCCGCATCTATAAATAATTTCCATCTCTTCTCCCATGATTTAAAACATTTAGAAAAGGCATCTTTTGGGATGTTCTTCAAGACCTTTTTCGAATCCGCTATGAATGACTCTCTAGTGTCAAATCGCCTTCCTTTAGGAGCCATTTTGAGTTTTGGAAAGAGAAAAAAAATCATTTGGAGCTAGGTCTGGGGAATAGGGAGGTTTTTGAAGTATTTGGATGCCGTGTTTAGTCAAATAAGTCAGTGCAGATGTAGCGGTGTGTGGTGGGGAATTATCATTATGGATAATCCAATTTTTGGAACTCCACATTTCACTTCTTTTCAGACGAATTGATTCACGTACACGTCTCATAATGTTCAAATAAGACTCCTTATTGATTGTTTGACCTTCCTCTAGATATTCATAATGCACAATTCCCTTTATGTCAAAGAACGTGACCAATAAGACTTTGTTTTTTGACTTGCAAAGTCGGGATTTCATCGTTCTTGGTTCTTCTTTTCCTTTCCACTCCATGGATTGGCGTTTTGTTTCCGGGTCATACCCGTAAACCCATGTCTCGTCTCCAGTTATTACTTTTTCCTTCCAATTAGGGTTTTCTTCCACCATTTCAAGCATTTTTTTTTTTGGAAACTTCAACGCGATTCTCCTTTTGTTGGATTGTGAGCATTTTAGGGACAAATTTTGAAGGTATCTTCTTTAACTGCAAGTCTTCTTTAATTATCGATCCAACTAATGATTTTGATATCCGTTTCTTCCTCAATGTCCCGTAACCTTCCCTATTCGTGGATTTTCTTTTATCAAATTTGAAATTTAGCTCACCTTTCAGGGTTCCTGTGCAGAATTGGACGTCCAACACGCTTCTCATCTTTCACCTATTCAATTTCATTTATAAATCGTGAAAACCATCTAAATGTGGTGGGCTTATTTACATTTTCATTTCCAAATGCCAATTTCAACAAATCTAAAGTTTCTGAAGCCGATTTCCCAATTTTGTAGTAAAATTTAATACAAATTCGTTGTTCGAATTTTCTATCCATTACAAATTGTTATGCAAGGCGTTCTTTTTACAAGCTTACAATTTATCGACTGCGCGCGCAATCACGTGATGTGATATACCGCAGTGTAGCTGAAGCTTTCTATTTTTTAATAGACTTAAAAAAAAATTATCATATCATTTTTTATTTGTTTTTGACCGGTCTCATTATTTATTGGACACACCTTGTAAGTGTCCTTACAGGAAGATTCTACTGTATATAAATTTAAATGCATTTAGATATAAGAAATGAAAGAACATTAAAGCACCAATGTTTCTTTTACACATAAAACAAACTTCCACTCTCCTCAGTGCGTTGAAAAATATTGGAAGGGCTTGGCTCATCAGTGGTGAACTCTTCCAGCAGGGTTTCGCCAATTTATTCACCAGTAAACTTTTGTAGTAAATTTTTAAATCGTGTAAACATAAAATAATTTTTGAAATGAAGGCGATAAAAACGTGGTGATTTTATTTTAATGGTAAAAACACAAGCTTTCAGGCAAGAATGCCCTTCTTCAGGTTACAACTTGGAAATATTTTAAAACTATGGATATGAAAGATAGCCCAATACAGTAGGTAAATAGTTCAGCTGGGGGGATTTTATCGCCTTCATTTCAAATATTATTGCGTGGCTACGTCATGTCTGATCCTAACTTCGAATATAAAATAATTTTAGTAAACCATAAAAGGTTACCTTGTGTATTCTATTTAATTTTGTTTTCCTATAGAAGGTCTCCAAGGCCTGAAAGCTAAAGAGTGTCATTTTAAATTCTTTCAAATAGAAACTACACAATCTCGGATACCTGATGTTTTCGCCAGAATTTGTTAAATAACAGGAAACTTGATACAACTCTCACATCTCAATAGCAATAGGCTTCTGTGAAATGGCTTTGATTAAAATAGACGTTTTTTTGGTATTATGTTCTATTATTAAACATTGAAAGTACCCCATTTTTAATTTCATGAATCATTATAGGACAAAATTTAAGGAGGTTTTATATTTTGATGTCGTCTTTTTTTTTTTTTTTTGAAGGAGACAGAGGCAATTTTGTTCACACTTGGTTAACTCGTGTGTCTTCAATAAAGGTCACTGTGTATCAAATATCTTTCAGAGTTATTGTTTGAATCCCGATATACATGTTATGAGGTACATCTTCCTTAAAATTTATCCATGAGTACCTCAGGATATTAATAATAGGAGGTACCATAGAAAATCGATGCATGTTAGGAGTTTATTTTCTACTAGCGGATGTACCCGGCTTCGCCCGAGGTTTTACCCGAGTAAAGGTTTGTCTAACGAATATTTGTTAAAACAATTCTCTATAAACTTATATATAATAAAAAATATATATATATTTTGATAATTTCAAACTCGAAAATTTGAATCTCTCGATAAAGTGAACATTTTTTCCCGGTCCTTGTGTGCCGTGTCATCCTGAATTTTGTCTTTCCTAATTTTCTACATTACAAAATCATCGTTTTATCTAGCGAACATTTTTCCCGGTCCCTTGAAAAATACTCGATAAGTTGAATAAAATCAATATTAATTGGTTCCCTCGGTAATTGGAAGTTAAAGGAATAGTATCTTCGCCTTGAATTGTATCATTATTCTTGTCTCAAATAAATTGCCGTGTCATCCTGAGATAATCTTACTTTTGATAAATAATATTTAAGATAACAAACTTAGTGATAAGAAAACTTGTTATCATCGTCACAATGGGGGCGCTGCTTGCGAGTTAAATCTACAAATCTGCAAATAACTCTAAGGATATTCAAGATATTCATGAAATTATTTTTCAAAAACCTTCCCGGTGATATACCTAATAATATCCCAAAATTTCACGGCGATTGGATGTATGGTTTTTGAATCTATAGAGTACAGACAAACAGACAGACAGACATTCAATTTTATATATATATATTTATCCTAATTACACATAGTATAGATATGAAAATCATGGTAATTATGTTATTCAAGATAAATTTGTACACATATTGGTGACCATTAATGCAATTTATTTTAAAGAAACCAATGGCCCCCGATTATTGTAAAAGTCCAACCCCACCAGCGAGTTCAAGCAATCAAACAGTGCTCTGGCATATGTTGTAAGTGCAAAGTCGAACTGCTTTTCACATGTGTAAACATGTGGTGTACTTACAGTAAAAGCAGTCGTCAACTTCTACCTACCATGATTATAATGGCGTGTACCACGTGTACAAGGGAGAAGCAAATAAAAAAAAATCTAAAGAAAAATAGATACAATATGGAATTCAATCTCAGGTGGTAGAAACCACTAATTCCATAGGAGAGGCGCCCTATGCTTCTATAGATCAATTTCCTCCAGGAAAATTTTCCACTAATTCCATAGGAATCTTTGGGAACGTAATGCTAGAAGTAATAAAAATAATGAATCACGTACTCTAAAGTAAGTTTCTTTAGTTTATTTAAAGTTACAAGATCTCGTTTTGAGTTAAATTACTTTTCTACAAGTGTTTTCCTCTCATTACATCGATAGACATTTTAAAATACATTTGTTAAGTCCTTGCATGTGACTTGACACAAGCCTATCTGTTTTGCTTTGCTTCTCTCGCTCTAATAAAACTATTTTAGGAATTCACCGCCAATAAACAGTTAAACCTGTCTATAGCGTACCCTCTAAATAGCGCCTTCCTCTCTATAGCGTCCGATTTTAAATACGTAGTACGATTCAATTTACATTAAAAGTGACCTGTCTATAACATCCCCTCTCTATAGCAGCGCTGGCAGAGGCGCCATATTCATTGTACATAGTGTATATAATCCATATTATCTTTTTTTTTTAAATAGTGCAGACTGTGCACTCTGTATGTATTGACAAGATGTCAATACAATTATTTTAATTGTCAATTGTCTATAGCACCCTATTTTGGTGAGTCCCAAGAGTGGGCGCTATAGACAGGTTTAACTGTATATTTTTTCATGGATAATTTATTCTCTCTATCACCATTATTATACGGCGATATCCACTATATATAATCTCTTTTTATAATAAGTATGATCATATTTATTCCTTACCTTGTAATAGGTATTCATTTTTTAGTGAAAGTCAATTTTCATGCTGATTCTATTAAAAGTTATAATTCTAGTAAAAGTATTACTTGTATGTTGAAGTGATATGAAGGGTTCTGAATATAGTCTTTCTATCTTGGAATGTACACTCATAAACAACACTTAAGGACGTGAAAGGTCTTTGATACCGGTCGTCTTTGAATATTTTTTTAAGGAGACAGAGGCAATTTTATTCACACTTGATTATCTCCTGTGTTTTGAATAAAGGTCACTGCGTATCAAATATATTTCAGAGTTATTGTCTGAATCCCGATATACATGCTAAAAGGTACAACTTCTTTAAGTTTTGTCCATGAGTGTATTTTAAATGCTTTTTTATAGCGAAATCTAATAGAAATAGTCTGCAGAAGAGTAATTCAGCTTGAAGCTTGCAGATTTTTAATAAATTGTTTAAAAAATGAACTTATATAACGAAGAACTTGAATAATTATTTCAAAAGATTTTCTTCAATTTTCAATATGATGTATTCCTAGGAGTAATATTTATATCTAAGTAAATCGTTATTTTAATTTAGAAAAAGGCACGAAGATCGAAATATCAACAATTCAATACTATTTGAAACGATAGATATCAATGATTTATAGCATATTTCGTTATTATAGAATTATCAGTAGAGAATATCATAATTGTAGGTTGGAATTTGAATTATTCAAGTCAATGCCTTCACTAATAAGCTTCCCCATCATTTGAAAAGGGCGAGAGTGGGTCTCAGAAACGTCAAGGACATTAAATATAAAAGTTTGATGTAGTCTACAATTTGAGAATTTTCAGTATTTTATAGAATCATTCTCTATTAAATGGTCAATTGAAGGGAGCATTTGACTCGAGAAAACGCAAAGAATAATTCAATAAAGACATTCGTAGATTTAAATAGTGTTGTGAATCCTTGATATTGTGATATTAGACCAATTGGTAAACTACAGGAGTAATATTGATTAATAAGAAAACTCTTGTTCAATTGACTAATCTGAGACACATGTACTAGGCAGGGATGAATATGTAGATGAAACAACTTACTGTATAAGGGATGATTGACGTTGAAGGTAGGGTCATCGCAGATAGAACCAGTAGAAGTCTAAAAATCCAAGGAAGAACATTGATTGACGTTATTGAATAAATGTTCTCAAACAGGAGTGATTATCTTGGTAGGAGAGAGAAATTTTATAATCCAGGTTCTTAGAGCGCAGAACAACAACTATTCAGGCTGTCCAGCTCACAAGAGTATGAACTAGTGGCAAACACCTAGTGGATATTGCTGAGCTGAACCAGTTGACCAGGAAGTTCCATGCTGAGGTTGAGTTTGGAAATTTGGCCACAGATGTAGGATTGAAGTGGGTCAATCCAAGCAGGATAGCTGTTTGAATCCTATGTCTCAGGAAAGGTGGACAGCGCTGAAGAGAAGATGATCGACTGTCTGTCGTTCTTCAAAACAGTGAGAGCAAGTTGAGTTTGTTTCGGGATACCCAATGGCTAAGTTTGAATAATCATAGAGTTGGGTTGTAGGGCTTAAAGCAACAATGAAGGGCATGGATTTGTAAATAAATATCTCCAGTAAATATTTGATCAACACATCCTTAATTAGTAGACCTCTCATGTTTGATCAAAGAGTTGACTTATTATCAAAAAAATATTGCATATGTTTAAAAATAGTATATTTGGTATTTTAAATTAGCGTGAAAAATGTTTTGTCTTATCTCCATTGAACTTAAGCTTAGAATTTTTTGATGTGTGTGTGGTGCCATTCAATTATATAATAGAATCGATTTTAATAAAGGATCTCGCCGCCGTTAGTTTTTATTCTTTCTTAGATCGATTTTCATTCTTTTTGTATCTTTCGAAAAATAAGTGTGAAGTATATATATATATTAATTATAACTTTATATTAATTTTTCCATTGCAGTAAGGACAGTAGAAATTGTTTTATTTTTAAAAGAATCATACGCTTCTATAATAGTTTCGAATTTTCCTAACAGATGGTGAGCTAATACATCATAATATATAAGTTTGTGTGTCGAGATTAAATTAATATTAAAAATAATTCTGTTTGAGATTCTTACGGAATCTTGAGTTCATTGTTGACGGATTAAATCTTCACCTTTATATTTCATAGAACAGTGCGGAATCATTCCCGAATACGTTAGAACAAAGTATCAGAAAATAGCCCAATTTTTCATCCATATTGAGTTGAATTGAAGAACAGCTAGATATATTTAGAATACAAGAGAAAGAATCACCAGACAACATCTTGAAGAAGGAATCAGACATCATCTTGAAGAAGGAATCAAAGTTTACTGCGACGTGTTTCTTTTATACCTTCTTCAATATACACTTATCCCCCGATTTACACGGTAGATACATTCCTGAGAAAAACGTGTAAATCGGGGGATATGTGTACACAGAAATAAAAATAAAATGCATTGACAGGTTAAAATATGTAGTCAGCACCTAAGCTCGGGATTCCTCGTGAGATGTGTACACAGCGCATGTGTTCAATCACAGTAGCATTTAGTATAGTGCGATAAAAACAACAACAAAAAAAAACGTATTTGGAAAACCGTGTAAAACAAGTATCGTGTAAATCGGGGGATAGGTGTATTTAGAAATTTCAAATGTTTAGAAATTTTTAATATTTTTGGAATTCTTATTATGAATAGAAAGAAACATTTCATATTTTATCTTTGCGGTATAAGGGCAGTAGATTTCTTTTTTAATTGAAACGAAACATACTCGTCAAAAAGTTTTAATTTTTTAATAACAGATGGCGTACTATGGAATCATATTCATATTAAATATTAATAAAATTATTGGTTTCAAAGGGAAAATATTCAGATATATTAATGAATATATTTCTCTCTCTTATTTCTTTGCCGTTTATAATCATTTGGATAAAGATATAGAGTCGCAAAAAAAAGTTGAATTTCTTTAAATTTAATTTTAAGTTGAATATAATTTTTACATAATTTCTGACAATAGATGATAATCTGAATCAATTATAAAGAATTAGATTGTTTTAAAAACTTTTTGGAATTTATATTCTTCTTTAAAGCGAGAGCACGGGTCAGCTAATTCAAACATATTGAATTATTCATTTCAAATCAATATCGAAAAAATATTCGAACTTTTGTTTTTCTTCCAATATTGGCCCACAGATCAGCATTGATTTGATACCAGCTTTGAATTTCAGGAGTTGAAACTTTTGTTTGCATCATTTCAGAATGGAGGTCAAGATAGATTATATGTCTTTAGTAGATTGCGGGTTGAAAAATGGACAAGTTAAATGAGATAATAAACTGGGAAGTTTATATAAGAAATATTATGATTATATATTTATAATTGTATGTAATTCTGCTGTCCTCAAAGCTTATGTCCATAGTTCATCTAAAATACTCATTCAAAGAGTATAACATCAGTATCATTATAAAAGGAAGTTCCAAAAAATGCAATATAACAGCGGTATGGTAGATTAAACTGGCGAAACCGCTGGAAGGGTTCACCACTGATGAGCCAGGCCCTCCCACTAATTTTTCCATTGCAATAAGGACAGTAGAAATTGTTTATTTTTAAAAAGAATCTTACGCGTCTATAATAGTTTCGAATTTTTGATACATATAAGAGATATATAGATTATCTATTCATATAATATTTAAACAAATTACTCATTTTCTCCATCTCTAAACTCTTTATGGTTATAAAACAACAATGATATCATAGGAGAAACAGATATTTGAGAATATCGTTATAAATTTATTTTTATTTGAACCGATACCGATGTCTGATCTTTTTAGAAATGACTGGCTGGATCTTTGGGCGATTTCTGTATGATATTCATAGCTATCTTTGCATCAGCCCAAACCTTCTTCTATATCTTTTAAGCCTAGAAGTATCCAAGGGAAGTCCTCCCTTAATGTCTTAAAGACGAATCTGTCGGTGGGAAGGCCCCTTTGGCTGATATCAGCAAACTATGTACATAAGTAATTTAATTACAGTATCAAATGAAAAGCAACTAGATCGATCATGATTTTTAATATTTGTGATTTGGCTGTCTATCTTTTATTTTTGTTCTTTTTATAGACTTTATATAGATGGAAATTCTGCTTTCAAGTCCGTTTTCAAAACTTTAAAGTCCCTGTTCTTTGGCTGAATAATTTTTGCATAAGACGGAAGATCTTAATAAAGGGTAATGCATGCATGTATCTCATAGGTAAAAAATATATATAAAAGTGTTTTATTTTTAATTTTATATTTTTGTTCAACTTGAATATTTATTTTTATGTATATACCCGCATATATTTTATTATTATTGTATAAAGGTAAATATAGCTCTTTTACATATTTACGCTTTTCCTTTAAAAACTAAGTGATGAATCCATGTATCTTATTTGTGTATTCAATTATATTTCTATAATATTCATATTATATATTGTTTAATTGGTTTAATATTTCAAAAATTATTTATTTATATATAACCATTATAGAGTACCCACATGATTCCATTGATAGATAAAATGACAAGCAAACAGATCCTTACTTTAATGGAAAAAGAGCGCCAGCATAGGATGTTTATAAAGCAACGAGAGCGGAGGCTTTTTAGAGATGTGATGCCTTGAATAGCGGGGGAAGACTGATGACGGTTCTGGAGGGAAAGATCCACGGGAAGTGACTTAGCGTACAAAGACCGCGAGAGTATATGAATGACCTGAAACAATGGACTGGAAGACACATATAGGAAGAGATTAAGTGGATGGCCGGAAATTGGGAGATATGGAGAGACCATGTGGTCCACCCTCAGTAGAGGAAAGCACTGAAGGAGGGAGATATGGAGAGACCATGTGGCCCACCCTCTATAGAGGAAAGCACTGAAGGAGGGAGATATGGAGAGACCATGTGGTCCACCCTCTATAGAGGAAGGCACTGAAGGAGGGAGATATGGAAAGACCATGTGGCCCACCCTCTATAGAGGAAAGCACTGAAGGAGGGAGATATGGAGAGACCATGTGGTCCACCCTCTATAGAGGAAGGCACTGAAGGAGGGAGATATGGAAAGACCATGTTTTTCACCCTCTATAGAGGAAAGCACTGAAGGAGGGAGATATGGCGAGACCGTGTGGCCCACCCTCAGAAGAGGAAGGCACTGTTGGAGGGAGATATGAAGAGACCATGTGGCCCACCCTCAGTAGAGGAAGGCACTGAAGGAGGGAGGTATGAAGAGACCATGTGGCTCACCCTCAGTAGAGGAAGACACTGCAGGAAGGAGATATGGAGAGACCATGTGGCCCACCCTCAGTAGAGGAAGGCACTGGGAGATATGGAGTGACCATGTGGCCCACCCTCAGTAGAGTAATACACCGAAGGAGAGTATTAACAGATGTTATTAATAAAATATTTTAAATCAATGCCAAAACTATAAACATTCTTTCGGGAAAAAAATCCCTCAAATTCCTTACCAGTCTGAATTTTCACCGAATCGTCTTTAAAAAGAAAACATGAAGCCATCAAATGCAGTCAGTATTTTCCAATATTACTCAGATAGTAAGAATTTTTATTATTAAAAAAGAGAAAAATCGTTTAAATAGATAATTCACTATATGACCATTAGTAAATAGAACAAATAAATTCGTGATAAAAAAACAGTATAAACTATAGAAGTATTTATCCTTTGATGTGCAATTTAGAGAAAGAACAATTTCGGATAATCGAAGACTGTAAAGAGACTCGAAGTGAGCGATCTAATTTGCAGGAGTGCAGGATAAGACCATCCTGCTGTATCAAGCTAGCTGATCGAAGCCAAGATCCATCAGGGTTTAAGCCGCTGCCTAATTAAGAAAGTCGAAGCTCGATAGAGGCTGCTTCGACCATACCCAATTATTGGGCTGTTGACTTGGCTACCGGTTTATTTACTTCCGTCTTATTGATGTCAATATCTGTCGTTGTTCAGTAGGTAGAAGCTTTCCGTTATATGTCTAATTCTATAAATATTCAAGAGATGTTGCTGGTGTTTCCGCTTATTGCAAGCCCTCCCGATATATCTTTTCATCGCAGTAAGGACAGTAAAAGTTTGTATTGTATATACACATAAGTAAAAGTAACATTCGTGTTTTTACATCCTTTTATTTTGTATTTAGATGGCACGTTATTGCTTTGTATTGATTGTAAGTCTTTGTTAGAACTTCCTACTGATAACTTCATTTGGTACACTTTTGTGTAATTTTGTAAATATATATTTAAGCTGTGTATTGCTGGTTTATTTACTTCACATATTTTTGTGTCTTTGTTTAAATCTAAAGAGGGTAGACCTTCAATTTTGTCTGTGAAAATTTGTTAATATTCAAGATTTATTGTGTTTTTTTTTTAACTTAGTGTTTTATACGAGCCACTATATGTCCTTGTTTATATCTACAATGGGTAGACCTCCAATTTTGTCTGTGAAATTTTTTTAATATTCAAGATTTATTGCCTGTTTATTTACTTAATCTCTTACTGCCTCTCTTTGTTATAACTTCGCATCTATTACTACAATTGGTAGACATTTGTGTGCGGTATTCTGTAAATATTTAAGATATGTATTCCTGATTTATTTACTTCACGTCTTATTGATGTTACTATATTTCGTTGTTTGTTTCTACAGTGGGTAGACCTTCGCTTTTATGTGTGAAATTTTGTATATATTCAAGCTGTGTATTGCTGGTTTATTTACTTCACATCTTATTGATGACACTTTATGTGTCTTTGTTTAAATCTAAAGAGGGTAGACCTTCAATTTTGCCTGTGAAATTTTATTAATATTCAATAAATATTGTTGGTTTATTTGCTTAGTGTCTTATATGAGTCACTAAATGTCATTGTTTGTATCTAAAGTGAATAGATCTTCAAATTTGTTTGTGAACATTTTGTAAATATTAAAAAATTATTTATTGTTTATTTATTCCACGATATTAAAACATTTTTTTATATACAGTTTAGACTTGAACTAAACAACGAGTAGAAAGACTTTATATATAAAGTTAAATCACAGTCACAATACACACATTTACTACGATATGAAGATGTTGAAATTGCATTGTTTATCGATAATTAAAGTATTTGATGCTAAACTCTATTTAATGAAATATAACTCGACACATAAAGATAGCTGTTTATTTGCCACTCATTCATGTGATGCTTAAGGTTAGAAACAAAATAAACCTGAAGATGTGTCCTGAATGGATACAGCATCTAATAAAAATGATTTGCACATTGAGGATGGAAACAAATGTATATATCCATTTATATTAGATATTATATCCATTCAGGGCACACATACAACATCCATCTGATGGTTTATTTAGCACATGTTTCATATAGTTATATCTTTAGTGTGTATAGACCATACTAACTATTCTAACTCTGTATAAATATGAATAGTTACAATAACTAATTCTGTTTTATTTTATTCACGTATTCCATTCCTTAGAGTTATTCCCCAACACCAAATAAATTACTTGTGTTTTTCTTTTCTTCACAAAGTCCTTTTGATCAATATATAAAACCAAGTTGCAACCTTTTTGCTATTTTATCTAAATTATTTAATATATCGATACTGTTGAAGTTTTATTATGCTTTCATCTCTGCCATTACTTTTTTAAGGAATGGTATTTAGAATTTCTAAAAATGAAATTCCATTTATCGAATTGTTTCCTGCATGTAGAAGCTTATAATGATTATATAAAGATGAAAAATTATTCACTTCAGTCAATGAGTAGGGAGCACAAATGAAAAAAAGAAATAGCACAAATATATGGATTTAAACTAAATCTCTTCGAAACTTGAACATAAAAATAAATAATATTTACAACAGCCTTATGCAACTCAATTTCTACGCCGATTGTTTCTTAGATTCAGTCATTTAAGTTTTTAGACAACATTTCCTCGTAAACCAGAAATGCGTAATCTTATTAAAAATCTGTAAACAAGCAAGCTTTCAAACACAAATAATTCTTTGACTGGTTTATAACGCTCCAAATAGACAGTCTTTTTTTAGCGTTATAAAACCATTCGAAGAGCGTTTTGTGCTCGAAAGCTTGCTTGATTTTACATTATAAATAAAAGATACGTATTGCTGCTCCATGTTGGAATATTGTCGAAGATTCTCTATCAATTTTTATTTTAGACATTTTTATTTGAAAGTTGTTACTCAGATCTTTTATATATTTAAAACGATCATCACTTATACCACTACCGATAGTGGACATTGCTGCTGCTGTGATAGAGATGCATGGAGACATCTGAGGCTCTTCATTGGACACGACAACAACATCACTTATACCGTGATTGTGCAGAAACACAATATAGAACAAAGTGACACCTCTCGTTTTCTATGGTACTCGCCTCTGTTTCAAAAAGACACACACATTCATTTTAATCTCTTTATTTTGAATCTTCAAATTCAAGATTTTTTTGAGTCTTAAATATCTTATTGAAGGCTTTGTGTGAAGTGTGATAGTTTCTGACAGGATTTATGTTAAGGATTCAATCAACGTTCTGAAAGTGTGTTTCACATCGACTGACTGAGCTCATCCATTAATGAACTCTACTCATCCCCAGCAGACATCATCAAAATTTTTAAGCTCTGCAGACTTGATACACTAATATGATTGATTGTAAATAAGAAAGAAGAAGAAGAGATGACAGCGACTGAAATTTTCTATCTTCTTGGGGTATAAAAAGTTGCTCTGTCGTTGAGGTGTTACACGAACAATAGGGAGTGTCGTTTTCTTAGAGGGAAGTCCTTATCAGGCCACGTCGGTAGGAATCTTGTGGTGGGTAACAGCAAGATGGAACATGGATGACGAATTACGAAAAAAAAAAAAAAACGGTTTTATGGAATTTCTAACGACCTATAATTTTTGTTCATTGTTTGATAATTATTCAACTACAATAATCACATAGAGAAAAAAGTGAGAGAAGATACGAATTTAAATGAAAATAAATTTCAATATCGACAATGAAACCAACTCCACTTCATTTTCATAAAACACAAAGATTTTTATGTGGATATTTTATGTGGATAAATGTAATGCCTCGATAAAGGTTGGCGTTAAGCCAAACAAAATATTGGCAAATAAATCTTTTATTCAATTCATTATATGCATTTTTACTATCTAATATATTTATAGTATATATATATATATATATACTATTTTAAAAATTATAATGAAATTTAAATATTTAAAACAATTTATGAAATTAATTAATATATAATTTTCTACTTATATTAATAACTATAAAAATAAAACGGATTAAACATTAAAAAAATTATAAACCATCACGAAATCATTAAAAAATATATTATTTAATAATCAAAAAACACGATAAAAAACAACAAAAGTAAACAAACCAAAATTGTAAAACTATCATTTTTTTGCGGACACTTATTGTATTGGACTTTTGACAATTCCATAGCAATTCCAGAAATGACACAAAGAGAGCCAAACAGCGGATATTTGACAATTAATATTAAGGAAAATGTATCAAGGAAATCTATAGATCAATTTCTTCTCTCTCTTTTTTTGTTGTTGGGAAGAGCTGAGCATTTTTTTAATGGACAGAAGGTTTCGTTCCTTTCTCCCTAGCCAATTGTTGGAAGGTCCCATCGTATCGACAATGTATTGACAATACTAGCGTACAGACAAAGTGAATCCTTCAGGAAAAGATCAATTAACCTTCGTAAATCTTATTTAATTCAACGTTTATTTAATTGATTTAGGGACACTCTCTTTAAATCTTTGACAGATTTCTTCAAAAAAAAGTTTTAACTATGAAATTTTGTGGTTAAGGTTTACTCAATTATATATTTAAAAAAATGTATGCTCAGTTTTTTTAGAGAGAGAGAGAGAATAAAAAAAGGTTATATACATATACCTCTATATTTATTTTTGAAGTTAAATATTTTATTCAATTAAAATCTATTTGAAGTTTTTTCTTTCTTTTTATAATTGATGAGTGAGAGAATGGTGAAAAATAATTTTAAAAGTTAAATAATGTGATTTTTAAAATAGAAAATACGAAATTTCTCTTTTTTTCGAAAAGAATAAAATAATTATATTAATTAAATAATATTTATTTAAAAAGCTTTTATTTAAAAAATGAACCTAAAAGTAGAAAAAAAAATATTTTTAGCGCCCCCCTCTTCCGTCAATGAATAATTAAATCTATTTTGAAAATAGAGCAATCCATGAATAAATATTTAATCAAAAATATTGGATCAAAATTTATTTATTACCAGTTGCAAATAAGACACGCTATATCCGATCTAGCGCGTGAAACTATTTACAATAATTCATATTGTAGTAAAGTAGGTATCAGAATTATCAAAAATAAAATAAACAATTAAGAAAAATAGCATTGAATAAAAATATACATTAAACAAATAAGCAACAACATAAGCAGATAGAAGAAATCGCAAGGTAGTTATTCACAGTATGTTAAGCAATGATGGAAGTTGATTTAATAAAGTTATCTGTAATAATTAGTATCGTGGAGAGAGAAAGTTGATCAAGTTGAGCTATTTACAATGAATTATGTTCTAAAGTAACTTATTAATTATTTACATTGATGTAAATCAAGTCGCATACTAGTGTAGTTCCTCAAGCTGCATGAAGCTGTCCATTTATAATAAAAAGTCTGCAGAACCTATTAAATTTCAAATATCTTTCCCTATTATAAACTATTCGACCCAGATTGGATCAAAATATGATTTGTTATACCAATATTTCAGTTGGCTGAATGCCAACTTTTTCAAGGTATTATAACATTGTTATTGGTATTACAACCTTGTTGTTTTCACACATTAATACACTGCGTGACATTGAAAATGGAACACCAAGAAATAGTGGCCAGAAAATTATGCAAATTTCAGGGTAGACGCGCCTAACCGAGTTATGCAAATGATGTAAAATGCGCAGCTCTCGTGCGCACATGGAGTAAGATATAAGGGAAGGAACTTGCAGAAAGGACAGTATTCGTGTCGTTATTTCTTCAAGGAAAATCATTGTAGAAATTTTGTTCTTGTGTCAAAAGACACGTGTAATAACAGAGAATGCCAGGTCATCGTAAACGGAGGCAGTTCAAGCAGACAGACGCTTTTACGAGGGGCATGGTGATCGGACTGAAAAGGGCAGGTTGGTCCATACGTCAAATCGCAGCTGATACACACCTTGGTGCGTCCACGGTGCACCGACTGTGGAGAAGATGGTTGGAACAAGGAAATGTGGCAATTTATAGGAATTCCGGTGCAACCAGAGTAACGTCAGCACGTGTGGATCGGCGTATCCTTCGACAAGCAGTGGCGGCCCCACAAGCCCCTTGTACCGCCATCCTGCAACATGTGCAAGACACCCTAGATCATTCCATCTCGACCAGAACCATTTCCCGTCGATTGGTTGCTAATGGCTTGCACTCATGCCGTCCGCTAAGAAGACTGCCATTGACCCCACCGAATAGGAGCCAACGTTTGGAATGGTGCCGGGCTAGATCGACGTGGATGACGGAATGGCACAGGGTCGTGTTCTCAGATGAGTCGCGTTTCTGCTTGTCCAGTGATAGTCGCCGTGTACGCGTGTGGCGTCGACGTGGAGAAAGGTCCAATCCGGCAGCAATTGTGGAACGCCCCACCGTGCGACAACGTGGAATCATGGTTTGGGGCGCATGATTCCAGGTCACCTTTACTTCGTATTCATGGCACTATGACGGCCCAACGATACCTTGATGATGTGCTGCGACCGGTGACACTCCCCTACCTTCAGGGGGTACCCAATGCCCTTTATCAGCAGGATAACGCCCGACCGCACACTGCTCGCATTAGCCAACAAGCTCTGCAAGATGTACAGATGCTTCCCTGGCCACTGTACTTTCCTGATCTCTCACCAATCGAGCACGTCTGGGACATCATTGGACGCCGTTTGCATGCCTTGCCACAGCCGCGTTCAGAAGACGAACTGTGGCAAATGGTTGAGAGGGAATGGAGAGCCATCCCTCAGGACGCCATCCGTACTCTGATTGACTCTCTACCTAGACGTGTTGCTGCGTGCATCGCCGTCCGCGGTGGTCCTACTTGGTACTAAGCCGACGCCGTTCTCGCTCTGTATTATGACTATCATTTTGAAATAAAGATCACTTATTGTTCGTCCCTGTCTCTCTCTGTCTGCCGAGTTTCATCACTTTCTGGCCACTATTTCTTGGTGTTCCATTTTCAATGTCACGCAGTGTATGTTATTATACCTTGACGTTCAGCAAACTGAAATATTGATAAAATAAATTATATTTTAATCCAATATATGCCTTTTTAATTAATTAGATCTATATGAGTCAAAATAAAGAAGCGGGGGATGATCATAAAGAATTTTGAAATTAATTTGATTTAACATGAAAAAAAAAGCAACTAATTCTGGCAAGTTTTTTATGTTTCACTCAATATTTGACCTCTTCCTTCAATATACGATGATCGTCCCTCACCGCTTTTATTTTGGCTCGAATAGAGACGTATAATTATTCAATGGCGAAAACTGAAATCCTTGCAAAATCACGTGAGAACGCCCTTGCAACCTCAGAACAATTTTTAACGCCTTGCCAAATGCTCTATTTTTATTTACTTCTCTTGACGAAGACAAAATATTTTTGTCGAAACGCTGAGAAAATAAAAACTCTAACTGACCGAAGTGTCTATTTTTCATAGAAAATTGAAATATTTATTTTCTCCTTTTCAATTCAATTTTAAATAAAAGCTTTAATAAAAATCTATTTATTAATAAATTATTTATATGATTTTACTGATAAAAAAATTGTATATCTACATTTATTATATTTTATTTATTTGTTATTTATTTCTTTAATAAAGTCGAAATATCTTAATTATTGACATTTATTTATATAAATTACATTGTTTTTCTTTGGATTATACTTACTTTGTTTAGAATGTATATCATTGATGGTTTTAACGCCCAATAAGCTTGTAAAACGTCCGTGGCTCACCTGAAGCGCTCGACCTGCTGCGTGCTTCAAAATAAAAAAAAAACTCTTAAAAGATGGACGATTGGTCCATCGAAATATTGGATTGAAAAAATCTTATTAAAATTCAAATTGAGCCTTATTTTTAATCTATATATATTAATATATTAAGCCCGAAACGCGTTCGTGGATGGCTTTTTCGATTTATCAAGAAATTGGGTTGGCCAAATATCACGGAACAAGTTAAATAAACGTTTAGTACAATTTTGTTCCACTAGATGGCACTCTTCCATCTAGAAATGCTTATGTGAGCACGGTCAGGATATGCCTTTTTATTTTTCATTATATTTATGTTCATAAATATAAATAATATTTTTCAATTTTAAAATGTTGATTAAATATTTTTAAATAATTGTAAATGATTATATTGTGGCGAAGAAATATTTTATTATTTAATTTAATATTATTCAATGAAAATATATTCAACAGATTATAAAAATATATATTAATCTGTATTTGTGAAATAATCTTTAAAATATTTCTTTGCTTGCTTGCTTAAGATTATCTAGCTGTAAATAGTTTTGCTGACTTGTTAATAATTGTCGACTCGTCGCTGTGACGTCATCAATAAATATTTTTACATCTTAGGATATTTCAAGGCTTGATTTCTACGCTACAACTGGTGAAGAAGCTGGATCGATACCCATTTAGAAAAAAAAAAAAACGGAAAATTGACTCGGTTGAGCAAGAAGAAAAAACCATGAACATCAAGAAAGAAGCAACTACTCAGGTAGGTTTATTTTTTGTCCAACATCTACCTAGAAACCCCTCAATGTTCTCTGGTGAGGGTGTTGAAGATCCCTGTAGCTGGTTAAAAGGGTATGAACGTGTGGCGAAGCACAACCAATGGGATGAAACCCTTTGTCTCGCTAACGTTTATTTCTATCTAACTGGCACTGCTCTCAAATGGTTTGAAAACAACGAGGAAAGCATCCAGACATGGACGGAGTTCATGTCACAATTAGAAAATGTATTTGGAAAAAATGAAAGCTCAAGACTGCGAGCTGAGAAAATACTCAAAACTCGCGCACAATTAAAAGGAGAAAGCACCGAATATTACATCCAAGACGTCCTGCGCCTTTGCAAAGAGGTAGATCCACAAATGAATGAGGAAGATAAAATATCCCATCTGATGAAAGGGATAGCTGAGGAGCTCTACCAGGCACTTCTCCCAAGGGATGTGCATAACACTGAGCAATTCGTCACCGAATGTCGCCGCATTGAAAGCCTACACTGTAAGCGAGTGACCCCAACCAAATATGAGCGACTACCAAATGTGGCGTCTCTCAGTGATCATGATGACAGGGCAGATCTGTCATCTATGATCAGGCAAATTGTTCGTGAGGAAGTACAGCGGGCATTAGGCTCTACTCGAGAGGAACCAAAAATTTCTACCATCGAAGATATGGTAAAAGGGAGATTGAAAGAACCCTGTCGCCATTCACAAAGCCTAGGAGAAGTTACCCACAGAAGGAAAGACCCCGAGAGTTTTATAATAATAGGTATGTGGCCCAAACGATAAGACCGCACCCTGAACCTCGGTACCCAAAACAAGGAGGAAGACGCGATACCAACGAATGGCGAACCACGGAAGGTAAGCCAATCTGTTTCCACTGCGGACGCTCTGGCCACGTCGTGCGCTACTGCCGTGACAGGAGGAGAGAATATGAAGAAGGACAAAATTAGTATTACAAACATAGAGATAGGCAAGAGCCTAGAACATTCTATAATTCTCGGAGCAGCCAAGAGCCCAACGACGACCTGCCAAGAGAAAATAGACGCCGCTACCGAAGCCCCTCTCCTTACACTGGCCGAAAATGACAATATTCGTCTCCTGATAAAAGACCCAGCCAGTCGCCTCGCCGTTCCCGTCAGGAAAACTAGAAGATGCGTCCTATTTTGGAGATAAGGCCGCAAAATGTATAAATTCTCCCTTACCGACCACATTAGAATTAAAAGAAAATTACATAGACATTAAAATAGAAGGAAAAATGACGCGTGCCCTCGTCGACTCAGGAGCCTCATATTCTGTCATTTCTGAGAGGTTCAGACTCAAACTAAGAAAAATAATTTTTGCCGAAACTGACGTCACATTACGAGTAGCCAACGGTAAAATTGTAAGACCAAAAGGACGCTGCACACTGAAACTGGACTTAAATGGACTACAGGAAAGCTTTGAATTTGTCGTTATGGAAGACTGTAGTCACGAAGTTATTCTTGGTTGGAACTTTTTGAAGTTATCTAGGGCGATAATTGATTCAGCTGACGACACACTCTTCTTAGAAAAATCTCTTTTTGAGGATACCCCTAAGAACAGCTCACCTCTCTACTCGGAATTGGAATATAGAATCGAACCCGCCTCTATTCAGTTAATAGAAGTAGCAAGTCGTGACATTCCTAATGACGCAATTGTGGTGGCAGAATGTCGGCTGGAAGCTATTGCTGGAAAGAGAACTAACGGCTCCCTCCTCTGTCATTTCACTTACCAATAACCGAGGTAAACTTTGGGTGGTGAATTGGAGTCCATATTCGAAACTAATCCCACAGGGGATGCATGTAGCCGATAGTGCTGTCATCGAAGATAGTCAATTATGTACTCTAGCTGATTGTAACCAAGTTGAAACAGAGGCGGAACATTCTGAAGACCCAAAAATCTCGGAATTTTTTAGATGATTCACTTGATGAATCTCAAAAAGAAAAATTAAGAAATTTGTTAAAAAACTATACGGATATTTTCGAATTTAGTAAAAGAAAACAATTCAAGGACGTCAATGTTAAACACCGAATTAACACTGGAGACCACCTACCGACCAAACAAAGACCTTACCGAGTTGCACCAAGAGAACGCCAAATTATTCAGGATGAGAGGTAAACAAGATGGAAAAACTTGACATCATTCAGCCCTCTGAAAGTCCGTGGGCCTCACCTGTAGTATTGATAAGAAAAAAGGATGGAAGCTGGAGATTCTGCGTCGATTACCGCCGCCTTAACAAAATAACAAAAAAGGATGTCTACCCTCTCCCAAGGATCGACGACACTTTAGACTGCTTACGGGGAGCTAGATTTTATTCTTCCATGGACCTCCAATCAGGGTACTGGCAAATCGACGTAGAAGAATCGGACCGTGAGAAGACAGCATTTATAACTCCAGATGGACTGTACGAGTTCAAAGTAATGCCATTTGGGTTATGTAATGCTCCAGCTACCTTCGAACGAATGATAGATAATCTTCTGAAGGGTCTTAAGTGGACCATTTGCTTGTGTTACCTCGACGACATCATCGTTTTTTCAGATGGCTTTGAAGAACATCTAAGACGCCTTCAACTTGTATTAAATTGCCTTAAGAAAGCCGGATTATGTCTCAATTCCAAGAAATGTAAGTTTGGTACAAAAACTATCACGGTTCTTGGACATGAGGTGAGTGAAAATGGAATTCGTCCCGACCAAGAAAAGATTCGAGCAGTCCGCGACTTCGCTACGCCAAGGTCATTAAGGGAGTTAGAAGTTTTCTTGGCCTTTCATCCTACTACCGCCGCTTCATACCCAATTATGCCCACGTAGCCCAACCCTTGAATGACCTTTTGAAGAAAGACTCAGCATTTAATTGGAACCAGGAAGAGCAAAATGCATTTGAAGCTCTCAAGTCAGCGTTAATTTCCGAACCCGCTCTTGGACATTTTGATTACTCATCCCCAACCGAAATACACACTGACGCAAGCAACTACAGAATAGGAGCAGTATTAGTGCAGATACAAAAGGGAAAGGAAAGAGCCATTGCTTATGCATCCAGAACCTTAAATAAGGCAGAAAAAAATATTTAACCACAGAAAGGGAATGCCTTGCCATCATTTGGGCTATCAATAAATTCCGACCATATGTCTTTGGACAGCCGTTCACTATTGCTACAGACCACCACTCTTTGTGCTGGCTGACCAACCTCAAAGACCCATGTGGGAGGTTAGCAAGATGGGCACTTCGGCTGCAAGAGTTTGACGTCACTGTCGTGTATAAGAGCGGAAGGAAACATCAGGACGCAGACTGCTTATCAAGAAGTCCATTAGAGTACAGTGAAGATATGGAGGAAGATATTCCAAGCATAGTTACTTTGCAGAACTTTAGCGAAGAGCAGATGAATGATCAAGCTATTAGAAAAATCGCTGACAAATTACAAAGTTCTCCTAATAATTCCTTTGTAAAAATCGATAACACGCTCTACAGAAAAAATTATGATCCAATGGGGAAACCATGGCTTTTGGTGGTTCCACGCCATTTAAGGCAGGAATTACTGAAAAATTTCCATGATTCACCCACGGCTGGTCACCTCGGATTTACTAAAACCTATGACCAAATAAAAAAAAAGTATTACTGGCCCGGAATGTATAGAACGGTTAGAAGGTATGTGGCACACTGTTCAGATTGTCAGAGGTGTAAACATCAGCCCCAACTCCCCTCAGGGCACTTACAGCCAATATCTGTTCCTGAAGTTGCCTTTGAAAAGGTAGGAATGGATCTCCTGGGGAGATTTCCAACATCAGAAGGTGGCAACCGTTGGATTATTGTATGTACGGACTACCTAACGAAATATGCGATAACTTAAGCTCTACCCACAAGTGAATCCATGGAAGTCGCCAAATTCTTCATTGAAGATGTCATCTTAAAGCACGGCGCGCCGAGGGAATTAATCACGGATAGAGGAAGGAACTTCACATCTTCAATGATAAGTGATCTGAACAACCAGTGCAGAATAACCCATCGGAAGACGACCGCCTATCACCCCCAGACAAACGGACTCACGGAGAGGTTGAATAAGACCATAGCAGACATGCTGTCCATGTATGTAGATGTCAACCAGAAAGATTGGGACAGGATTCTTCCATTCGTTACATTTGCATACAACACAGCAAAACAAGAGTCTACTGGGTTCACCCCATTTTTCCTTGTACACGGGCGTGAAGCCGAGACTCCACTTGACGTGTTATTCCCCAAGTTATTGCCAGAAGACGACGATTTCATCCAAACTCTAGAGGCAAGAGCCGAAGAAGCACGAAAACTGGCACGTATCCACTCCATGAGATCTCAAGATAGCAATAAACATCGCTATGACGCCCATTACAGAAATATAATTTATCAGCCTGGAGATCTTGTATGGATCTTTATTCCTGTGCGTAAAGTGGGATATTCGGAAAAACTAATGAGACGTTACTTCGGCCCATACAAAGTAACCCGAAAAATATCTGATGTGACCTATGAAGTTGAAACATTCGGAAACCAGCAAGGTCGTCGTAAAACAAAAGATTTAGTTCACATTTGTAGGATGAAACCTTATTTAAACCCAGAGGACCAGGAGGACCAGCTAGAAGAGGACCCAGAAGATGATTCGACAAACTTCCAGGAAGAAGACATCCCCACTGAACGAACACAACAACCACAGACCCGCGAAGAGATCTCAGGCCCTATCACCCGTTCTCGAGCCTTGAGACTGAGGATATAAGTCTCCTTCTGAGCATCGGGTCGATGCTCTTTATAGGAGGAGGCTATGTGGCGAAGAAATATTTTATTATTTAATTTAATATTATTCAATGAAAATATATTCAACAGATTATAAAAATATATATTAATCTGTATTTGTGAAATAATCTTTAAAATATTTCTTTGCTTGCTTGCTTAAGATTCTCTAGCTGTAAATAGTTTTGCTGACTTGTTAATAATTGTCGACTCGTCGCTGTGACGTCATCAATAAATACTTTTACATCTTAGGATATTTCAAGGCTTGATTTCTACGCTACAATATTTTCTACCAATGCCTCTCCATTATTTATAGCTCTAGTTCATTATATTGATTTACGGAATGACACAAGCGGTTACGCCTATTTTATCCTTTTGATATATGCAAATTCTATTTTATAATATCTTCCAGAACTTCACGGCCATCTAGAAATCTGATAGTTTGTACATTTGCGTTGTTAGCTGGATTGAATGATTGTATAAAATTTCAGACTTCTATATGGTCTGGAATTATGTAAAACTTGGTCGCTAAAATTAAAAGAAAATAAAGAAATTAGTCCAGTCCCGATCACCCCAACCTCTTGGAATTCGTTCAATGTTCTTCTTATTCCTACAAAATTTTAAAAATTAATGAAATTGATATAACACAATTATGGATTAAGTTTTAGTGTTTAGTTGTGTGTAGTGTTTATTGGAAATTGAGTTTAGTTGTTGTTGTTTTCGTGTCCAAAGAAGAGCCTCAGATGTCCCCATGCATCTCTATAATAGCAGTCGCAATGTCCACTATTTTTGCTCTTCATTGGAAAATGGGTGCCGTTGCTACGTTAGTCACCTTGGACCAGAATTTTTCAAATATTCCAAGGGTCCAGGGGGGACCACAGGGAGTATTGAGTCTGGTTAAAACACAATTATAGATATTAGTTTCTATAACAATAAAGTTTTAAGTTTTGTTGCTGTAGGCAATAAATGTTCACATAATCTCCAAATTGTGCTAGATAGTATATCATATCGAGACAAAATGTTAAGTAAGTGAAAAAATAACAATATTTTTATTCCATTATGAAGAGTGATTTTAAGAAAAATTACTTAAAGAGTATTAAATATTTGCTAAAAGCAACTTAAACATTGAACACTCAAGAAAAAACAACAAAAATTGAGCCATTTTTTTCTGCGAAAAGCAACTTAAACATTAAACAATTTTGAAGAAAACAACATAAGAATTAGACTATTTTTTTTTCGAAATTCAACTTAAGTATTGAATTCTTTTTTCGTAAAGCAACCTCAATATTGAGCCATTTTTGCAAGAGGTTGTTATTATTGTCATGTCCAATGAAGATCCTCAAAAGTCTCCATACATCTCTATCACAGCAGTCGCAATGTCTACATCTTGGGTGTGTAAAGCTGCTACTCTAGGTTTTGCAAAAGGTAACTTATTATTAAATTTTAGTATTAAATATTTTTCGAAAAAATACACTTTAATATAATGCCATTTTTACAAAAGGTAACTTAAGTATTAAACCATTTTTATTTGAAACAAACCATTTTTCTCAAGTATTATCCTATTTTTTTGGGTTCCTCTCTTATTAAATAAAAGAAGGGCTGAGTGTGTAAAAAAGAAAGGAACGAAACCATTTTACAACTTGTGGGGAGGTGATGGATGCATTGGCACCTCTCTCGGAATAAAACTTTTGTCACACCGCTAGTTTCTTTCTTCCCTTGCTTGCTTTTAAAATAAGAGCCATTTAGCCGTAGAACTTTTGCTGTACTTATAGGCGGCTTAAAGTGCTCGATAAATAGATAATGAAAACTCTATGTTTCTTGGTTTAAAAGAATTCAAATGGAAAGAATAAATTGTCTATAGATATACTTTTTTATAATCATAAATAAATATAATCTCATAATGAAATAGAAAATTGTCACTAGGCCTAAACTATGACGGTAGGAAGAATCTTTAAATCCTTTCGTTGTCCGTTAGCTAGAGTTATTAGCTAGTGCCTCCTACATAGAGGTAAAATTGTTCCACGTGCAGAAAAATTGTTGAAAACACAGTTCATCCAATAAATAGAAGATTCATATCATAAATTATAATCCTCTGCATCATTTCACTTGAAAAATAAATAATCCAGTGAAAAGTTTATTTATAAGAGAGAATTTTGAAATTTAAATCAAGCTTTTGGACCTTGAAGCCCTTCCACAGAATTAATGCTAAAAAAGACCATATAATTAGAATTACTCTTGTAAAAGAGATTCAAGGTCCGAAAGCTTGAATTAATAAAAAAAATATTAAAGATAAACTTTTCCTTAGGTGGATTTTTCTCAAGTGACTCTCTTAATTAAGAAAAGCCAAAATGAGGCCATCTACAACTAGGTAAAAGCGCTTACTTTTCCTAATACCATCAAATATAGTTGAAATATAATGCATATATAACTAGAATAATAAATATATGATCAGAGATCATACTCTAACGTTTTATAGGCTTCTGAGGAAAGGAGCCTAATCATATGCAGACGTGTGGTGTGGACTGAGAAATTATTAATTAGATTAAAAAGACAGCCTTATAGACAATAGATAATACGAGGTGTGTTCAAAAAGTATCGCGACTTTTGAATTTTCGCGGGTTACGTATATTCGAATTTCGATCTTTTTGTGGCTTTATGTTGGTACTCATGTCTCTCACTTATGCCGACAAGCTCGGCCATTTTGAATGTTCACTTAATTGTTGACAGCTGCTTTGCTTGCAGGTGTTTTGGATAGTTTTCGATTTTTACCTATTAAAAAAAATGGATCAAAGAACCTGTATCAAATTTTGTGTGAAAAACGAAATTAAGTGCGCGGATGCATTCCGAATGTTGACTGTGGCATACGGAGAAGCTACCTTGGACCGAAGCAACGTTTATCGGTGGTACAAAATGTTCTCAGAAGGCCGAGAAGATGTGAACGACGAAGAGCGTGCCGGACGCCCGAGCACTTCAACAACAGAGGAAAAATTTAATGAAGTGGAGAAAATGATATTGGCCAATCGTCGAATCACCGTTAGAGAAGTTGCTGAGGACCTAAACATATCGATTGGCTCGTGCCATTCGATTTTTATCAATGATTTGGGCATGATACGGGTCGCCGCGAAATTCGTACCAAAATTGCTCAATTGCGACCAAAAACAGCATCGCATGAACATTGCTAATGAGATGTTGGACTCTGTCCGCGACGACCCAAATTTGCTCCAGAGGGTCATAACTGGTGACGAAGCGTGGGTTTATGGGTATGACGTGGAAACCAAAGCTCAATCATCTCAATGGAAGCTGCCGCACGAACCAATACCGAAAAAAGCGCGCCAAGTTCGGTCGAATGCGAAAGTTTTGCTGACAGTTTTCTTCGATTGCAGTGGCGTGGTGCATCATGAGTTCTTGCCACAGAGTAGAACGGTCAATAAGGAATATTACCTGCAAGTTATGCGCAATTTGCGCGAAGCAATCCTCCAGAAACGCCCGGATTTGTGGAAGAACAAAAATTGGCTTTTGCACCACGATAACGCCCCTGCTCACACATCGTTGCTTGTGCGCGACTTTTTGGACAAAAACAACACACTAATGATGCCTCAGCCACCGTATTCCCCAGATCTGGCCCCCTGTGACTTTTTCTTGTTCCCTAAACTGAAAAGGCCCATGAAAGGAAGACGTTACGCTACGCTTGACGAGATAAAGACGGCATCGAAGGAGGAGCTGAAAAGATTTTAAAAAATATATATTTTTTGTAGTGCTTCGAAGATTGGAAAAACCGTTGGCACAAGTGTATAATATCTCATGGGGATTAATTTGAAGGGGACAAAATAGGTATTCATGAATAAATAAATAATTTTTGAAAAAACACAAAAGTCGCGATACCTTTTGAACACACCTCGTATATCTGTATCGTTGTTTGTTATTCCTTTTGTAATAAATGATTGTATATACCACCCAAGATAAAGGACATTGCGACTGCTATGATAGAGATGCATGGAGACATCTGAAGCTCTTCATTGGACACGACAACAGCAAAAACAAATGATTGTATGACATTTAGAACAAAGTTTTCGTTTATATAATTAAAATAAGCCGTCGTACATGCGACGGTCCATCTTAAAAGTAATATAGCCTAAAAGTATGTCGATAAAACGAAACCGATATATTACCGCTAAAATTCATCATTAGAGAATAATATTAAGAACCAGATATCTTTAATACAACAATTAAAAATACTAATATCAATATAATTCTCTCTCATAAATATAACCTCTCTTCATTTTATTTATTTATTTAACCATTGCAGAGTACACGCTATATTCACAATTCGGATATTTGCGTGTGAAATATATACATTTAAAAGAAAAAAAAAAGAAAAAGTAGTTTAAAGAGATATATACATATTTATATATCAGTATGCAAATTGGGTTGGCCAAATATCAGGGAATGCGTTAAATAAACGTTTAGTTTATTTTTGTTCAACTAAATGACGCTCTGCCATCTAGAGATGCTTATTTGAGCGTGGTTAGGATATGCCTTCTTTGTTTTTAATACTTTAAATTGTAAAAATGAAAATGTAAAAATAAGTAGGTATTTATGATGAGGAACGATAGTGCCTGCAGTGGTTAATACAGAAACTGGTATTCTCAAGGACCGAGATTTGAATATGAAGGAAGCTAGGTAATGAAAGCTGATGGGATTTTTTCAAGAACAGAATGACTACTTTTACACATCTAAAGTCTAAATCTGGACCGGCCAAACAGGTTTTTTTGGATGTCCAATACGGAAGTACAGTAATTCATCCCAAAGCACCCACGGGTCCGTAGCTTTTTTAATTCTTTATTTTTTGAACCCCTTCAATTGAAGTAAGACTTTCAGGTATTGGAAAATTCTTTCAACTACCGGTATGGCCAAAATCAAGAGTCAACTTTCCTTTGAAGAGGTCTCAAGACATCTACTACCCATCGTGGTTCCTTCTTTCTTTTCTCATTTAAGAATATAAACGTCCAGAAGCATGTAGGCAGGAACTCCTTCTTGTGTACTGTGATTATTTTACATAAAGATATTTTTATTTTTTTGTGATTGAATATAAAAGTCCTCAAGTTTATCCGAATAATAATTGTTGTTGTTGTTTTCGTGTCCAATGAAGAGCCTCAGATATCCCCATGCATCTCTATCACAGCAGCTGCAATTTCCACTATCTTGGGTGTATGAAGCTTCTGTTCTGGGTTCATGTCAATTTTCTGTTGTTGTTGTGTCCAATGAAGAGCCTCGGATGTCTCCATGCATCTCCATCACAGCAGTCGCAATGTTCACTATCTCTAATAAATATTGTACCGGTTATTTAGACTTGTCACTGTTTTAAAACACCAGGGCTGAAAGGACGATCTGAAACTTGTAATATCAGGTTTCATTTTCCTTTATCTTAAACAACCGTTTACTAGAAATTCACCGCAATTTATACAGAGCCGTTGATAACAACCAAATACCCAAATGTTTGTTAATAATTTAATCCCTTCAGTAAAATTATAAATAAAAGACAATTCTCTGAGGGAATAGTTTATATATAACGGCAATACAAGGGCTCAACAGCCCTTCGACAGGTATAACTACGCTACTGAGATATTGCAGATATGTAGATATTGTGAGTTTCATTATTCTATATGGTCTGGAAGCATATTAAAATTAAATATACAAAATCGAAAGGAAATTTGTCCGTTCTTGGCCAACCTGACAACCCAGAAGTCTGAAAATTAGTCAGCTAGCATTGTCATCAGGTTTGAACATGTGTACCAAATTTCATATTTCTAGGTGCCCTATAAGTATATTAAAAATTGATTACAAGATTTGGCGACAGACATCCAGACAGACAGACAGACAGACATGGAGGCAAGTTAAATAAAAGCTTTTAAAAAGAGACTCTTCCATCAGCGACATGTCCTTTATTTATAATTGTTTCATTAATATTTTAACCAATAGATGGCGCAAACCAACGTTCACGATATAAGGAGAAGGGAGATTTGTCATTTTATGACAAGTTGTATGAATCCATTTATAAAATCGTATTCTTAAACACGCCGTTTTATTCTCTATATTTATATACAAAAACTTAATTCAATATATGCAATTCAAAAAATAGTACAAAAGTGAAATGTACTTGTATCAGGTGAATAAAATAAGAAAAAGACATCTGATCGTACAACTAAAAGTTTCTGATAGCTTGCGCCATCCTTCGGAATAAATATCAATTCATTGATTTTTAATTATTCCATAAATTGCCAAATACTCATTCTTGATTAATCCTGTTTCATGATATTTAAGGATGCCTGAATGATAAGGTTTTTGGTCCTTCAGGTAGAACTTGCACCACGCTTGGCCAATTCTAGAATAATTAAAAGTAAACAAATAGTTGATATTTATTCCGACAGATGGCGCAAACCATCAGCAACTTTTAGTTTTTTCACGATCATGATATGCCTTTTTTATTAATATGTAATTGAGTTTTTTTAAACGACTTTAAATAAACAATTTATTTCTGTTTTGTAAGATTTTGATATACATTCTAAGAGATTAAATGTTAGAGGAATGTGGTTAGAAGTAAACAAAGAGTGCTAAAGAAAGACTATGAGTAAAGGAAGGAGAGGATGGGTAAACAAGACCGTTGGGCCACTCGGGGCTGACTTCCTGCCCCCATTTAATTTGAATAGGAGACCGCACAATTGCTGCAAGCCCAACTACTCCCTTTATACCAGCACCCTCTATTATTCCTGTAATTGACTATTGACTTTGAATGAGACCTCCAATCTTCTTAATCAATCTCGCACAAACTTTTTAGCTTAATCAAAAATTTAAATAACTACTACTTTGCGGGTTTTAAACCCACTTTTGACTATTTACTTACAATTTTATATATTTCCCTTTTTATCTTTCTATTTTATTGTATTCTTGGATTGATATTGTTTGATGGTTAACTGAAATTTAGTTTCTTTGTTAGCTTCTATATATTTTCAATGATTAGATATAATTCCTGCTTATATTATAAGAAGAATGTTTTAGGTATTTAAACTTTTCGAGAAATGTTGTGGCATTAATTGAAAATTTTATTGAATATATATATTTTTAATTTATATAAAAGAAAACAATATATAAATGCTATTCCTTCTGCTTATATTGTTGCTTATTTGTTTAATGTATATGTTTATTAAATGCTCTTTTTCTTAATTGTTTATTTTCGTTTTGAAAATTCTGTTACCTACTCTACTACAATATGAATTATTGTAAATAGTTTCACGTGCAATTATCCATATCGAATATAGCGTGTCTTAACTGGTAATAAATAAATATATAAATGCTTCGTATTTAAATTCAAAATATATAGTTGAGAGCATTTTTAGATTTCAGAGAGCCATCTAATGGAACAAAAATAAACTAAACGTTGATTTAGACTTATTCCATGATATTTAGATAATTCATTTTCTTGATTTATCTAGAAATATTGAATCTCTATCTGTTTGAATCTTTTATTTTATCTTTTGTAATTTTTTTTCAATCTCAATTACTTTTATTTTATACTCTAGAGGCGCATCATGTAACCAAATTCTTTGGTCTTTCATATAGAATTTAATTTTTACTCAGCCTCTAAGAAGTAATTTTCAGTCTAATGTTAAGTTTCACGTTTAAAATTCAAATCTTTATAATAATAATTTATTTTTTGAATATTTATGTGAGAGAAAAAAAAATAGCCAGTTTCTAAGTCAAGTTATAAAAACCTACATCATGTTCTAAAATACAATTTCCAATTATATTTTATATGAAGGCTTTTATTATCTTTTAGATTAAAATATTAATTATCAAGCGAAATATAACCTTTCTTAAAATTTATAAATTTTTGTGGTACTATATTTCTTTAGATATATTATCAAATATTATCCTTACTGACCCTACTGCAACGATAATATATTTGAAAAATAATTTGTTATTAATAATATATATAAAAAACATATTGGCAAAATATATAATTTGAAAAAATAGTACAAATGTGATATTGTACTGGGATAAGTTGCATAAATTAAGAAAAAGGTATCTCCTTATCGTGCAACTGAAAGTTACTGATGGCTTACGCCAACAGCCAACAGCCCGAAACGCGTCCGTTGTTAGCTTTTCTTGATTAATCAAGAATGGGTATTTGGCCAATTCTGGAATAATTAAAAATCAACGAAAATAGTTTATATTTATTCCGATAGATGGCGCAAGCCATCAGCAACTTTTAGTTGCACGATAAAGAGATGCCTTTTTCCTAAAAAAAATAATTACAAATTTTATCGATAGATGGCAGTTAAATTTATAACAGTAATATCTCTTTTTTTCCCTGTGTATAATATACGTTAACATATAACTCGATCAGTTTGAATCTGAGATTCGCCAGCTGAATAGTAATCTACTGTCACGTGACTTTAAACAGCCATTCAATGTCCGGGTAGCTAAAGGGCAAGCATAATAAACAGACGTTGATTCGAATATCAGAATTTCCAGTCAGAAAATTGTCTTTTTATTTGTACTCTTGGTGTGTTATATAAAAATAAATATACAGTTAAACTTGTCTATAGCGCCCCCTCTTGGGACTAACCAAAATAGGGTGCTATAGAGAGGGGGTGCTATAGACAGGTCACTTTTAATGTAAATCGTACTACGTATTTAAAATCGGGCGCTATAGAGAGGGAGGCGCTATTTAGAAGGGGCGCTATAGACAGGTTTAATTGTATAATAAATAAATTATTGGTTGTTATGGCTATATATTTTTTTCCGAATCAACTTTTAACCAATAAATGAAATCAAGAAATAAAAGTTTTATTTATCCTATTCAATAAGAATCTTAACAATCTGTTTGTTCTTCAGTCTGAAATAAAAAATATGATATGGTAATAATTAACTAGAATGATAATGATCACTAAGAAGTAAAACTATAAATAATAATTAAAACGGCTTTTTTGTGTGTTGTGAAGTTGAATTTCTTGTTTTATTTCATATTCATCTCTGGCTTTCGGATATCACAAACCCCTCTGCAGGAGTATATAATAGCTCATATACTTTTGTAGAAGGTATTTAATTTAGTTAGAATATTTATCTACTTATATATTTGCCTTATTCTGTCTGTTTGTCTGAAGCTCACGGATAGAATGCGCGCCCATTGGCTGCCAGCAAACACGTGACCTCCCTGCCCGCCCCCCTCTAGACAACCCTGTTATCAGCTGTGCGATACATACACCTGTCTATAGCGGCCATTCTAGACAACCCTTTTATCAGCAGTGTGTTACATCCACCTGTCTATACAGACCATCCTGTCTATAGCGGTCACTTTAGGCAACCCTGTTATCAGCAGTGTGAAACATACACCTGTCTATACAGACCACCCTGTCTATAACGACCACTCTAGACAACCCTGTTATCAGCTGTGTGATACATCCACCTGTCTATACAGACCACCCTGTCTATAGCGACCACTCTAGACAACCCTGTTATCAGCTGTGTGATACATCCACCTGTCTATACAGACCACCTGTATATACCAAAGATCCAAATTGTGCCTGCAACGTCCCACAATCAATGTCCCATATACTAGATGACTGTCCGCTGTACAAATTCAATGGAGGAATCTCCAATCTCCACTCAGTCACCCCGGAAGCCCTGAACTGGCTGAAGGCCTTGCCTCTCAGACTTTAATGACCGAGATGTCCTCACTTCTTTTTTCTAGATTTGATTCATTTTGTCTCCTCTCTAATTGTAAAGACGTTGCTGTATCACCTCATAAGCATAAATAAATAAATAACCTGTATATAGCGGCCATTCTAGAAAACCCTGTTATCAGCTGTGTGATACATACACCTGTCTATAGCGGCCACTCTAGACAACCCTGTTATCAGCTGTGTGATACATCCACCTGTCTATACAGACCACCCTGTCTATAGCGCTCACTTTAGGCAACCCTGTTATTATCAGTGTGTTACATTCACCTGTCTATACAGACCACCCTGTCTATAGCGGTCACTTTAGGCAACCCTGTTATCAGCAGTGTGATACATACACCTGTCTATAGCGACCACTCTAGACAACCCTGTTATCAGCTGTGTGATACATCCACCTGTCTATACAGACCACCCTGTCTATAGCGACCACTCTAGACAACCCTGTTATCAGCTGTGTGATACATCCACCTGTCTATAGCGGCCACTCTAGACAACCCTGTTATCAGTTGTATGATACATCCACCTGTCTATACAGACCACCCTGTCTATAGCGGTCACCTTAGGCAACCCTGTTATCAGCAGTGTGATACATCCACCTGTCTATACAGACCACCCTGTCTATAGCGACCACCCTAGACAACCCTGTTATCAGCTGTGTGATACATCCACCTGTCTATACAGACCACCCTGTCTATAGCGGTCACTTTAGGCAACCCTGTTATCAGCAGTGTGATACATACACCTGTCTATACAGACCACCCTGTCTATAGCGACCACTCTACCGCTGTGTGATACATCCACCTATCTATACAGACCACCCTGTCTATAGCGGCCACTCTAGGCAACCCTATTATCAGCTGTGTGATACATCCACCTGTCTATACAGACCACCCTGTCTATAGCGGCCACTCTAGGCAACTTTATTATCAGCTGTGTGTTACATTCACCTGTCTATACAGACCACCCTGTCTATAGCGATCACCCTAGACAACCCTGTTATCAGCTGTGTGATACATCCACCTGTCTATACAGACCACCCTGTCTATAGCGGTCACTCTAGACAACCCTGTTATCAGCTGTGTGATACATCCACCTGTCTATACAGACCACCCTGTCTATAGCGGTCACTCTAGACAACCCTGTTATCATCAGTGTGTTACATTCACCTGTCTATACAGACCACCCTGTCTATAGCGGTCACTCTAGGCACTCCTGTTAACAGCAGTGTGATACATACACCTGTCTATACAGACCACCCTGACTATAGCTACCACTCTAGACAACCCTGTTATCAGCTGCCTGTCTATACAGACCACCCTGTCTATAGCGGTCACCTTAGGCAACCCTGTTATCATCAGTGTGTTACATTCACCTGTCTATACAGACCACCCTGTCTATAGCGGTCACCTTAGGCAACCCTGTTATCAGCAGTGTGATACATCCACCTGTCTATACAGACCACCCTGTCTATAGCGACCACTCTAGACAACCCTGTTATCAGCTGTGTGATACATCCACCTGTCTATACAGACCACCCTGTCAATAGCGACCACCCAAGACAACGTTTTTAAAATATATTCGCACTCGGGTAAACCCCGGGCGTTGCCCGGGCCATTCGTCTAGTGTTTATATAAAGGATTAATATAATTTTTCTATGATTGTGTAAATATTCATTGAATTTATCATCATCACCTTTTTTGTTTACAAAAATGTTATATGAAAAATAAAGTAATGTAATTGAACGAAGTGGTTGCCCTCATGTTTACTGATCCAATGTTTTAATAATCTAAGGGGTTTATGTTGTAAGAAAATTATACAGAAGGGTTTGTGATATTCGAAACTCATTCTCGGAAGCCGTTTTATTTCATATTCATCTCTAACCTCTGGGTATTACACAAACTCTTCTACAAGAGTATATGATAAAAATGATCATATAAGTTCTGTAGAAGGGTTTATAATACCCGAAGGATAATGCTGAATATGAAATAAAACAAGAAACTCATCCTTGGAAGCCATTTTGTTTATTATATACTAGACGGGTGACCGGGGCTTCGCCCCGGGATTGACCTGTGTGCATATCTACCCGAGTGATATATATTTAGATAAGATTTTTTTATAATTGTTTGTTATTAGCATTATCTATTTGTTTGCATCAGCATAATTTAATCTAATATTTGATAGAGGGCGCTGTTCGTGAGCTAAGTAGAATAATTTGAATATATAGTTTTAATAATTGATTTATATATTTTCCAAAATAGCCTATCGTCTTCCCCGTATTTTTTTTTTTACCAATGTATGGAAATTTTGGTTTGAATTAGTGAACTACTGCGAATTTGTATACCGGACATACAAACAAACAAACTTACAAACATTGATTTTTATATATATAGATATGTATTGCAGAGTATTTGACCATTCTGAAGTTAAAACTTTATTAAGACTTAGGTTTGGCCATCGTTATAGATAAGCATACTCAGTGAATAGTTTTAGAATTTATATATTTAGAGAAACAATTTAAATAGATAAACAACTTACACAATAATTCTATATTCTCCTTATATATGCTAGATAAAACAACTCACACAATAATTCTATAATTAAAAAGGCATATATTGGATCAAAATATCATTTATTTTACCAATATTTCAGTTGGCTGAACGCCAACCTTTATCAAGGTGATATTTTGATCCAATATATGCCTTTTTAATTAAAGTATTATTTATGGATTGCTCTATTTTCAAAACAATAATTCTATATTCTCCTTATGCTAGAAGGACAGCAACTCTGAGAGAAAAAAATCAATATATTTATTACATTTATAAGAAAATCTGACAAAACTTTATATTCAGGTTAGAAAAGCAAAATAAAGTGACGTATCCATGCATTATATAAATCTAATTTTAAAATCTAGAATGTCACATTAAAATCTGATGCTAAATAAACACAACAAACATATTACTTCAATTGTAATTATTTTCAATCGTTGAAACTATAAATCATATAGAAAATGAATTCTAAAAAGAAATTGACAAAATATGAGATGCTTTTAGTTTATTCTTTTTATTTTATTTCATTCTTCCCTCTTCGAATTTCAAAATCAATGACCGCCATTGTTGAAATTGGTTTTGATTTAATGCATTTCCTGCTTTCTCTCACTTTACAATCATTTACTTTCATTTCAAAATTTATTATTGTCAACTTTATAGAATTCCAAAAAAAAATTGGCCTATATGAGTACGTAGATATTAAATATGGCGGATTTAAAAAGATATATATTCGATAAAATTTTAAAGAATAAAGAATTAATAAACGCGCGCGCGTACACAATTTTATCCTTCTTCTTAATAATATGAAAACAAATTTTTATAGTTATATAAACATTGGAAACTCTATTTTTGATGTCGATTTTATTTATTGATAAATGCCAATTTTTATTTAAATATAAAAATTAATTTTAAAAATTATATTTATGTTAAAAATTATAATATTCCTTTTATTTCAACACACAAAAGGCGATATCCCGGCTAGGGATAATTGCGTCGATTTACATTTTTAAAACAGAAACAGTTATTAACATATTATACAAGAAAAGGTAATCAAAAAAAAAAAAAAGACAAACAATAATATATATTAGGAACCTGAACCTTTCAGGTCAGACAATATAAATTGCTTTGTTGGGAGGGCTTGGCTCATCAGTGCTTTTCATCACAGTAAGGACGGTAGAAGTTTGATTTATTTGTGAAAAGAAACATTCGCGTCTTAATGTCTTCATTCATTATATATAGATGGCGGGTTATTGCTTTGTTGGGAGGGCTTGGCTCATCAGTACTTTTCATCACAGTAAGGACAGTAGAAGTTTGATTTATTTGTGAAAAGAAATATTCGCGTCTTAATGTCTTCATCCGTTATATATAGATGACGCGTTATTGCTTTGTATTAATATATATCAAAAATAAAAATGGCATATCCTGACCAGGAGCACATGTACTTTACAGAAGGCAGAGCGCCATCTGGTGTAACAGAAATCAACTAAACATTGCTTTAGCCTGTTCCCTGATATTTGGCCAACTCAATTTCTTGATAAATCAAGAAAAGTCATCCATGAACGCGTTTCGCGCTTTTTGGCGCAAACTTTGGCTTTAAATACCCATTTCTTGGTTTTTCGGGAAGCCACTGGGACTAAAGAATCTTCTACTCCACGCTGACGAGCGCCAAAAAGCGCGAAACGCGTTCGTGAATGGCTTTTCTTGATTTATCAAGAAATTGAGTTGGCAAATATCAGGGAACAGGCTAAATCAATGTTTAGTTGATTTCTGTTCCACCAGATGGCGCTCTGCTCTGCCTTCTGTAAAGCACATGTGCTCCTGGTCAGGATATGCCATTTTTATTTTGGATTTCAACACCTGATCTTTTTATCTTTTATTTTTTCTTTCATTTTTTCATTAATATATATGTGTGTTCCCCCAGAGAGAGGTATCTCCCCCTTTAATTAGACATTAGAACGATGCATGTTCATTACCCTAGTAAAAAAACCTTCTTTACTAGTGGAGATGAAGAATGAGCCACATCAAGTAAAGGTTTTCTAATAGTATGATGAACATTATGCATTTTTCTGATTCATAATTAAAAGGAAAGATGTTTCTCTAGGTACATGAATTTAATCCTTCCGCAACCTTATGTCATATATATCTTTATACAAATGCACTTTAGACTTGCAATACCATAGTAATGATATTGATTTATACTATGAACACGCACAGATATAATAGCTTACTCAATTCTTTCTGCTAACCGAAAGAATTCCACGATATGAAACCGGACTGTGTAAATGCTGAGGGAGATTTCTGAATAGATACCACTTTGTCTCGATTGATCTTTCAGAATCCTTCAAATTATTACGTGGTCTTTGTACGATGATATACACAAATAAAGATAATTATACATTGATCATATTAGAAATTATTTTTAAAAATTATTCCTAACATAGAGAAAGAACCAAGCACTAATTCTATCCTCCCAAGAGAACAACCGTCTTTAATTTCCAGACTTAAGTCCGGTTATCTAGGGACAATGACTTTCCAGAATGGTTGCAAGATTTACCACTATGTACTAAATGCAATTCTCAACCTGAAATCCCAAACCATATTATTGACTGTATTGGCTCATCCATTGAAGAGTTCTACTCTTCCCTAGAAGACACCATCAAAGGTCTCAAGCTCTTCAAGCTTGATATGATTAAGTGAATATAAGAAAGAAGTATAAGAAGAGAATGAAGAACTAAACCACACATCATAATAAATCCACATTTCTTTCAATACCATGGCCATTCTGATTTGAATCTATATCTATTCAAAAGGCAGTTCTTAAATCTGATACAATTTCACAGACGTTTATATAAAAATAGGTTAGAAAAGAAATAACAAACCACAATAATATCCTAACAGATAGGCCATTGTGCAACCGATTGAGGTATTTAACTTACTCTACTTGTTGTTCACATCACCATACATCTTTACCATTTCTAATAAAAATTCTGTATTTGATTTTGTTACTAAGACATTGGTTCAATGCCGAGAAGATACTTTGCATTTGTAATAAACGCGATAATCATTCTCTATCAATGGTTTCTGAAAGATAGTGTTGGGTTAATTCCATTTGGTATCTGAATGAAAAAAGAAACGACGTATAGGAACGTTTCAATGAAATTCAAGAAGTAATTGAAAACCTCAGGCTTTTATTTTACTATTAATTTATGTATAACATCACACACATATTGTCTATATATATACGAGGGCCAACAGGCTGAAACACATTCGTGGTTGACTTTTCTTGAATTATTAAGAAAATGGGTTGACCAAATATCAGGTAACAAGTTAACTCACGTTTAGTTGATTTATGTTCCACTAGATGGCGCTCTGCCAATAAAAAGTGCTTTTGTGAACGGTCAGGAAATGCCTTTTTTTGTTTTTAATATGAACACCTGACCTTTTTTCTATTTATATACTATTTATATTTTATTTATATACTCTATGTATACTCTTTGTCACCGTTATTATGGAACATCTTGCTAAACGATATTTTAATGAATTTTAAATCTACAAACGCTGAAATTATTTGCTACGCGGACGACATCTCTATTGTATGTTGGCATTATAATTTAGAGGGTCTAAAAACTGAGTTAGTGAACACCCTAAACTATGTCACTCAATGGTGTCGCTCAAACAAGTTAAAAATAAATCCAGAAAAAACAAACTTGATTCACTTTCACAATTTCCATAGGTTCCAGCTGGAATTTCAAAAAACCGTCATAAAGCCTTCAAATGAAATCAAAATTTTGGGAATGAAATTATCTAATCATAGGTTCAAAACAAAAATAAATTTCACCCCGCACATCAATGAGATTTTGCATAAGGCGCATCGCATGAAAAATCTGCTTTTTTCCCTCAGCGGCAAAATATGGGGTATAAACTCTAATAAAAGGTTAATTTTGTATAAGACGCTAATTAGACCTATTCTAACATATGGAGCTGAAATTTGGTTTTACCAAATAAATAACCGCTGTAAACAGAAATTAAATTCGATGCAATACCAAATTGTTCTTTGGGCTACTAGATCGTTTAAAACATCTTCCTCAAATTGTGTCCACTGTCTGGCAGAGATCCCATTCCTGACTGATTTTATCGAATCAAGATTGATTAAATATGAATTGGACCAACTAAGCGAGGAAGACCAACGAACGTTCAGTCCACATTCTCCTTCAATTATAAAAGGAATTTTGAGAACAAGAATGGAAGATATGTTTTCTAATACAAGTGATCACTTTCGTCTCTTTTTCCCTTTGGGCATTCCAAAATATCTCCGCCCTGACTTTTACAATGTGCAATTCGTTACTGGTCATGGAAATTTCGGAGATTTTCTGTTTCGAATAGGAGCTATAGACGATCCGGGATGTTTATGTGGAAAGAGAAAGCAGGATTCCAGTCATCTGCTTCTTGAGTGCCCAATCTTCCAGAACTACAGAAACCGGGAAAACATCGAATACAAGGATCTTTTTATGTTTGTAAATAGTAAGGACTCGTATTTTAAATTTAGAAAATTCTGTAAATATATCTATGATTTTCTCTCTTGGTTAAAAAAACCTTAATTATTACCTATTTGTATATATATATTTTTTGGTTTGTTTATTTTGTTGGTTGTGATGTAAAGTCAAGAATGATTTTAATGTCCTCTTTCTTATCTTTTCAAATCTTGTAATTATTTATTTATTTTTATGTAATATAGTATCTGAATGTAGTGTTGTTATTGACGCAAGCATCCCTTGTAGGGATATCGCGTCTGATTTGATAAATAAATAAATAAATGTATATTTTATTTCATTTATACCTGCCTTTAATTTTGACGAAGAACACGCATAATACATATTCGTTTATGTTCTTATCCCTGGACACTTTATTTTTCCGTTTATCATTACTCGTCACAATTCATCCTTTCTTACCTTATCCCTAAGGTTATAAATAATCGTTATTTCTCCTTTAAATAAATTTCGATTTTTCGTTCAAAAGAAACACATGCGGAATATTTTTCAAATGTCGTTCTACATATTCGTTTATATTTCATTGATTTAAAGACTTTTTTCAGAAAATAAAAATAATTCATAGCAATTCAATTTTGAGAATATATCTTAATATTAAGATAGAAGAGAGTGTAGCTTGAATAAAATATTTATATAAAACATTTAATCTTTTGAAAAATAGGGAGATACTAATTCTTCATAGTGTAGCTCCAAATTTCTCGAATTAAATTAATGTCTTGAATTTTCAGGCTTGATTTGTCTGCCCTTTTCAACTAAGCTGCTATCTGGATGAAAACAGAGTAACCTATATGTATATGGATTACATTAATAAGTAGACTTGTGTCAAATATGTCTCAAAATGAAGACCAGAAACAGGTGACAAGCGAAAGACCGGAAAAAAAAAAGTTAAGAAACACCGAGATTTGCCACACGGAAAGAAGATATTGGTAAAAGAGGCGCTGAAAGCAAATATAAAATAGGAAATAAAAGAAAAGACTTTCGTCCAGAAGTGTACGAACACAAGCTGAGAAAAAAAAAGAGAAGAATCTTGGATCAATAAAAGTTTATTTGAAAACCAATATCAGTATATAATTCTACGGCGTGCCATCTGTATTTAGAAATGTACACTATTTAGTGTGTTTGCTTCTCTTTTTTTTTCAAAATTAAAATAACTTCCATATGCCTTTACAGCAATGAGAAAATATTGGGAGGGCCTGGCTCATCGGGGATTTGAATATATTCCTACTGTAAATGAATCATATGTCCATTTTTACCTTAAAAACTTTCACCAGGAATTCCATTAAGTGCCTACTATGTAAATAGAGCAGTCCAATAATATACTATAGATTTAGGGTAGATAAAACTGGGGAAACCGCGAAAAAGGTGCACCATTATGAGCAAGGCCTTCCCAATATTTTTCTTATCGTAGTAAAGACAAAAGGAAACTATATATTTAGATAATAATCTTTTTTTTAATAGTTCATATATTTCTTAACATCGCGATATGTAATAATATCTATGAAATAAAATATTGGGGCTTTTGTTGTTATGTTGTATATATGTATGTGTATGTATATATCATACTTACATAATCTTTCTTTTTATTCTTCTGTATATTCCCCACTTTCACAGGCCTATCTCTCTTGTAATCTTGAGGAGAATCCTCTATAAGACCAGTGTGTCTTAATAAAGGCTTTTGTGTGTGTGTAATAAAATATTGCAATAAAAATGTAAATAACACATATAAAATAACAAACATCTTGCTAATGATAAAGAACAATTTGTATTATAGATTAGAAACACAAGATAAGAAAACCAAATATAAATAAATAAATAGATAGATAAAACATCTTGTTAATATATCAATAAAAATCATACTTTAGTATTTAATGAAATTACTCACAAATAAATAAGAACTAAGTATACGTCTGAATAGTCAGTAAATGAATTTGACAGCGAATACATTGACTCACGAATAAAAAAAACAATTCCATCTATATATAATAAAGTGATATATATTCAATATTTTCCATGTCTACATATACAGGTATTGTGGATGTGTTTTGAATATAGGAAAACTAAAAGCTCTTATTTAGTATACCTTTAATAAATAGATAACTACACTAATGTATTTATTCTCCCTATTTCCTCTCGTTTATTTGTTGCCAAAACAATGGACAGATAGACATGGCGTAAACCGATTAACCACGTCATCCTATACTGACAACTCTCTTCACACGCATTGTTGGCCTTGCGACGTATTGTTGTACCGTTGTTAATAAAGCCTAAACTAATTAGACAGTTTCCTGTTATAACTCACACAACAAAGTAGATTTTAAACACTAAAAATCTATTTAACACAAATTAAATAGGTATGCAATTATGTCAATCAATTTGTTTGTCTAGTTTAATCTTGTAAACGAGTTTTCAAAGAGTTTACAAAAGACGTTAAGAAAATGTAAAGTTTATTATTTTCTCAATGTGATTTATAATTATACAAGCGTGTATTTTGTTAATTATAATTAAAACACCTAATTGAAAGATCTAATTTGATGTTGGGATATGTTGATATATACAAAATACATTTTCAAATAAAATAATATACATTTTGGATAGAAAAAAATAACTGCGTTTTTATTGCATGATATTTCAACGATTAGAGAGTTCGTATTTTTTCAAAATCGTCGTTTTGATCGTTGGAATATGTAATAAAAATGTAGTTTATTTTTTTCGATCCAAGATGTTCCGTTTTTTATTTGAATGTTGTAGGGGTGGAACTGGGTAGGCACCTTTTATCTACATTTCGATCCCAGGCTGGCAATGACTGTTTTTTACATCTTTCCTCAGTTTCAATAATAAAATCAATATATATCTTGAATATACTACAAATCACTTCACCATACCGTACTGCGGCTGATTCCACACTCGCCTTTTCAGTGATACGTTAACCTTGATAAAGGTTGGCATTCAGCCAACTGAAATATTGGTAAAATAAATGATATTTTGATCCAATATATGCCTTTTTAATTAAAAACGTTAACCTATGTACGGTAGATTCTGTGGCCACTGGACATGTGTTGGACCTGAAGGCTGTTAGGCTCTACGCTGCCTGGATTATATGAGCTCCATCTATGCTTCCTTCCTGTGGTGAATCTGTATAAGACCGGTGATCTTAATAAAGTTGCAAGTGTGTGTGAATAATTCAATAAAAATACCGTTTGAGGATGTACAAAAGAGATCGAAGAATTCAAATAAGAAGAATCTACTAAGTCCATGTTGGCTGATGCAATAAACTCCTTTTTGCAAGGGATCATTAACTTGACTTGAGATTTCTCGGACACAAAGTCCATCGTCTTTACCTTTCGGTTGACACAGCTATATAGGCCTTTCATATAGAATCAATAGATCAATAGAGCTGTATTCTCTGACGCTGTCTCCACGTCTTTCGTTCTTTTGCTAGACCTTGAATTATATATATCTCTCTCTCTCTTGTCTCTGGTCCTGCAGCGCCGTCCGCCCTCTCATCCGAGAGACGTTCTGCCTAATCGAGCGGCCGCCAGACTTACAGTCCTGGATCTTCGCGGTAGGCCTCGAGGACCATGCCATCACTATCTCCTCAGTGATAAAACTCGCGATCTACGTCTTCTTCGTAGACCGCGAAACGCTTGGTGTGTCTGGGGACCCACTGGCAATCTACACATATGAACACTACAACATTAGCAGAGATGTTTTGCATATAATAATTATGTATAGCATTTATTTGTTTGTAATCATCTCACTGTTATGCATCATCATCATTAGCTAACTGTGCGAATTGTACATCAAGATAATTGATTGAATGTCAATAAAATTAGGTTAATTGCCAATTGTCCCCTACCCTTCCTCTCTACAACTAAACGGTTCTAGTCGGTACTCCTGTGTGATTATTCACTTCCACAACACCATATATAATATATTAAAATATTTTATTCAAAAAAAAAAATTATATATTTCATATATACAAATACTCTGTTAAATCTATCGCCAGAGGTCACTATTCCCCTATAAAAACTCATTGTTGTTGTTTCCCGATGGCCGGCTCAAATCTTTTGTACATTATGTAAATAAGTTTTTCATTTTTTTAGATTCTTACGCCTTAAGCCAGGCATTACTTTTATCAAATTATGTTTTTTTTCTATATTCTATAAGCAAATTAAAGCAATTACTGATAAAAACTATTATTATTATTATTTCAAGATTTTATTCCCACGACTGCATTAACATAGTTTTTGACAGCTGAAAATCTCATTTTTATTTATAACATATATATATATATAGTATACAAGCAAAGGTTGTACAGGAATACTGAAACCAAAACTAAAATTGAAGTGTTACCTATATTTATAGGTAAACGCAAATACGAGAGGCAAGATTCAATTTTCAAAAATGACCACCGTAAACAATAATTGTTAGGATTCATATTTCCAAATAAGTCTCTTTATATATTTTACTAACATAATTATGTATAAATCAACATCTCACTATGATATCTATAGAAAATATAATTTTATATGATTTAATATTTGAGACATACATAGAGAGGATGGTTCCATATCATAGGTATGCCTGTAGGATAACAACACATGTCAAAAAGCTTTGTTTTATGAAATAAAGAAATGCATAGTTAGCCTTATAGTGTTTTATTTTATCGATATTCCCACCAAGTTGTTATCTATTTTAACTTGTGGTTCTATATGGAGAAATGCTTATGAATATTCTTGTGGGGATAATCTTCTAGCATATCAATAGAGTAAGCATTTAATCTATCGTTTATTATTCTTCTTCTTCCTATGAAAATATTGTTATGTTAGAAGAAGAATTTAACCCATCGTTTATTATTCTTCTTCTTATGAATCTATTGTTATGTTAGAAGAAGAATTTAACCTATCGTTTATTATTCTTCTTCTTATGAATCTATTGTTATGTTAGAAGAAGAATTTAACCTATCGTTTATTATTCTTCTTCTTATGAATCTATTGTTATGTTAGAAGAAGAATTTAACATATCGTTTATTATTCTTCTTCTTATGAATATATTGTTGTGTTAGAAGAATAATTCAACTTATCGTTTATTATTCTCTTCTTATGAATTTATTTTTATGTTAGAAGAAGAATTTGACCTATCGTTTATTCTTCTTCTTCTTATGAATATATTGTTGTGTTAGAAGAAGAATTTAACTTATCGTTTATTATTCTTCTTCTTATGAATATATTGTTGTGTTAGAAGGAGAATTTAACTTATCGTTTATTATTCTTCTTCTTATGAATATATTGTTGTGTTAGAAGAATAATTTAACTATCGTTTATTCTTCTTATTCTTATGAATCTATTGTTGTGTTAGAAGAAGAATTTGACCTATCGTTTATTATTCTTCTTATGAAAATATTGTTGTGTTAGAAGAATAATTTAACCTATCGTTTATTCTTCTTTTCTTCTTATGAATATATTATTGTGTTAGAAGAAGAATTAAACCTATAGTTTATTATTCCTTTACTTATGAAAATATTGTTATGTTAGAAGAATAATTTAACCTATCGTTTATTATTCTTATGAATATATTGTTGTACTCTCTATGCTATGTGTAATATAAACCCACAATTAGAGAATATACATCAACAATTAAACAATAATTCCAACAATTTAGAGATAGAAAACTATTGTTTGATTGTACAGGTTGACTCAAAGAACCGATGGATGTGAACAATTGCAGTCTCAACAAAGAAACTTCCATCCATTGATCACGTTTGTTAGCTGGAGAATCATCCGCTGGAAAATCTGACAAATTGTATTAGACACATTGATTAAATAATATAATCGATCTGTGTTAGAACACTATCACATTGAGGTAAACTTGACTCTTTCAATGTTTACTTTCTCCAAGAGAGATGGATTTAATTCAAATCTTCTCTATTTGTGTCATGATTAATGTTGACAAAATGAAATTTAATTAAGTTTCATAAATTATAGCTGTAAGAATTTTATATACGCGCTAGTTTATCTTCATAATTAATTTTAGTGTTCTTTATAAATGTTAGATGAAGATGTTTGATGTAAGTATTTTCTTCTTAATAATATTTATACACTTTTCATATGAAAATAAATTTTAATACTATCTTTTTTATTTGAAAAATACAGTGAGATTCACAAAATTTCATTAAAATTACAAAGAAAATTGAGAATTCTATTGAAAACACATTTTAATTTTGACTTTATATTTGAAAAATACAGTAAGATTCACAAAACTTCTTTAAAATAACAAAGAAAATTGAGAATTCTATTGAAATATATTCATTTAAAACAAAAAAACATGTTATTTTAAATGCACCTAACATCTTTAATATTAAAACAAAAAGGACCATGATTATAATTAGTACAAAATTAATATTTTATATTCTAGAGTACAAAGAGTACTCTTTCTAGAGTACATTCTATAATAAAACTGATATTTTCAAATAGCCAACACATATGACGCACTTGCAGGAAAATCAATCGCTAATTACCCACCATGATTATCAAAGCTTGTACCATATGTTAACTCGGGATAAAGAAGAAGAAGACGTTGTTTTTCTTATGAGAACACAGTTTTGCAGATAATCTGTTCCATTTTTCAATATAATTTTTAATTCTCTTGATGTAAAGAGTCGTATATTCTCTTTAATTGAATTTATAAACGTAAAATATTTAGGATTATCACACATCTAACTATCTAATATATATATTGATAGAATTCCAAGTTCATACATTCACAAAAAACCACTAAGAAAGGGAAGTATAGTAGATAGAAATTTTTCCGGGAGTAAATTTATATTTAGAAGCAAAGGTCGCCTCTCCCATTGAAAAAATAAACCTCAAACCAGACCCTATCGAATGACCGTCTCCGCAAACCTAGCAGCCTCGGGTCGGTGACAAAGCCACAACACCAGATTTGGCAAACTGAGAAGCGTCCACCTATAGACCATAGTTTTGGGCTAAAGACCCTCTCAAACCCATAGTGGATTTATTCCATGAGATCCACAAGGGGTCCAATGGAATCTTCAATACATTTCTTATTAACAGATTATATTGTCGCGGAGATAAATAAAGCAAGGGCAAATTTGGGAATAAATAATTTATTATAAGGGGTATTTGTAGGGAGAGAGTTTTGCACAACTTACCCCAAGTTAGAAGTTAATCCTAATGAACGGCGTTAGCCACCGTCCCGTTTTCCTTATTTACATATCAGCTTCCCAGAAGCCCCCACACCTGTGGTCCCCTCTCCCGGGGTCCAGGGATGATTGACAGTTGTCCCATCTGGATGGAGCTATTTGACAATATAAACAAATTAATAAGTCAGAGCTCTAAATGCCACAATATTTTAAGCTGAAAACTCTTAATTCTACCATGATTATCACACGATTAATATAAACTTATGTTCATAAGTTACCTAAACACCCCTAAGTATATGTAGGGTATATAAGAAAACTAATCCAATGCAATTTGGCGAAAATGCGTAGAGTTCACCACTGATGAGCCACGCCCTCTCGTTCTCAACAACATTTATCATTATAGTAAGGCTTGAAGATATACTATATGATAATATACATGAAAAGAAACACATTGCCAAAAATTATTACAGGATTTAAAGATATCTTAATAATTTCCTGTTAATTCTCATTGAGCACATGTATCTTCCAGTATTGTCACAGAACTAGTTAATGAAAACTTCGCCTTTGCCGGTCCCAAGCCTGGATGAAAAAGGAGGAAGGGGAGCAGTAACAAGCTAGCTAAAAACCTGGGCTCAGCTGGCCCGGATGATAGTACCCTGTAAGGGCTCCTAATCCACGGATACAGGATAAGCAGCGTTTGTACTCCATGTTAGGAGCGGCTGCACATGGTGTTTGTTCCTCAAGTCAGAGGCAGCCATTTCTTTTGGAGCTAAGTCGGCCTGCCACTGAGTATTGCTCCCAGTCTTAATGACAAAGGCAGACGCATTCTACTTCACACAGACATGATATCAAGCTTTATAAGCTTGATACCCTAATATGATTGAGTGGAGATAAGAAAGAAGAAGATGAAATCACGTGCGTTTCGAACTACCCCCTTTTTATTAGATAGAATTGAGAATAATATAAGCTCATGTCTATAGGCTCCCTATTCCTTCCCTAAGCTGCCTTACTTAATATATGCACACAGGGTATACAAGATTAACAATCCAATACAATGGTAGAGATTTCTTTAGATGAATTTGACGAAACCGCTTAGAGTGTTCATCACTGATGAGTCAAGCCCTCTCATTGAATAACCTTTATCATTGCAGTAAGGTCTGTAGAGATAATATTTTATAATAGACGTGAAAAGAAACACATAACAAAACATAATTATTCCAATATTTATTACACGATTTACAGATCTTAAATATTTCTTGTTAATTCTCATTGAGCACACGTATTGCCACAGAGCTAGTTAATGAAATCACGTGCATTTCGTACTATTCCCATTTTATTAGATAGAATTGAGTAAAATGCTTAAAATTAATTTATTTTTTTTATTCCACTATCTTTCTTTTTATTAGTTTTAATGAACCGATTTCTATCTTGATTTGACCACTTCTCAGAGAAAAGAAGAAAAAAAATTAAAGAGAAATATCCAATTAGAGAAAACCAATTAAATTTTCCATCCAAATAGATAGAGTTTAATTTGTGAATGGAATAAAGTCGAGAACCCAATCAATTTGATAAGAAAGATAATTGGCGCTAATACAAAATCAAATCCTCTAAGAATTGATGTATCAAGTAAATTGTGATTGTGGAAATCCACTCTGGGAAAATTTAAAACTGAAATTTCTTATCCTTTGGTTCAATTCGTTGGACTTTAAATCAACAGGGACGTTGTTTTATCAATATCAGAAGGATTTACAGAGAAAATAAGCAAATCAATGTGTGTGATCTTAAATTACCTTATTTAACTCTTAAATTAAATGATACCACAGGTTTCTGGAGATTATTTTATTTTATTATTACAATCTCAAGATTTCGGGCATCTCGTAGTAAGGACAGTATTGAAAGTTTGTTTATATGAATAAGATATATTACTACTTGATAGATTTAGTTCTTACAAAAATGATAGCAATAATTAGACGAGCATGATCAAATCTACACTCTCTTTTGTAAATTGTAGGGCACAGAGAGTCTTATGGTACACCAGTAGTTTGGGGAACGTTCTGCTGGGCAAACCAAGCTGTTTACCTTCGTATTTGTTCTATAAGCCATGCTACCAACACACCTAATTATTATAATTATTACTAAAATAGCATCATCATCGCGTGAATGCAGGTATGGCTTTTATTGATTGTAACTCTCGAAGCAAATGACTTCAAAATTACCTCGATTATTTTGATGGACTCTTGATTCCAGAGTCGATTCTACCTTTTTCAGGTTACAATGTCTTCACTGTCTTTCGCCATTATTCTCAAGCAATAAGTCTTTTTCATGGGATATTTTCTTCTCACATATTATCTTTCCGGTTTTCCCATGTCTTTAATACCATACAGTTAAACGGATTGCCTAAAGAGTATCCTTTATTCTGCATATTTCCGGGCTTTTAATTTTTACTATAATATAGTAAGGGTATTACATTTCTGTGATACCATAATATTTCATCATCTCAAAATATCGTTTATGTTAAATTTTACTAAATTCCCATATTTGTCTCTCAATTGATCTAGAGAGGCCTTGCTATTTTTGGATGATACTTTATGTTTCACTACCGTAAATATATATGATTAGTGAGAATAAATATGCAAAGTATACAAGGCTTAAATGTGTGCCCACAATAACACCTCTGTGAAAATTTCGCATCGACACTCAACACCATTTCAGAAGAGGTTTTGCTACAGACATTACAAACTTGGAGTTCTATTGTATAGATGAGAGAATGAATTCTCTTAAAATAGAGACCATATTATTATTAAATACACACCTCCCTCGAGATTAAAAGAGAAAAATTAAAAATGTTAAAAAAAGAAATGCGTATTAGTTTGAAGAAAATTACTCAAGGAAAATTCTTGCTCCCATTTTTTTACCTTGAGATTATTGCTTCGGTCAAATCTCTGCGCTGGACAAATCGGCGCTATTGATTGCGAGGACATGACAAAAATCCATCCAATCACGCAAGATTAACTTTTCAGATTCCTGGTCCACTCCTATTTTTATTTGAAAGTAAAGAGTCTTTATAAAATTCTATTTATTTTGTGAAGTAAATTTTTGAAAATTCAATTTTTTTTTTCCAATCTATCCTTTTTCTAAATGATATTAATTCATTTTTAGAATTTGGGAAGATTCTTATATATCGAGTATATAGGATATAATATTAGCTTTTTTTAAAAGACAACTTTCGAATGAATTTCTAAAAAATCTTTATTAATACTGTTCATTCGAATAAAAAGTACGTTTTTATTTGATTGAAGTTTCAATAAATGTTTTATTTTTTGAAATTGATTCGAAAATTGCCTTTCAAAATAAGCTTAAAGAAGCGTACGTTTTATTATTGTTGGAATTCCTATCCTCTTTTATTCGTGATTTATATTACGTCAAATATATAGTTGATCAATTTTATTTTCAAAGTGATGACAAGTTGAGAATTGTAGAAATAATATACAGCTCTAGTTACGTTTCATACTTTACTTGCATATCAGAAAATTGTGTACTTAGATAGAAGCTAGAATTCACGAACAAATCTTCCTTGAAAAGGTAGCAATAAGTCGCCGAAGAGTGGGAACAACAATAAAGATGTCATAGAAGAGGAAAAACAATTTGAATAGAAGAGCTTCTTTAATATTTGAACGACCATACAAACTTTCGGGCAAGACGCCCTTCTCGTAGAATGTTATGGAATCGAAGCCGCTCTCTACTGATGAGGGACAAAGACCGAAACAAAGGTATACAGGTTGTTGACTTTTGCATGATTTTCCAAAACTGGTTCTGTAGCTCATTCTTTATCATCACTATAAAGGTTTTACTATGGTGATGAACAAGGGAATCGTTCTGATACATAATTAAAGGGAGAAGTGCTTCTTTTAGTACATGAATATCATCCTCCCGTAACTTTATGTGATATATATCAAATAATAGGTGTCACATACAGGAACTGTACATGTGTAAAGGGTAAATCTTGCAAATATAGATATATTTAAAAATGCCTGTTTTGGATCATAAAGTTTTATTTCCGATATTTCGTGTGGCAACTCGCCAAACTTCCGCAGGGAACAAGATCGCTTTTGAGAAAATCGTGTGTGATCTTGTTCCCTGAGAAAGTTTGGCGAGTTGCCACACGAAATATCGGAAATAAAACTTTATGATCCAAAATAAGCATTTTTGAAATATTATAATATATGGATTGCTATATTTTCAAACATATATATACAGTATATATGATATATATATATGAAATAATTATATATATTCATATATATATATGGAATAATTCAGGCTTGGTTAGTCAACTTTGTCTTGTCTTCTTACTTACACAAATGTCTCTAAATCCTGGGATCTCATAGAGGTAACTGCCCCGTCCAGCAAAAGAGAGTATAAAGCCGCTGATTCGATACTTATTGAGCAGATATTTCTGACGCCTCTGCCCAGAAGTCCAACCCCTCCTCTACGTGGCGGGCGGGAGAAGCAGCAAAAGTAAGGGACTGCCCTGTAGGGTGAAGTACGGTGTCATGAGCCTCGAGCCGCTACGGTAACCGTGAACAGGGAACTCTGAAATGTGGCTGACTAACGGGGCAATGGCACCCTATTTTCCATGGAGTAACATGGACAAGACACCACCAGCACCATCTCTGACGCCGCCTCTACGCCAGTTGTACCTTTGGTGGACTTCAGAATCTCTCTCCTCTCTAGCCAACTCCTCACGGGTTCTTGCTCCTGTGTGCGTCCTCTCACCTCGACTGCTTGAAACCCTCCACATATCTATGTTATGAATAAACTGATTTATAGAAAATGTATTATTCTAAATAGGTTTGTTTTGCATAGTGAAGTTAGAACTTTGAAGGTCTTTAAAGTATTTTTATTTTAAAGGAGATATAGGTATATATTTCTAATAATATATATATATATATATATATATATATATATATATATATATATATATATATATATATATATATTAAAAAACGAAAGAAAAATTAAAGATAAAAAGATCAGAGGTTGAAATCAATATTAAAAATGGCATATCCTGACCAGGAGCACATGTGCTTTACAGAAGGCAGAGCGCCATCTGGTGGAACAGAAATAAATTAAACATTGATTTTGCCTGTTCCCTGATATTTGGCCAACCCAATTTCTTGATAAATTTGGTCGCAGTGGTTCAGCCTACTCCACGCTGACGAGCGCCAAAAGCGCGAAACGCGTTTGTGGATGGCTTTTCTTGATTTATCAAGAAATTGGGTTGGCCAAATATCAGGGAACAGGCAAAATCAATATTTAGTTGATTTCTGTTCCACCAGATGGCGCTCTGCCTTCTGTAAAGCACATGTGCTCCTGATTAGGATATGCCATTTTTAATATATATATATATAATATACATACTAAAAATGACAATACATAATTTATACATAGAATTTTAAAATTATAAAAGAAATACATTTTAAAAAATTAATTTTAAATATTATAACTGATGTGAATACTAGTAATAAAGGTCCTTTTCATTTAATCTCCAAGAGATTTTTCTAGGGATGTATTGTGCAATACGAAGTTGACTTAATATACATTTTCATAAAAATATTATTTCTTGGGATTTTCATGAGATAAAAGTCTTGCCCTGGACTAACAAGGGCAATGGTCTCCAGATGGGCGCAGTTTCACAAAGCTGGTGTTGTGAGCTCGTCACAGAACCGAGTCCACTAGTTTGCAGAGAAGGTCAATAGATGGCGCTTTGTTCTTACGTCTATTTTGACAGGATACGCATTCTTTACTTTTATATAGGTAAATATCCTCGCGGAAAAATTTCCCTCAATATATATATATATATTAATTGAATAGCATATTTTGGATCAAAAATGAAATAAACATTTTATTTAATATAAATGCCAATATTTCAATAGGCTATACGCCTAACTTCGTCAGGGCTTTTCTTGTTTTTGAACTACTTTGGTTCATCAAGTGATGCCTTCACGCGACGATATATAAATATTTGCAACTCTGTGGGGATAAAATTTAAAATATATACACACAAAAAATATTGATAAGAATAGACTATATATGTACATTTATAAAAATTAAAAAATAATATATGATTCCTAATAAGTATAATAAAATAATTTTAAATCCATTTGAACTGTAAATATAACGGAGGTATGTCAATTTTTCTATTAATACTGTTGGTATCTTTCATTGAGGTCCAACTTTCTAAAAAGAGTCTTGAATGTTTATCTTGAATGTTGTTATATATAATTTCTATTTTTTCAAAATTTGGTATATGGTCCTGTTTGAGTGCGTGATCGACTAAAAGTGATAATGGGCTATGGTTTTTAAAAGCTGTTTTGTGTTGATTTACTCTTTCTTCAAGAGTTTTACCGGTTTCTCCTATGTATGTTGCAGGGCATGATTTGCATGGAATGCGATATACTATGTTTGATTTAAATTGATGTTTGCTATTATGCTTAGTGTTGGGATGGCGTAAAATTTCTTTTAGATTAGCTGTGGTTTTGTATCGGGTTTTGATATTGTAATTTTTAAGTATTCTTGTTATTCTTTCAATGCCATAATTGTATGGCAGTGCACAGTATTTATTCGGTTCTTCACTATTGTTTGTAGGACTGTTGGTGGGCTTATATATATGTTTCTTGATGAAACTTGGAGGATATTCATTATTTTTCATCTCATTGTAAAATATGTTTTGTTCAGCTTTATTATTTTTAATATTTGAGGAGCAGTGGGTGAAAATTCTTTTTGATAGTGTTTTTATAACGGATATTTTATGATTAATGGGGCCAAATGAATTAAAATTGAGATATTTGCCTGTATGCGTTGGTTTTCTATACATACTGGTTTCTATTTTGCTATTTATTCTGGTGAGCTTGATGTCTAAGAATGCCAAAGTGCTGTTATTTTCTATTTCGTATGTAAAGGTTAAAAATGGCTTTAAACTGTTGAGGAAGGTTAAAATATTGTCGAGGTTGCTATTTTGACTGATGCAAATGATGTCATCAATATATCGTTTCCAGGCTATTATTTTGAGATGTTTGGTTGAAATGATAATACTGTCAATATGATTCATATAAATATTGGCGAGGGCAGAAGAAATTGGGTTGCCCATTGGAAGGCCTTTAATCTGTTTATAATGCTGGTTTTTGTAACTGAAATAACTGAAGGATAAACATAAGTCGAGTAATTCTTTAAGTGCTTCTTTAGGAATTGTTAAATTAAGTTGTGGATTGGTGTCTATATATTTTTTTTCAATCTATCTATCTATATATACATATATAGACATATATATATATATGTGGTAAATTAAGTGACATGTTACCTTAGAATAAAGATGCTACTCATTGGCAAAGGAACGAGAATCCGGACAATCTGATGAAATATAATCCTAAACCCATCTTCAGAAAAGGATCATATCAGCCAACTAAAACTAGAACTAACAAGATAAATCATTGAAATATCTTTTCCCCGTTATATAAAAGTGAAAATCAATACACAAAATATTACAAACTAACCATAAATAAACCATACACCTATCTAGCTTGAAATTAACCCAACTGAGTCCATTATAAATAGAGAAGACTCTAATACCTATTTAAGATGTAAAGTGCAGAATTGAAGAGAGAGAGAGTAACCAGCAAATATTGTCTTCTTCTTCTTTCTTATCTCCACACTGGGTGAAGTAGAATGCGTCTGTGTTTGTCATTTGAACTGGGAGCACTTCTCAGTGGCAGGCCGACTTACCTCCAAAAGAAATGGCCACCTCTGACATGAGGACAGACGCCATGTGCAACCGCTCCTAACATGGAGTACAAACGGCATATAAAGTAATGTATTGGAATCTATACAAGAGCATTCTGTATAAGGAACTTACAAAGAAAACTACTATATAACTGTCTTAAAAGCACGATCTTCATTATTTGGACTGATAATTAAAAAAAAAAGATACAAGAAAATAAGAGACCATATCCAAATTAATTAATATTTAATTTAATTATAAAACTATTTTAGAGGCGTATTATTCTTTTTAAAATAAAACAATTTCTACTGTCCTTACTGCGATGAAAAAATTAAAGGGAGGGCCTGGCTCATCAGTGGTGAACCCTCCCAGCGGTTTCGCCAGTTTAATCTACCATACCGCTGTTATATTGCATTTTTGGAACTTCCTTTTATAGGTGACCGTTGTAAGAATCTTGGAATGGGTATTTTAGAAGAACTATGGACATAAGCTTTTAGGACAGCAGAATTAAATATAATTATAAATATATAATATGCTTCGAGCAATCGCTCTTCCGCAAATATCAAATTGTGTCTTTTATTAGAACTATAATGTTACGATGTACTAGAGCGCCATCTGTTATCAAATTATAAAACTATTTTAGAGGCGTATTATTCTTTTTAAAATAAAACAATTTCTACTGTCCTTCTTGCGATGAAAAAATTAAAGGGAGGGCCTGGCTCATCAGTGGTGAACCCTCCCAGCGGTTTCGCCAGTTTAATCTACCATACCGCTGTTATATTGCATTTTTGGAACTTCCTTTTATAGGTAACCGTTGTAAGAATCTTGGAATGGGTATTTTAGAAGAACAATATATAAGTAAGGACAGTAGAAATTGTTTTATTTTAAAAAAAATAATACGCCTCTAAAATAGTTTTATAATTTGATAACAGATGGCGCTCTAGTACATCGCAACATTATAGTTCTAATAAAAGACACAATTTGATATTTGCGGAAGAGCGATTGCTCGAAGCATATTATATATTTATAATTATATTTAATTCTGCTGTCCTAAAAGCTTATGTCCATAGTTCTTCTAAAATACCCATTCCAAGATTCTTACAACGGTCACCTATAAAAGGAAGTTCCAAAAATGCAATATAACAGCGGTATGGTAGATTAAACTGGCGAAACCGCTGGGAGGGTTCACCACTGATGAGCCAGGCCCTCCCTTTAATTTTTTCATCGCAGTAAGGACAGTAGAAATTGTTTTATTTTAAAAAGAATAATACGCCTCTAAAATAGTTTTATAATTTGATAACAGATGGCGCTCTAGTACATCGTATAATTAATATTTGTTGTATACAAGGCGAATGACCCGGCTTCGCCCGAGAAATCCCTTGGGTGCAATTTCCTTCATACTAAAAGTATATCAATAATAAATATTAGAAGTGCCATAGAATAGCAATACAGAAGTAACACATAAACTACAGGAAAAAAGTGTGTGTGATGGCAAAAATTGTATTATATTAGTGTTTAGGTATTTTATTTAATTAATATAGTTGATATAATAATATATATTTATATTATATATAATATAAATGAGTTTTAAAAATTGTAAAAAAAAATGCATCGGCCGGGAATCGAACCCGGGCCGCCCGCGTGGCAGGCGAGCATTCTATCACTGAACCACCGATGCTTAAAAAAAGGCCATATTTAGGTATTCATTCCCTTCCGGATTAGTCCGCGTAAAAAAAGTTCTTCAAAAGAAAAAAAGAAATAGCCAAAAATACTAATCAAAATGCAGCCGAAAATTTTCCTCAGGTTTATAAAAAGCGACATGCAAAATTTGGTACCAATTGGTTCAGTAGTTTTTGAGTTTATCGCGAAACAGACAGACAGACATTGACTTTTATATATATAGAGATAGAGATATCTTATTTTCTATAATCTATAATCCAAATTGTGCTTTAGCATTAAAAAAGATAAGAAAAACACTGAGTGTGATATTTAGTTAAATTACAATCACATTCTTTTCATACGTACTTCTTACTAATAGTCTGCATATCATTTTAAGAATGATTAAATAAGTATATTTGAATAAGTTTTTGTTTGGAAGAGAACAAATAAAAGGTAAATAATCATTATGAAGGCACAACCATATATAAATACAATTACCTACTTCATAAATCCAAAGGAAATTATCCAGAGGCAGGTTTATCGATAATATTTTAATAGAAACTTTATCCAATCAATCAATATCGACCCGGAATATTGATATTTTTCTTCAGGTTTTCCCAACAAAAGGCCTAAACTCTAACCATTTCTTTTTTCCCTTTAGACGTATCCTATATATGAATTCAGTTTAAAACTAAAAAACCCCGCTGATATAGTAAATTTTATAAGGATATATAGAGAAGGAAAGACTAATAAAAACTACTCGATTTGTTTCTATTTATTCTTCTATTATTTTATCCAAGATATTCTGGACAATATGTGTAAGCGTGTGTCTTGTTTAAATCAATATATAGGAATAATGAACATATGCTTGTATTGTAGTATGGGGTAAGAATATATGATATTCATGTAATCCGACCGTTTTTATAGATTCTCATATAGAAGGTTACGAAAGTGCCTCTGTACTGAAGAAGGCCATATCTCGAAACAATGCTACCCAGATTGTCTTTGATATATATTTGTTGATTTCGGAGATATGGTATTACTCATTCTGTACAAAGCACATAAAGCATCATATATTTCTTTTAATATCATAAATATTTAAAATATATAAATAATAATTTGTATTAAAATATTTATCATTAATTTGTTTATGTGATACTCCTGCTGAAGGGCTGAAAAATCTGAAAGCTTGGAAATAAAAAAGTTGCACAAGAACCTTTGCCCTGGAAGCATTGTTTATTTTATTATAAAGCTTATTTTCAATACATTAGTTAAAATCATTAATGTTTTTATGAAAACTTTAAAGAAAAATCTTCTCATATCTTAGACAAGTCAGTAGAAAAGTGACTTTTTTTCGGAATATAGCCTGCTTGTTACAATGTTCTTGGTAATTTTTTTTAAAAGCAAGAATACTCTTTATGCTCACTCTTTTCAAGTATATTTCATAATATATGATGTGAATGAACGTATAAAAATAATTAAATATGAGTGATTGAATATTAATTAATTTATTTTTCTATTGTTTTTTGACCAAGAAAAGGTAAATTCATTCTGTCAAGAGATATGTAAATAGTGTTAGTTCAATTTTTAATTTTAATTTTAGTTTTGCTTGGTTTGCATGTAAATATTCTTAAGGAAGAAAAATAAACTTTTTTTTTTCTTTTATAAGTGCAGACATCTTTTGTTTAATATAAATTTCTAGAAAATTATTTAAGCAGCAAAATAACAATGGCGACGAGACTTTCTTTCGAACCATATGTAATGAAAGAAGAATCTTTTGAAAATTATCTTCAACGATTCAAACAGTACATTTTTGTGAATGAAATCGAAGGTAAGAAGATTGTTCCTTTTTTTATTATGTCTATTGGAGCAAATACTTATAGTGTTCTAAAAGAATTAATCTCCCCTAGAGATGTTTGTGCATTAGAATTCGAAGAAATTGTTAGTGTTTTACTCACTCATTTTACACCTAAGCTAAATATCATTTTTGAAAGATATGAATTCAGCCAATTGGTTCAAGAACATGGCGAGAAAATAGGAGACTATGTCCTTAAATTAAAAAAACAAGCTAATAGGTGTAACTTTGGCTTAAATATTGAAGAACACCTAAGGGATAAGTTCATTGCGGGAGTTTCTAATCAAGTTATTTTGAAAAGATTACTCCAAGAGCCTGAGCTCACTTTTAATATGGCAGTGAATATGGCTACCACAATAGAATCGGTAGATTGTAATGTGTTGAAAATGAAGTCTTATGCTGAAACTAAAGAAATAAACAAATTACATTCTAAATGCAAACATTGTGGAAAGATGAATCATCATTCGGACAAATGTTTTTTTAGAAATTCTTTCTTGGGACATATATCGACTGTTTGTCATTCAAAATCTAAGAATGGATATTTTCAACCAAGAAAGAGTGAAGCGTCTGCCCACGGAGAATCATTTTCGGGAAAGAATGGTGAGTCCATCAATAATATAGAATATCTGACTAATAAATTTGAGAGTATTTTGTATGTCTTCGACATAAAATTCTTAGCAGAAATTGACACTGGTGCAGCTTTAACAACTATGTCAAAAGATCTATTTTTAAAATATTTTGAACATGTTAAATTATTTCCGTCTAAATGTTATTTAACCGATTATCAAGGAAAGGGCATTTCCTCTATTGGAGAATGTAAAGTAAAAGTAAGATATAAAAATAAAATAGGCCATTTAAACTTAATAGTAACAAATATTGAAAATAATAAATTTCTCATAGGAAAAGACTGGATAGTATATTTTGATATGGTACAAATTAATGTCCAACAAAATAATAATTTTGATACTAATTTTATTTTTAATAAATATTATAAACTTTTCGAAGATATAGTCTTTCCAATAAAAGATATTTCCGTACACATTAATGTAAAAAATAATTTTGCACCAAAATTTTATAAATTTAGACCTGCTCCCTTTGCTATTAGAAATTTAATTGAAGAAGAACTATTATTTTTATTGAATAATGATATTATTGAAAATATAGTGGATAGCCCAATAGCTTCACCGCTAGTATGCGTCCCTAAGAAAAACGGCAAAATTAGAATTTGTGCGGACTTTAAAAGAACCTTAAATCCATTTATCGAGGATGTTAAGTATCCGATACCGAACATCGATAATGTTTTACATTCATTTTTTGGTAAAAGTATATTTAGTAAAATTGATCTTTCAAGCGCATATCATCAGATACTTCTAGACGAGGAATCTCAAAAATTAACAGTTATTTCTACCCATAAAGGCCTTTTTAAATATAAAAGGCTGCCCTTCGGTATCAAGTCCGGAGCGACTATTTTCCAAAGAACTATGGACAATATTTTTTCCGGTCTTAAAAATGTAATAATATATTTAGACGATATTCTTATAGCATCGTCTGATGTAAATGAGCATATTTCAGATATTGAAACAGAGAGTCATGAGTAAATTATCGGATTTTAATTTTTCAATTAATAAAGAAAAATCTTTGTTTTTTGTTGATGAAATCAATTATTTGGGACATAGAATAAATAAAAATGGAATCTATCCCCTTGAGGATAAATTGGACAGTATAAAAAAATGTCCTAAACCGAGTAACATTTCAGAATTGAAATCTTTCTTGGGCATGTTGTCATTCTACAGTAAATTCGTTAGAAATTTATCCATACATGCAAATCCTTTATTCTCTCTATTGAAAAGAAGTTATAATTGGAATTGGAAAAATGAACATGATCAGGCTTTCGAAAAATGTAAAAATTTGATTAGTACAAAAACTTGTTTGACGCATTATTCGCAAGATTTACCTCTTTATGTTACTTGTGATGCATCAAATTATGGTATTGGAGGATATATTTCCCATATTGTAAACGGCACTGAGAAACCAATTACTTTTGTTTCAAGAACACTAAATGACACAGAAAAGAAATATTCCCAAATAGAAAAAGAAGGGTTATCAATATTCTTTACCTTAAACAGGCTAAAACAATTCCTTTACGGAAGAAAATTTATTATTAATACAGATCACAAACCATTACTAGCCATTTTTGGCGATAAAAATAATTTACCAGCCTTAGTGGCAAATAGATTACATAGATGGTCACTCTCAATATCAAATTTTAATTTTGAAATTAAATATACTAAGGGAACTGAAATACCTCTTGCAGATTTTCTTTCAAGATTTCCAAATCCTGAAAAAGGGGAGAAGGAAGAAGAAATGGGAGAAATATTATTAATAGAAAATTCGATATTAGATTACGTCTTGGTATCGTACAAAACCCAAGAAGATCCAACTCTTAGAAAACTATATAAGTTAGTCAAGTACGATAAGTATGATGTTGACTCAGAGGTAGATATAAAACCTTATAATAGAATTAAAAACGAGATAACAATAGTAAGAAATTGCCTATTTTTCGGAAATAGAATGATCATCCCCGATTCCTTAAGAGAATATGTTTTGAAAATCATCCATGAAAATCATATTGGAGTAAATAAAATGAAAACTCTGGCCAGAAGTTCTGTCTATTGGCCGGGAATGGATGAGCAAATTGAGAAACTGTCTAAAAGCTGTAGCACTTGTATGGAAAACACATCAAAGCTGCCAAACCAGGAATTCACTGAGTGGACTCCACCAAACAAAGTTTGGAAGAGAATTCATCTCGACTATTTCTATTTTGCGGGAAAAACTTTTTTGATATTAGTGGATGCGCATTCTAATTGGATAGAATGTCAAATAGTTCCAAATACATCGGCGGGATTCTGCATAGACTTTTTGAGAGAATGTTTAGCGAGATATGGTATCCCGGAGGTGGCGGTAATGGATAATGGGCCCCCGTTTAGAAGTTATGAAATAAAGACATTTTTCGAAAGAAATGGCATACATGCGATGTTTAGCCCCGCTTACCATCCGGAGAGCAACGGACTAGCGGAAGTGTCTGTAAGAGAGATAAAAAAAGCTATGAAAAGAATTATTTCGGAGGAAAGAGAATTACCCCTTGAGTTTGCTTTGATAAAGGCATTATATGCATATAGATTGAGTCCTTTGACTAGAACGGAAAAATCCCCTGCTGGAATATTTTTAAATCGCGAGATTAGAACAAAGATTTCCATGTTGAGCAAGAAATCAGTAAGAGTGGGGAGATTGAAAAATAAAAAACAGAACAATAGCTACAAAATAAATGATAGAGTAAGATACAGATGGATGGAAAGAGGAAAACCGAAATGGATGTTTGGGATTGTAAAGAGAATAGTGGGAAGCAACAGCTGTATGATAGAAACTGATGGAATTGAAAAGAAAGTACACACTAACTATATGAGGAGAAGTATGGAGAGAAAGGATGTTTCATCATCAGAAGAAGGAATAAGCTACCCAAGGCCTCAGACGTCAAGTCCCCTGACTCCTGCTACAATAGTAGCAGAATCTACACCTGGACCACCGACTGAATCTACACCTTCCCGGAGATATCCACTACGAGAGAGGAGACCACCGGATAGATATGTACCTTGATGAGTATTGCTATCTTAAAAAAGGGGGAGTTGATGTGAATGAACGTATAAAAATAATTAAATATGAGTGATTGAATATTAATTAATTTATTTTTCTATTGTTTTTTGACCAAGAAAAGGTAAATTCATTCTGTCAAGAGATATGTAAATAGTGTTAGTTCAATTTTTAATTTTAATTTTAGTTTTGCTTGGTTTGCATGTAAATATTCTTAAGGAAGAAAAATAAACTTTTTTTTTCTTTTATAAGTGCAGACATCTTTTGTTTAATATAAATTTCTAGAAAATTATTTAAGCAGCAAAATAACAATATACTAAAGGTTTATTTTATATAACAATGGAAGAAAGAAATTGAGTAGTCGTTAAATTAGTCTAGAATTTGGTGTGTTTAAAAATATCAAAGCTATTCAACTAAACCAACTTTATCATTCTGCTATTAAAGAAGCAAACGGAATTACGTTATGACATCATTGTCGCGGCGTGACCCCTTCGGTTCTTCGCGACGACACCGCTTCCTCCTTCGTGGATCACCTATCCCGGGCTCCCGTTGCTCTCCTCTGCAACCCTACCCTGCAGACCTCCTAGAACCACCAGTTTCGTTGATCCCCTTTCCTCTGGCAGTATCTATCAGCCTTACCACTGGTGGGGAGACACGAGAGACTTACCAGAAGAGTAGCGACTGTTGTGTTGGCGAGGGAGTCATAACAGCAACCAGCATCAAGACTTCTAACACTTCTAGAGCCAATATAAACGTGTATTTACAAACATTTTCCCCAGGAAACAGGACCACAGCAATCGGCGATTCCCACATTATTTCCAGACCGGAAATAGGTGAAAGCGCCATCTATTGGCGGAGGTTGTAGGTGTTTTGAAGGCTCATATACGCGACAATATGTTGTTCTTAATTCATGATCGTTGTCAAGAATGAATGGTGCCCCTCGACAGACACCATCAACAACTCAAAGAGATCAAGTTCATTTTCTGAGAACGATTGAAACTTTTCTTCTAAAATGATAAATGCCGAGCGAGAATTTTAAAAGATTCACGTACCAAATTTCTTGCGCTGGATGATATATTTTTTGCTCAAGAATAATCAGGAATTTATATTGAGAATTTAAATCTCTATCGCCAATAACGTTTTAGAAAACTCTTCAAATACATACACTCATCGACAAAACTTAAGGAAGTTGTACCTCTTAGTATATATATCGGGATTCAGACAATAACTCTGAAATATATTTGATACGCAGTGACCTTTATTGAAGACAGGCGAATCGAAGACGTTCCACTTCCTTAAGTTTTGTTCATGAGTGTAGCTTGATTACGTATTCTTCTGTATACGATCTTTGCATTATTATAATTGAATGTAGATAGAACTCACTTTTTACTATTTTTCTTTGGCAGTCTCCGCGTATTGTTACGCCAGTTTTCTGTTTGGCGGTTTCGTTTTTCTTAATTCATCTTGGTAGTAGTACTAATTCCAAATAAGCCATGATAATCATGGTGGGTAGTAAGTAGTGCTTTTACTGCAAATTCACTACATGTAGAAAGTAGTTTAACATCAAGAGAGATGAATGAGTAATAGAAAAAGAAAGAGAATAAAACGGATATCATATAATAAATAAAATAAGACAATATATTATGATATTTATATATGAAATACAATATTTTTTTTATTTAGATTTACACACCCAAGATAGTGGACATTGCGACTGCTGTGATAGATATGCACGGAGACATCAGAGGCTCTTCATTGGACACGACAACAACAACAATAATTTTTAAATTCTCGTTTTTTTCAGTTAGGGGGGAGGAACCAAAATCAATATATAAAATATAATATAATTGTTAAATATATATATTTAACTATACAAGCCATTAAAAACAATAAGAAAACATTATTCTATCTAAAGAAATTCTATATATTGATAAAGATGAACTATTATTCTCTCACAATATATTTCACATTATATATATATTTGAATTTACAGAGATTTACAGAGTAAATGGCTCCTAAGAAATAATTCTTTGTATATTAAGGAAGCCATTTCTATTATACCAAATACTTCTTTGTGCCATGAAATATATCTCTACCCGTCATATAGGGTGGCATAATGGCCGTTCATATCAATCATTCTTATTTCCGCATTATCTCTTTATTTGATTCCTAGAGAATATAGCTTAAAGTGTGGTATATCTAGACATATTAAATATATTCGCAGAACACATCTCATATTTATATTTGAAGGTTATATATATATGTGATATAAATATTGTCGCAATATGTCGCGGAGATAAATAAAACAAGGGCAAATTTGGGAATAATTAATTTATTATAAAGGTGGGTATTTACCTTTTAGTTCTCCAATAAAATTATATACAAGAGGTATTTATAGGGAGAGAGAGTCAGATAAATAATACAACTTATCCCAAGGTAAAGATAATAAAAATGAACTTCTTCAGCCACCGAGGCGCCCGTTTTCCTTATTTGCAGATAAGATTCCGAGAACCCCTTACACCTGTGGTCCCCCCTCGGGGTCCAGGGATGATTGACAGGTGTCCCATCTGGATGGAGCTTCTTGACAATATCGTTTCTACGAGATTCCTAATATATTATGAATACTTGTGTCGATATGTCTTATTAACATGGATATGAATAATTTTGAAGATAATTTGATAGTTGGAAGTTTGTTTGGAAATATTATGTCTACAATTAATTTAAAACTCCTGAATACAAATTAAACAATGCAATAGGTTCCTTGAAAAGAATATCCAGAAACTTATTGCATTGATTATATAGAATATGCCTGCCCAGAAGTCTTCCTCTACGTGGCGGGCAGGAGAAGCAGCACAAGTAAGAGACTGCCCTGTAGGGCGAAGTACGGTGGGGACTTGGTGAGCCCCGAGCCGCTAGAGTAACCGTGGAGGCCTACAGTGAACTCTGAAATGTGGCTGACTAACGAGGCAATCGCACCCCCCTTTTCCCATGAAGATGGACAAGACACCACCATATATGAAATATGTCTGCATTAACTAATTTTTTATTCAGTTCCCGACGTCTAAGTGACTCGCTGTTTTTCTCTTCAGGGTAGTGATTCCCCTTGGAGATAGTCACAGAGAGTGACTGAAAGATCGAGAACTAAATAAAAATTAGTTGAGAGAGATATGTAGGAAATATATATATTTTTTAAATATAATTTTGGTGTATCCTTTTATAATTGAATTTTCTGGTATATATTTATATAAATAAATATGTGCTTATACAACATAAATTTATGGTAGGATTGTATTAACGTACCTAAGGAACCACTTCTTTCTTTAGTATGAAACCTAACGACGCATTATGTTTATTGTCCTAATAAAAATTCTTTCGAGTGATTATAAAGAATGAGAGGCAGTTTAGAACCTCAGCTAAGTTCAATCCTGTATACCATGGTTTCGAGCTACAGACCTCATCAGTACAGGAGCGGCTTCGACATTATAACATCCTACGAGGGGAGTTAAGAAATAGGTCGAATTTACCGAAAAGATGTTCAAATTGAAGTGGCAAGGGCCGATTTTCAGGCTTGAATACAACAAAATTTGCAGGAATCCCATTATTATTGACGTGACAACGTCTTAAATTAGGTTGCGGCTGGGAGTCACTTATGAAAAAGTGTAACGCCCGGTAACGTTACGATGAGTCACCGAACGAGAGTGCTGCGCGCGCAGCGCTAGAGAATTAGGCGCATTGAATCGGCGCATGCTTGTCTCTGTCTTTGTCTTTCTCGAACGTTCTTGGCGTTGGAAAAACAAGAAAGCGTCATAATACAAGTTCACACGTGTGGTTAAAGTATCGTCAGCTGTGTCTGTAGTGAAAATGTGGAGTGCTTAGATTCGTCATTTACAACAACTACAACAATAAAGGTAAATAATTGTACACTGATATTTCATTATCGTAAACTATGATTGATTGATTAATTGTTAGATTGACACAAAAGTTGAGAAACTGAGTTTATAGGTTATGTCATACTATTTATAAATGTTGATAGTGTTAAGTAAATTATTAGTTTAAAATTAATTAATTAATTAATTATTATTTTACAAATTTTAAATAGTTTCAAATTTATTTAGCAAATATTTGAACCTTCGATATGAATAAATGTTTTGATTTTCGAATTGATTATTTAAAATTACAAATATTAAGAAAAAGTGGCAGATATAAGAAAACTTTATTTAAACTGTGTTGAGCAAGAATTTTAACATCTAATATAAGTAAATGTTTTAATTTTCAACTTCATCATTTACAATTACAAATTTTATTTAATTTCAAATTTATTTAGCAAAAATTTGAACCTTCGATCTGAATAAGTGTTTTGATTTTCAAATTGATTCTTTAAAATTAAAAATTCATCCATTCAATTTCAAATGTTCAACAGGAATCACCACTCTCAAAACAATGGAAACGGTGCCTTCAACTTCCAGTACTTCAATGGTGGAAACGACTCACAGACTACTCGAGATATTCGCAATGAATACTTACGACTTCGTGGACACACTCTAGACACAATTACCAAACAAGCCGTAAAATTCTGTGACGACGCAACCGACGCTGGACAACTTATTGTAACGAACATCAACTGTCAAAGTTTAAGTGCCCATGCCGCGGACATTGAAACAGATACAGTGATACCACGATCAGACTATTTAGTATTGACTGAAACGTGGATGCGCGACACTTGTGAACCAACTCCAATCAAGGGTTATGAGTGCGTATCCAGGGAAAATAATCGACCTAACTCAGATACCAACGCGGCTGGTGGAGTGGCGATCTATCGTAAATTATCATCGACATCTACGGCGGAAGTGTTCCAAGTTGCGATTACAGACGTAACTCGTGTCATTAAAACCAAGGGTGACATGTGCATGACTGAAGTTACTTGCTTCGCCGCTAATACTAGCTTCAAGTTTATACTCGGTGCTGTATATATTCATCCAGGAGCTAGTATGCAGGATATTGGAATGTTACTATGGCAAGGACTCGGTCCGTACATTCACAACAGCCAGTACGTGCCACCGTTCGTGCAAATTGATTCTAGTATACCGATTCTTCTGTGTGGTGATTTTAACAAAAACGTAAAGCCTGACAACTCGTTTCTTAATTTCATGAAAAATACGTATAATCTTGATTGCGTATCAAACGTTTCTAAGTCAACTACGTTAAAAGGAACAACTATCGACTTGACTTTCGCAAGACACATTACAGCAGAAACACTTCCTTTCATTTCATATTTCTCCTATCATCGTCCTATCCTCAACAAAATCACTCAAATAGGAATTAGTTAAGTTTAAGTTTACATGTACAATGTTTTAGTAAACAAAATATGTTTCTATAGTTAAAATTTGTGCAATTCTTTATTTCATTCAATTCCTTGTTCCTATTGTGCAATTTAATTATATTCATATCAATAAATATTCTACCGTTGTCACGTAAAATCTTCGCCCGTAAAACCGACTTTACAGGCAACCATTGTTTTTTTTACTGTAGTGATACCAATCCCTCCTCTACGTGGCAGGCGGGAGAAGCAACACAAGAAAGAGACTACACTGTAGGGCGAAGTACGGTTTCGTGAGCCCCGAGCCGCTACGGTAGCCGTGAACAGGGAACTCTGAAATGTGGTTGACTAACGGGGCAATGATACCTCCTCTTTCCATGGAAAGGACAAGACACCACCACCACCACTAGAGTGATAAATGTATATGTGGTCTTAATTAATAATAAAGGGAGAGTTGCCTTTTTTAGGTACATATATGCAAATATATAACTATAGACAAAACTTAAGTAAGTGGAAGACTTTTTTATTGGTAACAGGTAATGTAACTTTTCATATTATTTTATAAAAAATTTTCATATATACCATTTACATATAGCATTGTCCGACCACACCTTGCTGCGGTCCTCCCTGGACCCTTGGAATATTTGACCAAATTCTGGTCCAAGGTGACTAACATGGTAACGGGACCAATCTTCTACCTTCTGTGATAGAAATGCATGGGGACATTTGAGGCTCTTCATTGAACACGACAACAGCAACAACAACTGGAGTATAGAAGCTCCATCTATGATTTCTTCCTGTGGTGAATCTGTATAAGACCGTTGGTCTTAATAAAGCTATATGTGTGCTTGAAACAACAATATATAGCATATCCGTGTTTCTTTTACATTGCTTAACATTCATCTAACAAACATTTTTACCAGGGATACTATTGGATCATTCAAATATATTTTATAACCGCGTTTTGATATAAAAGATATTTAAAAATACTAATATTATCTAGTTAAAATGATTAATGTGATATTAATATAAATTTTCAAATCTGAAAATACTCTTTATATAAGTTAACCACAATTTTAAAAAAGTGTCAAAAATTAAGTCAAAGATAAATTTATTTAAAATATAAAATAATATTGAAATTATATATTTGAAAAGTTTAATAAATTGCTTTCAAATTATTTTAATATTTTTAATTTGATTGTATCGCTAAAGAATTTTAGCTCATTAATTTGAAAAAAAGTCGAAATTTATTTAAAATTCTTTTATAAAAAAATAAATCAGATAATTTCAACTTTTCAAGATGTTTTAATATTTTTCTGTTAATTAAAATGATAAAAAAATGTAGTTTGATATATTAAAAAAACATACGATAAAGAAAAAATATTCGGGAAATATTTTAACCAATAGAATGTGACGTCATATTCTGGTGCAGTAAATTTGACATTTCCAAGACAGACGATTCTTTCTAAGAATGCCTCATTATCCGCCAGCTATTCCAGGATTTCTGGAATCTTCTGGTGGTTTGGGAGCATAAATCTGCATCCTCCCCAATACATTCTCCTAAATATCTTTGATTAATTCTCTTCAGCAGAGAATTATCAGTTTAGAATTTGACATAGGAATAGTAACTGAAATTCTTTTATCTAGGATTGATTGAATTAAGAACGATGGATTCCTTTATCCTATATGACCTTTTTCTATTTTTTTCTCTTCTAAGTTTCGTTATATATTTAATAAACGTCGCTTTTCTCCCATCAATATAGACGCCTAAATATAGGCGCCATCTATTGACTATCTCTACAAAATGTCGAACTCGGGTAGGAGACAAAATCACAACACTAGCTTTGGTATATTGTCACAGTAGTGATGACGAGTATTACAAACGTTTGAGTAAGAATCATTTTATTATGATGCATATCATAATTTCAGCTGAAGGTGGTTGCTATTAATGAAATTTAGAATCTGACCATCAAGGCATCTATTCCATTATCATTTAGGATAACAAAACAATATCTGATATAAAATCTTATTCCATTCATATTTTTAATATTATTCCCTATCTCTTGCTATCTTATTAATTTTATTATCTTTCAATACATATAGTTAGTTATTTATAAATGTATTATATTTTGAATTCAATATAAATATGTTTCAAAAATACATTACTATACTAAATATATTACATAGGTATATTCTATCAGAATTTTAAAATTTGTGAATATAATTAATTTATATCATATGTATAATTTAATGTTATTCATATTGTGTTTTTATTATTAAATATTTTCGAAAATGTAATTATGTTTCTGTTTTAATACTGTGTAATCAACTTTTTGATTAGAAATATGTATTTCGTTCTCTTTACCATTTATAGACAGAAAGGATTGCCTGGTATTTGAAAGAACACAATTTTTCTTCAGAGAATATTGTCCAGCATGCAATTTGGCCTCAATATTTGACCCATCCCTTTAAGTTCTATGCCGCGATATTCTTTCTGAACGATTTACCTTTCTGCATGAGCAGGACAGAAGATTTCTCTGTCATGTGTTGAGAACATATAAACATAACACTTACTTTCCTGCATTAGCAACAATAAATAAATCGGTACTTTCTGTTGAAAACATAACAATTACTTTCCTGCATTAGCAACAATGGATAATTCGGTACTATCTATTGAAAACATATAAACATAACAATTACTTTCCTGCATTAGCAACAATGGATAATTCGGTACTATCTGTTGAAAACATTTAAACATAACAATTACTTTCCTGCATTAGCAACAATGGATAATCCGATGATATCTATTGAAAACATATAAACATAACAATTACTTTCCTGCATTAGCAACAATAGATTATTATGTACTATATGTTGAAAACATATAAGCATAACAATTACTTTCCTGCATGAGCAACAATAGATAATTCGGTACTATCTGTTGAAAACATATCAACATGACAATTACTTTCCTGCATTAGCAACAATGGATAATTCGATACTATCTGTTGAAAACATATCAACATAACAATTACTCTCCTGCATTAGCAACAATGGATAATTCGGTACTATCTGTTGCAAACATATCAACATAACAATTACTCTCATACATGAGCAACAATGGATAATTCGGTACTCTCTATTGAAAACATATCAACATAACAATTACTTTCCTGCATGAGCAACAATGGATAATTCGGTACTATCTATTGAAAACATATCAACATAACAATTACTCTCCTGCATTAGCAACAATGGATAATTCGGTACTATCTGTTGCAAACATATCAACATAACAGTTACTCTCATACATGAGCAACAATGGATAATTCGGTACTCTCTATTGAAAACATATCAACATAACCATTACTTTCCTGCATGAGCAACAATGGATCATTCGGTAATGTCTGTTGAAAACATATCAACATAACAATAACTTTCCTGCTTGAGCAAAAATGGATAATTCCTGTGTAAGCTTATTGAAAACATGAAACCTATATAAGCATTCTAAAATAACAATTGATTATCTGTATCAGTAACACTAGACAATTCCTGTTCCGTCCGTTTAAAGCATATCTACATACCATTTACATTCCAGCATGCGCAACAATAGACAATTCCTGTACATTTGTTAATAACATATCTACATATCATTCACATTGTCACATGCGCAACAATGGAAAATACCTATTCCATCTTTTGAAACCATATATACATACCATTTGCAGCTCTGCATGCGTAACAATAGACAATTCCTATACCATTTTAAGAACCTATCAATAAAACAATTGATTTACTGCATGTGTAGCAATAAACAATTCCTATACCATCTGTGTTGAAAACATATCTACATACCATTCACGTTCCTAAAAGCGCAACAATAAACAATTCCTATACTATCTGATAAGAACCTATCAATATAACAATTACCTTTCTGCATGCGCAACAATAGACGATTCCTGTACCATCTGTTGAAAACATATTCACATACAATTTACATTTCTGCACGCGCAACAATAGACGCGATTCATCTGCGTAACAATAGACAATTCCTGTTCTATCTGTTGAAAACATATCTACATACCTTTACATTTCTGCATTCGCAACAATAAGCGCGATTCCTATGCGCAATAATAGACAATTCCTATACCATCTGTTGAAAACATATCTACATACCATTCACGTTCCTACAAGCGCAACAATAAACAATTCCTATACTATCTGATAAGAACCTATCAATATAACAATTACCTTCCTGCATGCGCAACAATAGACGATTCCTCTGTACCATCTGTTGAAAACATATCAACATAACAATTTATTCCTGCATGCGCAACAATAGACAATTCCTGTACCATCTGTTGAAAGCATATCAACATAACAATTAATTCCTGTACGCGCAACAATAGACAATTCCTGTACCATCTGATGAAAACATATAAACATAACAAATAATTCCTGAATGCGCAACAATAGACAATTCCTGTACCATCTGTTGAAAGCATATCAACATAACAATTAATTCCTGTACGCGCAACAATAGACAATTCCTGTACCATCTGTTGATATCATATCAACATAACAATTACTTTATCGTTTTAACTATATCTTTCTATATATTTAAATTAATATATAGGTTCTCTCCAACAGTTATTTATCTCTCCATGCTATTCAAATTTGCATCTGAATGATAGCTAATTAACGGCAATAAACTGTGAATGCGTGCTTCAAAAATAACCAAAAGACTTATACTTTAATAGCAAAATATCATTCTATTAGGTTTTTGATATATTTTTAAAAAATAATAAGAATTCTTTAAAAAAAAATAAAAGAATCAAAGTGAGAAATACTCTATTTAAATAGAATTAAGGTGAGTGAAGTTAAGGTTTGTTTAAAAAACAGCAGAAGTAGGCTGGGAAATAATTATCAGGCAGTTGAACTTTTAAGAGATCGTCCGGCGTCAAAGTTAAATATATTTTGAAAAATTCTGCCCGAGGCAATTCCATTTCGATAAACGACGTGTGGAGAAAATGATTTAATATTTATAGTTCTAAAATGAATAAATAATTTTTTCTTCTCTCGAAATATTTTCTGCAAAATCAAACTTTCTTCTATTTATTTTATAGAATTTCACAATTTTATATTTTTCGCTATATTAAAATATTCTAGGTTTAATATATCACTTGTAGATTATAATTAAAAGTATTAACAGAATCCATTAAACTGTATTTTTAACAGAAACTACATATGAAATATATTTAAAATTGAAAAATATTCTTCTATGATTTTTTTTTATTATCCCTATTACACGTGATGCAAGCCATAATAATCATGGTGGGTAGAAGTTGGTGACTGCTTCTATTGTAAGTGCTCCACATATCTACACATGTTAAAAGCAGTTCGACTTTTGCAATTACAAATGTGCCAGAGGTCCGTTTAGTTACTTTCACTCACTTGTAGGGTTGGACTTTTGCAATAATCGGGAGACATTGAAGCATTTTTTTCACTTAGAAAAAAGTGCCCAATGCAGGAATCGAACTCGGATCGCTGCGGTCGAACACCAACGGTTTAGACCACCCTTCAACCGATCCCCTTCTTCAATGAGTAAAAATGATAAATCACTATATCATGAAAGTGTTGAAATTTATTCAATAATAATACAATTAATAAATTTTATTGTATACTAGACGAATGACCCGGCTTCGCCCGGAAATCCCCCCGAGTACGAATTTCTATCTCAATACTTAATACTAAATACTTTTGTAAAAAAAAGTAACACTCTTATAAAAAGATATTTCAAAAAAAAAAAAAGTTGGGCAAGCGATTTGGAAAATATGCAGAACGCTCATTGGTCGGTTAATTCGCCTGGTGTTGTCACTTCGCATCGTATTTACTGCCGCGCAAAAAATAGTTCTGGAGATTCTTTACACTTTATTAAAACAATATCGAACTTTCGAGTATTTATGCCTTCCTGCAGGAGTATATAAAAACGAATAAACGCCGTTAAGATGCTAATAATATGTACATTTAAATATTAGGAGAGATTTTGCATATTGCTTGATATTAGAATATTTTATTAAGTTAGTTTGTATTTTTTTTTGCATATTGACTATTGTTTGTTTAATTCTAAGAATTATCATATTGACTGTAACTTTTATTTATTAAATAAAAAAAACAAAGGCCAGAACAAAAATTAATAAAAAATACGAAAGCCATTGTTTACATATAGTAACGCTAATTTTGTAAAGTTTTTTTTTTTAAATTGCATTGTGTACACTTACCGTAATTTAGTAATATAAATTTCTCTCTCAATACTTTTGTAAAAAAAAAGTGATACTCGTATAAAAATATATTTTTAAAAAAGTACGCAAACAACTTGAAAAGAAATGCAGAACGCTCATTGGTCGCTTAATTGGCCTCGTGTTGTTACTTCGCCTCGTATTTACTCCGCGTAAAAAAAAGTTCTTCAAATGAAAAAAAGAAATAACCAAAAATACTAATCAAAATGTAGCCGAAAATCTTCCTCAGGTTTATAAAAAGCGACATGCAAAATTTGGTACCAATTGGTTCAGTAGTTTTTGAGTTTATCGAGAAACAGACAGACATTGACTTTTATATATAGAGAGATAATTTGATATTTGAAAATAAAAGCAATCCATAAATAAATCTTTAGATAAAAATGCATATATTGGATCAACATATCATTTATTTTGCCAATATTTCAGTTGGTTGAACGCCAACCTTTATCAAGGTGTTATAACATATTAATGTTTATACATATGTGGCGCTGAATTTGTTGTTGACACACATTAATATGTTATAATACCTTGAAAAAGGTTGGCGTTCAGCCAACTGAAATATTGGTAAAATAAATGATATTTCGATCCAATATTTGACTTTTCAATTAAATAATTTGAAATATTACGATGTTTGGTTTGATAAAATAATATGATAATTAAGATCTACTATGCACAAAACTAGATGCAAATATAGAATAATAAGGCATTTACTATATATACACAGTACTTTAAAATGGAAGGGGCAGCATTCTATTATTATAATCATTATTAACAGCGCTAGAGACTTTTGCCTAAAACACAAATGAACTGGTAGAATCTCTGACTTCCATAAATATAGATTTGAAAAGGTCCTAATCGTGCAACTGAAAGTTACTGATGGCTTGCGCCATATATCGGAATAAATATTTCAGTAAATCGTTATTTTTATATCATAAATATCTAATTTCTTTCAATATTTTAGGATACACCCTATATTTTTAAGAATAGTTTTTATTACTAGTTTTAAACTCGTTAAATAGAACTTGAAGTAATAGTGATGTAATCTTTTAACTTGAGTTTTCTTTCAAATTCATTTAAATATTATTCGTTGTATTTTGCCGAATGAATTAACAGGCTAAATATTGATCAAATACTTCAAAATAAAGAATTCTTGTTTCTCTTTGTTCTGACACATTGAGAATCTAACAGATGTCTTAATAGGATGCTAATGGGGGGTTGACATTTATTGTAATTTGTCAATATTGCCGCGGGGCTTTCTCTCTTGTCTCAGAAACTCCTTCGGGACTCCTCAAATATTGGAACAGCAGGCACGGACTCTGCCTGACATAACAACAAGGGATCGAATATAGGTCTCATTAATGATCGATTTTATAACAGAATTCACAATGAAAAATACGATAATGGAAATCTCTCTCTCTCTCTCTTTCTCGTTTTACAAATTTTAAGATTTTAAAATATACACTCATGGACAAAACTGAAGAAAGTCGTTGATGTCGCCGGTAGTTTTTTTTTTTTTTTTTGTAGAAGAAGAAGACAGAGACACCTATTTTTGACACTTGGTTATCTCGTGTGTCTTCAATAAAGGTCACTGTATATCAAATACATTTTTGAGTTATTGACTTAATGCTAAAAAGTACAACCTCCTTAAGTCTTGTCTATGAGTGTACTTTCATTTCAGGTGAATCGGTCCTAAAATCAGTCCTCATTCAAACTGCTTCAGGGCAATTGATGCATAAACATATTAGTAGTAGAAAGATATTACTTTGTTCCAACTTGGCATAGTAATTAAATATTTTCATATGAAAGATAAAGATTGATATCTTATTGCCTTTCTCTCTTCCGCAGATAAGTATTTACCTAAGAATACAACATAAAGTTACGAGAATATGATATTCATGTACCAAAGAGGCACCTTTTCATTTAATTATGAATGAAATAATGCATTATATTCATCATCCTAACAAAAACCTTTACTAGGTTTGATAGGAAATGAGTCACAACACCCTTTTGACAAATACACACAAAAATCTAGCCCGAATAAATGTGTTTTAATGCATAATTAAAAGGATAGGTTATTCCTTTGGTACATGCATACTTAATATAAAGAAATTTTATTTACGACAAAAAATAACAATATAAATTCTTTACTTGTAACTATTATACCGACCCAGCTTTTGATTTCTCTTCCTGGGAGGCAGAAAATCTAGAGAACAAACACTCTAATATGAAATATACTTACTATATATTTTCATCATATATTATTCAAACCTCGAATACTATCTGCCTGAAAATGTGTTTTCAAACTTTATGAGGGAGCCAGAGGAATAGAAACATAAGATATTGTCCTTGGCCTTGTCCTTATTGTTTGATGAAGAGCATTACTCGATGCAAATACCAATATGTAATTATATGATCCTAAATGTTTTGAAAAGTCCTAAAGGCGCCATAATAATTGTACATAATGGTATGCATATATATATCTGATAATTTAAAACCCCAGTCATTCTACCATGTCCCTGCTTATGTCCAACCACCTTGTATCCTGTACCAACTTACTGTATGATATGATGTACTGCTTAGAGCCAAATAAAATATGGACTGTATGTCAGACAGACAGAGAAAAACAAGGAGATGATACGATTATAGATATTAATAAACGATTGCAGTTAGGCCTAGAGTTAAGAGGAAAGATTTCTATCTCGCATCATTAGCGCTAGGTCAACAACACTTTTATTCCAGAGAACTCCAAGACAAAGGACCCCGGAGTTGAATTCGCTGAAAACAACTTTATTTAGGTCAAAGCTCCATCCTCACATTTTCTGCTACAACTATAAAATATGGCTTCCCAGTCGTTTGGACCAATCAAGGCGATTCTTCATCTTCCATGATGTAATAAATTAACAATCAGAATCTCAATAGAGGTCACGTGACACCACCCGACTGGGGAAGCCTCAGTAGCGTCTCCAAGTCTCATCCGTACTAGACCTGTCTTCTGATATAGCGTAAATTGCGGGGCGTAAGCTCACTCTCCTCCATGTTCTCTGTCTGTCAGCATCGGTTCCCTTGACCAACCTATCCTGTGTCCTCACTCCTGCCATTACGACTGCAAAATTCACCAATCCAATACCAACTTCCAGTTAACAGCACCTTAGCTGTCACAACTACCACAGAGCAAACGGAGAATCGGCAAGATTCTCCACATATATATATAATTATCCTTTCAAAATAGTGCAGACTGGGCATTTTTTCATGTATTGACAAGATGTCAATAAAATATTTTAGTTGTCAATTTTCTCTGGCCCTAAAAGCTTATGTCCATAGTTCGTTTGAATACTATTTCTACGATTCCATCATTCATTGTAGCATATAAAAGCAGAATAATCCAATACAGTATTAGAGCTCCAAGAAGCGGTCTGGTATATTAAATTGGCGAAACCGCTGTGAGGGTTCACCACTGATGATCCAAGTCCCACAATATGTTTTTATTGCACTAAGAACAGTAGAAGTTAGTTTTATGTGTGTGTGTAAAAGAAACATTCGTATGCTTGAATTATTTCATTTATCAAATATTGATTTCATTTACAACTTTCAATATCGTTTTAAGATATTGTTATTGTTTCGAAACACTTGAATAATTTGCTAAAAACTTCATAATTTAAAATTCCTCTAAAATAAAGTTTTGGAATTTTCAATATTCAAAACGATTTTAACCAGTTTTGGTACCGACCCAACTTACTATGTAATCTAAATCAATTTTGGAACCGTTCTGAGGATGCTCACATAAAAAATAAGCATTTATTTATTAATATGAATTAATTCATTATAATACTCAATTAAACATGGTATCAATCAATATCTGCATAATGATTGGATAGAAATGAGGCATAAGTTAGTAGTTCTCTAGAACAAAGCTATTGAATACAAAGTTTCCAAGTTCTGAAGATTAAGTTCAAGATGAAACACTCATCCATTCTGAAACTATCTTTGTATGTAAATCCTATGTCCCTTCTTTAAATGGAAATGTTTTCTCTTTCCTTGCGATTTCTTCTTTCTTTTAAATAAAGAATTTTGTATTGATCATATCGAATAAATATATATATAAATATATTATAATATAATAAATATATAAATATATAATGTGAAAAAATAGTACAAATGTAACATTGTACTGGGATAAGGTGCATAAATCATGAAAAAAAAGAAAAAGGCATCTCCTTATCGTGCAACTGAAAGTTGCTGATGGCTGAGCGCCATCTATCGGAATAAATATCAACTATTCTCGTTGATTTTTTTTATTCCATAATTGGCCAAATACCCATTCTTGATTAATCAAGAAAAGCTAACCACGGACGCGTTTCGGGCTGTTGGCCCTCATCAGCGTGGTGCAAGCTGTACCTCAAAGACCAAAAAAAAAAATGGTCATTAAGGCATCCTGAAAAATCATGAAACGGGTAGTTAAGGCCAGAATTGCGTGAGGACTCTACACAATGTGAAAAAATAGTACAAATGTAACATTGTACTGGGATAAGGTGCATAAATCATGAAAAAAGAAAAAGGCATCTCCTTATCGTGCAACTGAAAGTTGCTGATGGCTGAGCGCCATCTATCGGAATAAATATCAACTATTCTCGTTGATTTTTTTTTATTCCATAATTGGCCAAATACCCATTCTTGATTAATCAAGAAAAGCTAACCACGGACGCGTTTCGGGCTGTTGGCCCTCATCAGCGTGGTGCAAGCTGTACCTCAAAGACCAAAAAAAAATGGTCATTAAGGCATCCTGAAAAATCATGAAACTTTTTCTTTTTTCATGATTTATGCACCTTATCCCAGTACAATGTTACATTTGTACTATTTTTTCACATTGTGTAGAGTCCTCACGCAATTCTGGCCTTAACTACCCGTTTCATGATTTTTCAGGATGCCTTAATGACCATTTTTTTTGGTCTTTGAGGTACAGCTTGCACCACGCTGATGAGGGCCAACAGCCCGAAACGCGTCCGTGGTTAGCTTTTCTTGATTAATCAAGAATGGGTATTTGGCCAATTATGGAATAAAAAAAATCAACGAGAATAGTTGATATTTATTCCGATAGATGGCGCTCAGCCATCAGCAACTTTCAGTTGCACGATAAGGAGATGCCTTTTTCTTTTTTCATGATTTATGCACCTTATCCCAGTACAATGTTACATTTGTACTATTTTTTCACATTGTGTAGAGTCCTCACGCAATTCTGGCCTTAACTACCCGTTTCATGATTTTTCAGGATGCCTTAATGACCATTTTTTTTTGGTCTTTGAGGTACAGCTTGCACCACGCTGATGAGGGCCAACAGCCCGAAACGCGTCCGTGGTTAGCTTTTCTTGATTAATCAAGAATGGGTATTTGGCCAATTATGGAATAAAAAAAATCAACGAGAATAGTTGATATTTATTCCGATAGATGGCGCTCAGCCATCAGCAACTTTCAGTTGCACGATAAGGAGATGCCTTTTTCTTTTTTCATATAAATATATATATAAATAATTTTCAAATGTTTTATTAGATACATATATTTTTACCTTTATATCTTAAAGAATTATTAATGAATTATATTTTATGTACTTAATACAAATATTTTAAAATATAAGATAGCCTTATTATTTTTCCTTCAATATTTTAAGATATTCAACTTATTCTGATTGTAATTTTATAATAATATTTTCATGCACAAAATTTTCCCCACCTAATTTGTATTTTAAATGATTTCAACTGTAATATTATAACACTATGCGGCGCTGAGTTTGGGTATACAAAAATGTAATGCCTCGATAAAGGTTGGCGTTCAGCCAGCCGAAATATTGGCAATTAAATCCTTTATTCAATCCAATATACGTCTTTTTACTATCTAATATATAAATATATAGTTATCTTTTATCTAATCTGTAACACTATAAGGACAGCAAGTAGTTATCTTTTTTTCAAAATTCGAAAATATTATAGACGCGTATGATTCTTTTTAAAACTACACAATTTTTACTGACTTTACTGCAATAGAAAAATTAATGGGAGGGCCTGTCTCTTTCCATTGCAGTAAGGCCAGTAGAAATTGTTTATTTTCAAAAAGAATCATACGCGTCTATAATAGTTTCGAATTTTGATAACAGATGGCGCGCTACTGCATCATGAGATAACCTTTTGAAAGACAACACCTAATATAAGCATTCTATAATATTTTGAATTACTCAAAACTAAAAATAATATTATAAATATAATATTATTAATATATACAAGTGTGGTAAAATATTTTATAATAAATAAATAATGTAATAAATAAGCTTTGATGTTAATTCCTAGAATATATAATGCATAGAGAGTGAATTATTCATTAAATAATAATATTTATTATATATATATGTATTTATTTAATCAAATGGTTATTTAATTAAATATTTAGAATTATTATTTCTAATACAGTAGAACTTGGATAATTCGAACTTCTTTAATTCGAAAACCTCTTTAATTCGAATATTTATCTTGGTCCCTAGAATTTCCTATATATATAATTTCCGTTTTTAATTCGAATTTTTGGATAATTCGAATTTTTTTATGGTCCCTTGGGGTTCGAATTATCCAAGTTCGACTGTATAATAAATGTAGATTATACCTATATTATATATATATATATATATATATATATATATATATATATATATATATATATATTTTATATACAGTGAAATTTTCATCAGAGTGTACTAGAGAGTACTTTGATCTTGTATAGCATGAGTGGATCACATACCCACGGGATTTAGTTTAAATCAAAGAAAAGCCTTGATAAAGAAAGGCATTTTGCCTTAGAAAATATTCAACGCCATTTTCAAATAATAATTAATTTTATTTCAGAAAAATTTGATTGTATTATTACCATTGCTTTATTAAAACGGATACCAAAATATATCTAAAATAGGCTAACTCAATTATTTAAAAAAAAAAAAAAATATGAAAAATATTTAAATCATAATTTATAAAATTAAAAATAATATTTAAAATTAAAATATAAAATGCCAAAGTTATTTATTATAGTTATTATAACGAGCATTTCATTAGAAAGAAACTATAAAAGAAAACTATATATATATATTATACTTAAATATAGAATTTTGATGAAAAAAGGATATTAAAAAAATCTTACTTATGGGAAAATATAAAAATGTGGTATTATTAATTATTTATATATAATAAAACTATATTTAACTAAAAATATTAAAATTGATTATTATTCTTTGAAGAATTTAAAACTTTTTCTCAATTAGTGTTCACATTAATTAAAATAAATGAAAATTAATTTCATTTACATAAAAACATTTAGAATTCAGCTAAAAGGTAACAAGTCCAATTTGAATAGAAACTGTTTAATAAAAATTACGTTAGATACAAGGCATCTTTTATTTCTGCTTTTTAATTTCAATATCCCGCCAAAATTTTATTTTGCGTTCAACCCGAATTGTAACTTCCCTAATTAATTTAGAATGACTTCTTTTAAAATCAAAATTAATAGCAATTAAATGTGGAATTTTATTTTAAATATAATGGTAAAAATTGTTTTACTTTTGTCTCAATTTATATTTAAAAAAACTCTATGTTCATTAAAAATATTTTAAATTGTGAACATAATTAATTCTATATTTTCTGATTACTTTTTAATGTGAGATATTTTGAAAAATATATTTTTATTTTATAAAACTATATTTTATATATTTTGAAGATTTCTAAGAAAATCGGACAGAATTTTATGAGAAAACTTTCTAAATCTTAGCACTTTTGGTGATTGAATTTATTTCTAAGCTGTGAAGAGGCAGAACTTTTAATGTCCACATTTACCACAAGATGGATTAAATGTGGACTATTTTGACATTGCCAACTTCCATTTTCATTTCTGAATTTCAGACGAACACTTTTCTTGATACAAACAAGCTCTAGCCTATATAGCAACGTATCCGTGGTGTAGTGGTTATCACATGTGCTTCACACACACACAAGGTCTCCGGTTCAATCCCGGATAGGAGTATTTTTTATTTTTCTTTCTCTACCTTTTGGCTATGATCAAAGTGTATCTCAAGGCCTTATAGATGCTATAGGCCACAACTATAGCAAGACTGGCTGTATAACCACTCAGGTCTGGAGGAAATTCTGACCTGAAGAACGTAGAGGTGGATCTTGCTACAGGAGGGGACTCTTCACTTGAATCTCAAGCCCTAAAGGAAAATCCTTTTGTTCATAATATAATTAACTAATATTTTCATAAACCTATTTGTTTTTATGCTATATTTAGTTCAAGAACATTTATTGAACTGTATTTTGTTAAGATTATTTGAAAATATTAAATGAATATATACGAATGAAGGAAAATACGAATTTTATAATCATATGTTTTTATTTATTTAACAGTTGCAAAGACACGCCATATCCACAATTAGGATAATTGCGTGTAAATCTGAAATTATATACAAATCAAATCAACGTGACATTAACATAATTAAACATTGGAAGCAAGCAACATATGTGTTCATATGATAAGAATGTATTATAATTTTTAAAAAATATTTTGTTTTTTCTCGATATTGTACATAAATTCCATTCTCTGCTTTTCTCTTCTTGGCCTTATTTCCATTACATCCCTCCCTTAATACTGTTAATCATCCTGACTGTTGTACAAGATGGCCAAACATAATGGTTCTTCTTCTGTCAATTCTCTCTACAAGGCCATTCTTAAGCATTATCGGATAGTTTCAAAATTCATCATATTCTCACCATCCAGCATCAGCTCTACATCTCGAAATAATGAATTTACTTATTCTGTCTTTTTATAAGAATATCCAGGCCTTATATTTTATAAAAAAAAAAACTTACTAAAATAAACTCTTAGAGTTAAAATAGAAAAATAAAACGGAGATTGAAAAGGAATATCTTGTGCGAATTTTACTAGCAATCTTTCGGACGCATTCGTCCTTCTACAGGCTTCATCGAAAAAGTCTGTAGAAGGACGCATGCGTCCGAAAGCCTGCTAGTAAAATTCGCACAAGATACTCCTCTTCAATCTCGTTTTATTTTTCTATGTAAAAAAACCTATCCATCCGTTTCTCGATATTTCAGTAAGCCTCTATGATCATCATTTTTGGATGTTGAGGTACCACGCTGATGCATACGTGATTGGCCTTTCTTGATTCATCAAGTAGAGACCAGGATAAATCTCCAACTCTATCCTAATATGAAAGAGATCATTAACTAGATGTTGGAAACGGATTTTAAAGGCGAATAAACATTTTACACATTTGTATTATATCAATAGTACATTATTGTGGTATTCATTTCATGTAAATCTTTAATAAATAGATCAGTTAGACTATGAAAACATCTTGCGCCAAGAATATGGCGGTAGATTGATCACCTTGAATGAGTCTGATTGAAGATGTACATCAGTCTTATCTCTGATTCACCACGAAAAAAATATATTTACGGAATTATAAATTTTAATAGATCTCTCTCTCAAGAGAGTACACGCTTGTTCGGCGGTACAACTACTACAATAGGAACGATCCAGAGAAGATTAGCATGGCCCCTTCGCAATGATGGCACACAAAATCGTGAAGCGTTCTCTCTCAAGAGAGTACACGCTTGTTCGGCGGTACAACTACTACAATAGGAACGATCCAGAGAAGATTAGCATGGCCCCTGCGCAAGGATGGCACACAAAATCGTGAAGCGTTCTCTCTCAAGAGAGTACACGCTTGTTCGGCGGTACAACTACTACAATAGGAACGATCCAGAGAAGATTAGCATGGCCCCTGCGCAAGGATGGCACACAAAATCGTGAAGCGTTCTCTCTCAAGAGAGTACACGCTTGTTCGGCGGTACAACTACTACAATAGGAACGATCCAGAGAAGATTAGCATGGCCCCTGCGCAAGGATGGCACACAAAATCGTGAAGCGTTCTCTCTCAAGAGAGTACACGCTTGTTCGGCGGTACAACTACTACAATAGGAACGATCCAGAGAAGATTAGCATGGCCCCTGCGCAAGGATGGCACACAAAATCGTGAAGCGTTCTCTCTCAAGAGAGTACACGCTTGTTCGGCGGTACAACTACTACAATAGGAACGATCCAGAGAAGATTAGCATGGCCCCTGCGCAAGGATGGCACACAAAATCGTGAAGCGTTCTCTCTCACGAGAAAGAGAGATAAGAAAAAATGCATTTTAAAAAATAGCGATAAAAACACCCAAAACTAATATATAGACATATAATTGAAAACAAAATTTATTATTTGAGATCGATATTCAAATTTTGACAAAAACTTGTAATTTATGCAATATCCTCCCTTTATTTGTTTCATTCAAAAGAATATCGAAAATATTTAGAATTGATATAATTATCTTTCATCGGAGATCTATTATAGAATTTATAAAGCTCCTTCTTTATATAGGAAATGAAATCATTAAAGCACAAATGTTTCTTTTACAAGATAAATATATCAAAAGATATACATTCACAATAAGTGTAATAAAATATCTATTAAGCCATTTAATAGATAAATGTACTAATATTTAGATAGGCATCTTTCTAAGATTAAAACAAACTTTGAATTATTTTAAAATATTCCAACCACGTTGAATTTATTGGCAGCAGATTTATTCTCGCCTTTGAATTCATCGTCTGATTGGAAAATAATTCTATGAGAGGATTAATTTAATTTGTCTAGAAATTTAGTTTTTGACGGAAGGCTCGAGTTATTTCTAATTTAAGGAATATATATGTGAACTAGAGAGTAAAAGGCTTTTGGTTCAAAGGGAAGACAATTACAAATAAATTCCGACCAGTAATTAAAAGTTTTATTTGATTCCTTTAGGAAATAAATAGTTGAATTTGCAAACTTAAATAATTAAGGAAATTTCTGTTTGTTATTTACAAGTCTTTAGGGTGCTATTTACATTTATTGGTTCAATTGGCTTGTTATTCTATATATTTATGGGTATACCGGGCAAACATTATTCATGAATTGTGGCTATAAATATTTATTGCTCTTAAATGTCTTGAAAGATCTTGTGGTGAGACGTTAGAAGATTGATTTCAATTTTATACGATATTGCATATAATGATTAGTTCTTTAAAAGAGATATACTTTTCGATACTTTGTCCATTCATACCAAATCCTGTAGAAGGTGCTCCTTAAGACAGCTTAGTATATCCTTCGGTTATTTAAACTCACTCAAATGTCTTGAAAGATCTTGTGGTGAGACGTTAGAAGATTGATTTCAATAATATATGATATTGCATAGTATGATTGGTTCTTTAAACGAGCTATTCTTTTCGATTCTTTGTCCATTCATACCAAATCCTGTAGATGGTGATTCTTAAGACAGCTTAGTATATCCTTCGGTTATTTAAACTCACTTAAATGTCTTGAAAGATCTTGTGGTGAGACGTTAGACGATTGAATTCAATAATATACGATGTTGTATAATATGATTGGTTCTTTAAAAGAGATATTCTTTGTCCATTCATACCAAATCCTGTAGAAGGTGCTCCTTAAGACAGCTCAGTATATCCTTCGGTTATTTAAACTCGTGGACTTATGGAAGTTATACATTTTAACATGTATATCGGGATTGAGACAATAACTCTGAAAGTTAATTTTGAAAACCATTTGTTAGATGGAAGTTGATTTTGAAAAATATAGAAAGATGAATGATAGAATTTGATAAGATATTTGATACACATTAACCTTTATTGAAGACAGAAGAGATAACCAGTGTGAATAATATTGCCTCTGTCTTATTATATAAAAAAAAACAGACAATGGGCGACATCAAAGGTTTTCCATTTAATTTTGTCCATGAGTGTATATAGAAAGGTGATCTTGTCCATTTCAGTATATCTCAGTATATGCTAAATATTGGCCTCTTCAATATGAATTTTGTGTATTTATGAATGGTTTCCTTTTCTTTATAGATAAATGGACGCAGGATCATATTCTAAATACAGTCAGAAATACTCATATATGAAGGATAATGATATCATGAAAAAAATGACATATACAGGGTGATCCAAAAGTCCCGCACTATTTTAAAAATTAATAACTCCGCGAATATTTGCGCTAGAGCAATGCGGTAAACACCATTGTATTCAGGATGCAATGGGATTTTTTATGGCAAATAATGAAAAATTCGAAATTGATTTTAGTTACAATTCTATTCGCTAGATGGCGCTCTACCAGAATCAGAGATTCAGCGGCCAAATTGTTTGATAAATTGAAAAATATAACTGATCGACATGTATTTTTCCTTTTTGAATACCCCCCAGGAAAGAAACCTAATAATATCAAATAACAAATTAATAAAACACCACTTCGCCAAAAGTATGAAGAATTGGTTAACGATTTTCAAATACAATCTGAGATATGTAAAATAGGTAAATGCAAATTAAAACATGTAGCAAAGCGAAAATTGATATTTTAGATACGGTTTGTTTCCGAATATAATAAATTTTTAATATTTTTAATTCAACTCTCACTCAGTATCGATTATATTTATTTTAATTCATTTGAAAAATATGTATCTATCTCTGATAATTTATTTTACTCTGGAATGCCGTTGTTGTTGTTGTCGTGTCCAATAAAGAGCCTCAGATGTATCCATGCATCTCCATCACAGCAGCAGCAATGTCCACTATCTTGGGTGTGTAAAGCTGCTGCTCAGGGTCTATGTCAAATTTCTGCAAGGCTGCGGCCATTGCTGGCTATGAGAATATGTGGGTAGGTGTAAGTTCCACACCAGGACAATTGTTGCATGCCCTATAGGTTATTGTGCCATATGGATGTATTGTCATTCCTTTATAGTGTTTTGTTCTAAGTCTTGTTATAGTTTTTGTCATTTTTCTCTTAGAGTTTATTTCGCATTTTGATCTTTTCTTATTTTTCTTTTTGTTTAATTATCTTGTATTTTGACAAAGAATCAGCGTCAAATAATGACATTTGTTCTTTCCTTTGGCTCAACTTTCTGGCTTCCTTTGCCAATTCGAATGCCATTTCATTACCCCTGATCCCAGCATGGGCAGGGATTCAATGTAGAATGCAGTTATTCTCCAATGGTTCCAGTTGGGTAAGTAACGAGTGTATATTCTGTGTGATTTTAGTATTGCCCTTCTGAATTGCTTCTAGAGCGGATATGGAGTCGCTGTATATTAAAATCCTTCTGCTTGATGCAGGGATGGTTGGTTAAGGCATACATCAAGGGCTTTCCAGATAGCTGTCAGTTCACAAGTGAAGTTTGACGAAATCTGTCCTGCTCCTTCTTTGATTTTGATGTTTGTTCCATCTTGCAGTATTATGTTAATTCCGGCCCCTCCATTACTTGAGGTAAGGTCTGAAGATCCATCTGTATATGCTGTTAAAGAGCGTGGCCTAGCATTTTTAATCAAGAATTTGTACTATAAGGACATAGCCATTAATATTCCAACACATTAGACCTCGAAGCCCAAGGTATCAAAGTCTACCTCAATCAAACCTAAACCATCAACATATACAATATGTATCACCCTCCAAACAATAAATTTATTGACGATGAAAAAATGGCTCAATTTCTTAAAGACAATACTATTATTGTAGGTGACCTCAATGCCAAACATCAACTATGGGGATGTTCCACGCCGAACCCAAGAGGCAAAATACTATCAAACATATTTAACGATAATGCCTTCATGTAAGCAAATGATGGGAATCCTACCCATAATTCTTACAGCTATAATACTGCACAAGCACTTGATATAAATTTTTACTATCCTGACATTTTCCACAAATGCAAATAGCAAATATTAAAAAGTTCTGGAAGTGATCATTTGCCTAATTTGATAGAAATTAGCACCAAGACCAAAACTAGCTCAATTAAGAAAAATTCTGGAACTTCAAAAAGGCTAATATGATATCTTTCGAAAACACCATTATTAAAGCAGCCAAAGTTTCAATACCAAGAGGTAATATTAAGAAATGGATTCCAAATTATACACACCAGGCAAAAAAAAAAATTCAAACACTTATAACTAAAAGAAATGAACTACCAAAAAGTGCACCCAAAACCAAAAAGATTGTAGAACTGAACTGAACATTGTATTTGCAAAAATAAAAAAGATTATACGTAAATGTGAAAAGGGAAAAATGGAAACAAACTTGTGAAAACCTGAACCCAAGAAACCCAAATACAAAACTTTGGAATTAGGAAAAACTAATTGACAGAGTCCAGCCACAAACTGAAAACACAAATATGATTAAGAATACAGATGGTACACCAGCAACTAATGACAAAATTGCTGCCAATCTTTTAGGTAATTCATATCAAATAAGTAGTAAATTCAAGGTTGAAAAAAGGCCCGAAAGATTATTCATGACTGTAAAAATGTCACCAGCACTCATAATATTTTCCATGAAAAAAATCAATATGAAAGAGCTAGCTTATGCATTAGAAAACACTGACCTAAACAAGACTCCTGGGCCAGATGGAATCCATGGCCCAATGATATCAAACTTGGGCAAAATTGGCAAAGAAAGACTCTTTAATATTTTCAATAACTCCTGGAAAACTGGAAAATTGCCTCAAGACTGTAAAAATGCAACAATAATTCCCATTAAAAAACTTGACAAATCTGCTGATGACCCAAAAAACTACCGACCTATCTCCCTAACAAATATTTGCTGCAAATTAATGGAAAATATTATACTCAGACGACTCACCTACCACCCCGACACAAGAAATCTCTTACCAGAAGAACAATATGGATTTAGGAAAGGACATGGGACAATAGACCAACTCTTATTTTTCACACAAAAGGTAAAAGATGCACAAAGCAAAAAACCAACTGACCACACCATAGCTGCTTTTTAGACCTTACACAAGCTTTTGATAAGGTATAAAAAAACAAGTTAATTACAAAATTATACAAACATTTCAAAATTGATGGAAAAGCTATCACTTGGATAAATGATTTCCTTAAAAATAGATACATCAGGGTCAAATATAATGGAACTCTATCTAAAACCTTCAAATTGTACCAAGGGTTACCACAAGGATCAGTCCTTAGCCCAACTCTCTTCACCCTATTTATTGCAGGCATAGAAGAAAAATTTCACATAAAACCAATATTGGACTTTTCGCTGATGACATTATTCTATAGAGCAGCAACACTAACGGGAAAAAAGCTGAAAGGGATTTGAACAAGACTCTTCTCCACATAGAAAAATTTGCTAATAAACATAAATTAGAATTTAACCCCCAAAAATCTGAAACCTGTCTTTTTACTACCAATAAGAAACTATACAAAATAAGACCAAAAATTATTCTGAAAGAACAACAATTACAATATAATAAACATCCTAAATATCTTGGCTACACCCTGGATCCAGAAATTAACTCCAGTAAACATATTGAATACGTTATTAGAAAAGGAAGAGACCGACTAAAAATTCTGAAATATATTTCAGGAAGAGAGTGGGGAGCCGATGCAACCACACTAAAATTAACTTACACATCTCTAATTAGACCTATCCTTGAATATGGATATCAAATCTATGGTACAGCATCTGAAACAAATCTAAAATCACTGGAAAGGATACAACTAAGCGCAGCTAGAATTATTACAGGTCTTCGAAATACCTGCCCTAATGATATTGTAATTTACGAGGCAGACATTATGCCCTTAAAGAATAGAATAAGCTACAATCTGCCAAAATATATAAACAAAATCAATAGTTATGGAAACAAACACAGAACTTTCAATTACATACTATATTGGGAACCCAATATAAGACTCAAAAAAGAAGGCCCTCTCCACCTGGCCAAAAGAAATGGATTTTCAAAATATAAAGTGGAAAAATATTATTTAGCTGAAAAAATATATCCATGCGAACCACTAACAAAATGTTATTTTTAATGCCACTTTAAATGAACCCACCAACAGACAATACCAAAATCCAGAATACTTAAAACAATTATCATTAGAAATAATTAATAAAATTCCTAAAAAAATGCAATAACTATCTATACCGATGGTAGCAGAGACGAGTTGGGACACACTGGCAGTGGCTCTCTCATTAAAACCACAAATGGCAATGAGAAAATAAACAGAAGAAACCCAGAATTTTGCTCAGTCTTCAGATCAGAACTTATAGCCATCTATGAAGTCTTAAAATCCATCAGAAACATTAAACATCACGATATATGGATTCTTACTGATAGTAGAAGTGCCATACAACACTTGAGTCACACAGATGAACTTAGAGACAAAGTAAGCAGGAACATAATTGGTTATCTCCAAAAACTCTCAATAACTCAAAAATTCACCTTCAATGGATACCCTTACATGTTAGCATTGAAGGCAATGAAGCTGCTGATGCGCTAGCAAAAAAAGGCACAAAAGAACCCTTGCTACAGAAAAATAAACTTACTTTTAAAGAAATAGAAACAGTAGCCAAAATAACCAAGAACTGGAGGATCCCACCTAAGCACAGTTGGTATACCCTAGAAGCAGATGGCCACCCAGACCTTTCGGTCCACAAGCCGGCATGCGAAGCATGCCCTTCGCTGCTATTCTGTTCAACTCATAAGCCAAGTAACGGTATCCAAGCTAGTGCTTGGACATTGTACCTGGAAACACCACCTCCCAGACAACGTGTCTGGAAGGATTTCTATACCGGTGGCCTTCAATCACAGCAAAATAGGAAACTATCTACTGTGTCCAGCAGGGACCGCGGGGAAGCAGCCCCCGGTCGACTCTGTTCACTCACAGCTGAGGAAAAGATCAGCTGCCACGTCGTGGGTTTCTCAAGAAGCTTGCTGTGATTTCTCAGCAGCTTACTCTCGATCGCGCCCCTCGCCCTCCTTCTCTCTTCCTGCACACCCACTACCCTTGGACAATCCAAGACGTAGTGGCGTGCATCCACATCCCTTTCTCCATAGACGCAATCAGGGTTTCTCTTAATTTTAAATCTGTGGAGACTTGGGGAAGAGTCCATGTCCCGAAATGCCCTAATGAGTTTGTGGGACATTACCTTACAGAGGTACTTGGGTGTTGTTACCCCATTGAATACCTCTCTCCCCTTCACACTGTTCCTCCTTCTGTCCAACTATAAGTCCTGGACGTGCCCCCTGATCCTCCTATAAACTTCTTTCTTGGTCACTGGGGTCCTCAGTGATCTACCTCTTAAGCATCCTGCCTTAGCGATCCTGTCTGCGAACTCATTACCTTCGATGAGGCTGTGTCTCCTAAACCAAGGGAGCTCCGGAGCCCGCGTCATCTCCAGCTCCTGGATTATTTGATGCGCGAGTTGCCCTTTCTCCAGATTGATGGCGACGAGGGCCGAAATACAATCTGAATAGAGGCGGTACGGGCTGAAGTTCTTCTCAGCCAGCTCGGCTGAAAAGACCAATTCGTCCACTCTGAGTGTTAAACTTTCTTGGAAGATCAGCTCTCCATTAGTGAATATCACTACCCCAGCTCCAGTATTGGTTCCAGACTTACTACTATCAGTGAAAACCTCCGTGCCAATCCCTGTCGGCCCTCCAGGACTCCAATTCCACTTTGGCAACCACTGCGGAGGCTTCCTTGGATCCCTCTTCGATTCCAGGGCCCCCGCTTTGAGTCCCAGGGCATCTTCCCTGTTCTCCCAGATATTCTGTCTGATGGTCTCCTCCTCTAGTTTCAATCCCAGGGGAATAAGCCCAGCGAGGACCAATAAGGCCTCACTGCTGGTAGTGCGATTCCCCCCTGTGATTCTGAGTGCCGCTGTCCTCTGCACTCTCTCTAGAGTTGTTGCCACCTTCTGATCCCTGTTTCGGCGCCACCAAGCCCCGGAAGCATATAGCAAGATTGGCTCGACACAGGAGGGGCAGAGGTTCCTAAAAATAGTACCCTCCTTTCCCCCCCCCTCCTGTTGAGAGCCAACCAGGACAGGCCTGCACAACGCCTCCCTGCCTCTCGCCACCATCTCCTCCGCCTGGTATTGCCAACCCATCTTGTCATCAATGACTACCCCCAGGATGGTCATCCTATTGACCAACGCTACCCTCCGTCCTTCCATCCGGATAGCCGGCTTGTGTTCCCATTTGATCCCTTTCCTTTTTGTTCTTATGTCCCTAGGCTTAAAGCTGAGGGCTTTAGTTTTGGAGACATTGAACTTAAGGCCAGAGTCATGGGCCCAGATCGAGAGAATTTGGAGAGAAGTTTCAACACACTTCTCAGTCTTCGCTCTCGAAGCAGCCTCAATGATGAGGAACTGGTCGTCAGCATAGAGAACCAGCCTGGCTCCCTCAGGGAGCTCCTCCTGGAAAACGGTGTTTACCAGGATATTCCACAGAATAGGTCCGCAGCAAGAGCCCTGGGGACAACCCCTAGCACAGTTTCTTTCCAACTTTCGCCCACCAAAACTGAGGCTAATCCGTCTATCCCTCAGGAAGTCACGAACCAAGCTGCACAAATTATCAGCAGAACCAATGTCCATCAAATTTCTCATCAGTTTGTTCCAGCTCATGGAGTTGAACGCGCCATCAATGTCCAGGGCCACGAAAAGAACCCAAGCACCCTTATTTAAGCCCATCTCAATACCCTCTAACACCTCGTTCAGAGCTGTGGTAGTGGACTTCCCTTCCCTAAAACCATGTTGGAAAGAGGAAAGGAGCTCATTACTCTCTAGCCAGTGCTTCAGTCGCTGAGCTAGTAGGCTATCCAGGACCTTACCTAGACACACTAGTAAAGAAAGCATACGATAATCTTTAGGAGAATTACCCTTTCTACCAGACTTTTCGAGAAGCACTACTCGGGCAACCTTTTATGCCTCAGGAAATGTACCAGTGTCCAGGCACCTATTGAATAACCTGGAAAGAAGCGATGGGTGCCTCCTTACCAGGGCTTTTACGACCGTGTTATCGATCCCTTCGGGACCAGGAGATTTCCATTTCCCGAACTTGAAAGCCGTCAGTTTCACCTCATTCTCCGAAAAGGGCGGATCTACCAAACCACAAGTGGTCAGAGAGATCTCGTCCTCTGGTTCCTCGTTTCCGAAGTGCCGATCCAAGTTGTTTTTATTTTGTCTTCTGCTTTCGAGCGAGTAGGTCTAGAACACATTCTCACTGAATTTTCACATTTTTGGTGGATGAAACAGCACCAGTGATTATTTTGGCCGCTTTTGCTTGAACACTGACTAGTCTTACTTTTAGTGATGAGCTTGAGGGAGCCCAGACCGGTGTTGCATATTCCATTATCGGCCTTATTAAGGTGGTATATGTTGTTCTGAGAATTCAGGGTTTTGCTCCCCAATTTGTTCCACATAGCCTTCTCAGAATGTTTAGTTTTCTGATAGCTCTATTTGAGTGCTAATTATGTGTTCTGAAAATTCCAATTCCTCATCAATAATAATTAAAATAATTTTGTTGACATCTTGTCAATACATGCAGTCTGCACTATTAAAAAATATATAATATGCATTATATACAATATGTACAATGAATATGGCGCCTCTGCCAGTGCTGCAGAGTTTGGTGGAGAATCGCCAGTGGGTCTCCAGCGACACCACGCATTTTGCGATCTACGATGAAAACGTAGATCGCGTACTTCGCCGCTTAGGAGATGGTGATGACGTGATCCTCGAGACCAACTTTAAAGATCCAGGACTGCAGTATCACACCTAGGTATTATGGATTTCTAATTTTATCAATTATTTGTTTGTTTATGCTTATTTCCCTGTGAGTGGAGAAGACGCATAGGTTTGGTTTTTTGGGTTTATGGTCATTTGGAGTTCCATTGCCCACTTCTCCAGTCCTCTCATTGATGTGTTCAGTATTTTTTACGATTTTTCTATGCTGCTACTTGTGTGCCATATGGCTATATCATCTGCATAACAGGCAACCTTTGTGTCTTCAGTGAGGTAAGGATGGATGTCGTTAATATATAGCAGATAGAGTAGAGGACTGAGCACAGGTCCCTGAGTTACACCAGCCCATGTTCTTCCTTCCTTGGGAAATTCTCCATTGACCTGAACCTTTAACCTTCTTCCCCTTAAGAAGTCTGCAATCCAGATTAAGGTTTTTCTCTTACTCCGATGTTGTGCAGCTTTTCACGTAATTTCTCCCTCCACACTCGATCAAAAGCTGAGGTCATATCAAGGAATATAGCCGTGGTCTTCTTTGGCGGTTTTTCCTGGAAAGAATCTATTATTGATTGACAGAAGTAGAACAGTTGATCAGTCGTACAGTGCTGGGATCTATAGGCAGTTTGGTAGAGGTTTATTTTATTATTGTTAGTGAGCCAGACTATGAGCCTAGAGCGGATAATTTGTTCTGGTATTTTACAAAGTATGCTGGTGAGAGCAATTGGCCCATAGTTCTTGTATTCCTTGGCATCTTTGTTTGGCTTCAGTATTGGCACTATAATTGACATCTTCCAATTCTTTGGTAGTTTACCAGTTTGCCATGAAATGTTCAGTATTCGTAGGAGTTGATTATTAGCTTTGTCTTCAAAGTGTTTAATCATTTGACCAAAGATTAAATTATCTCTTGGTGACCTCTTGGATTTTTTTATTGATAAGTTTAGCTCATTCAGTGTGAAGTCTCTCGAGAAAATATCTTGTTGATGGAAGTTTCTTGCTTGTTTAACTAACTGGTTTATATTATTTTTAGAGTCCTGTCTTCATTCGTATAGTTGAGTATGGAAGTGCTTGAAAGATATTCAGCAATTATGTTAGTCATCTGTTTGTTCTCGTTCTCGCTGTTCTATTCATATCGGTTAGAGTATTGGAGGATTGGTGTTGGTTTTGATTGCTTTCTAACACTCTAATCATATACCTGTGTTGGCTGTCCTTTTTTGGATCCATTTTCTTGCAGAATTCTGCCATTTTTCTTGTTTGCATATACAAATTTCTTGTTCTATTTTGTGACTAATTTCAATGAGTTCCTTTCTGTTTTCTTCTGTTTTATTTGTTTTAAGAAGTTCATTGATATTGTCTCTCTCTCTGAAATAATTGCCTCGATGTTGTGGTCCTTCCAGTAAGGTATCCACAGGTCTTTACGTCTACCTCTACGTATCGATGCTTTTGCAGCTTTTGAAAAGTTCGAAGAGAATTTTTCCAAGTTTTTGTCAAGCGTTCTGTAATTCAATTTTTCGTTGCACAGTCTTCAAGCTTTTCTGTGAATATTTTTCAATTCGGCTTTCCTAAAGTTCCACGTTCTTTTATCCTAATGGACATTCTCAATTTTGAAGTTTAGGGTTGTTAAAATTGGTCTGTGGTCACTGATTGCACCTCTCAGGATTTTCCATTGTGTTGTGGGTGCGATGTTGTAATTTATCGCTGTGATGTCTATTGCGGATTCTGTGCCTGTGGACTTAGATAGATAGGTGTTCTCTCCGTTATTTAACGGTGTAAGGTCGAGGTCGGTTAGCATGCCCTCAACCTGCTGACTTTTGTTATTCTGGACAGGTGATCCCCAAATTGAACTTTTGGCGTTAAATTCGCCGAGTATGATTGTGATATCCGAAGACGCTTCACTTAATGTCTCTATTGTGTGTACCCATACAAAATTCAAAGATTTCACGAGCTGAAAGTTGGCGATTTTGAGATGCGTCAAGAATTCGCTGCATGGGTTTTCCGGTAAATTGATATTGATGGAAACTGGCTGTCGAATGTTCTGTGGACAGATGATGCTCACTTTTCTCTAAACGGAGAATTTAACTTTCAAAACAGCCGCATTTGGGCAACAGAAAACCCTAGGATTTTTACAGAAATGCCACTTTACCAGCCTAGAGTTACAGTTTTGTGTGGGTTCACTTCTTTTATTATTGGGCCATTTTTATTTGAAAAATCAATGGAAGAACTTTTAAAACCGTTTTTGTAACTGATGAACGTTATGTTCAACTTTTGAGAGAAAAGGGTATTCTCATATTGCAGGGCAAAAGTACTAAGCGAAATAACATTCATGAAAGATGGAGGACCTCCTCATATATCCCGAGGTGCCAAACAATTGCTGAAGGATACGTTCGGTGAAAATCGTGTGATAAGTCGCCACTTTATATACCAGTGGCCTCCAAGATCACCAGACTTGACGCCTTGCGATATTTGTTTATGGGGGTACATTAAATCGTGTGTTTATCGATGCTGGCCTACCACATTGGCCATGTTGAAGGCTTCTATCAGATGGCACTTTTTTCAATTTCAACAGATATGTTATCTAATGCTGTTCATTCTGTCATTTATCGTCAGCAGGCGGTGATTGAGAATGAAGGGTGCCACATTGAGCAGGGATTGTGACCTAATACAAGAGAGAAGGCAGTTACCTCATGTGTTGTATAAGCCGCCATGTATTATATTATCTACCAATATTTTGCAGCTCTTTGTGTTGGGATATGGGGATAATAAATGCTGTCCTCACATCTTGACTCTTTTTTTTTGTGAACAGTAATATTTTGTTTGTCATTTGCTCACATATTATGTCGTGCAAACCAGAGTGTTATAACTTCTCGAATAACACTGGTACACACCATTTTTCCCCTTATGTTTAGTTTTCGCTTTTCGCTCATTAGAAGAAATAGCATAAGGAATATTTTCTGTACACCAATAACTTTAGAAATTTTGTGAAAAAAAAAATACAAAATGATTTTACTACCACGTTTTTCAACGCAAAAAGTCGATTTAAAAATTATTTTTATTTGAGGGGACACATTTTTTTAAAATTGTGTACAGTATAATAAACAATGATAACATTTGACAAGCCCATAGGATATTTGGAATAAAGTACGACAAATATATTTTGTCACTCCCCTATATATTTCATTTGTTGGATCATGACAAATATCTCGTTAAATAGTCAAGGGTCACCAATCAGTCAAGAAACTACACATTTCTTATAGCAAGAAATCCTATTAGTAGTGCCATCATAGTTTTTGGTACTATATTAACATTTCAAAAATTCGTGTATTGATATCAGCAGTGTTTTTCAAACATTCAATCTATTTCACAAAACCCCATATAAAATATAAATATTTTTGCTACATGTTTTAATTTGCATTTACCTATTTTACATATCTCTGATTGTATTTGAAAATCGTTAACCAATTCTTCATACTTTTGGCGAAGTGGTGTTTTATTAATTTGTTATTTGATAATATTAGGGTTCTTTCCTGGTATTCAAAAAGGAAAAATACGTGTCGATCAGTTATATTTTTCAATTTATCAAACAATTCGGCCGCTGAATCTCTGATTCTGGTAGAGCGCCATCTGGCGAATAGAATTGTAACTAAAATCAATTTCGAATTTTTCATTATTTGCCATAAAAAATCCCATTGCATCCTGAATACAATGGTGTTTATCGCATTGCTCTAGCGCAAATATTCGCGGAGTTATTAATTTTTAAAATAGTGCGGGACTTTTGGATCACCCTGTATATAATGGAAAGTTTAGATAACACTCCATGTCTTCATTAATAGATATGTAATATATTATGTAAATAGGTTCCAATATAATTGAAACAACGACCTGTTGGAGGGCTATGCTCGAAATGTTTTATAGTTCTATTGATAAATTTTGATAAACATTGATAAAGTTTTTCTGGAAGTTTGAATGATGGATAATACTTGCTCTCAAGGAATTATATATTACACAGTAGATAACCTGAATATATGATTATATTGGGCATATATATATATATATATATACTAGACGAATGGCCCGGGCAACGCCCGGGTTTTACCCGAGTGCGGATATATTTTAAAAACGTTGTCTTGGGTGGTCGCTATAGACAGGGTGGTCTGTATAGACAGGTGTATGTATCACACAGCTGATAACAGGGTTGTCTAGAGTGGCCGCTATAGACGACAGGGTGGTCTGTATAGACAGGTGTATGTATCACACTGCTGATAACAGGGTTGCCTAAAGTGACCGCTATAGACAGGGTGGTCTGTATAGACAGGTGAATGTAACACACTGATGATAACAGGGTTGCCTAAAGTGACCGCTATAGACAGGGTGGACTGTATAGACAGGTGGATGTATCACACAGCTGATAACAGGGTTGTCTAGAGTGGCCGCTATAGACAGGTGTATGTATCACACAGCTGATAACAGGGTTATCTAGAATGGCCGCTATATACAGGGTGGTCTGTAAAGACAGGTGGATGTATCACACAGCTGATAACAGGGTTGTCTAGAGTGGTCGCTATAGGCAGGGTGGTCAGTGGTCGCTATAGACAGGGTGGTCTGTATAGACAGGTGGATGTAACACACTGCTGATAACAGGGTTGTCTAGAATGGCCGCTATAGACAGGTGTATGTATCACACAGCTGATAACAGGGTTGTCTAGAGGGGGGCAGGGAGGACACGTGTTCGCCGGCAGCCAATGGGCGCGCATTCTATCCGTGAGCTTCAGACAGAATAAGGCAATTATATATATAGATATATGTCATAAAAAAAGACGTATATTCTAGTTACGTTACCAATTCATGCAGTCGTGGATGGTAAAAATGAATGATAACTTTTGTCTCATTAAATATTTATTATTTTGATTATTTTTTTAAAGCAAACAGTATTTGCATACATAGAACTAACAATTGTTATTATCTATTTACAAAAAAAAAAACAATATTGGGTTGTATTCCTTTTGTTAAGGATTCCCCTTCATTCTAAAATTTAACTCTGTGATTATAGAATTCCAATTATTTTATGAATAATAAAAATCATATTTTTATTATGTCATATATATATATATCAAAAATAAAAATGGTATATCCTGACCAGGAGCACATGTGCTTTACAGAAGGCAGAGCGCCATCTGGTGGAACAGAAATCAACTAAACATTGATTTAGCCTGTTCCCTGATATTTGGCCATCCCAATTTCTTGATAAATCAAGAAAAGCCATCCACGAACGCGTTTCGCGCTTTTTGGCCCTCATCATTAGGCCAGCCATCTTTGTCTTGATCTCGATGTACCATCTAGGCGACCGTTAAGCCAGTGAGTTCAACGAGCAATACTCTGTCGTAAACAATAAATACAAGGCTAGTTTGATATAAATATATTGGGAATACATATAGTGAGAGAATGCATATAGTTATAACGAACTTTAAAATTTTCGAGAATAAATTATTTTATATATTCTTTATATAAAGCAAATATATTTTAGAATTAAAATAAAGAGGTCTTAGAATAAAACCATTCTCTAAATAAAAATCAATTTGTAATATGGATATTTTAAAAGGATAGAGAAAAAAAATTCTTATTTCGAATTTTTGTTTTGCTTCCAATATTTTGATGGGTTACAAGTCCATCTTTATCAAGGTATAGGTGTTTTGATATTTCAAAATCCTTCTCAGAATATATTTTATATACAAAATAAGAGACAGAGAGATTGAGAGAGAAAGAGAGAGATATAAAAACAAAGCAAATATATAGACAGAATTCTTACTTTCCCCCTACCTAAAGAAAATCCATTTCTTCTGATTGATATTCATAGATTACATAGTGTGTTCTTGTGGATTGAGAATAATAATACAATATTATAGGAAGAAATTACTGAATATACACATAGAAAGCTATCTCTACAAGCTACTGGGTGATTATAACGTTTAGTATATTAAAGTCAACCTAATTCTGTATACAGTTAAACCTGTCTATAGCGCCCCCTCTAAATAGCCCTTTCTTCTCTATAGCGCCCGATATCAAACAATAAAATGTAAACATTTTACAATAAAAGTGACCTGTCTATAGCGCCCCTTCTAAATAGCGCCTTCCTCTCTATAGCGCCCGATTTTAAACATTAAAATGCAAACATTTTACATTAAAAGTGACCTGTCTATGGCGCCCCCTTTAAATAGCGCCTTCCTCTCTATAGCGCTCGATTTTAAACATTAATATGTAAACATTTTACATTGAATGTGACCTGTCTATAGCACTCGCTCTCTATAGAACTCTATTTTGGTGAGTCCCAAGAAGGGGGCGCTATAGACAGGTCTAACTGTATATATAGTCTAAAAATACTTGTACATATCATCATGAAGATGTCTTTTGATGCTAACACAGGCATCAATCAAATAAATGGAATTAGAGCGCCATCTGAATATCAAAATTGAAACTATTTACCGGGGAATTTTCTTTTTTAATCAAATGAAATGATATAATGTCTTACTATCCTTACTGTAATGAAAAGGTTTACCACAGATGAGTCAAGCCCTCTCAATATTTTACACCGCAATAAAGACAGTTATCATATCTATTGTCAACATATCTATTGATAAAGACACGCGGAATGTTATATATAAACTTTCTATTATATATATGTCAATTTGTTTCACGATATCATTACCCTTCATATATGAGTATTTCTGAATGTATTTATAATAGGAACCTGTGTCCATTGATCTATATAAATAAGAGGAAACCATTCATAAATACACAAAAATCATAATGATGAGACAAATTATTAGCACATACTGAGATATATTGGAATGGACAAGATCACTCTTCTATATACACTCATGGACAAAATTAAATGGAAAACCTTTGATGTCGCCCGTTGTCCAGTTTTTTTTTTTTTTTTAATAATAAGACAGAGGCAATAGTATTTGTGTAAATATATTATGCTAAAATTTAATTTCTTGCATAAATATATGTTTAGGGATGCGCATACGCAGTGTATTATTTTTTATACTAGAAATATAGATGCAAATAGTATCCTAATCATATTAAATAAAAACAAAAATATTTGTATAGTTTCTTCATTCAGAAATTGGAAGGCAAGCTTTCACACTATGATCTACCCCAACAGTTTCAGCATATTCAACGCAGATATATAATGACCACCCCTATTGAAACTGTCCCCATAACCCTCTACAACTTAAAACTATTTATATATATATATAAATATATTTATGGGAATCTTTATTATATGTATGTTGCTGTTGGATCGTTTTTGAAGACAACTCTCAGATTTATAAAATTAATTTATTAAACTTTAAACATTTTTAGATATAGAGAGAGAAACGGGTTAATTACCTTGTATTTAAGACAACAAAAGAATCATCTAATTTACATACATCGTTCTATCCAGATTGAACTTGTGCAAAACAGACGACAAAGTAAAAATAAACAAATTAATGGTAGAGGGTGAGTTCCTATTTTTACAAGCTTTTACACTCAAATAATAATCATTTTCTTGCTTCAGTTGCAAGTTATTTCGGAAACAATGGTCTGATGAAGTGTATTATGATTTTTCAATTCAATACTACGTTAAAATGAAGTTTAAGATCCTCTGAAAAATAAAATGAGCAAGCAAATATAAAAAAAATGTATTTGAAAGGGGAAATTCAGTAAACATTGTGTATAATCGTTGATCATAGCATAATTTTCCCCGTGTAAAATATCTGGCAATAACCTCGGATGTTTTACTTCGAAGTCTCCAATCAATTTTCCTTGGGAGCAAAGTGGCCAAATTAAACCTGGAGGTCTGGGAAGATCAATACAGTCGCTGTTGACAGTGAACTGTTTACACCACCTCACCGAAATACAGAATCTCTTTGTGTATTACACTACATTGTGTTACATAAATTACAAAACCTTTTTGATATCTTACAATAATATTTATCTGATTTCTTTTTAACTATTACTATTCCTTCTCTTATATCAATTATCGTTTTTAGATTATAGATACAACTACACACACATATATGTTATATAAAAAGATGAGATGCTTGGTTTTTGAATTATCTTGAGGATTAAGCTATGGTGATGCAGTCGTGAAAAAAATCTTGAAAGTATGATAATAAAATAGTTTTGATCAGTAATTTAATTGTACCAAAGAAATTTATAAAAAATATAATTTGATAAAATTACTGCCTGGCTTGAGGCGTAAGAATAAAAAAATGAATAACATATTTACATAATGTACAAAAGGTTGAGCCGGCCATCGGGAAACAACAACAATGAGTTTTTATAGGGGAAGCGTGACTTCTGGCGGTCAATTTAGCAGAGTATTTAAATCTATGAAATATAATTTTGAATAAAATAATATTTTAATATAACATATATATATATATATATATATATATATGTAGATTGTAGATTAATTGGATGAAATCGTTGATAAGCCAAACCCATCTAGTAGATTTTCCGAAATACTTTTTTTTTAAATCCGCAAAAGAATACTAAAAACTTTAAAGATAAAGGCATTTATATTCATGAAATTTCATATTTTAAAATCAATATAATTAATATACACGAAACATATATATACATATGCCTTTCTAAATAAATTAGTTTATTTTGTAACTTGACAAGCTTTCAAAGGTTTTTATTATTGAAATTACCTTATATGGAAGCCTATAATTGCATTTCCTAATTATTAAGCAAGTCTAATAATTCAAATTCTTTGTTATAAGATAATTTCGTTATCAAAACATAATAAAATTACACAGAAAGGGATGAACTATTAATGAAATTAAAATATAAATTTGAGGAAACATAAATATTTTATATATCTTATTAAAAAGAGAAGTAAACAAGAAAAAAAAAACTTTTTATAATAAAACGCCAAAAATACACATAAATTCTATTAAATATGTTAAACATGAAATTTAAATATATTATAGCATATTTCAACAACATTCATTTGAATTTGTATTATCTCTCTATTCAATTATCTCTTAACAATTTTAAAGATAATTATTTTAAAAGCGTTCGTTATATAATAAGATCAATAGATAATTACAAAAATCCTTAATTGGAAGAATGTTTCCATTCACATGGCAACGGAATCAATTGTCAGCAGGAAGAGTAAATTAAATTTATTAGAACTAATCGAATGAAGAATGTAGGACTGGAGAACATCAGTTTGGAATTTTAGAGAAAACGGTAAAAAGCAGAAGATAGCAGCAATTATTATCCAGACGACCCCCACCCCATTTACCACCGAACTTATAGATTGAACATTTAGCTTAATAGGTTCAGTAATAAGGCTGTTAATAGCCTTAGCTTTAGGCCTAGATCGCTATTAAAGTAATGATTTAATTATCGTGGATTATGTATCATCCATGGATGAGGAGCTATCTTTCATTGCAGACGATTCCTTAGTTACGCGACATTTCTCAAAACTTACAGCTAATACCTTTTAAAAAATATTTTAAGTCTCTTGTGTCATCTGACACGAAAGAATTTTGTGAAAGAATTAAAATAATTTAACATTTTTTCCATATATTATTTATTTTCTAAAATTGTAAAAATATATTGCACAATTATATATGATTATATTTTAAAGGAAAACATGTTAATTTATATGTTATATTAAAATAATATTTTATTTAAAATTATATTTCATAGATTCAAATACTCTGCTAAATCGACCGCTAGAGGTCACGCTTCCCTTATAAAAACTCATTGTTGTTTTTTTCCCGATGGCCGGCTCAAACCTTTTGTACATTATGTAGATATGTTTTCCATTTTTTTATTCTTACGCCTTAAGCTGAGCAGTACTTTTATCAAATTATGTTTTTATATATTCCTTTAGCTCAATTAAAGCTATATTTGATCTTTACTATTTTTATTATACTTTCAAGATTTTAACCACGACTGCATTACCACAGCATAATCCACCAGATATTTAAAAATCAACAGAAAATATTTTTTTTACATAATATATATATATTAAAAAGTTATTCGAATTGTGTACTTGTATTATAATTTTGATTGAAATATCATATATATAATTATATATTAAATATATAAATATAAAATAAATATTCTTTATTATCAAAACAATGTATATATATGTGGTAACCGAGAGGGCTCAATCCTGTCGACTCTCTGGGAACTTCCTACATCTTAAGCCTCGTTCTTACATGTTGTTGGGCTTCTATATCTCGATAGTTGTTATATAGCTCAACTGTTATTCTATTACACAGTTTTATTTTATTATTCTGAGTTTGTACAGAGTATATTACATATTGTGATGCAATGCTTCATGTATAACATGCGAATAATTGGTTTCAGAGGCGTTTCTATTATACTACACGTTTTATGTCATACAATCTTGTTATATTTACCAATATGGGGTTGTTGGTTCAAATGACCATATATATATAATACAATCTAAACATAAAAATATTTTATATTTAAAAAATATATATATATTTAAAATGTTAATTCTTTGATTATAGTTTTATAATATGTTACTTTTACCATTGTTGAAAATATGTATAGAGTTAACTCATCTATTTTTAAAATTCACAGAATATAGAATTCATTTTATAAATTCTATATAGCTAAAAAATTGTTTATTGTAAATGTATTCGAATAATTGAAAATAAAGCTACTTCATTGTAAATATTTATTCTTCTGCTTTTCTTTTAACACAACTGCAGCTTCAAATCTTTATCTTGCAACAAAATTCCATCATAACAGTAGGCCGACAAATTAATTTATTATAACATATATATAATCTTGAAAATAGAGCAATCTATAGATAAATCTTTAATTAAAATGGCATATATTGGATCAAAATATCATTTATTTTACTAATATTTCAGTTGGCTGAACGCCAACCTTTATCAAGGTGTTATAACATATTTAATGTTGGTCAACAACAAATTCAGCGCCACATAATTTGTTGTTGACCAACATTAAATATGTTATAACACCTTGATAAAGGTTGGCGTTCAGCCAACTGAAATATTGGTAAAATAAATGATATTTTGATCCAATATATGCCTTTTTAATTAAAAAATATATAAAATTAATATGTTTTATATATATTAATAAAAAACGAGAGGTAAAAAGCTAAGGCTTATAACTGCTTTTGAACATCGTAATTGTAAAACATATCTGTGCCTTTTTCCAAATAAACTAGAAGGGTGTAGTGTGTTACAAGGGAAGGCTAAAGTTCAAACAGGATTTACCGACAATTATCTGTAACGAACTGCAAACTTAGAACTTTGATTGCCTAAAGAAAATGTTGTTAACCGATTTTCTTTAAACTCCTTCAACGATATAAAGTTGATTACTTGGGCGTAGCTTACTGGTGAAAAATAAATCTCTCTCTCCTAGATTCCCATATATTTAATTCTTTTTTTATTTACATATGTAGAATTAAATATAATGAATTAGCGCACCATCTGTTATATGAAATGTAAACTAATTTCAACGCATACGAGGGTGAGTAGAAAAGTAAGGTCTCCTATTTTTTTTTTTCATAGAAAAACACATTTAATCACAAATTTTTATACATCATTGGAAAGGTTGCTATTTTTCTACATAGTCGCCTTGATGCTCAATCACTTTTTTCATCCTGTCAACCAACTTTGTAATTCCGGTGTTGTACCACTCTCCCGCCGCCTCTTTGAGCCACTTGTCGACCTCTTCTTTCACCTCGTTGTATAATTCTCCGGTCGAAATTCACCGTCAGTTAGTGGAAGCGTATGGTGAGAAGTGCATGGACATCAAAAATGTGTGGAAATGGTGCCGGGAGTTTAACGAGGGGCGGATAAACGTCCACGATGAACAGCGGTCTGGGCGGCCGAGTTTGCCGGAATCAACCGTGGCTCGAATCGACGAAATGGTGCGCGCAAACCGGCGGATAACCCTTGAAGAGATCGAGGATGGCCTGAATGAAGATTGCAGCCACTTCTCAAAAAACACCTTGGGGGACAGAAATTTGTGTCAGACGACGAGGTGAAAGAAGAGGTCGACAAGTGGCTCAAAGAGGCGGCGGGAGAGTGGTACAACACCGGAATTACAAAGTTGGTTGACAGGATGAAAAAAAGTGATTGAGCATCAAGGCGACTATGTAGAAAAATAGCAAAGTGTCCATCCTTTCCAATTATGTATAAAAAGTTTTGATTAAATGTGTTTTTCTATGAAAAAAAAATAGGAGACCTTACTTTCTACTCACCCTCGTATGATTCTTTTTTATTTAAAACAATTTTCTAATGTCCTTACTGCAATGATAAAATAATGGGAGGGTCTGGTTTATCAGTGGAGAAACCGCTGTGAGGGTTCACCACTAATGAGTCAAACAACAACAACAAAGCCTTTATTTAGGGCCTCTCGACCTATACAGGATTCGCCAGTTCACAGGGGATGGAGAGAACACTGTGTGGCCTTTTTACCGGGATATAATCCTGTGGAATCCAAATATCGCCACCGCTATTTCTTTGATATTTCATTAATTAGTGCCGGAAATGAAGGACAAAGTTGCCCCGTTTTATCATTTAGTTTTCGTCTTTCCTCAGACAGAGCAGCACAATCAAATAAGTAGTGCAACATCTCCATTGTTATTCCTGATCCACAGAAAGTGCATTTCGGGTCTTCAACCCTCATTAAAATCAGATGGCGTTCTCTGAAAAAAATTGAAAGGGTTCTAAATTGCGCGATTAATCTGATGACAGGAAAAGGGAGTTCACTTAAGAAATATTCTTCGGTGGTCAACGTTGTATATATGTCTCTATAGTGGGAATATAACTTTGATTGGGTTATTCTTGTTAAGTCATTTTGTATTGTTTGCTCTATCGCAGTTCTTAATATTCCTGGGATCTCATTCCTTAGTGAATTAGGATCATTACAATAAGTAGGCCACGATGATCCGATATTATTGAGTAAATTGCTTAATTGTTTTATAAACCCGATGGGCGCACCTGTAGCACAGGGTATTTGCCTCATTCTATTTAAACATATTCGAGGCAATCTATTTGTATCCATACTCAGCACCCTCAGCCAGTATTTCAAGGTCAATTTCAGAGCTGTTATTATTAATGAGACGCGGCCTGTTTCTGGTCTTATTATGTATCCTGGTGTATATCTAGGTAAATTCAAGAACCTACGAATAAATGTTACTTGTATATGATCCAATAAATCTTTATGCTCTGTTGCCCAAATTGGAGCAGCATACATCAAAACAGCCACCACAATATCAAACAGTTTCATTTCAGAGTTTAATGAGTTTATTTTTGATTTTGCAAATATTGGGGTTGTAGAATTTATTGCCGAAAATGCTTTTCCTTTGAAAAAGTTTGCGGCTTGAGTGGTTTTAGTTGTACTGACCAGAGGGTATCCCAAGTAATTATATCTTCTTGTTACCATCAGGGGGTTACCACTCCAGTACCATTTATCTTCTCTTGAGGGTTTACCACCATTGCGAAATATCATAACCTTCGATTTGGACTCGTTCAGTGTCATATAGTTCTCACCAAGATATTCTTTCAATATATTAATCCTTTTTTGGAGGTTCATCCTCGACTCCCCTATAATAGCAATATCATCTGCATACATCAGCAGGCACTGTTTGACTCTTGTCCTCTTATTATTTTATCATTGTAGTAAGGGTAGTAGAAAATTGTTTTAAATCAAAAAGAATCATTCGCGTCAAAAATAGTTTACATTTTTTATAGAATTATTTACCTATAAGCATCAGAAATTCTCTAAATGCGTTATTATGTACGACGATAAAAATGTGTTCTTTTAGAAATTTTTGAAATTTTTAAAACCTGAATCCGGTTTATATTAAAGTTTTATTGAATAAAAAATAATATAGGATAATGTACAATTAAGAAAAATGGTTGATCGGATGTTTTTGATTATAACGGCAAGATATTTACTATATTTAGGTTTAATTGGTCAATAGTCATGTATAGAAGCAATATGAAGTGAAATTACATTTGTCTATTTCGGAAAAAAAGCGAATTTCAACTGTCCTCACTACAGTTAGAAAAATATTGCAAGGGCTTGTGGCTCATCAATGGTAAACTCTCCCAATAATTTCTTATTGCAAGAAAAGCAGCGAGAGTTCGTTTGATATTAAAAAAGAAAATATCGCACTAAATAGTTTTTATTTCTTAGGTGTTTATTACGAAGATGGTGGGCGTTTTAGTTTTAAAACTATATATATACATATATTTTTTAAAAAGGCATATTCTGACCGCTTACATAAGTCTTTTAGATGGCAGAGCGTCATCTAGTGAAAAAAAAAAGTCATTATAAATATGAATAATGGTCAAATTTATAAAAAATATCTAAAACAAGATTAAAACACAGAACATCAAAAATAAACAAAAGAATAAATATACAAATTCTAGAATAATAATAAGCTATTACAAATAGGTTCTTAATGAGAAATATTGAGATATCGATTTTTTTTTCTTCCAGCATTGGGAACTTTTTATAAAGAAAAATACTTCAATAGTCTTGAGTCTAGCAAAATTTCATTTTCATCAGTGAATAAAATAACCAAACTTGTTTTGGTCCACCTGCAAAGTACAAAGGTCAAACTGCTCTACATGTAAAGACGAGTAATGCAAACTTCAAGTAAAAGCTGTCGCCAACTACCCACCATAGTTACCATGGCCTGTACCACGTGTACTTGGGATAAGCAAAAAACAGATACCCGGCTTAGTCAAAGCAAAACTATTCACAAATATTCGAATAAACTCATCTTAGATTTTCTTTGATATTCGATTATTAACCTTTAAAGTTTTTAACATCAGAAAAAGAGATTTCTTTTGCATGAATAGCAAACTCTATTAAGATATATAATATACATTAAACCTTTTAGAAAATATGAAGAAAAACATAATTTCAGAGATTATATATATTTATATGTTATATTAAAATATTATTTTATTTAAAAAATTATATATTTCATAGATTCAAATACTCTGCTAAATCGACCGCCAGAGGTCACGCTTCCCCTATAAAAACTCCTTGTTGTTGTTTCCCGATGGCCAGCTCAAACCTTTTGTACATTATGTAAATAAGTTTTTCATTTTTTTATTCTTATGCCGTACCTTTCTCAAATTATGTTTTCTATATCCCATATGCTCAATTAAAGCTATTTCTAATCTTCATTATTTTTATTATTATAGTTTTAAGATTTTAACCACGACTACATTACCATAGCATAATCCACAAGACAATCAAAATCAACAGAACTCTTTTTTATTTATAATATATATATGAGCAATTTCATATGAAAATAGCTTTTAAAATTTAAGAACGCTTTTATATAAAAGTAAACGGGTTATAAAAAATGATTTCTGGCAAAATTAAGACGTTATTTAATTACTATATTAAATTACGTAAGTCTTAGGTTCTCTCCGAGAAGATAATTATATTCTTAAACAAACTTATTAAAAGTATGGTTAGACGATCGTTAAAGGCTCATTAAAAATTATTTATTCAAACAGACGCCGTTCACCAAAAGATAAAAATCACAGAATAAGTTTTAAAATAATCTCAAATTTTGTAAAACATTCATATTCTACTAGCCGAGTGACCCGGGCAACGCCCCGGGTTTACCCGAAGGACCTGCAGGTGAGAAACTATAGAAGAAAAATTTTAACAAATCAGAAAATGAAATTGCAAACAACAGAACTACACTACTTTAAGGACATGAGAGCACATGCACTGTATCACCATACGTGTACCATTTTCAAAGACCCTGCTTAGGATTAAAACTTCTCAGAAGCATAACAATAGTACCAACCTAGAGGTTAACTGGTGTGGATGCATTCCTCTGGGAGTGAGACTATTGAGAAATTCAGTAGGGAGTTATTTTGCTTCTCCGCATTCTAACACTCCAACTGTTAACACTGTGGAAACACTGACTCATGTTTGGTAAGCAATTTCAGGGAAGAAACTATAGACATTGGATTAAATAAATTATTAATTAAATTGCATTAAATAAAAATTATTAGATTTAAATAAATATTATTAGAGTGAAAAAAAAAGAAAGAAATTAACAAATTAGAAAATAAAATTTCGAAAAATACAACTATATTGCAGATAAGATAAGAGGACCTTATTAAAAATACATAAACAAACTGTAATTCGACACTCGATAATTCGACACTTTCGATAATTCGACACTTTCGATAATTCGACCATTTTAAAAATCAAATTTACAAGGTTGATTGTTGTTTAAATACAACTTTGCTTTTGCATGCATAAACACAGGCTCTTGTAGCAAGAACCCAAATATTATTTATAGTCATAGCAAAAGCAAACTTTAGTGAAAACTGATGCCTCTTCAGAATGAATGGAAGACTGAAATCTGAAGGAGCAGAATATATGGGTCATTTATACTTTCACCAATGCCTTTAGGATCTTTGCGATGGAACGCGTATGGTGTTTCAGCGCATGTGCTCTCATGTCCTTGAAGCACATATACTGACAGTGCCCAAAGTTGAAAACACTGTATAGTGTCTGAAATATCTTTGGCCCCTTCGGATACCAACCTTCGCTTCATTCTAGAGAGGCGTTAGTTTTCATGTCATATCTGTAATATAGTTTTGTTGTTTGCAATTTTCTTTTTTTTTTCCTTTCAAATATGTATCCACTCTGAAATATAGTTTGTAAATTTTTATTCCAATTTATTTTCTTATATATATATGTATTTTTTGTTCATTTCCAAAATATTTATTTATACTTTCACCAATGCCTTTAGGATCTTTGCGATGGAACACGTATGGTGTTTCAGCGCATGTGCTCTCATGTCCTTGAAGCACATATACTGACAGTGCCCAAAGTTGAACACACTGTATAGTGTCTGAAATATCTTTGGCCCCTTCGGATACCAACCTTCGCTTCATTCTAGAGAGGCGTTAGTTTTCACTAAGGTTGGCTTTTGCTATGACTATAAATAAGGCTCAAGGCCAAACCTTGGCTACAAGAGCCTGTGTTTACGCACGGACAACTTTATATGTAGCTTTTTCAAGTGTGCGAACATTGGATAGCATACATGTAAAGATGACCCATATCTTCTGCTCCTTCAGATTTCAGTCTTCCATTCATTCTGAAGAGGCATCAGTTTTCACTAAAGTTGGCTTTTGCTATGACTATAAATAATATTTGGGTTCTTGCTACAAGAGCCTGTGTTTATGCATGCAAAATCAAAGTTGTATTTAAACAACAATCAACCTTGTAAATTTGATTTTTAAAATGGTCGAATTATCGAAAGTGTCGAATTATCGAAAGTGTCGAATTATCGATAGTGTCGAATTACAGTTTGTTTATTTATTTTTTAATAAGGTCCTCTTATCTTATCTGCAATATAGTTGTATTTTTCGAAATTTTATTTTCTAATTTGTTAATTTTTTCTTTTTTTTTCACTCGAATAATATTTATTTAAATCTAATAATTTTTATTTAATGCAATTTAATTAATAATTTATTTAATCCAATGTCTATAGTTTCTTCCCTGAAATTGCTTACCAAACATGAGTCAGTGTTTCCACAGTGTTAACAGTTGGAGTGTTAGAATGCGGAGAAGCAAAATAACTCCCTACTGAATTTCTCAATAGTCTTACTCCCAGAGGAATGCATCCACACCAGTTAACCTCTAGGTTGGTACTATTGTTATGCTTCTGAGAAGTTTTAATCCTAAGCAGGGTCTTTGAAAATGGTACACGTATGGTGATACAGTGCATGTGCTCTCATGTCCTTAAAGGACATTGTTTGCAATTTCATTTTCTGATTTGTTAAAATTTTTCTTCTATAGTTTCTCACCTGCGGGTCCTTCGGGTAAACCCGGGACGTTGCCCGGGTCACTCGGATAGTTAACAACATATTAGACTGCAGAGCGCAAAAATGTAGAAAACTGTATGTATATAATTGTATGCAAATAATTGTATGTATAGATCAATGAGTAAAATAATTTTTTTTTTGCTTATCCCTAGTACACGTGGTACAGGCCTTGATAATCATGGTGGGTAGAGTAGGCGACTGTTTTTACTGTAAGTACACCACATGTCTAAACATGTGAAAAGCAGTTCGACTTTGCATGTACAAGTGTGCCAGAGCCCCGTTTGATTACTTGCGCTTGCTGGTGGGGTTGGACTTTTGCAAGAATCAGAAGCCATTGGAGCTTTTTTTTTTTATTTTTTCAGAAAAAAGTGCCCAATGCGGGAATCGAACCCGGGTCGTAGCGGTCGAAAACCAACGGCTTAGACCATCCTTCCACCAACCCCCAGTAAAATAAGTAAATAAAAAGAAGACCAAAAATAAGTGATAATAGTTTATTGAATAACAAATAAAAAAAAATCTTTCAGGTGAAAAATTATAGGCATTGGTAAAAAAGTAAACAAGAGAAATAGCCTAGCGGTCAGGGGAGTGAGTCTTCCACGGCCTTTCCGAGGCATGACAGAAGACGCTAAAAAAAAAAAAGGTAAAATAAGAACCAAGCAGAGGAAATCTATAAAACTGAAAGCCAGGACAGGCATAAAAAGAAAATTCCAAGCATGTGAGGAAACAATTGATGAAAAAAAAAAGGATTCCAAAAAAATACTGCAAAAAAGAAACCAGACACAAAAAGCAACAATTGAGTACACAAATACAGCATCAGCCTATTTATGAGATGAAAAAAAAAGACACACAAAAATGGAGCTAAATTCAAATGAAAAACTATAACAAATTAACAAAAGAAAATAAGACCTAATCCAAATAATTTAATTAAAAAAAAAGCAACAATTTAGTACACAAATACAGCATCAGCCTATTTATGAGATGAAAAAAAAAAGACAGACACAAAAATGGAGCTATATTCAAATGAAAAACTATAACAAATTAATAAAAGAAATCTTATTAATGAGAAAAAAAAAGATGCCAAAGAGAGATGAAAAGTGAGTCTTCCACGGCCTTTCCGAGGCATGACAGAAGACGCTCAAAAAAAAAAGGTAAAATAAGAACCAAGCAGAGGAAATCTATAAAACTGAAAGCCAGGACAGGCATAAAAAGAAAATTCCAAGCATGTGAGGAAACAATTGATGAAAAAAAAAAGGATTCCAAAAAAATACTGCAAAAAAGAAACCAGACACAAAAAGCAACAATTGAGTACACAAATACAGCATCAGCCTATTTATGAGATGAAAAAAAAAGACAGACACAAAAATGGAGCTAAATTCAAATGAAAAACTATAACAAATTAATAAAAGAAAATAAGACCTAATCCAAATAATTTAATAAAAAAAAAAGTCACACACTATTAAATTATTTGGATTAGGTCTTATTAATGAGAAAAAAAAAGATGCCAAAGAGAGATGAAAAGTGAGTCTTCCACGGCCTATCCGAGGCATGACAGAAGACGCTCAAAAAAAAAAAAGGTAAAATAAGAACCAAGCAGAGGAAATCTATAAAACTGAAAGCCAGGACAGGCATAAAAAGAAAATTCCAAGCATGTGAGGAAACAATTGATGAAAAAAAAAAGGAATCCAAAAAAATACTGCAAAAAAGAAACCAGACACAAAAAGCAACAATTGAGTACACAAATACAGCATCAGCCTATTTATGAGATGAAAAAAAAAGACAGACACAAAAATGGAGCTAAATTCAAATGAAAAACTATAACAAATTAACAAAAGAAAATAAGACCTAATCCAAATAATTTAATAAAAAAAAAAGCAACAATTTAGTACACAAATACAGCATCAGCCTATTTATGAGATGAAAAAAAAAGACAGACACAAAAATGGAGCTAAATTCAAATGAAAAACTATAACAAATTAATAAAAGAAAATAAGACCTAATCCAAATAATTTAATAAAAAAAAAGCAACAATTGAGTACACAAATACAGCATCAGCCTATTTATGAGAAGAAAAAAAAAAGACAGACACAAAAATGGAGCTAAATTCAAATGAAAAACTATAACAAATTAATAAAAGAAAATAAGACCTAATCCAAATAATTTAATAAAAAAAAAAGTCATACACTATTAAATTATTTGGATTAGGTCTTATTAATGAGAAAAAAAAAGATGCCAAAGAGAGATGAAAAGTGAGTCTTCCACGGCCTTTCCGAGGCATGACAGAAGACGCTCAAAAAAAAAAAGGTAAAATAAGAACCAAGCAGAGGAAATCTATAAAACTGAAAGCCAGGACAGGCATAAAAAGAAAATTCCAAGCATGTGACGAAACAATTGATGAAAAAAAAAAGGATTCCAAAAAAATACTGCAAAAAAGAAACCAGACACAAAAAGCAACAATTGAGTACACAAATACAGCATCAGCCTATTTATGAGATGAAAAAAAAAGACAGACACAAAAATGGAGCTAAATTCAAATGAAAAACTATAACAAATTAATAAAAGAAAATAAGACCTAATCCAAATAATTTAATAAAAAAAAAAAGCAACAATTGAGTACACAAATACAGCATCAGCCTATTTATGAGATGAAAAAAAAAGACAGACACAAAAATGGAGCTATATTCAAATGAAAAACTATAACAAATTAATAAAAGAAATCTTATTAATGAGAAAAAAAAAGATGCCAAAGAGAGATGAAAAGTGAGTCTTCCACGGCCTTTCCGAGGCATGACAGAAGACGCTCAAAAAAAAAAGGTAAAATAAGAACCAAGCAGAGGAAATCTATAAAACTGAAAGCCAGGACAGGCATAAAAAGAAAATTCCAAGCATGTGAGGAAACAATTGATGAAAAAAAAAAGGATTCCAAAAAAATACTGCAAAAAAGAAACCAGACACAAAAAGCAACAATTGAGTACACAAATACAGCATCAGCCTATTTATGAGATGAAAAAAAAAGACAGACACAAAAATGGAGCTAAATTCAAATGAAAAACTATAACAAATTAATAAAAGATAATAAGACCTAATCCAAATAATTTAATTAAAAAAAAAGCAACAATTGAGTACACAAATACAGCATCAGCCTATTTATGAGATGAAAAAAAAAGACAGACACAAAAATGGAGCTATATTCAAATGAAAAACTATAACAAATTAATAAAAGAAATCTTATTAATGAGAAAAAAAAAGATGCCAAAGAGAGATGAAAAGTGAGTCTTCCACGGCCTTTCCGAGGCATGACAGAAGACGCTCAAAAAAAAAAAAGGTAAAATAAGAACCAAGCAGAGGAAATCTATAAAACTGAAAGCCAGGACAGGCATAAATTAATAAAAGAAAATAAGACCTAATCCAAATAATTTAATAAAAAAAAAGCAACAATTGAGTACACAAATACAGCATCAGCCTATTTATGAGAAGAAAAAAAAAGACAGACACAAAAATGGAGCTAAATTCAAATGAAAAACTATAACAAATTAATAAAAGAAAATAAGACCTAATCCAAATAATTTAATAAAAAAAAAAGTCACACACTATTAAATTATTTGGATTAGGTCTTATTAATGAGAAAAAAAAAGATGCCAAAGAGAGATGAAAAGTGAGTCTTCCACGGCCTTTCCGAGGCATGACAGAAGACGCTCAAAAAAAAAGGTAAAATAAGAACCAAGCAGAGGAAATCTATAAAACTGAAAGCCAGGACAGGCATAAAAAGAAAATTCCAAGCATGTGAGGAAACAATTGATGAAAAAAAAAAAGTGCAAATAATATGTATATAAAAAAGCAAAGCGCAATTCTAAACCCAAATTTTTTTTTATGAGAAGAACATCAACATATTGAATGATTATGGCAGTCCATAGCTTCCCTGACAAAAATTCACCAAAAAAGTTAAATATTCCAAAATAAGTAAGGCACTTTTGCAGCCCCCCTGACAAAAATTCACTAAAAGAGTTAAGTATCCAAAAAAATATTTTGGTATATATATTGCTAAATGTGTAACAAACATGTATATGAAAAAGCAAAGCTTAATTCTAAGTTTTAATATTTTTTTCAATATACAGAAGAAATAAGACACAAAAATGGAGCTAAATTCAAATGAAAAACTATAACAAACAGTTATAAAAGATAATTATTATAGAATAAAGTAATAAAAGGTAAAAAAAAAGGTAAAATAAGAACCAAGCAGAGGAAAACTATAAAACTGAAAGCCAGGACAGGCATAAAAAGAAAATCCCAAGTAAGTGAGGAAACAATTGATGAAAAAAAAAAATGTGCAAATAATATGTATATAAAAAAGCAAAGCGCAATTCTAAACCCAAATATTTTTTTTATGAGAAGAACATCAACATATTGAATGATTATGGCAGTCCATAGCTTCCCTGACAAAAATTCACCAAAAAAGTTAAATATTCCAAAATAAGTAAGGCACTTTTGCAGCCCCCCTGACAAAAATTCACTAAAAGAGTTAAGTATCCAAAAAAATATTTTGGTATATATATTGCTAAATGTGTAACAAACATGTATATGAAAAAGCAAAGCTTAATTCTAAGTTTTAATATTTTTTTCAATATACAGAAGAAATAAGACACAAAAATGGAGCTAAATTCAAATGAAAAACTATAACAAACAGTTATAAAAGATAATTATTATAGAATAAAGTAATAATAATTCAATCTACAAATAGAAAAATGTATATATTTAAATGAAAAACTAAGTTTCAATATTTTTTTTAATATACAGAAGAAGTAAGACAAAAATGGAGCTAAATTCAAATGAAAAACTATAACAAACAGTTATAAAAGATAATTATTATAGAATAAAGTAATAATTCAAGCTACAAATCGAAAAATGTATATATTTAAATGAAAAACTATAACAAAGTACTTACATAATAAATTAATCAGATATATATATTATTTCAAAACACTTTCTACGGAATTTCAAAACAAATGATTGATGATGATAAATGCAAAAAATCTACGATTGTAAAATAGATTAAATTAAAAAATAAAAATAACTGTTAACATTAGGAAAATAAAAACAGGCCTATGACACGAAGAAAAAAATAACGAAAATTTTGGTATATAGATTGTTATGTGTAGTTCAGAATCTTCGGAGGAGATAGCTCAGGACTTTACAATGGAAAACTCTGTTACGGTATTATCTATATAGATATTTAAAATACAATATAACGCGGCTGATGATTGTAAAACGAAAAATTGAAATTATACCGCGAATGTTTCTTTTAAACAAAAATCGAAATCTATTTTAAAGAGAAATAATCGTTATTTCTCTTTAAAATAGATTTCGATTTTTGTTTAAAAGAAACATTCGCGGTATAATTGCAATTTTCGTTTTACAATTCATATTCTATATTTAGCACTATAAAGCTATATGTTTGCGCCTAGTTATTTAAATAACTTGCTAGGCTGCATTGATTTATAATCATGCAGAATTTTCTTTCTTTCTTTTAATTATGTAAATATACATGTATATAAAATGAGTGAAAGATGCAATAAAGTCAGTGTGTCAGCTAAACGCCGTGAGGCTGTGTGGCCATTCTCTTGTTGTTACATCGCATTTGATAGGGAGAATCTCTCAGTAGTCAATCCGCAGGTCGAGGTGAAAACATACAGTCCAAATTAAGCTCTGCCGAAAGATAGTCAACATCTAAAACAAAGGTTAAGGAGCTACACGGATTTCCAAACTATTACTGTGAGGATCCAAGCTCCAACATATGGTCCATATCGAGCCAGATACTAAGGAAAAGAGCGTGATTCTACTGAGAAACAAACCTTCAAATCTGGAAACATGTCTAAAGTAATGAAAGGCCTAAAGATCAAGATCCGTTCACAGACAAGACGAATGGATAGATACCTGGCATCCGTGGATGAAGACATATCGGGAGGAGATCTCCATAAATTGAAACTGATAGATGAAGGTATATCAGAAATAAAAACTGAAACAAAGATCCTATTCGATCAGTTATTCGAACAGGAGGAAGTAGATGAAGAGAAGGAACTCGAAAGTTATGAAACAATACAAGATAAAATGGAAAAACTGGAAATAAAGCTCAGGCGTGCATTAAAAGGAATGCAAAGTACAGCTGATACAAAACAAGCAAAAGGCCTCGAAACAGTGATATTGCCCAAGTTCGAGTTGCCTCACTTCTATGGAGATGCGAACTCTTGGTTCAATTTCAAGGAGGTATTCGGAATGGCCATAGATCAAAATCCAGGGCTAAATGATCTACAAAAGCTGCAATATTTAGGCTCCGCAGTGAAGGGAGAAGCGGCCAGACTGATACGTGGGTTCCCAATATCATCAGAAAGCTACAGGCAAGCATGGGATACTCTAGTATCCAGATACGACAACCAAAGAGAGTTGGCTTATGCGCAACTGAACAAAATATTCAAGATCAAGCAAATGAAGTATCCATCAGCAAAGGCCCTAAGGGAACTTCTGGATACCTGTAACGAGTCTGTACGCAATCTAGGATCCCTCGGATTGCAAATAAATGAGTTGGTGGACATAATATTGGTACAGTTCTTGAGAGGCAGAATCGATGAGGATATGAAGCGACAGTAGGAGTTGACCCAGGATGAAAGATCATTTCCTTCCTATGAGGACTTCATTCTGTTTCTTGAAAGACAAGCTAGAAGTCTGCCACAGGGATCAAGGGAATATCAAAAAAGGAAAATGAGATTCAAAAGGACTATGCAAATGTACACATTGCGATTAATACCAATGCTCAAATATGCATAGCATGCAAGACAGGTCACAGAATCTACAGCTGTACTACGTTTAGTACAATGCCTATCGAGCAAAAATGGGAATTTGTCAAACAACACAAGATGTGCTACAATTGTCTAAAAAAAGGTCATACAAGAAAAAATTGTTACCAAGGACCTTGCAAGAAGTGCGACAAAAGGCACCATACATTGCTCCATAATCTTGACACAGAGGTAACCAAAACCCAGAAGGATGCGAAGCCCCAGATTTTTACACCTGTAAGTGAAATCAACAATACCAGTGTTGAACAAGGAAGTGAGACCATCAATCAAGTGCTCCTTGCGACTGCTCAAATAATTGTGGAAGGTGAAAACGGTAAACAGCAAATCTGCCGAGCACTTTTAGATAATGGATCACAAGTTAGTTTGATCACAAAAGAAAGTTGCGAGAAACTTGGGCTAAAAGGAGAAAAATCAGGACGCTCACTTAGGGGTATTGGAAATAATCCAGTCCAGGTGTCAACTACATCTGTTGACTTGACATTCAGGTCAATTTATGGATCCGAAAGATATGAAACAAATGCTCTAGTGATGGAAGTCTTAACAACTGAAATTCCAAACTTCAAATTGTAAGAACCGACCTGGAGCATGCAGAGAGTGTTTGAGTTGGCAGACCCTCTGTTTCATATTTCGGCACCTATCGACATTATTCTAGGTGCAGATATGTATGCATATTTGATGCATGGAGAGAAAAAAATGCTGGGAAAGAACCGACCTATAGCGATGAAATCAAAGCTCGGTTGGATTCTAATGGGCAAAATAGACAGCTCTCTCTCCTCGAACTATAAAGGTGGACCTTGTAGCTTTGCGGTTCAAACTACATCAGAGTTAGATGGTCTGGTAAGAAATTTCAGGGAATCGGAGTCAGTGCCGTCATTGCAAGACCAGAATCCAAGGGAAGAAAATTACGAGACTTATTGCCAGAAAACCTATTCCAGAAGCTGCCAAGGAAGATACAGTGTGAAACTGCTATTCGAGAAAGCTCATCAGAACAGCTCCATTCCTACCTCTAAATCTCCAATAATTCCACTGGGAGGAAGGTCTGGTGAAGGTGTCTTGCGCAGAACTAACTTGGACAGCCGGAGAAGTTTTCGGGAGACCAATCACCAAGCTGGCCCCTCTTCCCTTTGCGCCTCAAGATCTGAACTGAAGTTCAGCGGTGGGGGGGGGAGTATGTTTGCGCCTAGTTATGTAAATAACTTACAATGCTGCATTCATTTATAATCATGCAGATTTTTCTTTCTTTCTTTTAATTATGTAAATATATATGTATATAAAATGAGTGAAAGATGCAATAAAGTCAGTGTGTCAGCTAAACGCCGTGAGGCTATGTGGCTATTCTCTTGTTGTTACATCGCATTTGGATAAAAAGAATCTCTCAGTAGTCAATCCGCAGGTCGAGGTGAAAACATACAGTCCAAATTAAGCTCTGCCGAAAGATAGTCAACATCTAAAACAAAGGTTAAGGAGCTACACGGATTTCCAAACTATTACTGTGAGGATCCAAGCTCCAACACTATATATACAACGGCTAGAGATAAATTTTAAGTAAATTTTAAAAGTTATATAACATATCTTAGAGAGAATAATAAAACAATTTAGAATATATTACACAAGTTCACAAATGGTTATCTCGTGTATCTTCAATAAAGGTCACTGTGATATCTTTCAGAGTTATTGTCTGAATCCCGATATACAAGCTAGAAGGTACAACTTCCTTAAGTTTTGTCCATGAGTATATCTTTCAGAATTATTGTCTCAATCCCGATATACATGCTAAAAGGTACAACTTCCTTAAGTTTTGTCCATGAGTATATCTTCCAGAGTTATTGTTTCAATCCCGATATACATGCTAAAAGGCACAACTTCCTTAAGTTTTGTCCATGCGATATCTTTCAGAGCTATTGTCTCAATCCCGATATACATGCTAAAAGGTACAACTTCCTTAAGTTTTGTCCATGAGTATATCTTTCAGAATTATTGTCTCAATCTCGATATACATGCTAAAAGGTAATACTTCCTTTAGATTTGTCCATGAGTATAAAAGTTAGAGAATGATAATTTTTATTTAAGAAAGTAATTCCAAAGATCTGAATGGCTGGTAATCGGCTGATACAAGATGGCGACTAATGTTTACAAACAACCTGTCTAGAGCGAGCGCCATCTATCGGGGCTTAGGCATACTAAACACTTACCGAGCGTGCTGCCTATTAATTATTTAGAGTTATATAATGCATATGCTTATATTTAACTTACTACAATATATTTGTTTTAATAAACTTTTAATCATACCCAATATGTCGTAAAGATAGAGGCTGCCTGGCCGGCATTCATAATTCTTCAAATTAAAGATACTTCGGTCAGTAAATCTTTTTATTGTCTCGACGTTTCGACAAAAATATTTTGTCCTCGTCAGGAGCGAACAAAAATTAAAACATTTGGTAAAGTATCAAAAATTATTCTATTTAATTTCTATTAAGATTAAATTTTAACGTTTTGCCAAATGTGTTTTAATTTCTGTTCGCTCCTGACGAGGACAAAAGATTTTAGTCAAAACGTCGAGATAATAAAAAAGATTTACTGGCCGAAGTATCTATAATTTGAATATAACATACCCAATATAGCCTAATTATTGATATTTTGAAGAACGTTGCAATATTATACATTCTCAAAGAGGAGATTTAAAAAAATCTTTTATTTCATTCTTTATTTTAATTTACTATCTTACTTAGAATTTCCTCTTAAAAAAAAAAAAAAGGCGTACACTCAAGAAAGGTTCATTTAATTTTTTGCCTTCTGGTATTTTAAAATAAACACGAGGGTGTTTGGTAAGCAGTTTGGAATACAAAAACAAATAGTTCTCAAATAAATTCGACTCTTGTAAATCCAACAATAATTTGCATAGATAAAGTAAAACCTCTATTTTAAATACTCTACACATAGTGTATCCTGAAATATTTCAAATATTATATTTATGATATTTTGGTTTGAAAGATGTGATCTGCCATTACAATTATAAATATTTACTGATTATATATATAAGCCATTCCAAACAAATAAATAATCAGTAATTAATTTATTTATTTGAATTGAATTTTATTCGAATTAAATAGCTTAGATTTTGGTTAGGATGGAGAAATTTTAAAAGAGCACATCATTTAGCGAGAGGCTCATACGGGTTGTGAATATGAAGTGCTATTTTGAAGAGTATTGTTATTCTAATATAAGTTGAAATTATTTCTAAATAAAGGTCTATGTTACACACATGGACAAAATTTAAGGAAGTTGTACCTTTTAGCATGTATATATCGGGATTCAGACAATAACAACTGTGAAAGATATTTAATACCCAGTGACCTTTATTGAAGACACACGAGTTAACCAAATGTGAACAAATCTGCCTCTGTCTTCTTAAAAAAAACAGACGACCCGCGACATTCAAAGACTTTTTACTTCCTCAAGTTTTATCTTTCAACTCTTAATCGGAAAAGATACATTTTTCATGTTTGAATGACCTCTTTCTCTCCTTCCCCGCAATATCATAATAATTAAATATATAATTATTTCAAAGAGGTAATTGAGAAGGTTCGTTAAAAAAAACTTTGAAAACACTAAAATACTAAACATCATTTTTATTGTAGTTATCTAAGTATGGGGCAAGATTTAGAGATAGCGTCTCATCTACTGACTTAACGAATATAAACGCGACATTATATATAACTATATTTGAAAAAACAATAGAAAAAAATAAAAGATAAGTGAGTCAGGTGTTGATATTAAAAATAAAGAAGGCATCTCCTGACCACGAGCACATGTGCTTTTTAGATAGCAGAACGCCATCTAGTAGAGCAAAAATAAACTAAACGTTTATTTAGCTTTCTCCGTGATATGGCTACAGCTTTCTCCATGCTGACGAGCGCCAAGAGCGCGAAACGAGTTCGTGGATGGCTTTTCTTGATTTATTAAGAAATTGGGTTGGCCAAATATCACGGAGCAATCTAAATAAACGTTTAGTTTATTTTTGCTCCACTAGATGGCGCTCTGCCATCTAAAAAGCACATGTGCTCGTGGTCAGGAGATGCCTTCTTCATTTTTAATAACTATATTTGTGCCACTAGTTTAGTGGTTGTAATTCTAAAGATATATTGGACTTTTGATGACATGTGTGTAAATAATCTTTATTTCTTGTATAATTTATTGCTGTAAAATGTCAATTTAAATAACTTGCATTCGCTCTCTCTAAAAGTATAGATAATTTGTATATATATATATATATATATATTTAAAAACTATGTACATAGATAAAAAATATCCATGCAAATATACACATAGAATATAGCGTGTGTTTTGTAATAAATAAATATATAACTAATAATTTGAATAATTATATAGGTTTAATATTTACATCTTGTCGAATAACCATTTGTAATGTATATTAGAATTGTAGATAAGTTGTATGTAACGCCAGAGGGCAGAACTATAATGTATAAATCTTTGAAAATTATATGTAGAAAAAATAAATAAAGGTTACTTTTATTTTAAAATATATATCGTTAAACTTTTTCCTACAGCCATTATACTGCGATGAATATAAATTGTATGAGTAGGGTATAACTCATCAATTGTGAGACTTTCCAGAAATTTCGCCATTTGATTCTCTAGAACACTCTAATATTCATCGTATTAGACTGATATTCTCCTATATACACTTCATTTGCTATTGAATACAATAAATGGATATTTTGAAAGAACTGTGGACATATGTTTCTTGTACTGTAAAAAGATGTCTGCTTAAATTAAACATCGAGCAATGCCTTTGCTCATAAATACAAATAAGCCTGTTAGACAACATTTCAAATATCATAATCAACTCAACAAATGTAAGCTCTGAGAAGCGGTCTGGTGGATTAAATTGGCGAAACCGCTGGGAGGGTTCACCACTGATGAGCCAAGCCCTCCCAATATATTTTTCATCGCAGTAAGGACAGTAGAAGTTCGTTTTATGTATAAAAGAAACATTCGCGCTTTTAAGTCCTTTTATTTTATATGTATAGATGGCGCGTTATTGCCTAATGTAAGGGGTATCTAAAAAATTCAGCCTAATATAAATATTATAATATAATATAAACCTAGCAATTTCTTTTCAAAATCTTCATTAGCACTTTTCACACAACAACTTTAAAAACAGTACTTTTCGTCACCTGATATGATCAGTTATATAAAACCATCTTGGTTAGAAGCAATTCTTATCAGTTATAATAAAAGGCCTACAAAATACATCTAGAATGAAATGGATATATATCTCCTAATGTATTCCTTCTTTTATCAAATAACCTTCACATATTATTTACTGTTTCAATTATCAGGAACTAGGTTGCTCTTGCTGAGCGGTACCTATTAATGTGATTTGAACCAGTTCTTTTATCAACTTCTATAATACTAGAGCGGTCTGTAGATTAGAGTGGCGAAACCGCTGGGAGGGTTCTCCACTGATGAGCCATGCACCCCTTCTTTCAATATTTATTCATCACAGTATAAGATCTATATAAACATATTTTAATGATATACACTCTATAACAAAAAAAAATCGACGATCTAAAAAAGGCATATATATATAAATATATATATGTAAAAATAGCGTTAAAAATAATTCTAATTTTCATCGATAGATGGCGGTAAGTTGACCATGGTAGAAATTCTTGTAGTAAACAGACGATAGTTTAAAACAGCCTTCAACATCAGCTCTGTAGAAATACATCTGTTTATTTATTCTCAATATAACTTTTTAAATACATTTACTGGGTCAATATCACACTATGTTAGTTAAAACAATTCAAAAATAAGATTCTTCAGGGAGGTATCACGTGTAAAGTGACACTTTTTATGGTGTCTCTTTTATAAAAAGTGTCAAAACACAGGAGCCAATCAAAATATAAGTAGTCAGACGATCCCAGGAGATGCCTGCGGGGACTGGCCCATTAGACTAGAAACTTTTTGTGTTGAGGGCCATTTATCAATACGAATAATTGGTGTGAAATATTTGTCTCGTAGCCACAGGCTTTTCTCCAACATTTCTTAAGAGTGATTCTTTTTTGGAATCCGACTATTATCTTCCTTTTTTCTAAATGGTCGTCTGTTTGCTTTTAAATGAACTAATGTCTTAATAGAGCTTTTTTTAACTGAATAGAGCGATACCTTTTTGATGCAATATATATGATTATTTATGTTTTCTTTTGAATTTGAGAGAATAGGTAATATTTTATTATTACTCTAATATTTTTGTATCTATAAACATATAGCCAAAATACCGTTTTGCTGATTGTTGAGAATTAGATGTATATATCTGTGAATATTTATTTGATATTAATATTTTTATTCTGTGGCTGGATCAATTGTTAATACTGCCTATTTTGCATAAATTTTGTTTGTAAAATAAGTTATTCGGTTTTAATTCTTTTGACCACGGGCCAAGGTGTATAAATGGATTTTTGTTGGTTAAATAAAGTGTGTGTCTCTCATAGTGTTGGTGTGTTGGCTTGATGGGAATACACCGGGTAGGCAGCAGCAGAGTGGAGCCTTATTAAGGAACAAAATACAGTCCTCAAGAAATTAAGGAGCTGCCACTGATTAAACAACAAAATAAATGCTATAAACAGAGTATAACGTTACAATAGTTGCTGTGGATTTGTGTGTGTGTTTAATTATTTACTTCTTATATAATAATATTTTGAATATTTTTAAAACTGTTTCAAAGAAAAATATAGTTGAATATATATAGAAACTAGCCGAATGACCCGGGCAACGCCCGTGTTTTACCCGACTGTTGATGTTACAACGCTGATCCTTAGGTCGCTGGTTCAAATCCGGCTCGAGGTAGCCGGCGAGCACGTGACCTCCCTGTGCGTGCGCATCCGTGACAGAGGCCGATGAGGAAAGACGGTCGTGACTATATATAGGGATGAGTACATTTTGTGTAGAAATAGGATTAGTTGACTTTATAGGGTAAACTTATTCATACAGTTTGTATCCCTCGATAGCTCAGTTGGCAGAGCGGAGGACTGTAGATGTTACAACGGTAATCCTTAGGTCGCTGGTTCAAATCCGGCTCGAGGGAGTTTTTATTTTTATTGGCTGCCGGCGAGCACGTGACCTCCCTGTGCGCGCGCATCCGTGACAGAGGCCGATGAGGAAAGACGGTCGTATATATAGGGATATTAAAAATATGAATATTTAAATGTTTAGGTATTTCCTTTTTTGTTTTCCTTTTATTAATAAATATCCTTTATCGTTGATTTATTCAAGATTTAACTATATTAATAGAAAACGTGCAAGCTTTCGAGAATATGACATTCTTAAACTGTCTATAGTGATGATGGTAGTGCTATTTTTTAGCCAGTTGAAGAAAGTCTCATGCTCGAGAACTTGCATCTTTTCCAACAGATTTGTCACAGGTCGTCTATTTTTTGTTATTTGATGTTAATTATTAATGAGAATGGTAAGATCTAAAACCTCACTGAATAGTAATTTAGTTTCACATCTTCTTCTTTATTATCTCCACTCAATCATATTAGGGTATCATGACTGGGTGAAGTAGAATGCGTTTGCCTTTGTCATTAAGACTGGGAGCACTACTCAGTGACAGGCCTACTTAGCTCCAAAAGAAATGGTCGCCTCTGACATGAGGAACAGACGCCATTTGCAGCCACTCCTAACATGGAGTACAAACGCTGCTCATCCAGTATCCCTGGATTAGGAGCCCTTACAGGGTACTATCAGCCAGGCCAGTTGAACCCAGGTTTTTAGCGAGCTTGTTACTGCTCCCCCTCTTCCTTTTTCATCCGGGCTTGGGACCGGCAAAGGCGGAGTTTTCAATAAAAGTCACTGTATCAAATAGCTTTCTGAATCCTGATGCATGTATACATGATAAAGGTGCAAATTCTTTAAGTTTTGCCCCATGCGTTTAATTTCATTTTAATATTGTTAGGAACCAATTCTTTCCTAGTCTACAATCGAGCAGAGTAAACACAAACACCTCTAAGAAAATTAATGCTTTTAAATTCCTTTCATAACTAACTAATTTACATCATTTAAAACCAATTATATACATGTAAAATCGTCCGGTCATCTGGTCAAAATATAAATAAATTAATCTATGAAAAAAACAACTTATAAAAATCCTAACAAATATGATATAAATTAGTTTTTTCTAGGCAATTCCCACGCATCTAAATCTAGTAAGAAAAAAAAACCATCAACGATTAAATAATGGTTCTTAAGGTTAGATAATTGTGATATTTTAAAAGCATATTTCAAAATAAAATCCAAGGTAATTTACTTCTAAAATATCGCTTCCGATTAAAATTTCATAAGAGTTTAAATATAAAACCATTTTTATATAAAATATGGTTATTGTGACATATTTAAAAACCCGAGATACGTGTATGAGATGAAAAGAAAAAAGTATTTTGTTTAATATTAGTTTATATAAAGCTAGAGAGTCATATAGGCAATTTTATATTCTATGTAATATTATAGTTAAAATATGCCTTATTTTCCTTTATAGCTAACAGAATTTCTCTTTTTTTTGAATCTTTGAACAAATATTTCTCTATCGACCTGTAGTTTGAGTCCTCTGGGAAGAAAATCCATATTTCTTCTTTAACGGCCATAATTCAAACAATCAATTTTTATAGCGTACTTCAGAGCTCAAAGTATTCTTTCAAATGTAGAGCTAGAGATATGACATTCTATAGGATATTCTATCCATTTCCTATCTCTCAGCTCGTACATTGATTAATTCTACTTCTACAAACGTCTAATATAGAAAATTAATGTGTTTACACGAGCATACGCATCTAGAGTTAGCAGCTATTCCAGAGCCTTTTCCAAGTTATATATAAAAGCCATTATTTGTATTTTTATTGAGAAAAAGGTATCTCCTGCAATGGTTCAAATACAAGTTTCCGATGGCCTGCGCATCTGTCGGAATTAATATCTACAATCGTAAAGATAGAGGCTGTCTGGCCGGCATTCATAGTTCTTCAAATGAAAGACACTTCGGCCAGTAAATATTTTTATTGTCTCGACGTTTCAACAATAATATTTTGTCCTCATCAGGAGCGAACAAAAATTAAAACAATAGGCAAAACGTTAATAATTATTCTAACGCTTTGCCTATTGTTTTATTTTTTATTCGCTCCTGACGAGGACAAAATATTTATGTCGAATCGTCGAGACAATAAAGAGATTTACTGGTCGAAGTGGCTTTAATTTGACGAAATATCTACTAATCGTTGATTTTTAATAAACCCGGAATTGACTAATAATTTTCAAATATTTGTTGCTCAATCATGAGTTGCATATTCTTAATTTATTACCTGATCCCAGAACAATTTAATTTTTTTACTATTTTTTAACATCAATTAATATTGTTTACTGTTACACTCTTTATTATTTCGATGTTGAAAATGAAAACATGTCAATTAGACTATTTTTTGCATTTTAAGAGAAACGTTTTTAACCTTTTTGAAAATATTGTATATAGTTAATATTCAAATAATATGGATAGAATACTCTAAATATCGACCTATCTCTAGCTCTAAATTTGATAGAATACTTTGAGGGACATCTCTAGCCCTGAAGTGCGCTATAAAAATTTATAGTTTGAATTATGGCCGTTAAGGAAGAAATATGGATTTTCCTTCCAGAGGACTCAAACTACAGGTCGATAGAGAAATATTTGTTCAAAGATTCTAAAAAGAGAGACTGTGTTAGCTATAAAGGAAAATAAGGAATATTTTAACTATACTATTACATGGAATATAAAATAACCTATATGACTCTCTAACTTTATATAAACTGATAATAAACAAAGACATTTTATATTATAAACTTAGCTCGAGTTATTATTATTATCTATTATAATCATCACATCCTATTTACTTGTTTCAGATGAGTAGAAAGGCAGAAAAATAGTCAAGAATATTATAGAATAGGATAAATACTACCTTTATGAACTGCGTTTGTTTATATTTGAAAGATATATACAAAAATAATATGACAGAAATGAAAATTTCTGAGGTTCTAACTCGATTCATTACTGAGCTCTAACAATAGAGTTGAGAAAGATGTTCACTCATTGGACACCTTGGAGATGATTAAGGTCATATAACAGAAGGGAACCAATCAGCTGGTGAATTACGGTTTGAAACTGGGGAAATGAGGAGTTAAGAGTATTATATTGTCGCGAGCATTGCATGAAAACAGCTACAACTCTGCCAATAGATGGCGCTTTAGCCTATTTCCAGTCTGGGACTGGTGTGGGAGTCGTCTACTTCTGTGGTCCTGTTTCCTAGGGCTTATAATTGTAATACCTCTTTGTAATGGCTGTACGATTTAAATTACTGTGAATACGGGTTAATTGTTATTATAGTTCTATTTTAATCTGGATTAAAGATGACAATAAAGGAGGAGTGTTAGAATTCTTGTTGCCGGTTGCTGTTGTTACTTTTGCCAACAACACAGTCGCTACTCTTCTGGTAAGACTCTCGTGTCCCCCACCAGGGGTAAGGCCGAGAGATACTGCCATAGGGAAAGGAGATCCACGTGAGTAGTGGTTATCGGAGGGTCTTTGGGATGTCTGCAGGGTAGAGCTGCAGAGGTGAAGTAACGGAGCCAGAGTAGGTGATCCACGTGGAGGATGCGGCGTCGTTGCGAAGAACTAGAGGGAACACGCGCGACAATATATTGGGACAAACTTTTATATTCAATTTATAGTTTGAAAAACGTTTTGAGTCCTTTTTTAAAGAAGTAGTTGACGCTGCAGGTTTTTTATTAGAAAAAAATTAAACTTTGGACAGCCAAGTGTGAACAAAATATCCTCTGTCACTTCAATAATAATAAACAAATACTCACGATATCGAAGACTTTCCACTTCCTCAAGGGTTGTCCATGAGTGTACATCATTGACTTTCAACGATTTAAAAATAAAATGAATAAAAACACACAAATCATCAAACATTCCAAAGGAAATTACGTAAAATTGAAAATTGTGACTCTTATTTTTTTCTTTTTAACGTATCAATATATATATTAATACGATGCGCAGATATGATTTTATTAAATTTAAATGTAAAAACTAGGCTTAGAGAGGAACACACATAATAAAGTTAGTTCAAAGAAATTCCATTTTATAGAGCTAAGATATTCCGAATCGTTACCAGCAGTTGAAAAATGACAGTTTCAAATTAAAGCAACATTTTATTTTTGTTAAAAATAGTTGCGAGAGAAATTGTATTTTAAATTCAGGTACTAAAAAATCCTTTTAGAATTATTTAAAAGAACAAAAACATAGCTTCCACTAAAAGACTTTGAATATTTGACAAGTGGCAAAATTTAAGTTAAAAAAAAAAAGTTGAAATTTTTTATATTTAACTGAATTTCGATTAAAGTAGCAGCAGCGCCTCATAGTGACGACAAGCTGTATTACACTAACTGCCTGGATAGATCTGGCAACACTTTTTAAATAAGTTAATAATTAATTCATAGAGATGAATATATATTTAGAATTAGAAAATGTGTCTAACTTCAAAGTAATTTATATGTTTGACGTTAATCATTGTTCCAACATATTTAAATTATGATTATATATAATATTTATATGCTCATATATTTTAACGAATATTTGAAAATTTATTTGGCTTTTAGATAGAAATGATGGTGAGTGAGTCTTTTGTAAGTGTATTAAGATAATTTTGTACTGATATAAAAGTATTTAATAGAATACTACAACAACATTGATATTAACTTTTAATGAATTAATCATTGTGGAAAAGAATGCCAACACGTGGCAAGGTCAAGGGGGTGTTATATGTAAGCGAGAGATTGTCTGTTGTTGTCCGGTTTGTTTGTCAGTGTCCGCAGGCAGTCCTAAAACTCACTAACGACTTCTAGAAGTCCACTGGGAGGAAATTATGTAATCTTTACGAACTGGACTGGACCTATCGCTGCCTTGGGTGTGGCGAACTCACAATCAAACTTAATTGTTTTATTTGTGATTATATGATATCGCCTAGCTGGCGTGTTGAAGTTGATCTATATTTTGGGGTAGTTACAATATTTATAATCAATATACATTGAAATATAGTGTATATTGACATAATTTACTGCATATATACTGTTGTGTATATTTGAATACTTGGTATATTTGCAGAAATGCAAATATCCTCTTTGCATACTCATTTCTGACTTCATGTATAAATAGCGTTACAAGTTGTTAGCAGGCAGTCAGTCAATCTATGTAATAAAAGAGATTACGGGAGTCCGTCTTTGCCTCAGCCTCGACACCTCACTCTTGGCTACCTCCCACCTTCAAGGATAGAACAAACCTGGCGAGGAGGTTGGGATTCGAACCCACGCGGGCAAAGCCCAATTGTATAATTAGTGGAACTGAAGATAAATGATTTGAATAAGTTTGTCTCTTCATTGGAGAAACTTTTTATAACGATTTAGCCTATTTATCTTAACAATAAGACCGGTGGTCTTAATAAAGCTTTGTGTGTTTGTATTTATCTTACCAGAGATAGCTGCAATCATTGTATGTCAACTACTGAATAATACAGAAGTCTTAAAGTTTAATAAAACACCATCACCAAGAACAAGACTTCGAGTGTAAACTATATAGGAAGAATAAATAGACAATAGGTATAGCGATCTGTTTGATTGAATTATCGAAATCGCTGGAAAAGTTAATTATTAATGAGTCAAGCCTTGTCAAATAAATTTTCATATCGTCAGTTAACCGATTGTAGAAAATTCTTCTATATCAAATAATGTCAACTTCAACAGCGTTATGCATGAGAATATTGGCCATTGGGGAACAAACACACACATGGTATACCGAAGAATTTATCCGTATAAGTCAGGATAATTGCGATTTGTGGAATATATAGAAAATAGATCAAGTCATAATAATATTGAAAGTAATTTTCATTCTGTAGCTCATATATTGTTCCAATACTCTGATAGAGGATAAAAAGGATGAAAGAATTGAAAAGGCTATCTCTTTTTATCAAAATATAGAACTATAAAACCATACACTATTTTGGTAACAGTTGAACACAACGTTATCAAATTATGAATATTTCGCGAATGCCATATGGATCATATGACATCAAAGCCCTCAATGGATTAATGAGGGCCATAGCATGGAACTTTGATCCACAAGTGGTATAAATTCGCCAAAGCTGATGTTGTGGCTTTATCACTGGCACGATTATACAATTTAACACAAACTCTCAACAGATGGAGTGACAATTGTCAACAGATTGAATTTTCCTATTTTGATGGTAGACGTAGACCGTCCTTTTTAGATCAAATTTTCTAAAACCAATTTGACAATTTGTTTATTAAAAATGAATATTATCGTAAATAATTATCTATATAAAGTTAGGAATTCGCCTCATTTATTATTTCTCTTTTGACAATAAGGTAATAACGAAAATATGAAATTATGGATTTTTTCTTATTTTTATTTCGACTTAGAACGCTATGTTCCTATTTGCTATTTGAAATATGTACAATAATCAGTATGCAATTATTTAGATGAAAAGAGAAAAAATATCAACACAATTGATATATGTACAAAGGGTTGGTATGAAAATTTAATTAAATGAAATCAAATTGTAAAGTATTGTGTGTATTCGAGGAAAACAATTTACAGATTAAAGAAAGTTTTAGGGAATAGTTTAAAATTGAAATATGCAAGATATTAGAGAATTATTCAATTAAAACTATGCTGAACAGAGTTAATTTCTAAATAAAAGCGTTCCAAAGGAATATAGTAATTTTTTATAAAATATAAAATAGAACTGCAAAATGAGTTGAATTTTATACATTTGTCTTTTGTTGAAATTAGATCAAACGGGTTTGATAAATGGATGCCATTCAATTATTAATATCAAAAGTTATTATTTTTAGGACTTAACATCCTATGATGAAAGAAGTTGGAAGACTGACCAGTATTGAGACAAGCTTTTCCAATCTTCCATTCATTATTCGTTTGACAATTGTAGAAAATATTTTCCATACGATTACAAAATATTCAAATTAGTCCAACAAATATTACAATCGTTTACTTACATATATACTAAAAATAAACTTTCAAATAATATTTTCATTTACAATCGAAAGGAAATATTTGATCCAAATGCCTAATTTTACATTCTTTTTATTTGAAAGATAATTTTAGATGGAAAAAGTTTCATTCTTTCATATCCTACAATATTTATTCCTAGTTTTTAAAATTTAAAAGAAAAAGAATTGACACAAGAGTTACTTTTTCAATTTTTTATTTCTCTAGTGTTTTTAAATTCCTAGGAGAATAAATAGAAGAAGAAAAAAAGGTTGATAACAATTCATACACATTGAGCTCAAAGACAAAAACTTTTCAAAATAATTGAGATAATATTACTCGACACTAAAATATTCTCTCAATATTTCCATTTTCCAGCAATATAAAATCAATCTTTTTTTTTCTTTTCAACTTAGTTGTCATCTTGAAGATAATTTATAGCAAAAGTTTCTTTCTATTCTAATTTGAAGGTAATACGAAGAGTCCCATTGGGGCCGCCATTGGCCCAATTTAATTACCAAGAAGATCTGGCACCGTTGAATAAAAACAGAATAAAAAACTCACAGATGGAGAAATAAAACGGAGTCTATATATCCCCCTATATTTTCTAAGTGATATATTGTCGGAATTCCTGTTAGAGGGATCGCACTTCTGCTCAGTGACATTTTCAAAATTGATTATGAATTCTATTTAGCTATCCCCGTTCGAAAATATATTCAGAGTGAATAGCAAATATATATTACTCAGAAATATTTATGTATGAGAATATTTTTAACATCCATCTGCAATGTAAGATATAAGAACGTTCACCAAAATTTCTTTTCTACTTTTATTATACACTATATTTAGGTAATAAAAGGGGGTCGGTGGAAGGATGGTCTAAACCGTTGGTTTTCGACCGCTACGATCCGGGTTCGATTCCCGCATTGGTCACTTTTTTTATGTTTAGAAAAAAATGCTCCAATGGCCCCCGATTTTTGCAAAAGTCCAACCCCACCAGCGAGTGCAAGTAACCAAACGGGGCTTAGGCACATTTGTAAGTGCAAAGTCGAACTGCTTTTCACATGTGTAGACATGTGGTGCGCTTACCGTAAAAACAGTCGCCTACTTCTACCCACCATTATTATCATGGCCTGTACCACGTGTACTAGGGATAAGCAAAAAAAGAAAGGTAATAAAAAAGGCATATATTTGATTGAATAAAATATTCAATCTTTTAATCAATCCAATATATGTCTTTATATTATCAAAAGATTTAAATACAGGGTGATCCAAAAGTCCCGCACAACTTTAAAAATTAATAACTCCGCGAATATTTGCGCTAGAGCAATGCGGTAAACACCATTGTGTTCAGAATGCAATGGGATTTTTTATGGCAAATATTGAAAATTTCGAAATTGATTTTAGTTACAATTTCATTCCCTAGATGGCGCTGTACCAGAATCAGAAATTCAGCGGCCAAATTGTTTGATTAATTGAAAAATATAACTGATCGACACGTATTTTTCCTTTTTGTATACCAGGAAAGAATCCTAATAATATCAAATCGTTAATTAATAAAGCACCATTTCGCCAAAAGTTAGAAGAAATGGTTAACGATTTTTAAATACAATCTGAGATATGTAAAATAGGTATATGCAAATTAAAACATGCAGCAAAAAATATTTATATTTTTGACAGAGTTTTGTCAAATATATTGAATGTTTGAAAAACATAGCTGAATTCAATACACGATTTTTTGAAATGTTAATATAGTACCAAAAATTATTATGGTACTACTAATAGGATTTTTTGCTATAAGGAATGTGTAATTTCTTGAATAATTGGCGACATTCGACTATTTAACTGGAAATTTGTCATGATCCAACAAATGAAATATAGATGGGAGTGACAAAATACATTTGTCGTACTTTATTCCAAATATCCTATGGGCTTGTCAAATGTTATCATTGTTTATTATACTGTACACGATTTTTAAAAATGTATCCCCTCAAATAAATATAATTTTTAAATCAACCTTTTGCGTTGAAAAACGTGGTAGTAAAATCATTTAGTTTTTTTTTTTTTGCCCAAAATTTCTAAAGGTGGGGGGTTACAGAGAATATTCCTTATGCTATTTCTTTTAATGAGCGAAAAGCGATAAATTAAACATAAGGGGTAAAATTCTGTGTACAGTGTTATTCGAGAAGTTATAACACTTTGGTCTGCACGACATAATATAAGATGTGAGCAAATGACAAACAAACAAAAATTACTGTTCACAAATAAAAAAGAGACAAGATATGAGGACAGAATTTATTTACCCATAACCCAACACAAAGAGTTTCAAAATATTGGTAGATAATATAATACATGGCAGCTTATATAACACATGAGGTAACTTGTCTCTTGGCGGCCTTGTCTCTTGTATTAGATCACAATCCTTGCTCAATGTGGCGCCCTTCATTCTCAAACACCGCCTGCAGACGATAGATGACAGATTGGACAGCATTAAATAACATATCTGTTGAAATTGATGAAACGTGCCGTCTGATAGAAGCCTTCAACATGACCAATGTGGTAGGCCGACATCGATAAACACGCGACTTAATGTACCCCCATAGCCAAAAATCGCAAGGCGTCAAGTCTGGTGATCTTGAAGGCCACTGGTGTATAAAGTGGCGACTTATCACACGATCTTCACCGAACGTATCCTTCAGCAATTTTTTGGCACCGCGGGAGATATGAGGAGGTCCTCCATCTTGCATGAATGTTATTTCGCTCAGTGCTTGTCTGTCCTGCAATATGGGGATAACCTTTTCTCTCAAAAGTTGAACATAACGTTCACCAGTTACAGAAACGGTTTTAAAAGTTCTTCCATTTATTTCTTCAAAGAAAAATGACCCAATAATAAAAGAAGAAGTGAACCCACACCAAACTGTAACTCTGGGCTGATGAAGTGGCATTTCTGTAAAAATCCTAGGGTTTTCTGTTGCCCAAATGCGGCTGTTTTGAGTGTTAACTTCTCCGTTCAGAGAAAATTGAGCTTCATCTGTCCACAGAACATTCGACAGCCAGTTTTCATCAATATCAATTTGCCGGAAAACCCATGCAGCAAATTCTTGACGCTTCTCAAAATCGCCGACTTTTAGCTCGTGAAATCTTTGAATTTTGTACGGGTATTTTTTAAGAAAAATTCTTAGAGCTCTCCAAACTGTTCCATACGAAATCCCCGTTTGTCGAGAAACTTGTCGAGCACTTACTTCTCCATACGTGGATAACGTTTCAATAGCTTCAACATTCTGCGAAACCGTAACAGCCACTGACTTGCGTGTCGATGGTCTTCCACTCCGAGGTTTTGCTTCCAGAGATCCAGTCTTCTCAAAAATTTTTATCATTCTCCTTAGAGAGTAGCAACTCATGGGTCCTTTACCTCTTCGAATACCTTTAAAGTTACGAAACGCTCGTAAAGCTTCAGTGGAAGATTCTGAATTACAATAATAAATTTTCACCAAGAGTACTTTATCCTGTAGTGACGGCATCCCAGAATAAAATAAATGATCAGGGATAGTTGAATTTTTCAAATGAATTAAAATAAACATAATCGATATATGGCTTCTGAAGCCAACTGTGCGGACGTGTTTGGCATCGCTTGTCTCGTACCGCGAATGGGATTTAACTCTGCATATCACAATATAGTATTAAAAGTAACTCCTAAAGTTTACCAAATTTTAAGAAAAATGGGTAATGAGATATACACCGATTTTGAGCGATGTTCTACACAAGACAGAATATTTGTAAGACAATGCCAAAATTGTTTTGAATTTAATACGAACCATAAAACAAAAGACTGCCAAAACATTAAAATATGTAAAATATGCGGTGTACAGGGTAGCCACAACTGTACTGAAGCGCCAAATTGTCACAATTTCTCTAAGCACCCTAAATTTAAAAACTTTTCTACAAACCATAAATCAAATTCAAGTGAATGCCCGATTTACAAATCACAAATAGACAAAATTATCCAAAGGACACAATATTCTCAAATATACGAGGGAAATGATGTAGCAAATACAATTTAAAGCTTAATCTTAAATAGATTAATATCCTATATGATTGAAAATGTGAGATGTATTCAACAAAATGTAAGAAAAAGTTTTACTGCGATAAGTAAACTACAGGCCAACACTAGAGATGACCCACCTGACAAGGACGAGTGGGTAACACCCTCGTTTCCAGACAGTCATGAACCGGGATCGAATCCCGCGTTAACATTTTGTTTGATATGTGAATATCCTTCACCTGACATTCTTTTGATTCAAGAACCATATGTTTTACATGAAAATGTTATTTATGATATGGACTCTCAAATTATATGTTCGAATAAAACTGGGGAAAAATATACGGCAACTATAATTTTAAATAAAAATATAAAGTTCAGCAAAGAGGAAAAATTCACAAATTCTTTTGTACAACAATATCTATTTCTACAGTTAAAGCAAAATTAATTATTTCTAATTTCTACATTCATCCGAATACATTTAACCCTGTTCATCAAACATTCATTAGAGATCTGCTCAAAACGTATATAAATCAACCTGTAATCCTTTGCGGTGATTTTAATTCAAGACATACTATATGGTTTGTTATAAACTCTAATGGATATAGATTACAACCTATTATAGACGAATGTAACCTCTTTATACATAACCTGAAAAAACACCCACCTGCCGCGGAGAGTAAGTATAATTGATCTCACAATCTCGAATAAACACTCACTAAGTTTAATAAACAACTGGCATACCTCTGATTTGACTAATATTTCCGACCATGTTGCTGTTAAATTTGATATCAGGTTAAAGAATGGTCATTTATTCAATAATCAAATTTCCACTTTGAAAAAAATGCGAATTGGGCAAATTTTTCTAATAACATATCATTACAAGATACAAAAAACTGGGAATTGATATAAGCAGAGTGAAAGATGAGGAGGACATTGATGGGATAGTGAACGCACACTCATGAATTTATTGAGAGAAGCAGCATATAAATCTTCGAAGGTTAAATCCCCCATTAATAAACATGTTTCCAGAATTGACTGGTGGACTAATGAACAGGAAATAATAAAAAATCATTTTCATTATATTAGAAACTAGTATTATCGTCATAAAACAATCAGTTACAATACATTTAAGTTGGCAAGAAACAAATACACTAATGCAATAAGAAAAGCTAAAAGAACTAACTGGCGAAACGTTATTGAAGAAAATTACACAGATAATCCATTTGGTAATGCTTATAAGTTCTTCAATAAATTAAGATCCTCAAATGTAAAGAATGGAATTCCCATAATTGACAATTCACCAGAATATCTAAAAGAGCAAACAATGACCATATTAATGGACGATTTAATTCCTGAAGACGATCCTAATTTGGACAATTTTCAACAACAAATAATTAGAAATTTTAAGCCACGAATGAATAATCCAAGCATAATTATTATCGAAGTAGAAGAAATAATGAATATCATTTCTAATTCTGATGTTTAAAAAGCTCCAGGTTTAGACAATATAAGTAACCATATTGTAGCGTAGAAATCAAGCCTTGAAATATCCTAAGATATAAAATAATTTATTGATGACGTCACAAGGACGAGTCGACAATTATTAACACGTCAGCAAAACTATCTACAGCTAGGGAATCTTAAGCAAGCAAAGAAATATTTTAAAGATGATTTCACAAATACAGAGTAATATATTTTTTTATAATCTGTTGAGTATTTTCATTGAATTATATTAAATTAAATAATAAAATATTTCTTCGCCACAATATGATCAAATGTGCTTACCCAAAAATTAAGCATATGTTATGCAAACTATTTAATAAATGTATTCACAAAAAGGGGTATTATCCAGAGAAATGGAAAATAGCAGCTCTAAAGATAATTCCTAAACCACATAAATCTAATTTAGAATCAACAAAAAGTTATCGACCTATCTCATTGATTTCAAATCTTTCAAAAATTTTCGAAAAAATTTTGAGAAATCGAATTTATGAATTTTATGAAAGTAATAATCTTTTGAGCTCCAGACAACATGGATTTGTCAAATAAAAATCAACGACAACGTGCTTGAATAAAATATTTATCGATCGAGGATCAACAGCGATACGACTTGGATATTCCAGATATAATTGAAAATTTGATTAAATATAAAATTACACTATTGAAGAAAAATACTAACCAAACATTTCAAAGTTTCTTTCCCGCTAATATTCCGAATTATTTTCGGGCAAATTTCCACAACTCTCAATTTATTACAAATCACGGAAATTTTAGAAGCTTTTTAAAATTCATCAAAGCAGTGCAGGATTCAAGATGCTTCTGTGGATGTGAGGAACAAATTTCTATTCATCTGCTGCTAAATTGCCCCGTCTTTCAAGAGTATAGAGAGAGAAATAATGATAACCCAGGCCCCTGGAGCGCAAGAAACGCCAACTGCCCGGGCTGTCAAGCTAACTAGTAGAAACCAGTTACTCTAGATTATATTTACATAGAGCCAATTGCAGAGCCGAACCAGCTGGTCAGGAAGTTCCATGCCTGCAGAGAACCCGGGAGTCCAGCCAACGAGACTGGGTCGAAGGAGGTCTTCCCAAGCAGCAGATCTGTCTTCATTCTGTGTTGCATGAAAGCAGGGCATTTGAATAGAAGGTGGTCCACAGTCTGTTGTTCCTCCATACAATGTGGGCAAGATGGGTCTTCCCCAGGACGCCAGAGAACCAAGTCTGCCCGAACATGGCCATGTCCTGTAAGTAAGGTGGTGGTGACTTCTCCAGGACAGACCTTAGGGAGGAATTGGAGCAGCCGGTCTGGAGTATGGGCTATTCTCCTCAGGTGTCTGTTGTAGTGGTCCTGGCAATAAACCTCCGTCCATGCGTCTAGGGCTGCCGCGCGTGAGTGGTTACGGGCCAGGCTTCTAGGCAGAATGGAAAATGATGGCTCTAAGATGAAAACGGCCGCGTTCTTAGCAACTCTGTCTGCTCTTTCCTTTCCGTCGATGCCGCAGTGTCCCGGCACCCAACACAGATTTACGTTTTGGTTGGTGTTCAGTGCGAGAATAATCTTAGCTAATAATGTCGATCGAACTGGACCTGACGTACATATGGCTGACAGAGCTGATCTGCAGTCCGACGCGATAGTGATCGCACTTCTTGAATAACCTTCCTTCACCAGACGGACCGCCCAGCGGATTGCCAGAAGTTCAGCCTGGAAGGCTGTGCAGTCGGGATGGAGCCGTAAGAGAACGGGCTGCTGATCTTCTGATGAGGGAACAATTGCAGCGCCCACCCCAGCCTCATTTTTTGATCCGTCTGTGAATATTATAGATGTTGTTATCTCCTCGATGTTTAGACTGAAAGACAATTGACGTCTATCTGGAGGGTATGGCAAAGAAGCAGGGCCTGGTCTAGATTCAAAATTTCCTTCATTGATTTCCTTCAGGAACGCCGTACGAGACCTAACAATAATATCGAAAGGAGGGCTGCCGGTAATGGAGATGGCTGAGACTGTAGGTGTGTAAGGACCTCCTCTCAGTACACGTTTCGCAAAATTCCAGTGAAGGCTCCTAAGTTGCCTAATGCCTTCGCTGGAGAGAGCACGACCTCCCCATGCTGACGCTCCGTCCAGCTGAAAAGAAGATTCCAAATTTACCCTGTATGGTGTGGGTGAGTCGTGGGATTATTGATCTGCATCTACGTGTGATCTTGCGTAGGTGGGCGACAAATCCGTGGGTCTGGTAAAACTCCACTCCTAAGATTGTGACGGTCTTCTTGATGTTTAAAGGTTGACCAAGGACTCTAAGCCCTGTCTCGGAGTTGGGGTGGACATTACGCCATTGGAACAGGCAAGCTTGAGTCTTAATGGGGTTTATATTAAGACCATTTATCGTGCACCAAGATGTCAACCTCTCCAAGAAGGTGTTAGTGGCAGAGACCGGCAGGCGACTACGAACCTGAGTCATAAGGGTGAAGTCGTCCGCGTAAGCTATTAATCGGCTATCTATGATGGAGGGAAGGGTGAAGATGGTCCGAGCAACTATGTTCCACAGGAAAGGACTTAGCGCTGAACCCTGGGGAGTGCCGAGTTGGGAGGACGTACATTCTGTTGCTGTCCAAGCTGAGTAAAAAACCGTCCGGTCTTCCAAAAAGCTTTTTACTAAACAGGTAATAGACTCTGAACAATTTAGACGTTCAAGATTTTGTATGATTGCCTGCCTCCAAACAGTGTCGAAGGCCTTACTGATGTCCGAGCTGATGACAAGAGTTTTCCTCCAGTGAGCTTGTCTTTCTTCAATTAATTGAGTGATACTCGCCAGTGCATCTTCCGCTGAACGACCATTTACGGTACCCAATACGGTTTTGTATTGATCTTCAAAGAACCATCCATGACGATCCGCGAGCCTCTGAAGTCGGGCCAGGATACATCTCTCAAATACTTTGGCCATAGTGTTCAATAAAGTAATAGGTCTGTATTTCTCCAGCTGACTGGTGGCTGAATTGGAGGATTTAGGCAGAAGTATGAGGCGGCCTTCTTTCCATTGACGGGGGAAGTGGCCCATACGAAGGCATTTGGTGAACAATTCGGCCAGCAGGAATTGCAAGGAAGGGCCGCCCAGGTCTAGGCATTTTGAACCAAGACCGTCAGGGCCCGGGGCTTTCCTTTTTCCACAGCGATGAATGGCTCGCAAAACTTCCCAGGGTTTGAATTCAGGTTCGTCTGAGTGAGCAGAAATTGCATTCCTTTGCGGGTGAGGTCTGGTGTCATGTAGGAAAAAGTGATTTTAACAGGGTCTGGCAAGTCTCATGAGGATTGTAAAGAGAGCCGTTATCATGTTTGAGAAGTGGCGGACCTCGGGGGGAGCCGCGGCCCCGGGCGATAAATCGATGTATGTCACCCCAGTATGCGGATGACACCTCCTTGCAGAGATTAAACCAGGATTTACTTTTAGCTTTCCGTATAGCCGCCTTCAGTCGATTATGGCACGCTCGGTATAAACCGCGGAAGAAATTCCTAATAGAACACCGGACTTTCTGACTATAACGGCGGAGGGAGATAACCAACCTTCTGATCCGACTCAGTTCGGGGGTCCACCACGGCTTTGACGGTCTTGTAGTATTGGAGCGTCTCCCCATGGAAGAGTCACAAGCTGATTGCAGGATGGAAGTCAGAAGGAGGACCTCCCTGTCAATATCTTCTGGGCTAGAGGCCTCGTTTAATAAGGTAGTTACACCATCAAATTATAGGGGCATTACCCTTATAAGCAACTTGTCAAATCATTTTACATCCATATTAAAAAATAGACTAAGTAATTGGATTGAAAATAGAAAACTCATAGCGGAAAACCAGGCATGATTCAGAAAGGGCTACTCGTGCAAAGACCATATCTTCACGCTTACGTCACTAATTCAAATGACATTAAACCGCAAAAGGAGGAAACTTTACACATTCTTTGTTGATCTTAAAAAGCGTTTGATACAGTTCCACATCTACTATTATGGAGAAAGCTTGCGCTTGTTGGTTTAAGTGGGCGATTTAACAAACTTATACAGAACTACTATGCTCAAATGATGGCAGCGGTCAGATGGAGCGGCTCTTTTACAGAATTTATCAAAATACAATCAGGTGTTCTTCAGGGTGAACCTCTTTCACCGTATTTATTTATTATTTTCAATAACGATCTGGTTGATACGCTGGATGATTCTGACCTGCCAGGTATATACTTACCGGGCCATGGAACTATACACCTGCTCCTGTTCGCGGATGATATAGTCTTCCGTGGTGAATCCAAGATAAATATCCAAATAAAGATTAATTTAATAAAAAATATTTTGAGGAAAATAGTTTAACTCTGAACCAATTCCAGTCTAAAATCGTAGCGTTTCGAAATGGAGGCCGCTTGGCTAGATCTGACGTTTGGTTTTGGGGCCAACAACCTTTGACAGTTACCTCAAAATATACGTATCTTGGCTACCCCTTAACAATCAAGAATCCAACTGCTTACGTGGCGCAGCACTTTAAAAGCAAAGCATTGATTGCTACAAACGCAGTATGGAGAATACTATCTAAGTCAAGAACCATATCGTTCGGAGCAGTGATGAAATTACTTGACTCCATAGTTTTATCCACGTTATTATACTCGGCCCCACTGTGGGCGACGAATCAGATAGGAGTTGTAAACCAGATCCAGGATATTTTTCTTACGGCGATTTCTTGACCTTCGCAAATTTACACTCCGGGCTATATCTTACGAACAGAAACCGAAAGGATGTCCCTTGAATTAAACATTACGAAATTGATTATAAAGTTCTAGATACGGATTTTAAAAATGGACAGGACAAGATTACCTTATGTTTGCTTGTTTCAGCTCTAGGAAGTTTCAATTTTGGGAAAAGCGGGGAACAACTTTATTTATAACCTGAATAACATCATTGACTCTTGGGGTTTTTCTTTTCTTAAGAACTGTGAAGATTATATGGTTTTGCGAGGAGAAATGCCTAGAATAGTTCAAACCACAGTGGACCAGCTACTCCAATTTGACCGAGCTAAGATACAAAACTCAACTCATTGTATTCATTATCAATCTCTAAGTAGCTCCTTTATGACGGAGGACTACTTACTATCAAACCTCTCTTTGAAAATAGCCCGTCAAAGGATGCTATGGCTATTTTCCCCCGAGGATATCACGGGATTTTGGAACAGCGACCCTTTAAATTTCTACTTCTGCAATGCTGGCATCCAAAAAATTTGGTTCATTATCTATTCCATTGCCCATTCCTACAGGAAAAGAGACTGGAAATTCGCGAAATTTCGGGGCTAACTCACTATAATGAACAACATGTATATACAATTTTTACTACTCTCCAGCTGGATAAAACATTTGTTTATAAATATTTAAAATTTTTCAAGGCGATTGACAAAATGAGGGAAGAAGTGCTCAACTCCCCAGACAACGGCTGATTGCTCCACCTCCCCTCTAAATTGCTTTTCCTCCTCACTCATGTACATATATAACCTCTTAGGGGAATCCCCTTGTAAGACAATAGTGTCTTAATGAAGGTTTTTGTTGTTGTTGTTGTAATAGGGTAGTTACCTGGTGGAGAGAAGAGTTGATGAAGGATTTAAAGGTCTGTTCTTTATATGAGGATTCAACCCAGGAGGAATTTGTCTCGTTATTGACCATGTCTAGGAATGTAGTCCAGATAGGTATATGGTCAGTGAAGGCCATCTCATCTAATAAACCTCTAGTGACATGGATAGCCAGTGAGCTGGATGCCAGAGTTACATCTATAGAAGAAGATAAAGGCCCATTTGACCAGGTCGAGTCCACAGGAGGTCCCAAGAAATGAAGATCATTGAAGCTGGCGAACTCTTCAAGATTAGCACCCTGGAAGTCCAACCTCGCACCGATGCCCCAGGTAGGAGAGTGGGCGTTAGTGTCCATACCCAGGATCACTGGAAGAGACGCCCGTCTTATCGTATCTTCCAGAAGAGGGATGAAATCATCGGCAGCTCTAAGGCCGTGCCAGTAGGCCGAGTGCACCACGATGCTCTGCTCTAGACATATGGCTATGGAGGTTATGGCGGTGTCTGGGGAGGTTAGAGGGATGGGATGAAGGTTGCTACATGCCACAATTCCCGAGGGGATGTAGGCGCCTGGGACAAAAAAAAAAGCCTGAAACCCACGTGTGGGCCAGAAGAAGTTAGTTGAGAGTTCTTGCAGGAGCACGATGTCGGCCTGTGTCGAATTTGCCAAATTTGCAATTTCAAGAATGACAGTTGGTGATTTTTAGCGTTCACCTGCAGGACACGCAATGGCCTAGACATTGTTTCTTGTTCAGGCTATTCTCTCTTTTACAAAGGGACAGGTAGATATTGTGGCAAAGTGGTTGTGGGAGCTCCAGATTTTTTTTCTGCAGCGGCAGCAGCGGCTTTGGCTTGGCTCGACCGAGCATCGGATGCCCTCATGCTCTGCAGAGCCGCAGCGATAGCAGATTGGATGGGCAGCTGGACAGGCAGAAGCGCGGTGGCCGAAGCCACAGCAACGGAAGCATTGCTTTAAAGTATGACTGCGCTCATACCTGTGCACTAGACCCGCCACAGGAATACGTCCATGTTGACCGAGGATTTCGGCGACTTGGTTGTCCACTTCGATGAACACTGTACTAGTGCTGTGTGCCGCATTATTCGATCGATGGACTACCCTGATTTCACGCTTTTCCAGGAGTGACTGCACGGAGTGGTTGGAGCGGAAGCTCTCGCATATCTCATCGTCCCGCACCTCCCCGTCCACTCTGAAGAGGCAGTATCTTGGTAGGATAACCGGGCACTCGGGGCAGCTTAGGCCCGTTGGCAGGGAGGTCAGCCCAGTGGCCAGCTACTTTGCCATTTGGGTTGTTTTGGGGTGGAAAACCACCTCGCCGCTGGTGTTGATGGACGCCACCACGTGTTTTGATGACGCTAGGGAAGGATGAATCTTTTGAATTTCCCTCAAAAATTCCCTTGGGTTGCTTTGGGGTTAGCCGACCTGACGACGACATGCGATTCGAAGGAAGGAGCCAGATTCACAAATGTGGATTTCGCTTTGGGTTTCGGAGGTGCAGGCTTTACCGGCTTGTCTTTCTCTGCCACAACCGAGGCGAAAGAGGTGGAGGGAATCGGGACGTTGGCTGTGGGATTGGGTCTTCCTAGACTGGCTTCCTTGAAGGCGTCCTTAAGAAGAAGTTCTGCCTCTTGGACGAGAGTCAGTATCAGTCCTTTGGTGGCCATCTGTATTTTTTCGGGGGAGTCCAGGCTGGTGTCGGCAATGATCGCTTCGAAGGTTTGGCACTCAAAGTTGAACAAGTTCGCCGTGCTGTTGAATTTAAATTGGTGATGGGAAGACGGGAGGAGGTCTTGTTGGCCTGCTGACTTCCTCCACCACCGCCATCATACTGGTTCAGCTCCATAAATAAAAACTATCAAAAAGCAAATCTACTCCAAAGAGAGTAAAAAAAGGCAGACCAGACAAAGAACATTATTCCGTTAACGAGATGAGGTGTGTATGGTTATTGGTTCGGCCAACAACAAATATCCAATTTATATACACATATATTTTTACATAATGAGGTTTTGAAAAATGCAAATAATCTTCATCTATTTACATGCACAACAATTTATTTTACCATCACTACAGCATAAATCACTCTTGGTGAAATTTTTTTATTGCAATTCAGAATCTGCCACTGAAGCTTTACAAGCGTTTCGTACCTTTAAAGGTATTCGAAGCGGTAAAGGACCCATGAGTTGCTACTCTCTAAGACGAATGATAAAAACTTTGGAGAAGACTGGATCTCTGGAAGCAAAATCTCGGAGTGGAAGACCATCGACATGCAAGTCAGGGGTTGCTACGGTTTCGCAGAATGTTGAAGCTATTGAAACGTTATCCACGAATGGAGAAGTAAGTGCTCGACAAACGGGGATTTGGTATGGAACAGTTTGGAGAGCACTAAGAATTTGTCTTAAAAAATACCCGTAAAAAAATTCAAAGACTTCACGAGCTAAAAGTCGGCGATTTTGAGAAGCGTCAAGAATTCGCTTCATGGGTTTTCCGGCAAATTGATATTGATGAAAACTGTCTGTTGAATGTTCTGTGGACAGATGAAGCTCAAAATTCTCTGAACGGAGAAGTTAACACTCAAAACAGCCGCATTTGGGCATCAGAAAACCCTAGGATTTTTACAGAAATGCCACTTCATCAGCCCAGAGTTATAGTTTAGTGTGGGTTCACTTTTTCTTTTATTATTGGGCCATTTTTCTTTGAAGAAATAAATGGAAGAACATTTAAAACCGTTTCTGTAACTGGTGAACGTTATGTTGACAGACAAGCACTGAGCGAAATAACATTCATGCAAGATGGAGGACCTCCTCATATCTCCCGCGGTGCCAAACAATTGCTGAAGGATACGTTCGGTGAAGATCGTTTGATAAGTCGCCACTTTATACACCAGTGGCCTTCAAGATCACCAGACTTGACGCCTTGCGATTTTTGGATATGGGGGTACATTAAGTCGCGTCTTTATCGATGTCGGCCTACCACATTGGTCATGTTGAAGGCTTCTATCAGACGGCACGTTTCATCAATTTCATCAGATATGTTATTTGATGCTGTCCAAACTTTCATCTATCGTCTGCAGGCGGTGTTTGAGAATGAAGGGCGCCACATTGAGCAAGGATTCTGACCTAATACAAGAGAGAAGGCAGTTACCTCATGTGTTATAAAAGCTTCCGTGTATTATATTATCTACCAATGTTTTGCAGCTCTTTGTGTTGGGTTATGGGTAAATAAATTCTGTCCTCATATCTTGTCTCTTTTTTATTTGTGAAAAGTAATTTTTGTTTGTTTGTCATTTGCTCACATCTTATATTATGTCGTGCAGACCAAAGTGTTATAACTTCTCGAATAACACTGTACACACAATTTTACCCCTTATGTTTAATTTATCGCTTTTCGCTCATTAAAAGAAATAGCATAAGGAATATTCTCTGTAACCCCCCACCTTTAGAAATTTTGGGCAAAAAAAATGATACAAAATGATTTTACTACCACGTTTTTCAACGCAAAAGGTTGATTTAAAAATTAGATTTATTTGAGGGGATACATTTTAAAAAATCGTGTACAGTATAATAAACAATGATAACATTTTACAAGCCCATAGGATATTTGGAATAAAGTACGACAAATGTATTTTGTCACTCCCATCTATATTTCATTTGTTGGATCATGACAAATTTCCAGTTAAATAGTCGAATGTCGCCAATTATTCAAGAAATTACACATTCCTTATAGCAAAAAATCCTATTAGTAGTACCATAATAATTTTTGGTACTATATTAACATTTCAAAAAATCGTGTATTGAATTCAGCTATGTTTTTCAAACATTCAATATATTTGACAAAACTCTGTCAAAAATATAAATATTTTTTGCTGCATGTTTTAATTTGCATATACCTATTTTACATATCTCAGATTGTATTTAAAAATCGTTAACCATTTCTTCTAACTTTTGGCGAAATGGTGCTTTATTAATTAACGATTTGATATTATTAGGATTCTTTCCTGGTATACAAAAAGGAAAAATACGTGTCGATCAGTTATATTTTTCAATTAATCAAACAATTTGGCCGCTGAATTTCTGATTCTGGTACAGCGCCATCTAGGGAATGAAATTGTAACTAAAATCAATTTCGAAATTTTCAATATTTGCCATAAAAAATCCCATTGCATTCTGAACACAATGGTGTTTACCGCATTGCTCTAGCGCAAATATTCGCCGAGTTATTAATTTTTAAAGTTGTGCGGGACTTTTGGATCACCCTGTATGGATTGATCTACATTTAAAACATGTGTGTATGTGTGTGTGCGTTATATAAAAATTATTCAATTTAAAATTATAATTTCTAGAACAAATTATTCTGTTTAAATCGACCGTCAGATGTCGCGGTCTTCCCTCTATAAACTTATTGTTTCCCGTTGGCCGGCTCAAATCTTTTTGTAGATATGTAAATAAGTCTTTTGTTTTCTTCATTATTCACGCCTTAAGTAAGGTATTACTTTCTCAAATTTATGTATTATATAAACTTTATTAGCACAATTATATCAAATTTTGATTATGATTTGTTTTATTATTTGACTACGACTGCAATTTAAATACTCATGTATACCATTCTCAAGCAAATGCTCAATAGTCCTCTTTATCAATCAGCAAGTAATAATTTTATAATTCTAACTCCAGAATCAACAGAATATCACATATGTAACATTTATATATGTTATATTAAGATATTATTTTATTTAAAATTATATATTATAGATTCAAATATTCTGTTAAATCGACCGCCAGAGGTCACGCTTCCCCTATAAAAACTCATTGTTTCTCTATGGCCGGTTCAAAACTTTTGTACATTATGTAAATAATCTTTTGTTTTCCTTATTCTACTCGCCTTAAGCCAGGCATTACTTTTATCAAATTATGTCTTTTATTTATTCCTTATCTCAATTAAAGAAATCTCTGATCAAAATCATATTTATTATTATTCTTTCAATATTTATGCCACGACTGCTCAACAAATATCTCTATTCTCAAAATACTCAGCATCAAGTATTGATTCAATATAGCTCTAATAATCAAAATACAACAGAAATCTAATTATTTTATATAATATATGATGGGATCCCGATTTGGATAGTTGAAAAGGGAGGATACACGATGTATCTTATTAAAAGTTTCCTTACTTAAGTATATATATATATAGCAATTTAGGCCAACAACCCCATGTATATAACCCACAGCAAGACCTTAATGTTGTATAATAGCAGCACAGCTGTCAGTGATGCACTATCGGCATATGTCTTTACATCATCACATGTAATGCAATTTATGCAAACAGGATAAATAAAATAAATAAAAAAGAAAAGGGGGGAAAAACTCTGTAATTGATTAAGAGTTGAGCTAAAGCAAGGATCGAGCATATAATATTGTCAGAACAATGGTCTAAAGATGGAAACAGCCGCGACACTATTATACAATATTATCAGACAACCCATGAAATCGTTATTAAATTCCCTTCAAATAGGTAAGAAACATACAACATTTCATTTAAACAGTGGGAATAGCACCATAAGGCAAATTATGTATGAAATAGGTAACAGAGGAAACAAGAAAATTTCTCTAGACATTTATTTAAAATATCTTAAAATTTGGGAACATGTCTATACTGACGAGATATGCTATTTACATAGTAAAATTTAGATAGAGGTGACCTGAAGTTACTTTATAGCCCTTTAAGGCCCATGCGAAATCTAGGTTGGCTACTACACAAAAAGGGGGGGAAACCTAGATCTCCATCTATTCTAGCGGGACAAAATATACGAACCCTAACACTCCTTTTTAAGTCACTTAAAGCCCTTTAGGGCCCATTCAGAATCTAAATAGATTAGCTTCTGTTCGAAAAAAAAAAAAAAAAGGGGGCTAAGCCATAATGGCAAGGGGCTTACCTTCTCTCGAAAGCGGCGGCAAGGTCTGGTCTCCTCTACGTCTCAGGCCCGTCTAAAAATCGTCCTTCTCACTGAGCGACTCCGATCGAATCCTGCCTTTTGGCAAAGAACCTTCTTTTATTCATCTCTCTCTCCATTTTCATTCGCCGAAAGAAACACCAATCAAAATGGCCAACGCTCCAGTATCAATTTCCTAGACGCCCCAGGCCTCATCAAAATAGAACATATCGTATTACCAAAACAAAAATCTAAAGAGAGCAACATCTACGGCGATAGTGTAAAATTTCAGACGCCAGCCCCCCCTCTCTTTCCACATGGGTTGAAATATAATCCTCCCTTTTTCTCGGGATGGTATATATATCGCCCCCCCGTCTTGGCTAAAATTGACCCAGGCCCTTTTTACCTGGACTGTAATGTGATGCTTTCCTTTCTCAGTCTTTAGAGATCTTCCTTCTCCATTTTTCTCCTTTTTTTTTTTTTCTGGTCACCTTTACCTAAATTTTTGGTGAGGGGAATATATGTACATATGAAACAACAGTTTCCAGCTCGGATGTCTCTGGATGTCTTCTTCTTTACCAGGCATCAGCTTTCGGCATGGAAGTCTGGTGTCACCAAGTGTCTAAGTTTCTGGGCAAAAAATGGTCTGTAAGTCTATGTGGGAGGGAAGCCATGTATCCATTTGATTTGATTATACATACGCCTTCTGTTGGGGTATGGTTACAAAAAAAAACGTGCCCCAACAATCCTCCCCCTGCCAAGTAATGGACAAATGCGTTTGTGCTATTCATTATTCATCTGCCTTTCATCAGTTACTATGAAAGCAGGCCCATTTCTAGCAAAATGCATTTTCCATTACTAGGTGAAGCCAGATGTACCGAAACCTATAGGGAAGATAAGGCTAGTCAAAATGATGGTATGCCATTCTAGATGTTTATTATTCCGAACATTAGTGGGCATTGCGCATCCTGGCAAAGGGGTTTTTATGTGCTATTATTCTGTCAGAACACTGTTATCAAAATAGGTTATTGGGGACAGTCATATCATATGTATGGAAATAAGCAAGGTCATCTGTCTTACCATTCATGGGTATATATACCACCCTTCCACTTTCTTCTTTGGTCTTGAGGAGTAGGCCTTCCTAGTGGTAAGTCCTCTCAACCCCATCCTTGCCTCTTGGGGTACTGGATTCATTGCTACCTTCTTTCTGCTAACAATACAGTTAGGACATTTCCCTATTACATATTATATATAAAAAATTGGGCGCCAAGAAGTCGTTTAGAAATAACTGACTAGTCCAACTCCTAAAACATGCCAGCATCTTTATTTTCGTACCAATCAAGACATTCGTGTGGTATAGTTATATATATACAATCAAAGGAAAGGATAATTATAGTTAGCTGAAAGAAATATCTTGGTATATAATGATTAGCCTATGACATGATGACTTTTGCTAAATAAAAATTACAGAAAACAAATTATGTAAGTAATCATTAAATAAGGCACGAAATATGTAATGATAAAATGAATCCTTCCATGTTATATGATGAGTATAACATATATATTGAAGTAAAAACATATCATGTAGATAGTGATTAAATATGTTAAGATATAAGTGATAAAAATCATCCCATGATAGATGACAAAAGAAAACTACTACAAGATTATATATGGTGACAAAATATATATAATTAAATATTTAATATAAATATTAATATCATGAATGTCAAAATAAAATTGTTGAAATGAATAGTATATGACTATAATATAATATATATGATATAAAAATAATAACATATTGAAAAAGAAAATGTAAACATAATGTATATTTGTGCGCTGAAGGTTCAAGGTTTAGTATCTCAGTTAAGTTTCAATCTTATCCAGTCTGGAATCACGAGTTGGTCACTGGGTAATATTCGTCTATCCCGATCCTACTGGAGGGTGGGTTCTCTCTTGTGTGTTAGATTCCTCAAATTCCAATACTCTCTCAACCCAGATGGGAACGTCATTTAGAATCTTGGTCAAATGGAGCATAGCCCAGACCTCTATTAAACTACACAGTCCATTTAAATCTAGGGTGACAACCGTATGAAGAGAATTTTTCTGTTTTGGCAGAGCGACTAATCAATTTCTACTATTTTGTTTGTGACTCCGTTTACCTTGTCTCTGGGGTGTGTACAGTTCAGCTACCTCCCCCTTCCAAGAAATTCATATTACTTTCATCTACTAATATACCCTCTATTCATTGACCTGAATCCTACAAATCTACATCTTATAAATTTGAATTTTATCAATCTGAAATTTTGGTTCTTTTACAAATTCCTTCAGAATTCTACTCCCTGTATAACTGCTCTTAATTCTACTGTCCTCAATACAACACTTCTAAAACTTTTACTCATTGGCTCGTTCTGGCGTCTCGTTCGCGGTCCTTATAGTTAACTAATACTTTAAAATCTTATCCTATCATGAAACGAGTTTAAACTCGTTGAAGGTCCTAATAATTACTTATTCTGCCTCTCGAATCGGTCTTATGCTCGAATTCATTCCAACAAAACGTATGGCAGGGCGAATCCTTTATTAGAAGAAACTTCCGCTAGCTATGGGGGATCAAACTGGTACCAAAAAAAATTCAATAGACGGAAACTACTTCGTCTAGAATAACTGGGCAATCTCTGCCTACATGCCAATCTTACAGGACCTCCCGTCTAGAACACCCTCACTCCAGCCACGCTAAAAGCGTCGAAACTACGGTGTCAGATCGGTTACCCAAGGTCGCGCCGTTATACCCCAGGTTATACGGCATGGCTAAAACAAATCCCCCATCATGCATAAAATTCAATCTATACCTCTTCGTTTCCTCTAATGAGGAGAAGTTTTGTGGGTTTTCTGGTCTGATCATAACCTCCCACAACCTTCCAGTCTGGGAATCGAGATATGATCATTATCTACGACTCTTAAAATTCAAGTTGATATAAATAACAAAGAGTACTTTATTACCCTAGTAATAGAAATTAAAAAAAATTTATACTCCTCCAAAAGGAGACCTAACAAAAATGGAGCGAATATTTTCCTAACAATAGAGTTTTTACAGTCCTGTGAGGCTATCGTTCTTAACAAATAAAGAAATCAAAATTGAAAATTGAACCTATTAAATTCCCTAACACTACTCTAAAATAATTTTGGTCTAACAGTATACTAGTTTTTAACCTTCTTACACATTCATTAAGCCAATCCATTCATACACCCTCCCCCCCTTCATTCACGGCTTGCATACAAACTAAAGTTAAAAATTGCTATAAATGCCAAAACACTTAATAATCTCTATCAAATAAACCCTAACAATTTCTAAATTCCAGGACTAATGTGAAATCAAATAAAGTTTTCTAATTAAAACAAATTGGGAACTAAAGCCCTAGGTTACTCAAAGAAAATGCCTCTGTACAAGCTCTATATATACTAACACTTTATACTCGATAAATGATTGTTAACAATAATTGTTAACAATTCTAAATAATCTGGAAGCTAACCTACCAAAAAAAAAAAAGAATCAGTGTAACTTCAAAACTGCCCTTGCCTTGACACTAAGCGACTTTTCACGACAATTCTATAAAGACACACACAAGTTATAATGGTGAATAAAGGACCATTAAACGTGACACCTCATAAAAGCGGAATTGAGTCATTTCTCTAGCCACCGTGGGTGAAGTCACTTTCTTCTTACTTCCTCGTGCGTCTGCCCCCTTTGCAGTAGTCCGACCTCAACACTCTATTGAAAGATGGATTTATAGGGTTTACGATTCACTACCCAACACTAACATTCTCAAGTGCTTTCCGAGGATCGACTACGGTCTGGGCCTACTTAACTTCTACCCCTGGCTTAGGGTCCCTATACTTCACAACTTTACTCTGAAAGATTGACCTTTCATGTCCTCATTAGAAACCTATTTCAAAGCTACTACCTGAAGGCCAGGGATTATAGGGTTTCTGAATTACCCAACACAAGCCATAGGATGCCTATTAGGTTTGTTGTTTTAGACATAGCCCCCCTCTAAGTTGTGATTTCCTACACCTTCCTTCACCTATTACTCCTGATAATAACTAAAATTTCAGATTTACACTAAATAGTTAATTCACAATGGTATACATTATTCTCATTGGTCTTTGAAACTCGGGTTTTAACAAGAAACAGTTTGTATAGAAAAAAAAGGAATCCTAATGAAGTTCTACTTTAAAAAAAAAAAGGTTTTTAAATGAAAAAAAAAAAAGGTTGAAATCTCTAAACTTCTCATTCTATCGAGCTGATTCTCCGTACACACTCCAAAATCCTAGTTAGTGGCGACAGTCTAAGCAGAATTTACACTGTGTGGGCCTTTTCACCCTTGTAGACCTGCGTAAAGTTAAACTGTTCACACTAACTCTGTCAATTTCCCCTCGTCTCATTACTTCTGAGTCCGCTCTGGTTGTCACCCCTTGTTGGATAAAATTGTAACATAACAATAAAAAGAAACTAAAATTTTCCTAAATCATATCCTGACAGGTTGTACAAGCTCTTCAAAACGGTGTGTCATATTAAAACAAGGTTGTGAGACAACTCTTAATTATATACTATACTAAAAATGAGGCTGAGCCAATTCTACACTAGGAGAACACGAAAACCCAAGATGTAGTCCTTGTAGCGAGCATGGAGCCCTATCACAAAACCCGAAGTGCAAGGAGGACAGAGTTTCCTGGTATTCCCTCTTATCTGGCACGACCGGTCGGGGTGAACAGTCGCGTCACGTGAAAGGAGGAAATATCTGAGTTCCCCCCTCTTGCTCTAACTGTTGGGTCGATTTGGCTCATGTAAATAGTAACTCTTATACTATATCTAAAATCTCTCATATAACTTATTAAATAAAACGGTGTAAAAACGGTGTTCTATACAAGGATAAGGTTGTGACTATTTTCTCTAAATGACACACTAATATTAAAATAAATTGTGAAGATCTTTAAAGATGGCAACAAACACTACAGTAAGGTTGTGAGACGGTATTCTGCACAAAGACAAGGTTGAGACAAATAACACACAAACCCTGAAACATGATGTTAAAGCTCCTTTCAACACTTAGCACTAGAACACATGTTAAAAAAAAAAAACTGCAAACTGTTTAAAGTTCACCTTAACACTAAGACCTATTTGCTATTTAATATATAACCTAATATTGTAATTAATAAAGACCTATCTATATTAAATAGTGTATACAATCGCTGAAACTTATGTAAATCAGCTTACACAAACCCCCAGTGCATAATATGTCTTATTTTAAAAGAAATAGTTCTATCGAGGCGATATTGCGGTCGACAGCTACGCTTTATACATTAAATGTACTTTCTTCTATCAACCTTTATCTACTATTTACAAAACTCTTTATCCAACCCTTTCCAATTCTTTCTCTTTCAACATCTTTCTGCATCTCTCTATCTCTTCCTCATCAACATTCAACGCTTTCTCACTCTTGCATCATCCTTCATCATCCTCAACGCCTTTCAACTTACTTCCATCGCATCTCTCTTCAACGCCTTCAACACATTTCATCTCTTATTCATCACCTTATAACACAGTTCAACGCCTTTTTCATCATATTTCATCGCCCTTCCATCACTTTCAACACCTCTTTCATCCCTCTGAAGTCTCTTCGAAACCCGTCATCGGGATCTGGATCCCGATCTATTATCACTCTTAATTTTGAACTACTCTATTCCAACAGCCTATGACCTTTAAGCTTTATAACTCCATATACACTCGGCGGGGTAGTTACCTTGTTAAGAAAACCTATAATGTCATAGATCATTTAGAGAGAGAACATAACAAATTTGTGCGAATAGTTTGCTTCAACTATTGATTGTAAGCCTATTAAACTCGTTCTCTTTAGGTTGGCTCGCTCATTAGTCTTCGATTTTTTTTTTTCAATGGTCATATTGAGTCCACATGGGTGCTGACCGTAAACTGTATTAAAAATGGTGTAGTTTTCTAGTTTTCGAATTATATGACAGTTAGAAAAAAAAATTCTGGAAATATCTCGCACTGGCTACTATTAAAAAAATTGAATGGGGTACAACTCCGATCTTACAGGATACCTCATGGCTCATAGAATTGAATCGCCCATTTCTCACTAAAATATTCACACAGGTATGGAGGTCTCCAGTGGTTCTATGGCTATTGGTCAACTAAATTAATTAATGGCAGGAATTGAAGCTAGTTTAAATGCTCATGTGCTGTTTTGTCATGCGTCCTTATGTCATCTGCAAAGGAAAGTGTCGCCTCAAAGGACCTAATTCTGGGACTAACATCCGCTGCACATTTCAGGAAGGAGTGGTCGTCCATACAATAGCAAGATATCATTTTGCTGCCAATGTACAATGTTGAGCATTTTCCATGTCGTCATTTTGTCGATCCCCAATCTTCTAGGGTGTTTCTTTAAGCATTTCACGATGTCATTTAATGCTTCATGCGATCCCGCCCGGCATTCAATAAGTAAGTATTTGATCGTACCACCTCCAGGAGACCATCCCATTGCGGCCGAATCATTTCCACCCAACTTATAACGCCGTCCATATCGCGTAATTGAAATTAGTGTAAAACTCAAAGAATAAGACCTTAATCTCTTAATTCTTTACTAATTTCAGTTGGCTCAACATAAATCTTCTCAATTATTAATTTAGTACAGTGGCGTGACATGTCACACTTCTTCTAGTTCTTTCGCAAGCTCGATTAATCCCAGTGGAAACCCGTCCAGGCGTCAATCCCGTGCTAACCCGTCATGCATGACTTCAAATTTGGAAATTATTAGACCTGAATATTTGTAGTGGCATCTGCTTCCACTGAAAGTTTTTAAGACACAAGGCTGCCTCTTATCTTGTTTAAATCACTGTCTTTACTCCCATATGCCTGTGTTAACTTTAACCATGACCTTATCAATTCTCAAAATTCTGCCTATCGAATATCCTGAGGATCAAAGTTCTTCTTGTCTACGGCGGATTAACACAATAATTGTTCTCTAGAGTTATCTGCGTCGAGTGGTCAGTCTGTACTACTAATTCTCCACTCTAACTCCAGGATTCCTTTATCTACTCAGGCTGTTCAAAAATTTTCAAGACAGTTGTTCAAATCCCCAATGATAATCTGCTAAATTTCGATAATTATTGGAATTCTCATTAAACAGAATAACTACACCTTTCTGACACAGAAATATCCAGCATCAAGATATAGCGCACCGTCCAATTTCTTTATTTCAAGACGGTGTCAAATTACAACTGAAGGAACATACTAAACATATAACTGGTTTAAATTTCATGTAATCTCATCATGCCTTCTGCTGGCAAATGTATACTGCAGATTTAATACTATCAAGATGGTTTTATTTGTCCTCATCCAAAAAAATGTTTCAGAAATAGAATCTTGGAAATCTCTACTTAAGGCAAAAAAAAAAAAATGCACATTTATCAATTTAAGATAACCTTCCCTTGTCAGAGTGTATACAGCTGCCAAGCCAAATACGCAGGGGAGACAGGAAGGAGAGTCAGCAATAGAATATATGAACATAGACGCAACGTTATTAATCAAGACAATAGGTCTCTAATTTTCCAATACTGCAAAGGAACATGTCACACTTTCGCATTAGGAGAACCTAGAATACATTACAATAACATAAACAGCAAATATCAAAGGCTTATAATTGATTTTCTATTATTCAGAAAACACAATAGCATTAATAGAAAATAGCCCCATAGACGTTTTACTTTGATATCAGAAATCAATGATAATATTAAGGTTTTGCCACAAACAATGTGAATCGTAAAAGACAGCGGCGAGAGATGCGGTATACACCGCCTCAACATAACTTTCATTGCCTGATAAAATGCCAGTGAAACGGAAAGCGTAAATTAAAATTCACGATTTATAATAGACTGTTAATCTCAGGATGCGTGGACTACTTCACCAATACTTAAAAATAGTATGGCTTTTCATTAGGTATATATTTCTAAAGTATAGGGGAAGAAACATATACTAAATTCGAGCCCCACGTTGGGCGCCATTGATGGGATCCCGGTTTGGATAGTTGAAAAGGGAGGATACACGATGTATCTTATTAAAAGTTTCCTTACTTAAGTATATATATATATAGCAATTTAGGCCAACAACCCCATGTATATAACCCACAGCAAGACCTTAATGTTGTATAATAGCAGCACAGCTGTCAGTGATGCACTATCGGCATATGTCTTTACATCATCACATGTAATGCAATTTATGCAAACAGGATAAATAAAATAAATAAAAAAGAAAAGGGGGGAAAACTCTGTAATTGATTAAGAGTTGAGCTAAAGCAAGGATCGAGCATATAATATTGTCAGAACAATGGTCTAAAGATGGAAACAGCCGCGACACTATTATACAATATTATCAGACAACCCATGAAATCGTTATTAAATTCCCTTCAAATAGGTAAGAAACATACAACATTTCATTTAAACAGTGGGAATAGCACCATAAGGCAAATTATGTATGAAATAGGTAACAGAGGAAACAAGAAAATTTCTCTAGACATTTATTTAAAATATCTTAAAATTTGGGAACATGTCTATACTGACGAGATATGCTATTTACATAGTAAAATTTAGATAGAGGTGACCTGAAGTTACTTTATAGCCCTTTAAGGCCCATGCGAAATCTAGGTTGGCTACTACACAAAAAGGGGGGGAAACCTAGATCTCCATCTATTCTAGCGGGACAAAATATACGAACCCTAACACTCCTTTTTAAGTCACTTAAAGCCCTTTAGGGCCCATTCAGAATCTAAATAGATTAGCTTCTGTTCGAAAAAAAAAAAAAAAAAGGGGGCTAAGCCATAATGGCAAGGGGCTTACCTTCTCTCGAAAGCGGCGGCAAGGTCTGGTCTCCTCTACGTCTCAGGCCCGTCTAAAAATCGTCCTTCTCACTGAGCGACTCCGATCGAATCCTGCCTTTTGGCAAAGAACCTTCTTTTATTCATCTCTCTCTCCATTTTCATTCGCCGAAAGAAACACCAATCAAAATGGCCAACGCTCCAGTATCAATTTCCTAGACGCCCCAGGCCTCATCAAAATAGAACATATCGTATTACCAAAACAAAAATCTAAAGAGAGCAACATCTACGGCGATAGTGTAAAATTTCAGACGCCAGCCCCCCCTCTCTTTCCACATGGGTTGAAATATAATCCTCCCTTTTTCTCGGGATGGTATATATATCGCCCCCCCGTCTTGGCTAAAATTGACCCAGGCCCTTTTTACCTGGACTGTAATGTGATGCTTTCCTTTCTCAGTCTTTAGAGATCTTCCTTCTCCATTTTTCTCCTTTTTTTTTCTGGTCACCTTTACCTAAATTTTTGGTGAGGGGAATATATGTACATATGAAACAACAGTTTCCAGCTCGGATGTCTCTGGATGTCTTCTTCTTTACCAGGCATCAGCTTTCGGCATGGAAGTCTGGTGTCACCAAGTGTCTAAGTTTCTGGGCAAAAAATGGTCTGTAAGTCTATGTGGGAGGGAAGCCATGTATCCATTTGATTTGATTATACATACGCCTTCTGTTGGGGTATGGTTACAAAAAAAAAACGTGCCCCAACATATATATATAGTTGCTTTATTTCTTGTTTATTTAGTTATTATGTTACTCCCGTGGAGGGGTTGGTGTCTTGTCCATGGAGCAGATTAGTTGTCATCTTGAAGATAATTTATAGCACAAAAGTTTCTTTCTATTCTAATTTGAAGGTAATACGAAGAGTTCCATTGGGGCCGCCATTGGCCCAATTTAATTACCGAGGAGATCTGGCACCGTTGAATAAAAACAGAATAAAAAATTCACAGATGGAGAAATAAAACGGAGTCTACATATCCCCTATATTTTCTAAGTGATATATTGTCGATATCTGTTACATGGAATGGGGAGGTGCCATTGCCCCGTTAGTCAGCCACATTTCAGAGTTCCCTGTTCACAGTTACCGTAGCGGCTCGGGGCTCATGACACCGTATTTCGTCCTACAGGACTGTCCCTTACTTGTACTGCTTCTCCAGCCCACCACTTAGAGGAGGACTTATGGGCAGGTTTACTCACGTCGAAATGCTGATAAGCCCGAAAAATCGAGATAAAAAACTGTTAAAGTAACATATTTCAGGATGAATATTCGATTTTTAGTTGCATGATTTAAGTGTGTTATCTATATTCAAAATAGTAGGCTATACAAGCACATATATTTTATTTCTGAAAGTATAAACAATTCCATACAGCTCCCTTACTACCAATATTTTAACATTGTGGTAAGGAGACAGTTGGGAATTATAGATTTTAATAAAAAAGCGATATACGCATAAATAGTTTAGAAATTTGTACCTCTATAGCTCTACAAAATTGTTATATGTATTATTAATGCAAAACATTTTTATTAAATATAACATTTTTATTTATTTATTTAACAGTTTATTTAAAAGTTGGGAGAGACACGCCATATCCACAATTTGGATAATTGCGTGGATATTTTAAATTATATACAATTAATACAATTGAACATTGGAAATCATTAAAATTAAACGTTCGATGTCAAATATTTACATATAGCAATTATAAGTAGTAGCTTGAAATATGTACAGTCAACACTTTCGTCTCCAAATTACTAATTTAAAACCTTTTTATTAAATATAACATAAACATCATTTATTTATTAAGTAAATTTGTTAACAGTTATTCAAATAATAATTGGAAATTAACAATACGTATCTTATTTATCTTTAAAAAGTGAATCTTTAGAGCAAATATGCTCTTCTACTGGTTTAAAAATGTTTAGTGGAGAAATAAAATTCTGTTTCTAAAAACAAATGTTCATCTGCCGACGCGTGGGCTTGTTGAACGAAATGAAAACTTTAAAAGCCATTTAAAACACTCATTATCCTATATGTATATCCAGTTTAGAAATTTTATTTTATAATTAGAAATTGCGAGTTATATATATTCCTATATATTCTGATAAACTAATTTATATTCAATACGACATACTCTCCTAATACATTTCTAACCTATTCATCTGTTTACCTCATATAATTTTTCTTTAAAAAATTGATTTCTCTTTTTCTGATTTCCTTATCATTAACACTATATACATTGCATATAAATTCTTTTTAAAAATTAGTATCTATAACTTGAAAATGAAAAATAAAAGATATAAATGATATTGAGTAACATATTTAATATAAAGAGGAAAAAAGAGAAACAATTCTATATTTACTCGACATACGAGTTTAATTCGTTCCGCAACCTTGCTCGTATCTTGAATTACTCGTATCTCGAAGCAAATTTCCCCATACAAAACAATTGAACTACCATTAATCCGTTCCAACCTCCAAAATGTCTCTCATAACTGGGGGGATAAATATCAAATATTTATTGCACAAAAACAAAAAATAGAATGTAAAGAAATAAATCAGATATCCTTATTGGTCTTTGCCTTTTTTGCTACATTTTTCTCGCTTTCACCTGTAGGCCGTTTAGAAAAAAACATGTCAAAGGAGGTTTGTTTCTTCCTCCCTCTCAGAATGTTCCGGAAATGAGTTAGACAAGTGTCATTAAAAAGGTCAGATGCACGACCTGTTGCAACTTTTTCTGGGTGTTTTTTTTTTCCACGAACTGTGAAACTCTCTACCACATTCCTAAGATCTCCTTTATCTCACTTATAGAAATAACCTTCTCCTCTTACTCCTCAAAACCAATTACTTGCATAACCTCAGTATGCTGCTGTGACTGTAACTCTTGTATCTCCTCAGTCGTCAGTTCCTGGGTGTGCTCCTCGATGAGCCCTGTTTCATCACAATTGAAGACTTGCTGAGAGATGTATCCTTGGGCTTTTATTAATCGGAAAATGTTTTTATGTAATCCTCAGCTGCCTTCATATCTGAACTTGCTGCCTCACCATGTCTGACAACGGAGTGAATACCGCTCCTCTTTTTAAAATTCTCAAACCAGCCCCGGCAGGCTTTAAATGACTCTTCCGATGCCTCGTCGATGGAAGTCTGCGGGGTTTGCTTCAGCAAATCTCCGTATATCGCTCTTGCCTTCTCACAAATGATGGTCTGCGTCAAGGTATCTCCTTGGAGCTGCTTTTCTGTCACCCACACCATCAGCAGTTTCTCCATATTTTCATGAAGGGAGGTTCGCAGCTTGGAAATTATCGTAAGGCCCTTAGCCGGCGTTACACCTTTTATCGACTCCTTCCGTTTAAGCACAGAACATATCATAGACGTTTTACGGCCATACTGCCTCGACAAGTCAACAACTCGAACACCTTGCTCATGTTTTTCTATAATTTCACGTTTTAATTCAATACTCATCATCTTTTTCTTAGCACTTGACTTTTTACAAGCTTTCTTCCAATCCATGGTTATAAAAATAAATGAACTAAAACTGTAAATGTAAACGCAACACAAAACGCGAACACAAAACACAACTTATCACAGCGGAAGCACGCTGCTAACTGATCGCGATGGCGCGATTGCGTGTTACTACCTGTTGTGTTTTAAATTTAAAAGCACACAAAAATATAATAAACTTGAATTTGTTTATTCAAGTCTCAAAAAACAAAGCTTTGCATATAGAATAAATAATAATGAAGAAGAAGAAAGAAACATTTTAGGAAAAGCAAAAACAAAACAAAAGTACTGGGCAAAAAGAAACATTTAAAATCACAGATTAATATCTTCAACACTACCGAACCGAACTCGTATCTCGAATTTCGCTCGTAACTAAAAGCAAAAAAATCACTTGCTCGTCGGCTCGTATCTCGAAAAACTCGGGGCGCTCGTATGTCTGTACTTGAAAAAAGGGGCTATAACAAGGTTCGCACAGAAAATTCGGCAATTTCGCGTCATAGATGCGGAGCACAAAAAAAGAATAAATGAAGAGAGTTAGAGTAGAAAAAATAACCTGAAGAAGGAACCATATGTTAGTATTTAATAAAACAATTAAAGTAGTAAGAGAAAGAATACGTTTTTTACGAATGTTTCTACTTTAATTTTCAGCATAAATATTTTATAAGTTTTAAAATACAGGGTGATCCAAAAGTCCCGCACAACTTTAAAAATTAATAACTCCGCGAATATTTGCGCTAGAGCAATGCGGTAAACACCATTGTGTTCAGGATGCAATGGGAATTTTTATGGCAAATAATGAAAAATTCGAAATTGATTTTAGTTACAATTTTATTCGCCAGATGTCGCTCTACCAGAATCAGAGATTCAGCGGCCAAATTGTTTGATAAATTGAAAAATATAACTGATCGACACGTATTTTTCCTTTTTGAATACCAGGAAAGAACCCTAATAATATCAAATAACAAATTAATAAAACACCACTTCGCCAAAAGTATGAAGAATTGGTTAACGATTTTCGAATACAATCAGAGATATGTAAAATAGGTAAATGCAAAATAAAACATGTAGCAAAAATATTTATATTTTAGATGGAGTTTTGTGAAATAGATTGAATGTTTGAAAATAACTACTGATATCAATACACGATTTTTGAAATGTTAATATAGTACCAATATTTTTAATGGCACTACTAATAGGATTTCGTGCTATAAGGAATGTATAGTTTCTTGACTAATTGGTGACACTTGACTATTTAAATGGATATTTGTCATGATCCAAAAATGAAATATAGAGGGGAGTGACAAAATATATTTGTCGTACTTTATTCCAAATAACCTATGGGTTTGTCAAATATTATTATTGTTTATTATACTGTACATAATTTTGAAAATATATCCCCTCCAAAAAAATCATTTTTAAATCGACCTTTTGCGTTGAAAAACGTGGTAGTAAAATCATTTTGTATTATTTTTTGCGCAAAATTTCTAAAGTTGGGGGGGGGGGGGGGGGGGTGGGATACAGAGAATATTCCTTATGCTATTTCTTTTAATGAGCGAAAAGCGATAAACTAAACATAAGGGGTAAAATTGTGTATACCAGTGTTATTCGAGAAGTTATAACACATTGGCCTGCACGACATAATATAAGATGTGGGCAAATGACAAACAAAAAATTTACTGTTCACAGAAAAATAAGAGTCAAGATGTGAGGACAGCATTTATTATTCCCATAACCCAAAACAAAGAGCTGCAAAATATAACACATGAGGTAACTGCCTTCTCTCTTGTATTTGGTCACAATCCTTGCTCAATGTGGCGCCCTTCATTCTCAAACACCGCCTGCAGACGATAGATGACAGAATGGTCACAATTAAATAATTGAAATTTATAAAACGTGCCATCTGATAGAAGCCTTCAACATGGCCAATGTGGTAGGCCGGCATCGATAAAAACGCGACTTAATGTACCCCCATAACCGAAATTGTAAGGCGTCAAGTCTGGTGATATTGGAGGCCACTGGTATATAAAGTGGCGACTTATCAACGAATTCCACCGTACGTATCCTTCAGCAATTGTTTGGCACCGCGGGAGATATGAGGAGGTCCTCCATCTTGCATGAATGTTATTTCGCTTAGTGCTTGTCTGTCCTGCAATATGGGAATAACCTTTTCTCTCAAAAGTTGAACATATCGTTCACCAGTTACGAAAACGGTTTTAAAAGTTCTTCCATTGATTTTTTCAAAGAAAAATGGCCCAATAATAAAAGAAGAAGTGAACCCACACAAAACTGTAACTCTGTGCTGATGAAGTGGTATTTCTGTAAAAATCCTAGGGTTTTCTGTTGCCAAAATGAGGAAGTTTTGAATGTTAAATTCTCCCTTTAGATAAAAGTGAGCACCATCTGTTCTTAGAATATTTGACAGCCAGTTTTCATCAATATCAATTTGCCGGAAAACCCATGCAGCGAATTCTTGACGCTTCTCAAAATCGCTGACTTTCAACTCGTGAAAACTTTGAATTTTGTTAGGGTATTTTTATAGAAAAATTCTAAATGTGTGTTCTCTCCAAACTGTTCCATACGAAATCCCCGTTTGTCGAGAAACTTGTCTAGCGCTTACTTCTCCATACGTGGATAACGTTTCAATAGCTTCAGCATTCTTCAAAACCGTAACAGCCACTGACTTGCATGTCGATGGTCTTCCACTCCTAGGTTTTGCTTCCAGAGATCCAGCTTCCTCAAAACTTTTAATCAATCGCTTTAGAGAGTAGCAACTCATTGGTCTTTTACCGCTTCGAATATCTTTAAAGGAACGAAACGCTCGTAAAGCTTCAGTGGCAGATTCTGAATCACAATTTGAAAAATTCACCAAGAGTGCTTTATCCTGTAGTGACGGCATTCCAGGAGGAAGGGGAGAAGTACGACCACACCTCCTTGCGGTCCCCCCTGGACCCTTGGAATATTTGACCAAATTCTGGTTCGTTTCCAAGATGACTAACGTTGCAACGGCACCCATTTTCAAATGAAGAGCAAAACTGATATCTCCAGTAATGCTACCGCGTCCGGGGTAACCGCCGCGTCAGGAGCTGCAGCTCGAGCTCATGATGAGAAATCTACTACGAGGACACAATTCAATCTACTACAACTCAATATAAATGGTACCCAGAGGAAAATAAAGAGCTGACTTGTCTTCTCTGTGACAACAATGTACATATTACTTGTCCTCAGGAGACAAAATTGAATCAGAATCTGAGATTCAATATCAAAGATTATCCAACACTCCGAAAGGACAGACCGGGAAAATTCGGAGGAGGACTTGCCGTTTTGATTAAAACTCTAGAAATCAAATTTAAGTAAATCGCCTATAATCAGAGTAAGCCTAGAGAAAGCACGACAGAAGCTCAGGCAATAGAAATCTATCTTACAGATAAAACAATTCGAATCATAAATGTTTATCACCACGATAATACTAGCATCAATACAGGCCAAATAGAGACATTAAGTGAAGCGTCTTCGGATATCGCAATCATACTTGGTGATTTTAACGCCGAAAGACCAACTTGGGGATCACCTGTCCAGGATAACAAAGGTCATCAGGTTGAGGACATGCTAACCGATCTCGACCTTACACCGTTAAATAACTAAAAGAACACCTATCTATCCAAGTCCACAGGCACAGAATCCGCAATAGACATCACAGCAATAAATTACAACATCGCACCCACAAAACAATGGAAAATTCTGAAAAGTGCAATTAGTGACCACAGACCAATTTTAACAACCCTAAAATTCAAAATTGAGAATTTCCAACAGAATAAAAGAACACTGGAAAAAATTCACAGAAAAGCTTGAAGAACTGTGCAACGAAGAATTAAATCACAGAACAATTGACAAAATTTGGAAAAATTCTCTTCGAACATATCCAAAGCTGCAAAAGTAATGATACCTTTACTGGAAGGACCACAATATCGAGGCAATGATTGCAGAGAGAGACAATATCAATGAACTTCTTAAAACAAATAAAACAGAAGAAATCATAAAGGAACTCATTGAAATTAGTCACAAAATAGAATAAGAAATTTGGATATTCAAACAAGAGAGAGAGAGAGAGAAAATGGGCAGAATTCTGCGAAAAAAATGGATCCAAAAAAGGAAAGCCATCACTGGAATATAATTAGTGTTATAAAACAATCAAAACCAACACTAATCCTCCAATACTCTAACCGATATGAATAGGGAGAACGAACAAACAGATGGCTGAAATAATTGCTGAATATCTTTCAAGCACTTCCAGACTCAGCTATACGAATGAAGGCAGGACTCTAAAAAATAATGTAAACAGGTTAGTTATACAAGCAAGAAATTACCATCAACAAGATATTTACTCGAGAGACTTTACACTGAATGAGCTAAACTCATCAATAGGAAAGTTAAATCCAAGATGTCACCTGGAGATGCTCTAATCTTTGGTCAAATGATTAAACACTTTGGAGACGAAGCTAAAAATCAACTCCTACGAATACTGAAGATTTTATGGCAAACTGGTAAACTACCAAAGAATTGGAAGATATCAATTATAGTGCCAATACTGAAACCAAACAAAGATGCCAAGGAATGCAAGAACTATCGGCCAATTGCTCTTACCAGCATACTTTGAAAAATAACAGAATGAATTATCCACTCTAGGCTCATAGTCTGGCTCAATAACAATAATAAAATAAACTTCTACCAAACTGCCTAAAGAACCAGACACTGTACAACTGATAAACTGTTCTACTTCTGTCAATCAATAATAGATTTCTAGGAAAAACCGCCAAAGAAGACAACGGCCGTATTCCTGGATATGACCTCAGCTTTTGATCGAGTGTAGAAATTATTTGAAAGGCTGCACAAAATCGGAGTAAGAGGAAAAACCTTAATCTGGATTGCAGACTTTTTAAGGGGAAGAAGGATAAAGGTTCGGGTCAATGGAACATTTTCCAAGGACCGAAGAACATGGGCTGGTGTACCTCAGGGATCTGTGCTCAGTCCTCTACTCTTCTCGCTATATGTTAACTGTTGTTTATGTAAATAGATGAATATTATTTGTATTATTTAAAGCCTCATTATGTAAACATATATGTGTATATAAATTGGACATTTGTTGTTGGCCATGGTCAAGTTTGAGCTCTTGTACGTCTAATTACGACACAACAAAAGTGGCGACGAGGATGCGCGATCTACAGAGCCAGTAAAAAGCGGAGGAAAACGGCGTCTATGAAAGTATAACAACTACATCTTTTAAACTATCTGGATCAAGAAAACAAAGGAGTAGAAAAGATCAGCATGACAAGTTCAAAGTTAATAGTACCTTTTAGATGCTATAGCCCAGTGGAGGACACTTCGATCTTTTTGTACAAAAATTTGAGGCTTTCTTTTTGGCATCTGAAGGAGGAGATTAAAATGCTGATTTTTACCTCGCTACCAGATTCTGAAACTTTGAAGCAGGGAAACGACATTATCTTCCTGGTGTAATGAAAGATCAACCCTATGATACTATCATTCAAAGAATTTAGCTGCATTTGGATCCAAAAAGAAAGTGATACCACAGCAATGCAGATTTTTAAAGAGAATTCAACAGGAAGGAGAATCAATTTTGGAATATCTTAGAGAATTGAAACATTTAGCAATACATTGTAATTTCGGCGATATGCTGGGAACCATGATGCGAGACCGTTTTGTGGCTGGAATCAAGTTAGAAAGCCTGCAAAAGAAGCTACTACAAGAAAACGACGATGTCACCCTGGATAAAGTTTTGCAGTGGCGATCTCGTTCGAACTGGCGGAGATAAATACAAGAGAATTACAAGATAAATTAGTGGCCAAGATATCCCCTGTGAGTGGAAAAGATAAAAAGGGTGAGTACAATAATGGTATGGTGCAGCATAGGCAAAGGAAAGAAATAATGTGTTATAGATGTGGTGAAAGACATTCACACGTGGCCTCTGTTTGCCCTCATAGAACAAAGGCTTGTTTTAAAATGTAAAAAACTGGGTCATTTAAGTAGGGTCTGCAAAGCTAGTAAAAAAATGTGGGGATGTAAATTTGTACAAGAGGACTCTATATATTTTGTTCAGGGCGAAACTGATGTCACAATAAATTTAACGGTAGATGATTATTCTTTGTGCTTTACAATAGATACAGGAAGTCCAGTTACGTTAGTACCTAGAGATAATTATAAAATTTATTGGCAAGGTAAAAAATTATTTCCAACAAATTTAAGATAAAAATCCTTTTGTGGTAAATCAATAGAGATTATAGGGCAAAGAAATGTTTTTGTAAAAGAAGCCAACCAATATTTATGATTAATAGTTGTAAATGAAAATTCCAGGTGATTTTGTTAGAAAGAGAATGGCTTAAACAGTTAAAACCTGATTATTCTTGATTGTTTAGCATTAAAAATTTAAATAATGAATCTAATAGAAATAGTTTGATTGATAGATATGCAGATTTGTTTAACAAAGATTTGGGCTGTCTAAAGGATGTTAAAATAAATTTTAATTTAAAAAAAGGATGTGACTCCTGTGTTTTGTAAGGCCAGAAGTTTACCTTTCTCTCTAAAAAAACAAAGTAGAGAATGAAATTGATCGTTTAGTGAATTCTTGCATTTTATAACCTATAGTTCATGCATATTGGACCGCTCCAATAGTACCAGTATTAAAAAAGGATGGTAGAGTGTAAGTATATGTGGAGATTTTAGATGTACAGCTAATAAAGCAATAGAATTAGATAGGTATCCCATTCCATCGATCGATGAGATCTTTTCAAAATTATCTACAAGCACCGTACCTTCGACTCTAGACCTATCACAGGCTTACTTACAAGTAATGTTTGCGGAAGAATCCAAAGAGCTGTTGTTGATATAAACACAACAAAGAGGTTGTTTTCTTATAAAAGACTACCATATGACGTAGCGGTAGCACCAAATAAATTTCAGAGGATTATGGAAGGTCTATTTGCTGATTTTCCAGGTGTGGTCTGCTACATAGATGATATTTTGGTTGCAGGAAAATACTTTGAAGATCATGAACAAAAGTTGGATCTAGTGTTTAGATTATTGCTAGAAAAAGGTTTAAAGTTAAACAGATATAAATGTAAATTTAAAAAGAAATCAGTGGAATATTTAGGGTTTAAAATGGATAAATATGGACTGCATCCCTTAGAAAATAAAATTAAAGCAGTGATAGAGGCGCCTTAACCTAAAGAAGGTTTCGCAATTAAGATCTTTCATAGGACTCTTAATTTATTATTATAGATTCATAAAGAATATAGCAAACATTTTAGCGCTATTCTATCAACTTTTGAATAAAAATTATAGATGGAATTGGACGAAAGAATATCAAATGTTATTTTAAAAATGTAAATAATTATTAATGGACTATGGACTAGGCGTAATTCTGAGTCATATAAATGATAGAAAGGAAGAATGCCCTATAGCTTTTGCTTCTAGAACATTAACTGAAGCGGAAAAAACGTTTCTCTCAACTAGAAAAGAAAGCGTTGAGCATAACTTTTGGCGTTGAGAAATTCAGACAATACTTACTGGGACGAAAATTTGGATTGGTCACAGACAACCAACCCTTACTTCATATATTTTCACCTCATAAACCAATTCCCATATGTGCATCATCCAGAATTAAAATATGGTCCTTAAAATTAGCTGCATTTAATTATACTGTGGAATTTCTAAAAACTAGTGATAATTCCAATGTTGACGCATTGTCACGTCTTCCTTTAGAATCGAGTGTCAGGGAGTCTCCTGATGAAGACCAGGTACTTCTTCTTAGGAAGTTGAATGAGGTACCGTTCTCTTTTATGGAGGTGGCATATGAGACGCCCCAATATAAAATACTGTCTATAGTATTAAGGAATGTTAGAGAAGGCAACTGTGTGTGTGTGTGGAAATTCACAAGGGTACCGAGAGAAAACCCACTAGCTCCTCATTATAAGTCAATGAGGGATTAAGTTTGGAGTTTGGTTGTCTTCAATGGCGTGAAAGAGTGGTAATTCCCCAAAAATAAGATCTTTAATTTTAAATGACTTGCATGAAATACACATGGCGATTGTTAAAATTAAGATGATTGCCAGACGGTATTTTCTGGTGGCCAGGCATAGACAGTAACATCGAGGAGTTAACTAGAGAATGTAGAGTATGCCAAGAATCGGCAAGCATGCCCCCGGCTACCATCTCGGAATGGACATGGCCCGGAACACCACGGCATCGACTTCATCTTGATCTAGCGGGTCCGTTCATGGGAAGAATGTTTTTGGTTCTCGTGGACGCATACTCAAAGTGGATAGAAATTTTTATCATCAAAGAAATTACCAGCAAAACGATTATAAATCATCTTAGAGAAATTTTCGCCAGATTTGGATTGCCCTAATTTTTGGTTACAGATAACGGAAGACAGTTTGTCTCCGGTGAATTCGAGCAATTTACCAAAATGAATGGTATACGGCACACTAAGACCAGTCCGTATAATCCTAGTACAAATGGTTTACTGAGAGATATGTGAGAGAGTTTAAAAACCTTTTGAGAAAGAATAATGGGATGGATGAATTAGAGACGAATCTACAAAGATTTCTATTTGCTCATAGAGAATTTCCCCAAACTGTAATAAAGGAATTCCCCAGCGGAACTGCTAATGAAGAGAAGTTTAAGATCAAGATTCTCGAATTTAATACCAAGATGGGAAATCCGCGAGAGGTATTTCATGAGGCCGTAAGAAGGCAGGAGCAGTTTACTACAGGTTGCGAGGTTTATTTCCGCAACTATGCAACTGGACCTAAACGGTAAAAAGGTACCATTTTGAAATTATTGAGCTACCGTCACTACCTTATAAGTTGCGAGGGCGTCGTGTATAAGAGGCATATCAATCAATTGCGACCTATGAGAAAGAAACAAGTGGAGACAATAAATTTAATACTTCCTCGAACATCATGAGAGAAGCCTGTAGGTGGAGGTCAGAAATAAAGTGAAGAGTAGGTTCCAGAGGTTACATCAGGAAACAAGGAGGAGACTGCTTCTGTGCACGTACCCTCTTGCACTCCTAAACCGGAGCCTGCCGCTGTGCAAGTGCCCGTCCGCAGTCCTAGACCTCAGAGAGCCAGGAAACCCCCAGACCGACTGGAGTATTATTAAGGGGGGAGATATGTTGTGTATGTAAATAGATGAATATTATTTGCATTCTTTAAAATCTCATTATGTAAGAATATATGTGTATATAAATTGGACATTTTTTGTTGGCCAAACGAAAAGAATAAGAGCTAAAAAAAGAGTCATGGTCAAGTTTGAGTTGTTGTACATCTAATTACGACACAACCTTAACAACATCCATCCTCACTGAAGACACAAAAGTTGCCTGTTATGAAGATTATATAGCCATATGGCACACAAGTAGCAGTATAGAAATATCAGAAAAATACTGAACACATCAATGAGAGGACTGGAGAAGTGGGCAATGAAACTCAAAATCACAATAAACCCAATAAACACAAACCTATAGATCTCCTTCACTGACAGGAAAAAAGGCATGAAATTAACTCCAAAATAAGCATAAACAACCATATAATTGATAAAATATGATCTCCAAATTACCTAGGTGTGATACTTGATGAGGAATTGCGATTTACAGAACACATAATTAGCACCTCAAATAGAGCTACCAGAAACCTAAACATTCCGAGAAGACTATGTGGAACAAATTGGGAGCAAAACCCAAAATTCTCAGAATAACATATATCACCTTAATAAAGCCAATAATGGAATATGTAACACCTGTTTGGGCTCCCTCAAGTTCATCACTAAAAAGAAGACTAGACAGTGTTCAAGCAAAAGCGGCCAAATTAATCACTGGTTCTGTTTCAAATACCAACAATTAGAAAATTCAGAGAGAATGTGTTCTAGACCTACTTGAAAGCAGAAGACAATTAAAAACAATAAAATTCACCTTCAGCTTAAAAAATAAAGAAACCGAACACATGTCACATAAAACCTATTTAAACTGGACACAAAAAGAAAGGCTCAAAAGATTTTCAACACTTCAGTACGACAACAATATTAGAAAGAGCATAAATATGAAACATAATGAATTTCAAATTCGAGAATAACCAATATTTCCTACCCCATTGCCATCAAATGTAATCATCAATCTTAACCTGAGTGAACCCTGCAATATAAAAGAGAACAAAACATACTTAAAAAGAAAGGACTTGACACAATTGGTTTTTGCAATCAGAGAAATTATTTAACAGCATATACAGATGGATCATCAGACCTTACCCTGAGTAATGGAGGGGCCGGAATTAACATAATACTGCAAGATAGAAAACAAATCAAAATCAAAGAAGGAGAAGGAAAGATATCGTCAAACTTCACTTGTGAACTGACAGCTATCTGGAAAACTCTTGATTTATGCCTTAACCAACCATCCCTGCATCAAGCAGAAGGAATTCTAATATACAGCGACTCCATATCCGCTCTAGAAGCAATTCATAAGGGCAATACTATAATCACACAGAAAATACACTCGTTACTTACCCAACTGGAATCATTCGAGAATAACTGCATTCTACAATGGATTTCTGCCCGTGTTGGGATCGGGGGTAATGAAATGGCAGTTGAATTGGCAAAGGAAGCCAAAAGGTTCGCCAAAGGAAAGAACAAATGTCATTATTTGGCGCTAATGCTTTTGTAAAATACAAGATAATTGAACAAAAAATAAGAAAAGATCAAAATGTGAAATAAATTCTGAGAGAAAAATGACAAAACTATAACAAGACTTAGAACAAAACATTATAAAGGAATGACAATACATCCAGATGGCACAGGAACCTATAGGACATGTAACAACTGTCCTGGTGTGGAACTAACACCTACCAACATATTTTCATGCCCGCAGCCTTGCAGAAAAATTGACATAGACCCAGAGCAGCAGCTTTATACACCCAAGATAGTGGACATTGCTGCTGCTGCTGTGAGAGAGATGCATGGAGACATCTGAGGCTCTTTATTGGACACGACAAAAACAACAACGGCATTCCAAAGTAAAATAAATCATCAGAGATAGATAAATATTTTTCAAATGAATTAAAATAAATATAATCGATACTGAGAGAGAGTTGAATTTAAAAAATTAGAAAATTATTATTTTCGAAATTTATATAGCTGAGGGGATTCCAGCAAACCGTATCTAAAATATCAGGTTTTTTTTTTTGCTACATGTTTTAATTTGCATATACCTATTTTACATATCTCAGATTGTATTTAAAAATCGTTAACCATTTCTTCTAACTTTTGGCGAAATGGTGTTTTATTAATTTATCATTTGATATTATTAGGGTTCTTTCCTGGTATTCAAAAAGGAAAAATACGTGTCGTTCAGTTATATTTTTCAATTTATCGAACAATTTGGCCGCTGAATCGCTGATTCTGGTAGAGCGCCATCTAGCGAATAAAGTTGTAACTAAAATCAATTTAGAAATTTTCATTATTTGCCATAAAAAATCCCATTGCATCCTGAACACAATGGTGTTTACCGCATTGCTCTAGCGCAAATATTCGCGGAGTTAATAATTTTTAAAGTTGTGCGGGACTTTTGGATCACCCTGTATATTATAGTTTTATATAGTGAAAATATGAAAGATATATGGTCATTGTTTTAGTGTGTTTTTATAATATGAAAACTTAATGGTGTTCTACTGGAATGGAAAGAGATTGATACCAGGATGGGTCTTGTCAAAAATGAACCTAGCAACAGTTATCTTTACTATGTTGCAAATAATCTATTCTGTTATATATAAATATATTTAAAAATAAAGGGTCTTGTCAAATTTGAGCCTAGCAACAGTAATCATACTATTTTTAAATAGTTTCTCCTACTTATATATAATACTAGCGGATGTACCCGGCTTCGCCCAGGTTTTTCTCGAGGGAATGTTTGTAGTCTAGTAATAAGAAAATATACTACACCTAAAAACTATCAGAGAAAAGAGAAACCACGGAAGGTGAACAGAAAAATGCTTACAATGGATGTTATGTTTACGATATCAAGTTAAATAAAAACAAAGATAAAATTTGCATATGTTGGTCACTATAAATTTGTATATTTGTTAGGCGAAATTAGAAACATGATAAAACAATTGGGTATTTAAAAACAAATGTAGAAATAAAAGTTGAAGTATAATAAACAATGTTAAAGATTAGTTTTAATTATTAATCAAGATTGTGTGTGAATATGTGAGAAAGATGTAATATCGTTGTTGTTTTCTTGGCCGACTGTTTTAAATATGGTGTTATCTTAAAATTGCTTGTTTTGAATATTTTTTAGATTAATTATTAGCTAGTATGTAAAAAAATTAACTCTGTTGAAATTTAATTTTGTTTTTATATATAAATAAAATTAACTCTGTTGATTTTTTTTTATTTAATCGATAACAGCGAAGTTACGCATGTTAATGTTAGGAAATATATTTTGATGTTAAGCAAAACCTGCTCCATCTCGTTTTACAAAAATGTTGAAAATTTGGTTGAAATTGATGCATTGTAACGAAAGTTTTTAGTGATGTCCACTTATGAAATTTCCATTTTATTAATATAGATTATTTGAAAAGAATGGAGCTCGTCAAAAATGAACCTAGCAACAGTAATCTTCACTATGTTGTAAATAGTCTCTTCTGTTATATATAATACTATTTGAGAAGAATGGGTCTCGTCAAAAATGAAAATATAATTATAAATATAATTATATTTGAAATATATTTGCATATTACCCAAACATACATGCATATAATTTATTTCCTCTTGTTAAGAAACTACATTTTTACCCATTCTCTCTTTCTCTCTCTCTCTCTAATCATATTTCAAAATAACTTTCAACCTTTAGAATTTAATTATTATTTCTTTTCCATTTCTATAATAATATTGATTAGGTTAATTTTAATTTAATTCAACTTCCCCTATTTTAATTTTAATTTATATTAATTTGTACTCCTCTTGAAGGCTTCTACTTAATCCAATCACTTCAAACCTACACTATTTGTGATTAATTGGTAAATTATTATAAAATTTCAAATATTTTATTACAATATCAATTTGACTTATTTTTTAGCTTATGTATAAGGTGGCCTATAAGTCGCGAACCCTTTTTTTAAATTGGCAATTAAAAGGCAAACTAGAATAAAAACTATAACTACCTAGATTAATCTTTAAGTTTGCCTTTTAATTAAAAAAATAATAAAAGTTTTCCGGACTTATGGTCCACCCTGTATATTTTTGAAAGGCATTTCAAATTACTACCAATATTGAAATTAACTAACACTAATATAATTAATTTGAAACGTTAAACAACTGAATAAATAGTAAAAATAATACAGCTAAACCTATCTATTGCGCCCCCTCTAAATAGTGCCTTCCTCTCTATAGCGCCCAGTTTTAAATAAGTAGTACGATGCGATTTACATTAAAAGTGACCTGTATATAGCACCCTCTCTATAGCACCCTATTTTGGTGTGTCCCAAGAGGGGGCGCTATAGACAGTTTTAACTGTATTTACAATTTTTTAGTTTCACATATAATTTTAAACGCTACCTATATCATCCATTCTCTATTCATTTTTAATCAAAAAGGCATATATTGAATCAAGATATCATTTATTTTACCAATATTTCAGTTGATTGAACGGCAACCTTTTTAAAGGTATTATTACATCTTGATGTGTGTCTTCAATTTCTATTTAATAAAATAATACCTTATATCTATATTGAGTAAAATATCAGGCTTCCAGGGGTAAAACTTTATTTTATTAATCTTCAATCACATTTTTCGTGCACGAACGCTCATCAAAAGGAGAAAACACAATACAACAACAACAAAAACCTTATTAAGACACTATTGTCTTACAAGAGGATTCCCCTGAAGGGTTATATATGTACATGAGTGAGGAGGAAAAGCAAAAGAGGGGAGGGGGAGCAATTAGCCGTTGTCTGTGGAGTTGAACACTTCTTCCCTCATTTTATCAATCGCCTTGAAAAATTCAAATGCGAAAACACAATACAACAACAACAAAACCTTTTATTAAGACACTATTGTCTTACAAGGGGATTCCCCTAAAAGGTTATATATGTACATGAGTGAGGAGGAAAAGCAAAAGAGGGGAAGGGAAACAATCAGCCGTTGTCTGTGGAGTTGAGCACTTCTTCCTTCATTTTATCAATCGCCTTGAAAATTTTAAATGAGAAAACACAATACAATGATTATTATATCATATTTTCTCCAGTAGAAAGACGTTTGTGCCCGAAAACTAGATATTAAAGATTTTGAAAAGAAACGTTACTCTGGAAGCCTGATTTTGTACTTAATCCATTCTCTTAATTATTTATAACTATGGCAATAGCATTAGAGTCCGGTGAACATTTATATTGGATAAAATTTAACATTTGTTAGGGGATGGATGTAGGAAAGGTAGGGATAAAAAATACGATCGCTTCAAAAGATTTAATATGCTTACAATAATTTCAAAAGTATAAACACTATTTATCAATAGATGTAGGCATTAAGACGCGAATGTTTATTTTCAAAAATAAATCAAAATTTATACTGTCCTTACTGCGAATATTCGACCCTTCAGTGTAGCATATAAAAGCAGAATGATAGAATACAGTATTAGAGCTCTAAAGAAGCGGTCTGGTAGATTGAATTGGCGAAACCGCTAGAAGGGTTCAATATTGATGAGCCAAGCTCTCCCAATATTTTGTGAAAAGAAACATTTGCGTCATTATGTCTTCATTCGTTATATATAGATGGGGCATTTTTGCTTTGTACTAACAATGTATAAAGTAGAAGAATCGCAATAAGTTTCTTTATTTGTTTAAAATGGCAAGCCTTCATGCGTCAGCTCTACATCAAGCCAAAAATACTCATTTTAATTTTTGAAACTTTTAAAAACGCTTTTATTTCCGAGGTTTCTTAATTAAGCGATATTCATAAATTACCTACGCTTCCGTACAAAACCCGTCTTCAATTTTAAAGGTTTCTAAAATAATAATCCTCAAAATATAGATGAGAATTTTGTTGGGAGGATATTGATCTATAAAGATAATGTTAACCACTCCTTTCAAAATAAACGTCAAAACCTGACACCATCTATTGACCGTCGCCGCAAACTAACGGTCTGGTGTCGGGGACAAAGCCATAACACCAGTTTTGACAAACTGAGAAGCGTCCGTCTGGAGACCATGGTTTCTGTATGTTTCCCTCGTCATTCCAGGGCGTGCTTTATTTCATGAGATCTACACGGATCAAATGGAATATACACAAAACTCCAAAGAGGCGTTTAGCTGGTAGAGTGGGCTAGGTTCAAAGCTAAGGCCAATAAATAGATGGAATTTTTGCTGGGACGAAATTGATACAAAAATAAAGGTCACCATTCCCGTCAAATATAAACGTCTAAATTTATTGACCGTATCTATTAACCATAGCTGCAAACTAGCGGCCTCACGTCGGTGATAAATTTACAGCACAAGCTGGTGTTGCGGCCTTTTCACCGACCCGAGGACGCTAGATTGCGGCGATAGTCAATAGATGACGTCTAAGTTTGACGGGAGAGGTGACCTTTATTTATATATCGACCAAGTGATATTAAATCTTAGAACTTCCACATTATTTACTAAAGGTCAGGTCTCAGGTTGTGGGACTCTCTCAAATCTCAAAATAAATTGTACAAGCTATTATAGGTAAGGTTCAATTCTTATTATAAATGTATGCATCATAAATATATTTAATATTAAAGAAAAAATGAGGAGAAACAATTACCATCTGTCAAAGTATATTAAATATGATAAAATATTTCCCCCCCCCCAGCAACCTAAATCATATATTAATTCAAAATATGAAGACGGCTGAAGAGAAGGGAAAGCTATATACATAATCTAATTGATGTAAATAATTATATGTAAATAATCTTTGTCAGGATTAGAATGACGAATCCTGTATGGGACTTTGATCCCAGTAAAAGGCTTGTTGCTGCTGTTGTATATAGTCACAGTGTAGAAAATACTATACTATACCTACTACATATAGGTTTCTCTCTGTATTCTTAGTTCTCTTCTCTTCAATTACGCTGTAAACTGGCGAATCCTTTATAGGACGAGAGGTCCTCAATAAAGGCTTTTGTTGTTGTTGTTATATTAATTAAAAATATATTTGCTAATCTCTCTTTGTTTATATATTAAATAAAGTATCAAACATCAACCAATATATATATTTATAAATTAACAAAATAAAAGTGACTTCAAATATATATTTATTAAAATTTATATCTCAATCCCACACAATATATTAATAAGTTGATTCTACAAAATTTGATATATACTAGACAAGATATTTTGAAATGCCCATCTTTATAATTTAGAGATGAGATGTACAAAAAAGAACTTATCTTATAGGATCTTTTATTATTTCGAAAAACAAATAAAACGTTCCAAAGCATTTTCCTGTTTAGAATTCCAACATTTTTCCGCTCCAATTTTTATAATACCCAGTTTATAACGAACCATTGAAATTTTAAGGGATTTTTATCAAAAGTTGGCGCGGTTGAAGACTTTAGCTGTCATTGTGGCAACGAATTCCAGGACTCGAGACACCTACTGCTGGAATGCCCACTCTTCTTCACCGCTAGACAACAGACAATAAATAATGTTGTATATTTAAAATACAATATAACGCGGCTGATGATTGTAAAACGAAAATAAAAATTATACCGCGAATGTTTCTTTTAAAAATCGAAATTTATTTTAAAAGAGAAATAGCGACATTTCTAACTTTGAGGATGAGGTATGGAAAGGTGAAACATGAAGAGTAATGGCGAACGGAAAAATAAAAAGTGTCCAGGGGCGGGAATCGAACCCACACCCTTCTGCTTACCGGGCAGGTGCCTTGTCCACTCGGCTACCCTGGACGTATTTTTCCGTTCATAACTTATATTTAAAGTAACATTTAAAATACAATATAACGCGGCTGATGATTGTAAAACGAAAATTAAAATTATACCGCGAATGTTTCTTTTAAAAATCGAAATTTATTTTCAAAGAGAAATAGCGACATTTCTAACTTTGAGGATGAGGTATGGAAAGGTGAAACTCTTCATGTTTCACCTTTCCATACCTCATCCTCAAAGTTAGAAATGTCGCTATTTCTCTTTGAAAATAAATTTCGATTTTTAAAAGAAACATTCGCGGTATAATTTTAATTTTCGTTTTACAATCATCAGCCGCGTTATATTGTATTTTAAATGTTACTTTAAATATAAGTTATGAACGGAAAAATACGTCCAGGGTAGCCGAGTGGACAAGGCACCTGCCAGGTAAGCAGAAGGGTGTGGGTTCGATTCCCGCTCCTGGACACTTTTTATTTTTCCGTTCGCCATTACTCTTCATGCTTCACCTTTCCATACCTCATCCTCAAAGTTAGAAATGTCGCTATTTCTCTTTGAAAATAAATTTCGATTTTTAAAAGAAACATTCGCGGTATAATTTTCGTTTTACAATGTTGTATATCTATATCAATTTGTAAATAGCAGAGAGAATTATCATAGGTTCAACTATTTTTGTAGATATATTTGTGATTATATTTCTAACCTGAAAGGTTCAGGTTCCTAATATATATTATTGTTTCTTTTTTTATTTTGATTACCTTTTCTTGTATAATATGTTTATAACTTAAGAAAAAGGCATCTCCTTATCGTGCAACTGAAAGTCGCTGATGGCTTGCGCCATCTATCGGAATAAATATCAACTATTCTCGTTGATTTCTAATTATAACAGAATTGGCCAAATACCCATTCTTGATTAATCAAAAAAAGCTAACCACGGACGCGTTTCGGGCTGTTGGCCCTCATCAGCGTGGTGCAAGCTGTACCTCAACGACCAAAAAAATGGTCATTAGGGCATCCTGAAAAATCATGAAACGGGTAGAAAGTCCAGAATTGCGTGAGACCGCGTCACAATGTGGAAAAAAAAGTACAAATGTGATATTGTACTGGGATAAGGATTTTTTTCAGGATGCCCTAATGACCAATTTTTTGGTCGTTGAGGTACAGCTTGCACCACGCTGATGAGGGCCAACAGCCCGAAACGCGTCCGTGGTTACCTTTTTTGATTAATCAAGAATGGGTATTTGGCCAATTCTGGTATAATTAGAAATCAACGAGAATAGTTGATATTTATTCCGATAGATGGCGCAAGCCATCAGCAACTTTCAGTTGCACGATAAGGAGATGCCTTTTTATTAATTTATGCACCTTATTCGAGTACAATATCACATTTGTACTATTTTTTTCACAATGTTTATAACTGTTTCTGTTTTAAAAAAAAAAGTAAATCGACGCAATTATCCCTAGCCGGGATTTCACGTGTGTTGAAATAAATAAATAAATTATAGGAATATTTCCTTTTTTTCCCAAATCTCTTCAATACCATGAATATACATTTGTAGAATATATCTCAACAAGCAAATTCAGAAAAGAAGTGTGATGTTAAAGCAAATATTGAGCAGGCTTCAATCTTCAGTAATCTTTTAGTAAAGTTTAATTCTTGGCGGAAACAGGAGACGGATGTGGACGCCAATGTTGGAGCTTAGCGCAGATAACTGTGGCAAGATTGATTTCTTGAAACTCCTTTAAAAAATAGTAAACCACTTTTGTTAAATGGTTCAATTGATAGGTCGTTTAGAACATCGAATACTTGACATTTTTGTATCTTTCCTGACACCTGTCTAATAAATCTCTGAGTGAATGCCTTCTTATATATATTTAACTTACATACAATCTTTTGTAATAGAATTTATATTATTTTATTCAATATAAAATAACTTTCTCTTTATTGTAGTTAATAAAAATAGTTTCAATTAAATATACCTAATAAAATTTACTTTATCGTAAAGATAGAGGCTGCCTGGCCGGCATTCATATTTATATGAAAAATAGACACTTTGGCCAGTTAGATTTTTATTTTCTCAACGTTTCGATAAAAATATTTTGTCTTCGTCAGGAGAAGTAAATAAAAATAAAGCATTTTGCAAGGCGTTAAAAATTGTATTTACTTCTCCTGACGAAGACAAAAGATTTTTGTCGAAAGGTTGAGAAAATAAAAAACTCCAACTGGCCGAAGTGTCTATTTTTCATATAAAAATTAATTTATGAATCTAGATAGATCTTCACTTCAAGAAGATAATTGCCTCCATTTATGCCATATCTATAAAATCCTCTTCAAAACTCAAGAAAACATAAACAAAATTATAAAATGAAAGGATTTAAAAGCACGAATGTTTCTTTTATACATAATACAAACTTCTACTGCCCTTACTGCGATGAAAAAATATATTTTATAAAATTATAAAAAATCTATTTTTAATATATTTTTCATCGCAGTAAGGGCAGTAGAAGTTTGTATCATGTATAAAAGAAACATTCGTGCTTTTAAATCCTTTCATTTTATATGTATATATGACGCGTTATTGCTTTGTGTTAATAAACAAAATTATGTTCTACCAACTATCAGGTTACAGATGAATCCTTGACAGAAACACGTCAGATGCAACAATATTTTCAAAACAATGTGGGCATAGTTACCATAAATAAGGAGAGAGAGAGAAGAGATAGGTGACAGAAAATGTATTATGTTATTCAAAGAATTTTAATCTTGTAAATTGTTATTCAGCATATTGCACTTTCTACCTCTTTGTTATTTCATGTTCCTTAAGTGTGGATATTTTTGTCAAGAATAAATTGCCTTGTCATTCTCTCATGTTTGTATTTCTCCACTTTCAACTTGATACTCTATTTGATATCAAAAAGAAGTTTGTATTTTATTATTCACTAGTTCTTCAAGATATAATTTCTAGGATAAACAAAAATGATAACAAGCTTAGTTGTCCCATATTATTTTCTCTATATTTTAACACCCTTAATTTTTGTCTCTTGATATCACTGAGTTGTTATATCTTAAAATATACAGTTATTAAATAATAAAAAGACGTATATTGGATTTAATAATAGATTTATTTGCCAATATTTCGGTTGGATGAACGCCAAACCTTTATCGAGGCATTACATTTTTGTATAAACAAACTCAGCGCCGCATAATGTGCCGCATGACACTATACGGCGCTGAGTTTGTTTATACAAAAATGTAATGCCTTGATAAAGGTTTGGCGTTCAGCCAACCGAAATATTGGCAAATAAATATTTTATTAAATTCAATATACGTCTTTTTAAAAATTATTTAATGAATTAAATAAGGATTCCTCTATCTTCAAAAATATATAGTTATATTCACCACATCGATATTTCTATGTTCTTTATAAAATAATAAAAATTAACATCAATAGGTTTATTCAAAAGGATGAACTATAGCGCGTATATGCTTCTTTTTAAAGTATAAATATTTTCTCTCTGCAATGATAAAAATTTAGGAGAGTCTGGTTCATTAGTGGTGAACTCTCCCAGCGGTTTTGTCAGCTTAATCAACATGCCATTCTAACATTGTATTTGCCTGTTTTGCTTATGTATCTGGCAATAAGTTGGAGTATTCGAGGTTTAGGTATTTAAGGAGATTATAATCCTAAGATTTCAGAGAAAATGATGAATAAACTAAGCTATTCAAAAGCTAAGAAAGTACCTTTAAAAAGAAGCATACGTGATACGTTTATTTTTTCGATTAAAGATAACGTGCTTACATTACGTATAATTAAATAGTTTAATGAGAATTCGAAACTATTATAGACCCGTATGTTTCGAATTATCATAAAAGATGGCACGCTGATGTATTTTAAATAGTTTTATGTTTATGATATACTAGCGGATGTACCCGGCTTCGCCCAGGTTTTTCTCGAGGGAATGTTTGTAGTCTAGTAATAAGAAAATATACTACACCTAAAAACTATCAGAGAAAAGAGAAACCACGGAAGGTGAACAGAAAAATGCTTACAATGGATGTTATGTTTACGATATCAAGTTAAATAAAAACAAAGATAAAATTTGCATATGTTGGTCACTATAAATTTGTATATTTGTTAGGCGAAATTAGAAACATGATAAAACAATTGGGTATTTAAAAACAAATGTAGAAATAAAAGTTGAAGTATAATAAACAATGTTAAATATTAGTTTTAATTATTAATCAAGATTGTGTGTGAATATGTGAGAAAGATGTAATATCGTTGTTGTTTTCTTGGCCGACTGTTTTACATATGGTTTTATCTTAAAATTGCTTGTTTTGAATATTTTTCAGATCGAGATTATTAGCTAGTATGTAAAAAAATTAACTCTGTTGAAATTTAATTTTGTATTTATATATAAATAAAATTAACTCTGTTGATTTTTTTTTGTATTTAATCGATAACACAGCGAAGTTACGCATGTTAATGTTAGGAAATATATTTTGATGTTAAGCAAAACCTGCTCCATCTCGTTTTACATAAATGTTGAAAATTTGGTTGAAATTGATGCATTGTAACGAAAGTTTTTAGTGATGTCCACTTATGAAATTTCCATTTTATTAATATAGATATCTTCCAATATATATTCTAGATTATTATATACATTTTTTTAGCTTCATATTCACCTTAACCAACTATATATGGTAAATGTTTGCAACTCGTTTTTGGTCCGTGTAACGATTTTTAGATCTTATTATACCAGTGTATATGACTCTTAGAAATAAAAATAAAAACCTTTTTTTACTTTTACATTGAATATCATACTTTTTAAAATGTTATATTTATTCCGAATATCCTTCTTTATATACCAGCAAGGAATGTTATGAAATGGTTTTAATCATAAAACTTACTATAATGCTTTAAATAAAAAGGCATATATTGGATCAAAATATCATTTATTTTACCAATATTTCAGTTAGCTGAACGCCAACCTTTATAAAGGTATTATAACATTCTAAAGTGTGCCAACAACAAACTCAGAGCCACATAACGTCAATAGAATTAAGTTATTAAATATTTTTGCTTAAATTCAAAGGGGAGAAAAAAACACTATAATGAGTGAAAACAGATTAAAATATTATAACTATGCTGGTTATAGTTTCTATTCATATATAGATACCAAAAGGACACCCCGAAAAAGACCCAAATAATGACAAACATTTAGGGTAGGGATAAATAAATAAATGTATAAGTTAAATTATCAAATGCTATTAAATTAGATTAAACGATGCTTTTTGATTAAGGAAACTTCTTCTTTAATTATTAATTGGTTTAGACGACGTTCATCTCTTAATTATTCTTGATATATTTCCTAAATAAAAACATAAAAAGTATAAAATTCATTTTTGGTATAAATGGAAGACAATTGGAAAAAAAAATTCTAGCATCGTGATTCTAAATATGCAAGAATTATATAATTAATCTTCTCTAGAATGAAAAAGTGAATTGGCCATACCTATGGATACTATGGTATAGGGTCAAGGGTCACACTTCAAATCGGAGAAATTCTCAACCATATGATAATTTATAAGAAGAAACCAGGAATTAAATGTGATCATTTTAGCGCAATCTATCGCAAAAAATTGATATCAAATTTTAACAACAATTTTTAAAGAAAAATATAGTTCTCTCTCTCTCTCTATACAAATAAAACCTTTACTGAAATGATAAATTAAAATGGTATATCAAGGCTAATCAGTGGTGAACTCTCAAAGCGATTTTGTCAGTTTTAATCTTTAGACATCTCTATTATTATATTCATCTGATTCTCTTATAGTATCTGCATTTTAAAAGGAAATACAGAATAAGGATGTTTAAGGAAACTATAAGCAAATGCTTCTATAAGACTGTGGAAATATATACATAAATCAATGATTGAATGCCCTGAAGAATGCTAGTTCGCAAAATTAACCTTTGAGAGGTACAGGAGGTAGAGGAGTAACAAGCTCGCTAAAAAACTAGGCTCAGCTGGCCCGGATGATAGTACCCTGTAAGGGCTCCTGATCCAGGGATACAGGATGAGCAGCGTTTGTACTTTATGTTAGGAGCGGCTGCACATGGCGTCTGTTCCTCATGTCACAGGCGGCCATTTCTTTTGGAGCTAAGTTAGCCTGCCACTGAGTAGTGCTCCCAGTCTTAATGACAAAGGCAGACGCATTCTACTTCACCCAATCATGATGGTTGTCAAATCTCTTTTTCAAAGGTCTCAAGTTTTACAAGCTTGACACCCTGATATGATTGAGTGGAGATAATAAAGAAAGAAGAGACAAAAAGAATCATCATAATACGTCGCAACTCTTTTGTTGAAATCTACAATCCTATAATACAGAAGCATCTTCAATATTAACAATGTAAATAATATTGCCACATGGAAAATTAGGAAATACAAAATTCAGAATAAGACAGCAATTTATTGTAGGGCAAATACAAATTATAAATGATAAACAAAAGATAAGCAATGAGGTAAGTTTACAGAGTAGCAAAATATAAACATAAATGATATTATGATACATTATCGCGCCATCTGTTATGAAAATGCGAAACTATTATAGACGCGCATACTTATTTTAAAAATTAAACAATTTCTACTGCCCTTACTGCAATGGAAATATTAATGTATTAATAGTAGATTGAACTGACAAAACCGCTGCGAGGGTTAACCACTGATGAGCAAAGCCCTCCCATTAATTTTTCCATTGCTGTAAGGGCAATAGAAATTATTCGATTTTTAGAAGAATCATACTATAATAGTTTCGAATTTTCATAAAAAATGATACTCTGTTATTAAAATGATAAACATTTTGTTACAATATTATGCTCCAGATATTACTTTGTAAAGAAGTATGAGACCAATTAGTTGACAATAATAGGGAATAATTATTTTCAGGGAAGGAATTTTTGTGATAGCATACCATATTGATCCTCCAATTATAAACTCTTTATATTTCAAATCAATGCCTTTTTATTTTATGTATTGGAAAGGACAAGAGATCCCTGTAGAGAGAACCAAGAAGAGTTCTTGAACTTCTTTATGAGCACGACCTCCAAGATCTTGTCTAATTTAGACTAATAAAACTACCTGCTGGAATGCCCACTCTTCTTCACCGCTAGACAACAGACAATAAATAATGTTGTATATCTATATCAATTTGTAAATTGCAGAGAGAATTATTATATGTTTATCTATTTTTGTAAATATATTTATGATTTTCTTTCAAACCTGAAAGGTTCAGGTTCCTAATATATATTATTGTTTCTCTTTTTATTTCGATTACTTTTTTTTTGTGTATAATATGTTTATAACTGTTTCTGTTTAAAGAAAATGTAAATCGACGCAATTATCCCTAGCCGGGATATCGCGTTTTGTGTGTTGAAATAAAATAAATAAAATAAAAAAGTATAGGAAAAAAACTTTTTTTTATCATATTTATACGAGTTGGTGTACACTTTAATTTACAATAATAAGCTATTCCACAATTTAAAAAGGAATAAATATTCGGATGAAATATATAAAAGAATAAATATATATAGAATAGACTAAAAATATAATGTAAAAAAACAGTATAATTAGAGAATTTTTGAATTGACGATTGAGATAAAAGTTTTTATTAAATGTATTGACGTCAGGTTATAAATATTAGATTAGCTTTTAAATTTGTATGAAATGTTAAAGAAAAAATAAAATAGACTGAAAAGCAATGTAAAAAGCAGTATAATTAAAGTATTCTTTTTTTGAATTAAATATTAGAATAAACGTTTTTTATTAAAGGTATTGATGTCAAGTTATAAATATTAGATAAGGTTTTGACATCTAAATTATCGAAGTTACAAAACTTAATTACATGGATAGAGATACGATATAAAAATAATATTTTTGGTAGATTGAGCTGGTTACATCATTTCTCCCATAGGATGCACTTAAACTGCTATAGGTCTAAGTGCCAGAAACTATGGTATATAGTCGAATTTAATCGAATTTTCCCAACGTGGTATTTTGGCTTATTCACTGACATGGTCTGTATTAATTCTGTAAAGGGATTATTTATTTAAATATGTGAGAAAATAATTTTAAAAAATGAAAATGTCAGGTGTTGATATTAAAAATAAAGAAGGCATTTCCTGACCATGAGCACATGTTTCCATTTTAGATCGCAGAGCGCCATCTAAAAAGCACATGTGCTCGTGGTCAGGATATGTCTTCTATATTTTTTATAGTTAAATATACCGTTTTCATGTATTTTTAAAAGGAATAAATGCTTCTTATGAACATTAATATTAATTAGGTATGAAAAGTTTCGATTGCTACAAATTCTTTACTTCTTTTAAACGAAAAAGATTAGCTTTCGAAGGATATACTTAATATACACCATTGCAATATATATGCACTCATGGAAAAAAAACCTTAAGAAGGTGGAAAGTTTTTGAGGTTCTCTGTTCTTCTTTTCTTTTAAGATGGGACAGAAGCAATTTTGTTCACACTTAGTTATATATATGTTGTAATGTGTATGAGTATCTGAACAAACTCGCTACGACTTACAAGTTGAACTGAATATTTATTCAATCTAGCAATCTTCTTATATACAAGATAGAGATAAAAAGGAAATAATTTACATAAGTTTTTTTAAAACAATTGACAAATGGAATAATTTTGCATAGTTAACAATAGGTAACAAATATAACACTTAACATATGTTATTTACATATCACAACATGTTTCCCCTCTGCTACAACAATTAAAGAATGTCACGAATCTAGACAACCATCAACAATCAGATCAGGCAAATCAAAAGGCGGTTGACATGCCTCCCCTCTACTTAAAAACAAAATCTTTGTGGTTTTTTTAACTCTCTTCCAAACCTTTAAAATCGGGGCCTTCCGGATGGTTCTGGTGAAATCCCAGCGGATGTAGTCGCGCCTTCCCTCTGGTCAATATTGGTCTCTTCACTTGACCGCTGTATCGGGGCTGTGGATGACTCGCCCATCGTTGGACTGTCGCAATGCGGATGTTGAGCTTCTGGGGAGGCGGTAATTGGTTCTGAAGACAACTGGCTTTTTTTCGTTGCCTCCATCCCTTGGCCTAATAAATTGTTGATTTCTTATCAACCTATTTCCCGATGGTGTCACAACTTCAAAGCTCTGAGGAGAATCAGCCTGCGCTGAAATCTTCACCGGTGTCCATGTCTCCCTTGGATGTATTTGACACCATGCATCCTCTCCTACATTGACCTTGGGATAGCTTTTACTATTTCTGTCATACTGCTGTTTCATTGAGCTCTGTCTTTTTCTTTTGGCATTCTCTATACTTCTCCAATTAGTTTGATACGGTCTATATAGCGGTGTAATTCTGGGGATTTGACATCGAAGGCTCCTCGATAAACATAGCTGTGCGGGTGACGGTAGGTCATTTTTTGGTGTATTCCTATATGCCAGAATAGCCAGATATGGGTCGGACCCTTCATCTCTACATTTAATTAATTGATTTTTTATTGTTTGAATGTTTCTCTCGGCCAGACCATTAGATCTATGAAGGTGTGGACTTGAAAATAGCTGTTTTATACCCCATCTTATACAGAAGTCAGTCATAATTTCTGAGCGAAACGGTGGTCCATTGTCGGACATCATGGTTTCCGGAATCCCGAATCGTGCAAATGTTTCTCTCAATTTATTTTTTACATTAATCGCCGTAGGTGGGTCCAATGTAAATACCTCCGGGTAGCCACTATATCTGTCGACCACTAACAAATGGGGCTTTTTCTGAATATAAAATATGTCCAATGATACTGTCTGCCATGGATAATCTGGAACTGGGAAAGGTTTTAACAGCTGCCGTATTTTTGATTTCTGATGTTTTTGACAAATTTCACAATTTTTTACTTTTTCAGCAATGTCGATGGACATTCTCGGCCAAAATAAAGATTCTCGCGCCAAACCCTGAATTGCAGATATCCCTTGGTGCGATTGGTGCAACAAATTAAGCATATTATTCCTTTGTGTCTTCGGAATCACTATGGCCGATCCTATACATAATAGATCATTCCATAAATATAAACGGTGTCTGAAATCGAAAAATACTTTGGCATCTTCATCGACGTCTTTTTTGCATATAGGCCATCCCTCAATCACATAATCGATTACTTTAACCAAAACAGGATCCTCTCGGGTATCTTTCTGCATCGCTGCCAGTTTTTCGTCCGATATATTAACACGTACCATCTTGACCATTCTTTTGTCCTCAAGAAAAGGCGTTGGTAGTTCGTCCATGGGGTGAGTATCCCTGGATAGGGTATCAGCCACAATCAAGTATTTTCCTGGTTTGTACTGCAATTTGAAGTCAAATGCTATAAGCTTCATTACTAATCTTTGTAGACGCGGAGATATATCACTCAGCGGTTTTTTGACTAGAGGCAATAAAGGCTGGTGATCCGTCTGGACAACGAAAGTGTGTCCTGATAATAGATATTCGAACTTTTTGCATCCATAATAAACACTCAGTAACTCCTTCTCAATCTGAGAGTACTGTTTCTGCGAGTCGCTAAATGACGCGGATGCGAATGCTAGAGGTCGATCTTCCTGTAGCAGAGCAGCTCCCATTGCATCTTTGCTGGCATCACATTGCAAGATCAGCATCTTGCTTTTGTCAAAATGTGCCAACGAAGGAGCATTCCTCACGCATTCCTTAATATGATCGAATTCCCCATCCTGTTTAGGCCCCCAATGCCAGACAACATTCTTTCTTAATATTCCTCTTATATTGGATGTGGACGCAGCTAAATTTGGAATGAATTTTCCTAAGTAATTATAAAGACCCATGATTCTTTGCAGCGACTTTTTATCCTCTGGCCTTTTAAAGGTAATTAATTTATCAATCTTATTTGGCTCTGGATCAATTCCATTTTGTGATATCAAATGGCCCAAGAAACGAACCTTCGTTAGACATATTTGAGCCTTTGTTAAATCAAATTTGATATTTTTTCTTTTGCTTTTTCTAGAATTCCCTTTAATTTTTTATTGTGCTCTTGAATGGTATCCGCATATATCAGCAAATCGTCTACATATGTAATATTTTGAAAGCTATCCCTAAAGATATTCGTCATTTTCTCAACAAAAATTTGTGCCGATATTTTCAAACCAAATGGCAATCGGTTATATCTGAATTTGCCAAATGGCGTGGTCATCACCAACAGATCTCTGCATTCCTTTGCAACCGGAATATGCCAATAGGCTGATTTCACGTCTAACACGGTATAATACTTAGCTTTGGGTATCTCGTGCAATAGTTCAGCTGGAGCCGGAGTCTGGAAATGTCTTCCCACAAGGGCCTCATTTAATTTCCGAGGATCCAGGCATATTCTGATTTGACCAGATTTTTTTTTTTTTACAACGACCATAGGATGAGACCACTCTGTTTCATGATATATTTTTGTTACGATTCCTTGCTTCACCATCTTTTCCAATTCAGACTGAACTTCGGCTCCGAAGCTTGTTGGGATGCGCCTGGGAGGGACTTGCACAGGAGAATATTCAGGCTTTGTGTAAATCTTACATTCCGAGTTGATTAATCCTACTCCTTGAAATACTTCGTGGTATTGTTCGAGGATTTTTTGAGTTTCAGAACACAATTTCATTTCATCCGTGTTTATATGATTAATTCGCCTCAATATTTCAAGCTTCTCGCAAGTATCGCCCGTGATAAGTGTCTGCGCCTCTACATCGGCTACGATAAATTCAAACATTCCATTCTTTTCACCATATTGGCATAGCACATTGCATTTGCCGACGATAGACAATTCTGTATTTCCATATGCGAACGCCTTTAATGACGTGGGTCTGATTTCTGGTCTTGATGGCCATTGGTTTATTACTTTATGAGGAAGCACATTTATCTGTGCGCCAGTGTCCAAATGTACCGTGGTCTTCTTGCCATTAATAATGATTACCGCGGACCACTTGTCCGACCGAACAGTCTTTACAGCAACTTCATTTAGATTTATCTCGTCACAGGATTCTTCAGCTTCACTTTCCGCTAAGAGATTTCTTATACGTTTTGTTCGGCAAACTACTGAGAAATGATTGGTTTTTCCGCATGCATTACATTTCTTCCCATACGCTGGACACTTTCCATACTTGTGTCGTTGTCCACACCACTTACATGGTTCTATTATTCTTTCTCTTCTCGGGTTTATACCGCTTGGTCCTGCTTCTGCATTTTCCATTTGAATTGTATCTTTCACCCAATTACGTTTTTCATTTTTTTCAATCATTTTTTGCTCATTCAACGATGCTACTTGTGAACATGTTGACTCGGAGATCATAGCTATCGAAATTGCCCTTGGTAGTGTCAACTGTGGATCTTCTAACAATTTTCTTTTCACTTCTCGGTCAAGTATTCCAATTATAAGGCGATCCCTTATGAGAGATTCTGTTAAATTCTCGAATTCACATTCTTGTGCCAGATGCTTTACTTCTGTGACAAATTCCATGATTCCCTGCCTTTCCTTTTGTACACAGGTAAAAAATGCATTTCTCCTTTGAATCGTATTTTTGAAGGGCTTAAAATGGTTCGTAAACATATCAAGCATTTCCTTTACATTTGGGTAAGTATCATTTTCACTTATGTGAAATGTCTTGTATATCATCACTGTTTTCTCACCAGCAATATGCTTCAAGATTGCTCGCTGACGCACCAGCGGCATGCTTTCTAAATTTACCGCTATTGCAAAAATTTCAAACGACTCTCTCCAGGTCTCCCATTTTTTCTCGTTGCTGTACGGGACAAATTCCGCCGGCGGCTTGATTCCTTCCATTCTACTCACTGTTGAATTAATCTGTTTTAATTCGATACTTTTGTCGACTGCGCCATGTTGTAATGTGTATGAGTTGTCTGAACAAACTCGCTACGACTTACAAGTTGAACTGAATATTTATTCAATCTAGCAATCTTCTTATATACAAGATAGAGATAAAAAGGAAATAATTTACATAAGTTTTTTTTTTAAACAATTGACAAATGGAATAATTTTGCATAGTTAACAATAGGTAACAAATATAACACTTAACATAGGTTATTTACATATCACAACATATGGAAATTTGGCTGAGAGGAAATTGATCTATAAAACCATAGGGCGCCTCTAAGGTTAAAATAAACATCGAAACTAGACGCTATCTATTGACTGTTGCCGCAAAATAGCGGCCTCGGATCGGTGACAAAGTCACAACATCAGCTTCAGCAAACTGACAAGCGTCCACCCGGAGATCATGGTTTCGGGCTAATGGCCCTCGTCTGCACAATGCGGATTTTATTCCATGATATTCACAAGGGAAGATTGTCACAAGATGAAGATTCCATTATATCCCTTGTGGATCTAATAGATAATGGTCCGCCCTAGACTGACGAGGGCCATTAACCCGAAACCATGGTCTCTAGGTGGACGCTTCTCAGTTTGCCAAAGCTGGTGTTGTGGCTTTGTCACCAACCGTAAGCCGCTAGTTTGTAGTGACGGTCAATAGATGGCGTCTAGTTTCGATGTTTATTTTAACGGGAAAGGCACTCTATGCTTTTATATAATGGTTATATACATATAATGATTCAAATTATTAGCTATGTCTCCTGTAATGTTACAACTATATACAAAATAGATTTAATATAAATAATTACGATGTAGATTTTGATATAATCTTAATAAATGATTCAATTAAATAACTTGGGATATGGAGAAGATCATTATAGATTCCACTCAACATAGAAATTGAATGAAATACAATCTATAAATATATTGTTCTGAAACCATCAATTTTGGATCATTAAAATTCTATCATTCTATGTATTATTTAGATACAATACATTTACCTTATTTTGCCTCAAGATGGTTCAACATCGAGTTTATTGATTTTGTAAAAAATAAATAGATATGTTTGAACTCTTCTGTGTCAATGAGAGGTAGAAAACCTAATAGAATTTCATTAATAGAACGAATAAACGTATATTTGTATCATAATATATAATATATTGTGGCGAAGAAATAATTTATATTTTATCATTTAATTATTCAATGAAATATTTAAAACAGATTTATTATTTTATATTCGTAAAATTATGATATAGGTTGCCAAGCTTGCTTCTCGATATTATCTAGCTGTAGATAGTTGGGTTGGTTTGTTGATAATTGTCGACTAGACGTACTGACGTCATCAATAAATACTTTGACATCTTAAGATATTCCAAGACTCGAATTCTACGCTACAATATTAAACCCTCCTAAAGTGTGGCATGAAATTTAGAAAATAATAAAAACAAATTGGTGATTTTATTGAGTCCAATTTACTTCCTTATTCTCGAACAAGGTTTTCTGCTATACTCATCCCTTAAAATGACTACGTTGGTATCGTAGCGAATTGTTCAAGGTTTTCTTAGCTCTATTTTAAGTGGTCTGTGGTTAAAATTACCATTATTTACTAATCACATGAATTATCAATGTCACAGTTTATTCTTTATATGTTTATTTTTTGCTTATCCCTAGTACACGTGGTACAGGCCATGATAATCATGGTGAGTAGAAGTAGGCGACTGCTTTTACTGTAAGTTCGCCACATGTCTACACATGTGAAAAGCAGTTCGACTTTTCACTTATAAATGTGCAATAGCCCCGTTTGGTTACTTGCACTCGCTGGTGGGGTTGAACTTTTGCAAGAATCGGGAGCCATTGGAGCCTAATATTTTAATCGAATCCAGGTCGTAGCGGTCGAAAACCAACGGTTTAGACCATCCTTCCACCGACCGCCCTTCTTGATATGTGATGAATAAAAATATAACTATCTTCCCAATTCTATTTACCTAAAATCTCTTTGTTCAAGTAAAGATTTAACATGTATATTGCGTTTAGGAATATTTATATTGAGGGCTTCACAATTATAATTGAGTTTAAAAATATATATAATAATAGATATTAGAAACAAAATAGAAGAGGAAGTAGGTTTGAAGACTACAAAACCTAGGTTTCTATATTTCTATATTTTTTTTATTCACACACACATACACCCCAGGGAGGTATATTTGAAATAATTACACATATTTCTATTAATATGAAATGAAAACATTAAGGCACAAATCTTTCTTTTATACATAAAACAAACTTCTACTCTTCTTGCTGAGATGAAAAATATATTAGGAGGACTTTGGCTGATTGGTTGTGAACCAAGTCTTCTCAATTATTTTGTATATTGTTAATATACTTGTATTTTTCATCGCAGTAAGGGCAGTGGAAAGAAAAATTTGTTCTACGTGTAATAGAAACAGTTTTAATGTATTAAATTCCCAATAGATGGTGTGTTATTGATTTATTCTAATTTCTATTAATGTAGCTTATAATAAAAATTAATATTATATTTTTACTATACTATTATATTTAAAATACAATATAACGCGGCTGATGATTGTAAAACGAAAATTAAAATTATACCGCGAATGTTTCTTTTTAAAAATCGAAATTTATTTTCAAAGAGAAATAGCGACATTTCTAACTTTGAGGATGAGGTATGGAAAGGTGAAACATGAAGAGTAATGGAGAACGGAAAAATAAAAAGTGTCCAGAGGCGGGAACTTTTTATTTTTCCGTTCTCCATTACTCTTCATGTTTCACCTTTCCATACCTCATCCTCAAAGTTAGAAATGTCGCTATTTCTCTTTGAAAATAAATTTCGATTTTTAAAAAGAAACATTCGCGGTATAATTTTAATTTTCGTTTTACAATCATCAGCCGCGTTATATTGTATTTTAAATGTTACTTTAAATATAAGTTATGAACGGAAAAATACGTCCAGGGTAGCCGAGTGGACAAGGCACCTGCCCGGTAAGCAGAAGGGTGTGGGTTCGTTTCCCGCCTCTGGACACTTTTTATTTTTCCGTTCTCCATTACTCTTCATGTTTCACCTTTCCATACCTCATCCTCAAAGTTAGAAATGTCGCTATTTCTCTTTGAAAATAAATTTCGATTTTTAAAAAGAAACATTCGCGGTATAATTTTAATTTTCGTTATACTATTATATGTTACATATTATTATATTATATATTTTATGATAAGGCACAATTTGGTTTATAGATTATAAACACAATGTAATAAGACCAAATCCAAATAAATAGTGTGTGACGTTTCGGTAACAGCGTTGTTACCATCTTCAGACAAAAGTACTGAATGATATAAAATATCACAGAATGATTTAAATAGTTACTGTTATCAAGGGTGTAATTATCTACTATCTTGTTTACACACTTGATAGCAGTAACTATTTAAAACATGCTGTGATTTTTTTTCTCATTCAGCACTTTTGTTTGAAGATGGTAACAATACTGTTACCGAAACGTCACAAACTATTTATTTATTTGGATTTGGTCTTATTACCTTGTGATTATATAATTTACTAATATACCAGGGAACAAGGTAATAATCAACGTTCAGTTTATTTCTGTTCCACTAGATGGCGCTCTGCCGTCTAAATATTTCATATGAACGTGGTCTGGATATGCCACATTTAATTTTATCTTTGACAATTGACAATTAAAATAATTTTATTGACATCTTGTCAATACATTTAAAGTGCACAGTCTGCACTATTTGAAAAAAGAAAATATGCATTATATACACTATGTACATTGAATATGGCGCCTCTGCCAGCACTGCAGAGTTTGGTGGAGATTCGCCAGTGGGTCTCCAGCGACACCACGCATTTCGTGATCTAGGAAGAAAACGTAGATCGCGTATTTCGCCGCTGAGGAGATGGTGATGGCGTGGTTCTCGAGACCAACTGGAATTGATTGGTAGTTATTAATAAAAACAATAATTAATATTTAGATATTAAAATTTCCAGATTAACTCTCCATTTAACAGCCTCTTTCTAAAATATTTTCGTTCTTTTACATCAGGAAATAATCATTTTATAAATATTTTATTTTTGTGTGAAGGGAAATTTGAAGAGAATTCTCTACATTTTCGAGGAATATCTTAAAAATTGTTTGTTTGATTTACATAATGTGATTTTTTACTTTTGAAAAACGTCAGCTATTTGGAGAAATGTTTATTTAATAAATACAAATTGAGCGTCATTTTTTCCTTCCCAAGTAATAAAAATATATTTTTGATTATTCCACTCTGGAGATGTATCATCTTAGTTTATATACATGTTAAATATATATTTGAAGATATTTTTGATATGTAACTTTGAAAATAATTTTATAGAAAGGCGTATAGAGTTATTTTCTTTCATACATAATATTGGAATATAGAATGCTATTGTATTAATATAAAAAACATTAAAACATATTATATCTCTTTCTATTTATAAATATATATATATATAGATGGAAATTTTTCCGGGATGATATTGATCTAAAGAGACAAAGGTCGCCTCTCCCGTCAAAATAGACGTCAAAACCAGACGCCATCTATTGACCGTCGCCGCAAATTAGCCGCCTCGAGTCGGTGACAAAGCCACAACACCAGCTTTGGCAAATTGAAAAGCGTCCACCTAGATTTCATGTGGATCTCATGGATTAAAGTCCGCCCTAGACTGTCGAGGGCCATTAGCCCGAAACCATGGTCTCTAGGTGGACGCTTTTCAGTTTGCCAAAGCTGGTGTTGTGGCTTTGTCACCGACCCGAGGCCGCTAGTTTGAGGCGACGGTAAATAGATGGCGTCTGTTTTTGACGTCTATTTTGACGGGAGAGACGACCTTTGTCTCTTTAGGTATATATATATACATATAAATTATGTATAGTTACAATGATCGCTATTATGTACTCGCCTTATAAAGGCCTGTATATTACCATCACCCAAATTACAATATATAAGTTACTATTGTTCTAAAAATTGAGAAATCCCTAAATAGATACTAAATTAAAAAGGCATATATTGGATCAAAAGATAATGTATTTACCAATATTTCGGTTGGCTGAACGCCAACCTTTTTCAAGGTACAACATTGTATTTATGTCAACTACAGACTCATCGCTACCTAACGTCAATAGAAATATATATTTTTAACTCAATTCAATTGACGTTAGGTGGCGTTGAGTTTGTTGTTGACATAAATACATTGTTATACCTTGTAAAAGGTTGGCGTTCAGTCAACTGAAATATTAGTAAATAAATTATTAATTTGTAAAACAACACTTGAAATTACACCGCATGAGTTTCTTTTCAATGAAAAATCAAAATTTATTTCAAGGTGAAATATCGACTATTTCTAACCTTTTTGGATGAGGTATGAAAGGGTAAATTATGAATCATGCGGTGTAACTTCAAGTGTTGTTTTACAATCACAAGCCGCAGTGTATCATATTGTATTATAAATTATTAATTTGATACAATATATGCCTTTTTAATTAAAGAAGTTACTATATGTCAAAATATACAAAAATTCACACACATTAGGGCTCTGAATGTCCATACACGAATACCTCGAATTTTTTTCGATCGAATAAATAAATATTTATAGATGTTTTGGAGAATATATCATATAAAATAAATGGGGCGATAAAAAACATGGTTTCAGCTGCGAAGACGTATCATCCTTTATAGATGTAGTCAAATAAACAAAATATCCATTTTTTGGACGAAATCGTTTTCTTTAGATTTTGTTTTATCCACCGGTATTGACAAATATTGCAATAGTCGGGAATATTAGGGATATTTATTATCATTGCTTTTCAGATATCTACGTGAATCTTTGATATCTAACATAATGAGGTTATGGTGGTAAACGCTAATTTATACATATTTAACGAGAACATTCTATTTTTATTAGAATAGGTTTATGAAATATTCAAATTATTGTCATAAGTTCAATAGTACAATATTTGAAATAAAAATCTACCTTTTTTTTTCTTTTGGAAATATGTTTTGATTTTGCGGTTATAGGTGTAATTCAGAGAGGAATTTACTGCCTGTTTTTCAATTCCGGTTATATTTAAGATAAAGCTTGATTTATGAAACCAATATGGAAATATGAATTTAAATTTATTCTTGTCTGTCAAAACTGGATTGAGTCATCCAAAACATAGACTCTCAAATGAACTTTCTTGGCATATAAAGTAATCGCCGAGAAGAAATATTAAGAGAAAATATGTAAATAGGAAATTCTGTTAAATTTGGGTAGATACCACAGAAATTATGTTTAACAGGGCATCATTGTCAAACAGCCTATAAGCTAGGGATGAGAACCACAAAATATATATTTTTATAAGTACTAAGAATTATAAATGACGATAAAGTTACTTTATTTATCGTAGAACTTAGATTTTGCAATATTTATTCTTGTGACGTAAAATAAGTAAATATACCTTCATTAGACTTTTAACTCAATTAAACTTCTTCACTGTCTGTATAAAGCGTTCAAAGATAAAATATATATCAACGATTCAATATATCATTGAAAACAATAAATTTCTTTATTAAATAATGTGCAACTATGTGCAAATGACTGCAACTACTCTAACTGGGGCTCTCTTATAAGTGCAAAAGTCAAACTTTTTTCACCTGTGTAGACATGTAGTGCACCTACAGTAAGAGCAGCCGCTTACGGCCCCCACTATGATTATCATGGCCTGTACCACATGTACTTGGGATAATAAAATAAATTTCAAAATATATCTCCCTTAAAAGATATGGAATTATTAAGATTTTGATTTTCGATTATTTAATAAAATATTTTTGAGATTTATTTTACAATAGTATGGATACAAACTCATTTACAGTGATGGAGCCATTCTTTCCAACTTTGAATTCTTTAAGAAAGAAAAAAGACATCTCCTTATCACCTTTCAACAATATTTTTCACTTTGAATTCTTTGTAGAGTCATTTATATCTATAATTCTAGTTGTTCTCGAGGACCACGCCATCACCATCTCCTCAGCGGCGAAGTACGCGATCTACGTATTCTTCGTATATCACGAAATACGTGGTGTCGCTGGAGATCCGCTGGTGATTCTCCACCAAACTCTGCAGCGCTGACAGAGGCGCCATATTCATTGTATATAGTGTATATAATTCATATTATATATTTTTAAATAGTGCAGACTGTGCACTTTGAATGTATTGACAAGTTGTCAATAAAATATTTTATTGTCAAATTCAATTGTCTATAAATTTATATATTTCAAGTTATTAGGTCAAACTTCTAAACGCACTCTTTTATAGGAATAATTTAATATTAAGATACTGAAACTTAATTCTCTTTATATATTTATGTTACTCTTCTCTCATAAATTTGAACCACACGCTAATCTATCTCTATTGAATAAACTCTATTCAAAATTGAATTCCACTTTTTAAATAGATGCATAGCTTTCGAATTAAAAACATTATAACGTCTCTTTTCTATTCAATATATATCTGTTTTATATATATAAATGAATATATTACTCATTATATATAATTCTATTGCCTTCAAAATTTATGTTGGAAATATTTTCTTCTTTTTCGTTAACCAATATGGGAATGCAAATTCACAGACAATGCGAAATTGTGTAAATAGAATTTGGAATCATGTCATTGTAGAATAAAATAACCGTTGCTTAGCTAAAGAATGTAATCTATTTAAGCCTTATTTTTGTTAGTTAAACAAGCCACACATCGTCGCGTGTTTTCATATGCAAATTTAATCAACGTACCATCTTCTAATTAACAATCTTTACAAACAATTTTTTTACTGATTTGCCATTTAACCAATTCACTAGCATGTTGTACCGCTTGATTATCATTGAAATTTGCTTGTAATTTGTTGCAATTAATTGTTTTGCTTATTTGAATACACATTCTAATTTGGATTTGTATAATGCATTGAGTATTTGAACACAATGAAGGTTTTGTGGCCACTATATTTTTGTTAGTCTTCAATTAGATTTCAATCTTTTTCGTTGTAACAGTGAGATACATTGTGCTATCTTTAAAATGAAGATGAATATTGAGATCATATTGAAATAGGTTTTTAATTTCACAAAGCGCCTTTATATATATATTGTCTACTTTTTCCTAATCCTAAATAAATGACAATCCGCTAAGGAAATAAATTTCGACCTCTTCCCTCTACTTGCTTGTCTCTTTTATTTATACTTCTACTGAGGGGATTGAAAAATCAACAAGTTTCTTTATCCTGTTTATCTTATAACAGAACTTATTCATCTATTACGATGCACTAGCGCGCCATCTGTTATCAAATTACGAAACTATTTTAGACGCGTAATATTCTTTTTAAAATAAAACAATTTCTACTGCCCTTACTGCAATGGAAAAATTAAAGGGAGGGCCTGGCTCATCAGTGGTGAACCCTCCCAGCGATGGTTTAATGGTAGATTAAACTGGCGAAACCGCTGGGAGGGTTCACCACTGATGAGCCAGGCCCTCCCTTTAATTTTTACATTGCAGTAAGGGCAGTAGAAATTGTTTTATTTTAAAAAGAATATTACGCGTCTAAAATAGTTTCGTAATTTTATTCATCTATATTTAACTTTCATTGACCCTTTCTAAGGCATGCTTCCTAATATTCTACGATATACGAATATATACGAGTCGTCAAAACTCTTTTGTTAATACGATACATGTCTATATAGAGCTATCTGTATAAATACAGAATTCGTGTAGCGCTCCTTTAGCACTACGCTCACTTGATTCACAAAAATGACTATATTTTGTTAACTCTCAATTTATATTGATACGATATAAAGAGGATGAGGATATTCTTGTAGAGTATGAAATGAAATATTTTGAGCTGAAACGTCTTTTAACTGGTCTAAAACATGAGACATATATACGACTAGAATGCAAGTCGGTAAATGAACAAAAACATAAAAAAATATGATAAGTAGACTAATAAAATTATACATACACTAATTGACAAAAAATATGGATTTAAATTTTTTGATGTCACTTGTTATCTGCGTTTTGAAGGATACAGAGGCAATTTTGTTCATATTTGGTTATCTTAGGTGTCTTCAATAAATGTCACTGTGTATTAAATATATTTCAGAGCTGTTGTCTAAATCCAGATATTCATGCCACAACTTCATTAGGTTTTGTCCATGAGTGTATAGGCAACGAATAAAATATGTTTTAGTTGTTTACAAAGGTTATCAAGACTATAAACTACAGGAATGACAGGGTAGTTGATTAGTTACACATACGCTTTAAGATATATATAGCTTGGGTTACCCCTAAATGTTAAGTAGGGTTATTATTTTCCTCGAAAATATTAAGATAATTTAAATAAAATTGACGTACCTTTTTTGAATCAAAGATAAATAAACATCATGGAATATATAATGGGAAAAAGACAGATATTCTTCTTTTTTTCTTATTTCCACTCAATCATATTAGGGTATCAAGCTTGTAGAGCTTGACAACCATCATGATTGGGTGAAGTAGAATGCGTCTGCCTTTGTCATTAAGACCGAAAGCACTACTTAGTAGCAGGCCGACTTAGCTCCAAAATAAATGGCTGCCTCTGACATGAGGAACAGACACCATGTGGAGTACAGATATCCTGTATCCCAGGAGTCCTTACAGGGTACTATCAGCAGGGTCAGCTGAGCCCAGATTTTCAGTGAGCTTTTTACTGCTCCCCCTCCTCCTTTTCTTCCGGGCCTGGGACCGGCAAAATGGCAGAGTAGAAAAAATATTTGAATAGAAAAATTTGAAGTTTAATATCGATATCAAAAGGAGAGAGAATCCTCAAATTATACGTATTATATATATCATTGTTTTTATTATAAAATGAAATGATTTAAAAGCACGAATGTTTCTTTTATACATAATACAAACTTCTACTGCCCTTACTGCGGTGAAAAAATATATTGGGAGGGCTTGGCTCATCAGTGGCGAACCCTCCCAGCGGTTTCGCCAATTTAATCCACCAGACCGCTTCTCAGAGCTCTAATACTGTATTGGACGATTCTGCTTAAATACGCAGCACTGAAGGATGGAATCACAGAAATGGTTTTCAAGAAAACTTTGGACATAAGCTTATAGAATATATTTGTGTGTGTGAATATAAAGAAATTATCGTTCCCTTTCGGGAATATAATTTTATATATTAAAAATATAAAAGGCATCTCCTGACCACGAGCACATGTGCTTTATATATATATATATATATAAATTTATTTGAATTATTATTATATTATTACCTCTCACGCATAGGACCTCTCTTCATATAAGACGTTTTTTTTATAAAATAAAAGTTTATTTTCAAATTAATATGTATTAGAAAATTATATCTTTCATTTTATATCTTATAAATATTTTATATTTATAATAACTTATATATATATTATTTTCTTTCCCCCTCTAAATTAAATTTATAAATAAGCGTATAGATAACGCTCTAAGTCGAAATAAAGAAATAAAGTATAGATGAAAATATTTATTTTGAAATAATTTCGTGATTTTTTTTATTTTCCTATTTTTATTTCTTTAATATATATAATATATACGCTCTTTATTATATAAATAAGTATATAGTGTGTGTAGAGTGATTTAAATATATAATATCTTAATATTTAGGGAATATATTTCACTGAATATAGGAATCTATGATAACAACCTTTGTTGTATTTTTGTTGAAGGCCACACTTTGAGGTGAATATTTTAAGAAATGTTCTTGATTTTTATTATATTCTGTAATGAAGTAAGCTGAATTTTCTAAAGTTTGGGAGATAAATCGCAAAAAGATAAAAGCTTAAATGGTGTCCATATAGAAGTTCATTAACAATAATTAAATTCATCTATATTTCGGAAAACATGGCGAAGATTACGTCATTGAAAAGACAAATCTGATATAAACTAAACCATACGAAAATCAATATGTTGATATTTATTTGAATATCTGAATATTATTATAACAAATCAAAGGCATTAAGCGAACATTTGGATATTAATCGATAAAAGATTAAAAGTAAATGTGCAATTTGCCTCAAGTTGGAAACAAGGAAACAACCTGATGAAAGTTGAAACATGCTTAATTGCTTTACTTTCAATCTCACTCAGCTTACAATTACGCTGATATCATATAGAACAATATAATAGCAAGTTTCATCTCGGAAACCTCTCAGGAATTTGATTTAGCAAATATTACACAAGTTATGCCATTTGAGGAATAAATTTAATTATCTTGGAATAAGTTCATTAGAAGAATAATTCCAATGATGATTTGGTTGTCTAAAGAATAATAGAAACAAATATAATTATGAAAAATATGGCCATATTTTTTATTGATTTGATCATATATTATGCATGAAATAACATTGAATAAATGAAGCTTAATTGCATTAACAATCGCTGTGAAGTAGCTCAAGTGGTGTTTCATGGAAACAAAATTCAAGTTGACACACAATGTTAAAAGTCTGAATCAATATATATACTCTTTATATTAAAATTTTTGTTTATGAATAATGTCAAATATTCTTATATCAATAAGATATTAATGATGTGTTAAAATGGTTATTTAGGTGTATGATTACCATGAGAACTCTGATTTCAAGATATGAAGCTCAAATATTGATTTAAAATATTAGAAGGCGGCGTTAAAACTCTGGAACATCTTGAAAGTAGCGAAGAGACCATGAAAACATGATGGCAGGTTTTGGGTCGCAACATATGGTCTTTGGTTAAGACCTATTTGGAACCTAATACTGTCATCTGGCCCCTTCGCATAAGCGCATCATTGAATCCTAATTTCAGGTATATAAAATAATTAGATAAAACTATTCATTATAGAGTAAATGTAGGCAATTACATATTTAAATCGCATTATTCGCATATTCATGTTTATGATTCTACAAAGGGATCCAAATGGATTCTACAAATGGAATAAAAATTGTTCTGGTAAGAAAAATAATCATGCTAATGAGACTTCATTTTCTACTCTAATTTATTTCACTAATTGTATATCTCCATTATAATCTCTTCTGAAGAGATTAGAAAATATTATTGTGCGAACAGGTGTTGTTTTATATACAACAATTATTCAATAAATTCATGTTTTTAGATATAGATGACATTGCTGAAGTAAGTTGTTGTTGTCACTATGAACAGGTATTCTTTCAACTCCAAATTTGTTCTGATTTATCAGTAATTTCAGAGATTCGTACCATTCTGATATTGATTCACCTTTCATATATATCGCAGTCTTAATATATATTCAAGGAGATTCAAACACTTCATTATAACCTGCAGAAATATCTTTGCTATTAATTATCCATCAAATAAAGAACTGAGCTAATCAAAGTTATTGATTTTCTTTAGCGATAAGAGCCACGATATTACCTCCATTTCTTGGCATTATTTAGCAGAATGTCCATTACACACCTTGAATATACAGGGGTATTTAAGAGAGATTTCTGAGATATTATCAGTCTTATATATTAAAATATAATATCAGAAAAGCATTAAAATTATTGGCTTTTTTTTTCAAGGCAACCAAACAATTTTTAAACTTTTAGCCACATATGCGATCCATATACAAATTGAGAATAACATGAAAAATTCTTCTCTTTTGAAACCAAAATTTCCCTAATAATTCATTTTTAATTTAATATTCAATATATAAATTCTTTTATGTATTAAAAGTGGTAACAATACCAAATTCGCGTATTCTATTTAGAATAATATTTAAATTTAATTATTCCCCAAAATGCAAAGGTTTTCTCGCAAATTATAGTAGAAAAGAGATACCAAATAATGTAGAAAATTTCATAAACCGTGCACAAATCAACTAAGATTATTGTGCAATTGAGGTAGACGCAATTTTAGTTCACACCCAAGCATTTTCCTTCTGAATCACAACTGGAAGTTGAAGAAAAGAATGTATTAGAAAACAATCACAGAAATATATCAGCGTTATCTTCTTAAATTACCGCAAACAAACGACAATAGACTAAATAATAGAAATAGCCAATGATATAAATCTCTGGATATTTTTATCCATTTCATCCAATAGTTACCTATATTGTTATACTTTTATCCGCTTATACAGACTTTCTTTTGGGTAAATACCTATTCATACCCAGTATGTACCTATATATTATATACATATATTATATAAAAAATATTTCTGCTCTCTTATTTTGGTATATTGTGGGTTGTTTGATCACATTATGATACTGTTTTGCAGTCGTAGGAATAATACTAAAAATAGTTCAGATCATTAATTGCTTTAATTGAGCTGAAGGAATATATAAAAACATAATTTGATAAAAGTACTGCCTGGCTTAAGGCGTAAGAATAAAAAATGAAAAACTTATTTACATAATGTACAAAAGGTTTGAGCCGGCCATCGGGAAACAACAAAAATTAGTTTTTATAGGGCAAGCGTGACCTCTGGCGGTCGATTTAGCAGAGTATTTGAATCTATAAAATATAACCCTAAATAAAATAATATTTTAATATAACATATATATATCTTTCAGTGTTAATCTAGTTGTAGCTTTGTACAAATGAAATGAAGGTGAATGTAGATCGTTGATGGAAACACTATTGTTACAGCAGCATCCCATATTTATATATGGCTTTGTTAACCATATACGAGTCAATCATATACGGATGGTATGTAACCTTCTATAGCATATTTAAAGTATGCTAGCGTGATAGCATTGTGTCGTGAGGTAATTACACAACCCGCACGACCCTTGCATGACATAATTATAAACTACTACGGTCATACAACACGTGGTTTATGGTGCCACTCTATTCAGAATCAGGTAGTCTATTCCGACCTATGTGTATTCCTCTATATACAGGGTGATCCAAAAGTCCCGCACAACTTTAAAAATTAATAACTCCGCGATTATTTGCGCTAGAGCAATGCGGTAAACACCATTGTGTTCAGAATGCAATGGGATTTTTTTATGGCAAATAATGAAAATTTCGAAATTGATTTTAGTTACAACTTTATTCGCTAGATGGCGCCCTACCAGAATCAGCGATTAAGCGGCCAAATTGTTTGATAAATTGAAAAATATAACTGAACGACACGTATTTTTACTTTTTGAATACCAGGAAAGAACCCTAATAATATCAAATGATAAATTAATAAAACACCATTTCGCCAAAAGTTAGAAGAATTGGTTGACGATTTTTAAATACAAGCTGAGATATGTAAAATAGGTATATGCAAATTAAAACATGTAGCAAAAAAAAATTATATTTTAGATGGAGTTTTGTGAAATAAATTGAATGTTTGAAAATAACTACTGATATCAATACACGATTTTTGAAATGTTAATATAGTACCAAAAATTATGATGGCACTACTAATAGGATTTCGTGCTATAAGGAATGTATAGTTTCTTGACTAATTGTCGACACTTGACTATTTAACTGGATATTTATCATGATCCAAGATTGGAATATAGAGGGGAGTGACAAAATATATTTGTCGTACTTTATTCCAAATATCCTATGGGTTTGTCAAATGTTATCATTGTTTATTATACTGTACATAATTTTGAAAATGTATCCCCTCAAAAAAAATCATTTTTAAATCGACCTTTTGTGTATACCAGTGTTATTCGAGAAGTTATAACACTTTGGCCTGCACGACAAAATATAAAATGTGGGCAAATGAAAAACAAAAAAATTACTGTTTACAGAAAAAAAAGAGTCAAGATGTGAGGAGAGCATTTATTATTCCCATAACCCAAAACAAAGAGCTGCAAAATATAACGTAGGAGGTAACTGCCTTCTCTCTTGTATTAGGTCACAATCCTTGCTCAATGTGGCCCCTTTCATTCTCAAACACCGCCTGCAGACGATAGATGACAGAATGGTCATAATTAAATAGTTGAAATTTATAAAACGTGCCATCTGATAGACGCCTTCAACATGGCCAATGTGGTAGGCCGGCATCGATAAAAACGCAACTTAATGTACCCCCATAACCGAAATTGTAAGGCGTCAAGTCTGGTGATATTGGGGGACACTGGTATATAAAGTGGGGACTTATCAACGAATTCCACCGAACGTATCCTTCAGCAATTGTTTGGCACCGCGGGAGATATGAGGAGGTCCTCCATCTTGCATGAATGTTATTTCGCTTAGTGCTTGTCTGTCCTGCAATATGGGAATAACCTTTTCTCTCAAAAGTTGAACATAACGTTCACCAGTTACAAAAACGGTTTTAAAAGTTCTTCCATTAATTTTTTCAAAGAAAAAATGGCCCAATAATAAAAGAAGAAGTGAACCCACACAAAACTGTAACTCTGTGCTGATGAAGTGGTATTTCTGTGAAAATCCTAGGGTTTTCTGTTGCGAAAATGAGGCAGTTTTGAATGTTAAATTCTCCCTTTAGATAAAAGTTAGCTTCATCTGTTCTTAGAACATTTGACAGCCAGTTTTCGTTAATATCAATTTGCCGGAAAACCCATGCAGCGAATTCTTGACGCTTCTCAAAATCGCTGACTTTCAACTTGTGAAAACTTTGAATTTTGTTAGGATATTTTTATAGAAAAATTATATATGTGTGTTCTCTCCAAACTGTTCCATACGAAATCCCCGTTTGTCGATAAACTTGTCTAGCACTTACTTCTCCATACGTGGATAACGTTTCAATAGCTTCAGCATTCTGCAAAACCGTAACAGCCACTGACTTGCATGTCGATGGTTTACCACTCCGAGGTTTTGTTTCCAGAGATCCAGTTTCCTCAAAACTTTTAATCAATCGCTTTAGAGAGTAGCAACTCATTGGTCCTTTACCGCTTCGAATATCTTTAAAGAAACGAAACGCTCGTAAAGCTTCAGTGGCAGATTCTGAATCACCATTTAAAAAATTCACCAAGAGTGCTTTATCCTGTAGTGACGGCATTCCAGGGGGAAGGGGAGAAGTTCGACCGCACCTCCTTACGGTCCCCCCTGGACCCTTGGAATATTTGACCAAATTCTGGTTCGTTTCCAAGATGACTAACGTTGCAACGGCACCCATTTTCAAATGAAGAGCAAAACTGATATCTCCAGTAATGCTACCGCGTCCGGGGTAACCGCCGCGTCAGTAGCTGCAGCTCGAGCTCATGATGAGAAATCTACTACGAGGACACAATTCAATCTACTACAACTCAATATAAATGGTACCCACAGGAAAATAAAGAGCTGACTTGTCTTCTCTGTGACAACAATGTACATATTAATTGTCCTCAGGAGACAAAATGAATCAGAATCTGCGATTCAATATCAAAGATTATACAACACTACGAATGGACAGACCGGGAAAATTCGAAGTTGGACTTGCCGTTTTTATTAAAGGAAATCGCCTATAATCAGAGTAAGCCTAGAGAAAGCACGACAGAAGCTCAGGCAATAGAAATCTATCTTACAGATAAAACAATTCCAATCATAAATGTTTATCACCACGATAATACTAGCATCAATACAGGCCTGATAGAGACATTAAGTGAAGCGTCTTCGGATATCGCAATCATACTTGGTGATTTTAACGCCGAAAGACCAACTTGGGGATCACCTGTCCAGGGTAACAATGATCAGCAGGTTGAGGACATGCTAACCGACCTCGACCTTACGCCGTTAAATAACGAAAAGAACACCTATCTATCCAAGTCCACAGGCACAGAATCCGCAATAGACATCACAGCGATAAATTACAACATCGCACCCACAACAAAATGGAAAATACTGAAAAGTGCAATCAGTGACAACAGACCAATTTTAACAACCCTAAAATTCAAAATTGAGAATTTTCAACAGAATGAAAGAACACTGGAAGAAAAATTACAGAAATGCTTGAAGAACTGTGCAACGAAGAATTAAATAACAGAACGATTGACAAAAAATTGGAAAAATTCTCTTTGAACATATCCAAAGCTGCAAAAGTATCGATACCTAGAGGTAGACGTAAAGACCTGTGAATACTTTACTGGAAGGACCACAATATCGAGGCAATGATTGCAGAGAGAGACAATAAAAATGAACTTCTTAAAACAAATAAAACATAAGAAATCATAAAGGAACTCGTTGAAATTAGTCACAAAATAGAACAAGAAATTTGGATATTCAAACAAGAAAAATAGGCAGAATTCTGCGAAGAAAATGGATCCAAAAAAGGAAAGCCATCACTGGAATATAATGAGTGTTATAAAACAATCAAAACCAACACTAATCCTTCAATACTCCAACCGATATGAACAGCGAGAACGAACAAACAGATGGCTGACATAATTGCTGAATATCTTTCAAGCACTTCCAAACTCAGCTATACGAATGAAGGCAGGACTCTAAAAAATAATATAAACAAGTTAGTTAAACAAGCAAGAAATTGTGCAGAGTATTAGGCTCATAGAATGTTGAGCTCTGGAAACCAAAAGGAATAATACTCTGCTAGTGATCTCTTTTGACTTGTATATAATACATATATTATAATAGGTAATAAACTAATGCTTAGTTAATCTTGTCTCGTCTTGGATAACAACACATGGTGGCAGCGGTAAACTGAATTCATAAAGAAGGTCGTTGTTCGAAGAAAATTTGAAATTCGACATCAAGCAAGCTTAGAAGCGGTAAACTGAATTCATAAAGAAGGTCGTTGTTCGAAGAAAATTTGAAATTCGACATCAAGCAAGATTATGTTATCCAAGACGGAGGGACAGCCAAGACCAGGATCCAGAGAAGAGCCTCCCTTCAATGCCAGCCGTGCATACAGATATGGAAGGGCAGTCAAGATACCTCGAAGGTTCCTGTAAAGTTAAGGGAGGAGATGTGCAGAGTATTAGGCTCATAGAATGTTGAGCTCTGGAAACCAAAAGGAATAATACTCTGCTAGTGATCTCTTTTGACTTGTATATAATACATATATTATAATAGGTAATAAACTAATGCTTAGTTTATCTTGCCTCGTCTTGGATAACAACACAGAAATAACCATCAACAAGATATTTACTCGAGAGACTTCACACTGAATGAGCTAAATTCATCAATAGGAAAGTTAAATCCAAGATGTCACCTGGAGATGCTCTAATCTTTGGTCAAATGATTAAACACTTTGGAGACGAAGCTAAAAATAAACTCCTACGAATACTGAACATTTCATGGCAAACTGGTAAACTACCAAAGAATTGGAAGATATCAATTATAGTGCCAATACTGAAACCAAACAAAGATGCTAAGGAATGCAAGAACTATCGGCCAATTGCTCTTACCAGCATACTTTGTAAAATAACAGAATGAATTATCCACTCTAGGCTCATAGTCTGGCTCACTAACAATAATAAAATAAACTTCTACCAAACTGCCTAAAGATCCAGACACTGTACAACTGATAAACTGTTCTACTTCTGTAATTCAATAATAGATTTCTAGGAAAAACCGCCAAAGAAGACAACGGCCGTATTCCTGGATATGACCTCAGCTTTTGATCGAGTGTAGAAATTATTTGAAAGGCTGCACATCATCGGGATAAGAGGAAAAACCTTAATATGGATTGTAAAACGAAAATTAAAATTATACCGCGAATGTTTCTTTTAAAAATCGAAATTTATTTTCAAAGAGAAATAGCGACATTTCTAACTTTGAGGATGAGGTATGGAAAGGTGAAACATGAAGAGTAATGGAGAACGGAAAAATAAAAAAATAAAAAGTGTCCAGGGGCGGGAATCGAACCCACACCCTTCTGCTTACCGGGCAGGTGCCTTGTCCACTCGGCTACCCTGGACGTATTTTTCCGTTCATAACTTATATTTAAAGTAACATTTAAAATACAATATAACGCGGCTGATGATTGTAAAACGAAAATTAAAATTATACCGCGAATGTTTCTTTTAAAAATCGAAATTTATTTTCAAAGAGAAATAGCGACATTTCTAACCTTGAGGATGAGGTAAGAGTAATGGAGAACGGAAAAATAAAAAGTATGCAGGGGCGGGAATCGAACCCACATATGTAAATAGATGAAGATTATTTGCATTCTTTAAAGTCTCATTATGTAAGAATATATGTGTATATAAATTGGACATTTTTTGTTGGCCAAACGAAAAGAATCTGAGGCTCTTTATTGGACACGACAAAAACAACAACGGTATTCCAGCGTAAAATAAATCATCAGAGATAGATAAATATTTTTCAAATGAATTAAAATAAATATAATCGATACTGAGAGAGAGTTGAATTTAAAAAATATATATAGAAAATTATTATTTTCGAAATATAAATAGCTGAAGGATTCCAGCAAACCGCATCTAAAATATCATGGTTTTTTTTGCTACATGTTTTAATTTGCATATACCTATTTTACATATCTCAGATTGTATTTAAAAAATTTGGCGAAATGGTGTTTTTTTAATGTATCATTTGATATTATTAGGGTTCTTTCCTGATATTAAAAAAGTAAAAATACGTGCCGTTCAGTTATCTTTTTCAATTTATAAAACAATTTGGCCGCTGAATCGCTGATTCTGGTAGGGCGCCATCTAGCGAATAAAGTTGTAACTAAAATCAATTTCGAAATTTTCATTATTTGCCATAAAAAATCCCATTGCATCCTGAACACAATGGTGTTTACCACATTTCTCTAGCGCAAATATTCGCGGAGTTATTAATTTTTAAAGTTGTGCGGGACTTTTGGATCACCCTGTACATATTACTCTTTATCTGTATTCTTCGTCTGCTCAGAATTCTAGGACCTCTCTAGACCATATTTCCATAACGTCACTTAATGGTAGACCAATCATTCAACAGAAACATAAGCATAAAGAATTAATGATGGATTTAGATAGTTCGAAGTTAATGAGAATGATAGAAGAATTGGCACTAAGATTATCATTTGAATAAAGAAAAATAAGATTAATAATAATGACAAAATGTCCGTGGAGAATTCAGGCTATCGCCTCTCAGTAACATTAGGTTTACTCAATAATTCGTATTTTAGAAGGACTCGAAGAGGTGGAAAAAGCTTCCATTAAATTTCACGAACACTAATAAATCATAGAATAGGCATTATATCTTTCATACTTCTCTTTTCAATTGCCATATGCGAAAATAATTGATGACTAATTAATAGCCCTTTGCAAAATTATTCAAAAATGCCTTTATAAAATGCCTTGAGCAATGAATATTTTCGATCAAATTTGCTGGCTTATCTTATTTTTTCCTATTTCTGTGCGCGAATTATATTTTATAATAGCTTTGAAATCTATTAAGATATTTTCTCAATAAAATATTTGCTTGTCTCCTATCTCACAGAGATATTTTTTTGCGTGAGTGCGAAAATAGACCCATATAGGTTTTGAAAATAAAAACTATGAATGCACATAATAATTTTCATATTCCATTATATATCTATTTGCAGACTTTAATATTCGTGTATTTATTAACCGTATATAACAACGAATATTTTATAGATTAATATTACATTATTCGAATTAAGCGAACGTATTATATATATATGGTTGGTATTCTTAGTTTAAGTTATTCTATATACGTTGTAAGTTATTCTATATATCTATATTCACTCAAATATCAATTTATAAATAATACCAACACTACCCAATACCTATTTTTTTCATTTTGATTAACTTTATATTGTTTTTTATTTAATTAGATGTTTAGATGATAAAAATGCATATATTGGATTGAATATAAGGATTTATTTGCCAATATTTCGGTTGGCTGAACGCCAATCTTTAAAAGCATTATATTTTGTATATAAAAAACTCCTTTATTAATTGGAAGTAAATAAAAATATTGATATATCTTAATAAAATGTTCTGAGAAATACAAGATACCAAGAAAAGAAAACTATTACAGATAAAAAATGGCCTTTCCATGAATATTTAAAAATCTTGCGGGGTGTAATGGAAGCCATTTTAAAAGGTGAAGGTGTCATGTGTCAGAGAAGTAAATTGACAATTTTGACCAAACGTTCACACAAATACTTCAACCTCTCGGCGCAGAAACCGCGATGGCCTTCTACAGGAAATTTATAGGATTAGGGGCAAAATAGTTTGTCAACTTGAAGAACGAAATTCTGGGGAAAAGATATTTTATTCGGATATGGCTGTCTAAAATATTATTTCAAAATAAATTGTCGGGATCTAGCATATTCTTGTAGAATAATTCATCGTATTTTTCAAATTTGTGTGAAATATTTATCACACACATATATATATTGCTACTTCAAATATATATATTTCTGCATTATGTTTGATGATTATATTTTATTCAGTGATATTTGAATTATTAATTTTGAATATATTGTATATATTAATATTTAAATTTCTGTTCACTGATATATTTTCTGAAAGAGAATGTTTTATTATTATTTATATTTGACAAGGCTGTCACTACGTCACATCGTTTTGAAAGTTGTTGAGACAATTTTGGCAGGTGTCGACGACGAGAACACTTTGGATCATCTTCCGAGAACCGAATTTCCTTTAAAAGGTAATTACTCTATCCGTTGCTTTTTACATTTTTGTTTAATAATGATAACTTGTTCGAAAAGATATTTAATGTGAGTATTGAAAAGGGTGAGTTTGACGAAACAAGTAAAGAGAAATTCAGTGTAATAATATATTTTTATGTTTAATATAAAGCCCTCTACTTTCAGTGTCTTTCTCTACTGAATGTGGGTCACATGGTCTCTCCATATCTCCCTCCTCCAGTGTCTTCCTCTACTGAGGGTGGGCCACATGGTCTTTCCATATCTCCCTCATCCAATGCCTTCCACTACTGAGGGTGGGTCACATGGTCTCTCCTTATCTCCCTCCTTCAGTTCCTTCTCTACTCAGGATGAGTCACATGGTCTCTCCATATCTCCCTCTTTTATTGCCTTCCTCTACTGAGGGTGGGTCACATGGTCTTTCCATATCTCCCTCCTTCAATGCCTTCCACTACTGAGGTAGGGTCACATGGTCTCTCCATATCTCCCTCCTTCAGTTCCTTCCTCTACTCAGGGTGGGCCACATGGTCTCTCCATATCTCCCTCTTTCAGTTCCTTCCTCTCCTCAGGGTGGGCCACATGGTCTCTCCATATCTCCCTCTTTCAGTTCCTTCCTCTACTGAGGGTGGGCCACACGATCTCTCCATATCTACCTCCTTCAGTTCCTTTCTTCAGTCTCTTCCATATCTCCTGACATTCGCGTTATCTCCTCGTATGTGCGTCGTCCGGGCCATTGTTTCAGGTTTTCCATATTGTCAAGAAGCTCCATCCAGATGGGACACCTGTCAATCATCCCTGGACCCCGGGGGGGGGGGGGGGACACAGGTGTGAGGGGTTCTCGGGAGCTGATCTGCAAATAAGGAAAATGGGACCCCTTGGTGGCTGGCGCCGCTCATTATTATTATCTTTACCTGGGGATGAGTTGTTTTTATCATCTGACTCTCTCTCCCTTAAATACCTCTTGTAAATAATTTTATTGAAGAACTAAAAGGTAAATACCCACCTTTATAATAAATTAATTATCCCCAATTTTGCCCTTGCTTTATTTATCTCCGCGACAATATACTCTCGCCGTCTTTGTCCGCGCGTTTTCTTACCATATATCTTTCCCTGCAGAACAGTCTATTAATTAAATTTATCTCTATAAAAAGTGTACTTCATATTTAATTCTTAAATTATGTGTTTATTTCATCAAGTTAAACAAAAAGATTTCAAAGGACAAGCACTTCCTTAGCTAAATTTGACACCTCCTAAGCCTAAGGTCTTCAGATCTTAATCAGGTTGATTCTAACGGGGTAAATCATGTTAAATTTTATCTATTATTTATGTATCAGTATATTAGCTTTGTAATGGTATCTTTCATATATTGTAATTAAATAGGTAATAGGAAATTATATGGATATATATATAAAGCCTGGTCAAATTTACTTGTTTTTTAAAATACAATCACATATAAAATACTAGTCTGCTAATATGTGGTCTGCTCGTCCCTTCACTTGGCTTAGTCATTCAAAGACACTGTCCACTCTATTCGCCACGCAGAGGAGTCAGGTAGGGGATTTTCTTTTCTAAAAGTTGAATCTTGAAGATGGAGGTTTCCTGTCCGGCATTCATTTTTTCTTGAAATAAGAGACACTTCGGCAAGTAAAGCTTTTATTTTCGACGTTTCGACAAAAATTCTTTACCTTCGTCATGAAAATTTTGAAAATAAACGTAATAGAAAGCGTTAAAATATATTTTTGAGGTAGGGCGTTCTCACATGGCCTTTTGAATTTATCACAATAGAAGAGCTTTTTGTATAGAACATTAATTACGTGCCTCTATGACATGATGTAACATCTCTTATCATGCATATAATAAAATAACATTACGCTTCTTACAACAACAACAAAAAGCTTTATTAAGACACTTTAGTCTTATACGGATTCTCCAAGCACAGACATTTAAGGTACATGCAAGAATAACCGCAATAACAACAACAGAAGTCCCTGTCACGACCCTTTGGTCTTATTACTCTTCTTATGTGATAGTTAAAAGTTCAAATTAATAGTTATCTAGAATATGTGAGAAGAAGAAGCTGGATCCGTCTTAATGTATGACACAGACTTTCTAGCGCCATTCAAACCATTAATCCAGCATCTCCTGGACAACCCAAACTCTGAGTTTCCCTCTTGTTATGTATAATTAATGATGGTTAGTTAACGATCTAGCTATTAAACAAGGAAGTAGAAAGCCTTTTAATGGAAACACGGAGCGCATGCTGTGATTTGTTTATTCGCTAAATGGAATTCTCTGATGTGAAGGATCATTTCATTTGAATTAAACTGGAATGTAGCTTGTGTGACTCTGAGAAATACCACTTTGTAGACTCCATTTTGCCAGTTACTGTTTCTAACTTGGAGTGATCTTTAAATTGGCAATCTTCTATCCACATGTAACTCACTGTCCTTTTAACTTATAGTTTGTGTAAATACCATTACCACGATTTCCATCTGCAGTGTCGGAGATATAAGTAAAATCATACAATAAAACATTATATCTCTGAAAAGCGGTTAGGTTAATCAAACTGAAAAAACCGTTGGGATGGTTGAACACTGATGGTCCAGTTTCTTCCAATATTCATTGCAGAAATGACAGAGAGATTTTTTTTATTATTTGGAAAAATAGAATATTTCTTTCTTGATGGTTTCTAAAGTTTTATTCATTACACTATTATTGTAGGAAATTTACTGGTTTATCTAAATTATGCATTTATATATACAGTTAAACCTGTCTATAGTGCCCCCTCTAAATAGCGCCTTCCTCTCTATAGCTCCCGATTTTAAACATTAAAATCTAAACATTTTATATTAAAAGTGACCTGTCTATAGCACCCCCTCTCTATAGCACCCCATTTTGGTGTATAGATAGGTTTAACTGTATTTATATAAAGAGATAACAAACAAAACACGAGGTTTTAAGTTCTTGCTCTTCATTGGACAGAATTAAATACAAGAGATAAAGACGGGAGAGGTAGAAGTACATTTTTATGGATGATTCGACAAGCCGCTGGATATGACGGAATTATTCTGGAATTGCTATTCTCCTGTTGATATTATTCGATAAAGGAGATTTAAAAATCAATCTTTCTGAAAGATTCTCATGCTCTTTCTCTCTAAATAATTCAATATATAGATGAGAATTTTTCCGGGAGGAAATTGATTTATAAAAACATAAGACCCCTCTCCTTTCAAATTGAACATCAAAATTAAAAGCCATCTATTGATTGTCAACGCAAACTAGAGTCCTCGGGTCGGTGACAAAGCCACAACATCAGCTTTTAAAAACTGAGAAGCGACTACTTAGAGATCATGGTTCCGGGATAATTACCTTTGTCAGCCTCGCGTCTAATTTTGACGCTTAATGGGAGAGACACCTTATGCTTTAAATTTATAATATACTGTATATATTCACAATACGTAAGATTGCAGGAGAATGGTATTCACGCACTAAAAAATGTACCTCTTCATTTTATTATGTATAAAAATGATGTATTATGTTTATCATCTTAGTAGATACTTTACTATTGGTGAGATAAGGAATAAGTCACAACACTAGTGTTGGCAAATTTAGACATAAAGCCAACCTGTTTACCATGGTTTAGGGCAATATTGATGAGGTTCATAGCACGAAACCATGTTATATAGTTTGGCCTTTTATCTATATTTGCCAAAACTGGTATTGAAGCTTAATCATTTTCATTGCTAATAAAGATTTTTATTGAGATAAACATAATGCATTCATTTATATATAATGAACAATTAAAGGGAGAGGGTGCCATCTTTTGGTACATATATTTACATATTATTCTAATATATAACTTCAAATACAAAAATATATCTCGGCTTAAAGGAGCTTGACTCATTTCGATATTTGAAGGTAAAGCTGTTTATATAATGAATATAATTTTAAAATCGTTTTATAATCCTATTTATTCGTTATGTTTAATTTATTATATCACCACATACTTTATAAAAAGAGGTGACGGATTTAATACATTTTATTTTATTTCTGACATGGAATATTTTGTGATAGAGTAGCAGAAAGGAATTAAAGATCTCGGGTTTAAAAACGCTGAGCTATCCAGTAAGGGATATTGTCTTCTCGCTCACAGGGTAAGTCCATTTTAATAAGACTTTTCTTTCTTTGTTACGTCTTTCATACGGCTAAATTTATGGGGAATTTATTTAATATCGCACAATTTCTCTAATAGCTAACCCGGTTCTTTTCTCACACATATTTTCCTCCATTATTTAAAAGTCTTTTCTTTACCATTTACTTTCTTTATCTAAAAATATATAAAGAAAACGCATTTATTTAAAACTGTATAAGACCACTATTTCCTTGAAATTATTAGTTTATGGAATCATTATATAGGTTAGTAAATTTTAAGACATATTTGATCATATATACATTATATTTAATATTTCTAAAAAAAACGTGTTTAAAACAGTTATTCTTCCACATTTAAAAATCTAGATTTGAAAGAATCTCTCTTTAAGGTAACATATGCTAAGGGATATATATATATATATATATGTTATGAATAATTTGTTTGTTGTTAGATAAAGGATTGATAGGATAAAGGGTTGAAGATACAGTCATGATAAAATAAATATAATTATTTAACATCAAGTAGTTTTTTTATTTTTGATTACTCAAAGAAAAATCACACATTAGTTATTTTGACAATTATATAGAATTTATGAAGTTAATCCTATATTAATGATTCAAAAAAGATAGATATGTTAACTACGCATATTTACAACAAAACTGAAAGTCATTATAAAAACGATGATTAAAAAAGTAGAATTATCGATGAATAAAGATAAAATATATACTTTTTAAAATATTGAATATTTGAGTTTTTAGATTATATCATTTATTTAGCTTGTTCTCTGATATTTGGCCAACCCAATTTCTTGATAAATCAAGAAAAGCCACCCACGAACGCGTTTCGCGCTGTTGGCGCTCGTATATATATATATATATATATATATTAAGAAAAAGGCATCTCCTTATCGTGCAACTGAAAGTTGCTGATGGCTTGCGCCATCTATCGGAATAAATATCAACTATTCTCGTTGATTTTTAATTATTCCAGAATTGGCCAAATACCCATTCTTGATTAATTAAGAAAAGCTAACCACTGTGTATATATATATACTAGCGGATGTACCCGGCTTCGCCCGGGGTTTTACCCGAGTAAAGGTTTGTCTAACGAACATTTGTTAAAACAATTATCTATAAACTTATGAAAAAAAAGATAGATTTTGATAATTTGAAACTCGTAAATTTGAATCTCTCGATAAAGTGAACATTTTTTCCCGGTCCCTGTGTGCCGTGTCATCCTGAATTTTGTCTTTCCTAATTTTCTACATTACAAAATCATCGTTTTATCTAGTGAACATTTTTTCCCGGTCCCTTGAAAAATACTCGATAAGTTGAATAAAATCAATATTAACTGGTTCCCTCGGTAATTGGAAGTTAAAGGAATAGTAACTTCGCCTTGGTATTGTATCATTATTCTTGTCTCAAATAAATTGCCGTGTCATCCTGAGATAATCTTACTTTTGATAAATAATCTTTAAGATAATAAACTTAGTGATAATAAAACTTATAGATAAAAAAACTTGTTATCATCGTCGCAATGGTGGCGCTGCTTGCGAGTTAAATCTACAAATCTGCAAATAACTCTAAGGATATTCAAGATATTCAAGAAATTATTTTTCAAAAACCTTCCCGGGGATATACCTAATAATATCCCAAAATTTCACGGCGATTGGATGTATGGTTTTTGAATCTATAGATTACAGACAGACAGACATTCAATTATATATATATATATATATATATATATAGATTAGGAAAACATATCCTGTCTTATAACATTTCTAAAATAGCAAAGTTGAGGTATAGAGTTATATACCATAGACCTGGAAGACCCAAGAATAGAAAACGAATTGAAATATATAAAAGTCTATAATGATCATAAATATAGTAATATGAGGGGTTAGATCACAATAAATAATTCAAAACATGTAATAACATTTTTTTATTTAAAACTAGAAAATTGAACTCTGTATATAAGAATTCATAACAGTCCTTTATATTTTAAACTCATTTAACCTTCCTCCTGTACACATTTTATCCAGCGTTGTTGTCAACTTGCAAAAACACTTTGGTAAAAGCCTTTTCCAACTCTCTGAACCCTCTCGAAGTAAAATGCATCACTTTCAAATGTTTTACCACTTAGAAAGCCCTTGATCATTCAAACATTTAGATGTCTGAGATGCCATATCAAGGCTGTACGTCGAATGAAGCATCAAATCCCAATAATAATCTTGCAATCACATTATCCTGATGAAATTTAATTTGAGTGTTTTTTAATTCATATCTTTTTGTTTCAATTGCTATTTTTATATTTTATATTGATTTACAATACATTTGCTTGTCGATAGAAGAATTTCAAGATCGTAAATATCAGCTCTTCTTGGTTCCATAAGATGAAGATAACGATTTCATCTTTAGAAAGGGAAAGCTATGTTTTTTTATTTATTTACTGGCGATGTTTTATGAATCCATTTAATTTATTGGCGCTTTTAAGATGGACTATGGTGATAAATTCAAGTCTCATCACAGGTTATCACACCTTCAAGCACCTGAGAAGGTTTTCCTGAAGGTTTTCTGTGTGTTTTAAACAAATAACTTTGTAAATGTACATCATATCTCGTGTTAAAAGTTTTGGCGTTCAATTTGAGCAAAATTTTAGAATTCCAAAATCACATTGATAAATTTAAGTACACTTCCTTTAGAAAGGTTTTCCATTATTTGATATAAGTCGTTTTTGTTTTCAATTCATCCGCTAGAGACAAATTTTGGTTCGTCACAACAAAGGTTTGTCAACTGAGCCTTTCTTTACCACGGATATCAAAACATCAGTCTGAAAGTGCCGAATCCATTTTTGTATTGTGCTTCTATCCATGGCTTGGTTTCCAATACACAAGACTTTAGCTTTAAGTGAAATTCAAGGGCTGCAATGTCTCCAATTTAAACAGGAACTTCATTACCGACCGTGTTCGGATTCTTGTGTTTACCTCAGGCTGCATATCTGAAAATATATAAAGAATATATTTTTTTTTTCAAACAGGTAACAATATTTCTATGACGATAAATTATTTAAATATTTTTCTATAGGTCCCATTGAGCATTACCTATTAATGGCCCTTTCAGTTTTTACCGATTTATGTACTCTTTTAGAGATCGTTACTAAATAATAAAATTGATTTTGAAAATTCTGGTTTCGAAAGGGTTTTCGTAGGTTCGTTCTCTTTTCATTGATCTTTCATTTGTAGAACTTTGCTAAATGACATTGGCTGGATGCTAAGTACAATATTTCAGAAATCCCTTTTTATTATGAGTCATTTTCTCATTACTATTCATATTTTGAAAATGTAATTAATTTATTTCCATGATCAATTTCATATTTAATTTTCATTATTTCTTATTATAATTTATTAATAAGATTCATTCATCTTTCTCTCTCTTTCTTAGTATGATATTTAGGCCCGTAAGGAAAAAAAATCGAAATTCCTGCATGTCGTGCCAAACTTGGGATCGTCCTCTATTTATAGTCGCTATAGAGTCATTGAAATCCGTTAATTAACCCGGAGACGTTCTCTTGAAAAGAGTATTCCGATTCTATTGAATATTTTTGGTTTCTCCAGAAAGAGAATGTCGAAACTTTAAAGTAACTGGCACATCTACGATTAGGTTTTCAATCATTAAATTCTGTTAATAAACTTTGAAGAGTTTCTCCTGATAGATATAAGATTTTCTTAAATCTGTTAAATATAAATGGATGATATAACTATCATAGCATACTTAAGATAAATTATATTTATTAAAATGAGGATTCTAAAGGAACAACGCGGAGATGCTGACAATGAAGCATTCAACCAAGCGGCTGGTAGATAATGGCCTCATATAATTTCTCACTTTCTCAATAACAGTTTCCAGATTCAATAACCTTCAGGTATGAATAGACAATGGGTTCGTTATCTTAGTGCCAAGATAACAACTTTTCAACATTGCATATATTTCGGAAACTTTCCAAATCACTGAAATATGTGTGTAAATATAATCTCTGAACAACATTACGCCTTTTTAAAATAAACATACGGTTTACTGCAGTTTGCATTTACCTTTACATTTATTGAATTCTAAAATGGCAACAATATCATATTTGAATCTCTCAAAGTAACTTTTGGAATGAAAACCCCGTACTTTTTCCTTCAGAGCAGTTTTCTCAAAGTTTTCATTGCAAGAAATCCTTGGTAAATTCCTAAAATAAAATATATGAAAGTATAAATCTATAAAACTGAACAGCTGCTATATTTTCGATGAACTAGCCTTCGAATAAACACGCCTGGAAAACCTAATTTTCTATCATCACTACTCTAATGTTTTGTGCAATCAAAGATATATTTTTTGATTTAGTCGAAATTTTGTATTTTATTTTCTGTAATTCACAGAAGGGAGATATGGAGAGATCATGTGGCCCATCTTCAGTAGAGGAAGGCATTGAAGGAGGAAGATATGAGTAGACCATGTGGCCCACCCTCAGTAAAGGAAGGCATTGAAGGAGTGATATATGGAGAAACCATGTGGCCCACACTCAGTAAAGGTAGGCACTGAAGGATGGAGATATGAAGAGATCATGTGGCCCATCCTCAGTAGAGGAAGGCATTGAAGAAGGAAGATATGAGGAAACCATGTGGCCCACCCTCAGTAAAGGAAGACATTGAAGGAGGGAGATATAAAGAGACCATGTGGCCCACCCTCAGTAGAGGAAGGCACTGAAGGAGGGAGATATAAAGAGACCATGTGGCCCACCCTCAGTAGAGGAAGGCACTGAAGGAGGGAGATATAAAGAGACCATGTGGCCCACACTCAGTAAAGGAAGACACTGAAGGAGGGATATATGGAGAAACCATGTGGCCCACACTCAGTAAAGGTAGGCACTGAAGGATGGAGATATGAAGAGACCATGTGGCCCACCCTCAGTAGTGGAAGGCACTGAAGGAGGGAGATATAAAGAGACCATGTGGTCCACACTCAGTAGAGGAGGGCATTGAAGGAGGGAGATATGAAGAGTCTATGTGGCCTACCCTCAGTAAAGGAAGACACTGAAGGAGGGAGATATGGAGAGACCATGTGACCTACCTTCAGTATAGGAAGGCACTGAAAGAGAAAGAGGTCTATAGAAATACTTAGCTCTAGCAAAATATTATATCTATAATATTTCTCTAGAAAAGGGTAATTTTCTTTGCATTGTTATTCGCGCCTAATCTATAAATATACTCTTAATAATAAAGTTTAAAGGCTGGATGTTGTACATATGTTTTCACCTAACTATTCTATTGTTTGCTGTTGGTTTTTAAATACCATTTGTGTCACCGGTTACTCTAGAAAAGGTATTTTGTAAAATTAAAGAGAAAAACATTTTTCATTGTAGGATTCGACAAAAATTTGCTTTTTTTGTTTCATTTTATTTTACTTCATCCGTACTGAATGCCTGTTTATATTTTTCTAAATTGTGAAAATATTTGTAGTTTTAAAGTACATTTGTGATTAATATATTTTAGATTGATAGAATTTTCACACACAAAATTGAAAATATATATATTCGAGCATCCTCTGTGATATATTTGGTTGTAATAGAATCTTTAACTTTTCTGTTTCCGTCAACTTCTCATTGAATATTTAAGAGAGGAGATGGCGTAGCCATTTTTTCTTCTTTTCTTTTCCAACCGGATCCAATTTCCTATATGTGATAAAATTACAAGACACGCTATATATGTGTGTGGATACTAAGACCTTCCACTGGATAAATATATTCTACTTTGAAGAATGGAAGACTTCCCTACATATTATGTGAACATGGTATAAGTTTCACATAATTGAGTAAAATTAATCAGGCCTCCAGGGAAAAGTGTCTTTTAAAAACATTTTTATTCTCTAGCTTTCGGGCACGGACGCCCTTTTACAGCCTGGTATACCAGGTTTTCTCCTGTAGAAGGACGTCCGTGCCCAAAAGCTAGAGAATAAAAATGTTTTGAAAAGATCCTTTTCCTGGAGGAATGATTAATTTTACTCAATATTGATACAAGGGGTTATTTTATTGAAGTTTCACATAAGTTATATATATATGTTTTGAAAATAGAGCAATCCATAAATAAATCTTTAAATAAAAAGGCATATATATGTGTGTGTTTGTGTAAAGGTATAATATAAACACAGAAATATATTCGAGCGATAGTTTCCTAGATATATTCGAAAGATAAAAATTTTGTTTTTTGAGGAAGGTTTTTCTATAGAGAAATATTAGATAATAAAAAGGAATATATTGTATTTAATAAAATATTTATTTGCCTATATCAATCCATTATATATGCCTTTTTATTATCTAATGAATTAAATATGGATTGCTCTGTTTTCAAAATAGAGAAATATAATTTAGAGAATAGAGAAATTTAATTGCCACCTATCGTTAAAACTTGTAACAAATAAAATACCTGGCAATGAATTTCTCTTCAATAATATCATCAAATATTATTTTTTACAGACCTTACTGTGATGATAAAAGTTATTGAATGGGAATGAGATCTCATTCTATAACTTATATAATTGCAGTGAGGTCTGTAGAGATACTAATTAATGATATTATTGAAAAGAAACATATTGCCAGGTATTTTATTTGTTACAAATTAGAAATATATATGCATTTTATATATAATTCTCGTTTTTTAGAGTTGATTATGACAGACACACAAGATAACACACATACATAGTTGACAATATTATAACTTATACCGGAAAAAAATTCGTATATTTTAGTAATATATAACATCGGGAGAACTTTGGGAAAAAAAGGCTCTTCGACTGGATTTTTGACTCTAACAAATTTTTAAAATATATAATATCTTGTATTATTTTATATATATATATCATTGAAAGGCAACTCGAAGAATCTTTTTTCTCGAAGGCTCTCTCTCGCTCGAGGTTTTAGATCTTTATAAAAGATACATGCTAGTCCATGTTGTGAATTTTCTAATATATTTTCTATAGAAATTCTATCATTATTTTAAGTATAGTTAAACCTGTGTATAGCGCCCCCTCTTGGGACTCATCAAAATAGGGTGCTATAGAGAGGGGGTGCTATAGACAGGTCACTTTTAATGTAAATCGCATCGTACTACGTATTTAAAATCGGGCGCTATAGAGAGGGAGACACTATTTAGAGAAGGAGCTATAGACAGGTTTAACTGTATATTGAAATGAAAATAAATAAAAGAAAAAATCTCTAAAGAGAGAGAAAAGGAAGAATATGCGTAGTAAATAAACCGATTTGCATAGAGGTTGCTTTTTTATCCTTCGAATTTCGAAAATGAAATATAGGCAGTAAGTTGAAAACTTCAGTTTTTAATTGATAAGTTTCTTTAAAAAGTGTAATAGCATTTAATATGTAATAGCATGCAATATGTAATAGCATGCAATATGTGATAGTAGAATACAAGATGTAGTCATGCATACAATATATGGTTGCTTTTGCTTGGAGAAACTGAGAGTGGAACTCTTGGGAGACTTTCCCATGTCTTGATCTGATAGTTAACAAATATATAACTGGATGATGTTTGATCAAGGTCTTCTCTTTGGTTTATATAAATTCTACAAGACCGCATTCACCTTTCGGAAGAGATTAATAGAATCGCCGAATGTCGCGGTCCATTTGGATGAGAAAAGCGAAGACTAGAACGCAGCTGATTCCACACTCGCCTTTCAGTGATGCGCTAAACTCGACGTATGCACGAAGGAACGTGTGGCAACTGGACATGCGTCGGACCTGTAGGCTGTAGTTGGGTGCTGCGCTGCCTGGAGTACAGAACACTTATGCTTCCTCTCTTCCTGTGGTGAATCTGTATAAGACCGATGGTCTTAATAAATCCGTGTGTGTTTATTTAAAAGAATGTAATTTAGACCCGCTTTCGTGGCATAATTCGCCAATAGGCCACGTGTTATAAACAGATACTATTGTAATTTATTGTATCATGTTTTCTTCTGTAGAAGAGATTTCATGCTCTAAATATATAGATCTGAAATTAATATTTATAAAAGAAAGCTATCCATGGAAGTCTGATGCTTTCATCTTAATATTGATATAAAAGAAATATATATTCTATTGAAATATAGACATGTGGCGATGTGTGTGTACAGAAGTTATACATTTGAGAATATGATAATATTAATTTAAAATTTTAAACTTATTTTAGATATATTTCTTGGAATAAAAGTATTTTACAAATTCATTTAATGAAAAGGAAAGGAAATACCTTCTTTTGTAGAAGGCAATGTGTGTAGTGGTGGTCCTAGAAAAGAAGTGAAAGGACCTTCCGACCTGAAGACTTTGTAAACAATGAGTGTATATTAGCATGGATATACACTCATGGACAAAACTTAAGGAAGTGGGAAGATTTTAATGTAGCCTGTCATATTTTTCTGTTTTCAAGAAGACTGAGGTTACACTTGGCTATCTCGTGTCTTCAATAAAGGCCACTGTGTATCAAATATCTTTCAAAGTTATTGTCTGAATTCCAATTCACACGTTAAATGATACAACTTCTTTGAGTATTGTCCATGAGTGTGGAAAGCGAATCAAGCTCTTCGTCTATTCTCAGAGAACTAGGAGGAAAGCAAGAAGGGGCCGCTAGGGATCTGGGCATGTGATGTCCGGAACTGTCGAGCTGGGAAATTGGGGTGACTCTCTCGTCAACGATGGAACATTTCCAACACTTAGTTGCCACATTTTATAAGAACCATTGTTGAAACTGTTTGTTGGTGAAATAATTTTTTATATCCTCTATTGAAATGATAACTTTTTGCAGAACAATTTTCAAGGTAGTGAGGTATATATACAGAGTGTAAGTAAAATATATTATAAATAGTATAAGTAAATGGTAGGTGCTGTGTCTGTATATACTTGATCTTTGTTGTAGTACTATTTGCATCATCCCGATTTTACCTAATGGTGCTATTGTCACTGCAGTGATGACGATGAGCCGTTTAATCAAGATAAACAAAATCTTCATCAATAAGTTAATATTTATAAAGATCAGATAAAATTATTTACAATACTAATAATAAACTAGGTACATTAAACCATAATCGGGTCAATTCAATTCACGGACAAGTTAATTTATTTAATCAGTGATAATTTATTATTTAGGTTACCTATTCATTGTAGTTCTTAAAGTTATAGATAATTCGGTCAGTAAGTTATTTTAAAAAGTTAAAAAGATTTACTGGCTGAATTATCTTTCATTCTAAGAAATATGAATACCGGCCAGACAGCCTCTATCTTTACGTTATCCATTGTAAATATGAATTGGATGTGTAAATTAGTTAATTAGTCCAGAGTTAGGAATTAGGTAGCCCAGAGCTAGACAGTTAGCTTTCATCAGTCTTGATATCATAGACGCCATGTTTTATATTGCAGTCTTAGCTTTGCAATAAAGGGTAATTGTTCAGGAGTTGGTTGTGTTTAAAGTGTAGGAGCGCTGCAATATGAATAGGACGTGTACATTAGTTAATTAGTCCATGTTAGGAATTAGGTAGTTCAGAGCTAGACAGTTAGCTCTCAACAGTCTTGATATCATAGACGCCATGTTTTCTATAGCAGTCTTAGCTTTTCAATAAAGGGTAATTGTTCAGGAGTTGGTTGTGTTTAAAGTGTAGGAGCGCTGCAATATGAATAGGACGTGTACATTAGTTAAGTAGTCCAGAGTGAGGAGTTAGGTAGTTCAGAGCTAGACAGTTATCTATCAGCAGTCTTGTTATCATATACGCCATGTTTTCTATTGCTGTCTTAGCTCAGCAATAATGGATAATTGTTCAGGGGTTGGTTGTGTTTAAAATGCAGAAACGCTGCAATATGAATAGGACGTATACATTAGTTAATTAGTCCAGAGTTTGGAATTAGGTAGTTCAGAGCTAGACAGTTATCTATCAGCAGTCTTGTTATCATATACGCCATGTTTTCTATTGCTGTCTTAGCTCATCAATAATGGATAATTGTTCAGGGGTTGGTTGTGTTTAAAATTCAGAAACGCTGCAATATGAATAGGACGTATACATTAGTTAATTAGTCCAGAGTTTGGAATTAGGTAGTCCAGAGATAGACAGTTAGCTTTCAGCAGTCTTGATATCATAGACGCCATGATTTATATTGCAGTCTTAGCTCAGCAATAAAGGATAATTGTTAAAGGGTTGGTTGTGGCTAAAGTGCAGCGGCGCGGCAATATGAATAGGACTTATACATTAGTTAAGTAGTCCAGAGTTAGGTTTCAGGTAGTTTAGAGCTTGGCGGTTATCTTTCAGCAGTCTTGTTATCTTAGACGCCACGTTTTCTACAGCAGTTTTAGCTAAGCAATAAAGAATAATATCTCAAGGGTTGTTTGTGGTTAAAGTGCGTGAGACACGACAGTAGACGGTGATATCCTCTTTTATTGCGAATCTCGTATATTGACCCGGATTCGCCTAGTTACAAGCAGGATATGCAATTAATGTTATCGGACTAATTTGCATATCACGGGTTAAAACTGTGATAACGACTCCTTCCAGATCCAAATACTTTTGGTGTCAAATTTTATCAGGAATATCCTGCAAACGGGGTAAAAATAGAAAATATACTCAAACATTACGTTCATTATTTATAAATTGGTTGCGCTGCAATATAACATGAAGCAAATCAATTTTTTTCTGCTGCCACACGTTTTATCTTTCAATATATATATTAATGAATTATTTATAATATTCATTCATAATTAAACTACTAAAATAAGGTATAATATATAATATATAAACAAGGATTCAAAATAAAATAAAATTTATTAAATATTGATTTTAAAAGATAAGCAAAATCTGTTTCGATAAAGAAAACAAAACAACAAAGTTAGAATATTAAAGATAGTTACTTCTGATAGATAATTTACAATTTACAAAGTTCTTTTATAATGTTTAAATTTTTAAATACCAATGGCATAGTTTTATAATTATTAAGAGTATAAGATTGTAAATGATTTTGCTATAAAACTTTGCACATCATAGATACACATATATAAAGCTTGAATTTACAAGCTACCACAACCAAGTGTGTTAATGACTTGCAATTACTAATGGCCTTGGACGTGTGTGAAAATAAAAAGCCAATGTGGAGTAACGTTTTCAGAAAAAAAAATGGCCAGAGCAGGATTCGATCCAGGTTCCTAGTTATCAAAATTCTATAGTGTAGACAAAGTCCTCAAATAGGTTAAAAGAGTTACAAGTTCTGAAAATAGAGCAATCCATAAATAAATCTTTAATTAAAAAGGCATATATTGGATCAAAATATCATTTATTTTACTAATATTTCAGTTGGCTGAACGCCAACCTTTATCAAGGTATGTATTATAACATTTTAAAGTGTGTCAACAACAAACTGTACAACAAACAACAACACACATTAATATGTTATAATACCTTGATAAACGTTGGCGTTCAGCCAACTGAAATATTGGTAAATTAAATGATATTTTGATCCAATATATGCCTTTTTAATTAAAGAGTTAATAGTATTCATGCAAAAAAAAGAGTTTAATCCAATTAATTCTAAACTACCAGTATAAATATACTATATGTCTATTTCTAATATAAAGAGAAGAGAATTTAATATCTCCTAAGTAAACAATGGAAAAATATGTGGAAAGGAAGAAATTTAATATATTTAAATGATTGGAATTTAATATGTTTGCCCACCAAATCGATACTGAATGTGGAATATCTTCTATGATATCGCAGATTATATACAAATAATGGGAAATCAATGCAAGATGGATCTCGCTTGCCTCTATCAACGCCATTATTAAAAAAGAAGAAGAAGTAATTCGCCTGGGACCTTCTCCAAGATTTTCACTTTTACCCTCAGGCTCTAACCCACTCATCAGGAAAATCTCTATTTTAAAACTTCATTTTTTTTAGTTTAGAGAAATTATTCATATTTATTAATATCGAACAAAACCTAGTTAGAAAAATATAGTGAGGTAACTTCCTTTTAAAATTGAACTTTTTTATGCAACTCTAGAAGGTTTTTTTTAAATATAAAAACCTATTCTTCAATTCGAATAAAGATATTTGTTCAATTTTACATTATTTTTAAAAATTTGATGAATTTTTAAAAAACTTGAATGAAATGTTTATATTCAAATTGTAGAATATATAATTGGTTGTTATCAACATTCTTTTTCGTGTTTATGATTCGAGTGTAATAATGTATAAATAAAACTAAATCAATGCGAACATATATGTAAATAGGACTGATCCATTTTATAAATAGGATTCATGCATCAAAATATATAAAAAAACCTTATATATTTATATATACGTTCGTTTTTTCACTTAGAAATATTAAAGGGAATAAGATATTTGACTTTTTTTTTTAAATGTATTCATATATTTAAGCATTAATATATTGTTTTCTCCATATAATTATATTATTTATCCAATATTTTTAGGTTCTATAAATGTGTCTAGAAAGTTTAAAATGTAATATTTTTCATATTTTATTTCTCTTTATATTTTGCTAGCGAGTTCCTTTAACTTCTAGAATATACAGCAAAAAATATTATTTTTGATATTAAAAATCATATTGCTTCTTTATTGCGATCATTAAAATAATGTAAAGGCTTATACGATATGATGCACTAGCGCGCCATCTGTTATTAAAATTCGAAACTATTTTAAAGGCGTAAGATTCTTTTTGAAATTAAACAATTTCTCCTGACCTTACTGTAATGGAAAAATTAATGGGAGGGCCTGGCTCATCAGTGATGAACCTTTCCAGCGGTTTCGCCAATTTAATCTAGGCTTATATGAATAGAGGAAACGAGTGGAAGGATCACCGATGATGAGCCAGGTCCTCCCATTATTTTTTTTATCATCACAGTACGGGAAGTAGAGTTGGTAATTCAATAAAAGAATCCTTTGTTTCAATACTGAGTGAAGATATCAGACCTCCAAGAAAAAGTATATATTCCCTGTAGGCCTGATATTCTATTATGAATTTGTTAATACTTTCAAAAATAATTATTCTTGCTAAATGAGAATACATAGTTGGCTCGCTAATGCATCATGTTAAATATTTGCGTTTATATTTTTGCATCATGGTTAATGTACCTAATTTATTTTAATTTGTAATATTATTTTTCTTATATTTTATATTCAAATTTATATTTTATATTTATTTATTTTATTAAACAGAATATATGTATTATATAAACAGATTTATGTATTATAAAATCACCATTTGTAATTTGGTACACTATTTGACTGGACTGCTCTCTTTGATGTGAGAAATAAATAAATAATTCTGGAAGCTACTTAAAGTAGAGTTATCTCATTATTTTCTTATATAAATTTGTAGGATGGTTGAAACACGCTCTGGTATGATGCAAAACCCGGCACAGGAGAGAATCAAGGTTGAAGAGTCTGCCAAGCCGCAACCCCTGGTGCAACAATATGTACAATCGAAATACTTTTAATTTAAGCAATATTCAAATAAAAATGCCTACTTGACACATGTTATATATGTGCTATATTAATAAAATAAAAGAATAAGAAGGGTTATTAAAATAATGAATGTAGAAGACTTAGGAATATTGTAATGGATACTAAGCTTACTGAAGGTGTCATCAGAAAAATACAAAAAAACTAAATGGAACATATATTAAGAAGAAAATTGAGAATAAAAAAGCCGTTGAAGATAAAATGGTAGATGAAAGATAAATCGAAATTATGGACTGGATGGGAATCAATTATGAAATAAATATAAGAGCTCAAGAATGTTTTTAGAGAATCAATACTGTAATATGCTGATATATGCGGTATATATCGTATTCAAGCGAACTATAGATAAATGATTTTAGAAGAGAGTTGCAAGAAAAATGTTGACTAATATCACAACTTGTACAATCAATGCGTATTTTTATTAAAAGCTAAAAAACGAGAGGCTTTCGCTGAAAAACAGGTCTTCGACAGGTTTTAGTGCTGATGGGTAAAACAAACAAAAAGCAGATTTTATGTTTCGTCTCATTTTAGCGATCAAAAACACTGTAGAAGAGCCGCTTATTTGGCCGAAAGCTTTCTCCTCTATAAGGCAATAAAAATATAACCCTGTGCTAGTCCAATTCGTTGTTGTTGTTGTCGTGTCCAATGAACAGATGTCTCCATGCATTTCTATCACAGCAGTCGCAATGTCCTCTATCTTGGATGTGCAAAGTTGCTGTTCTGGGTCCATGTCAATTTTCTGTTGTTCTTGTCGTGTCCAATGAAGAGACTTAGATGTCTCCATGCATATTTATTACAGCAGTCGCAATGTCCTCTATCTTGGATGTGCAAAGTTGCTGTTCTGGGTCCACGTTAATTTTATGCAAGGCTCTGGCCATTACTGGGCATGAGAATATGTAGGTAGGTGTCAGTTTCACAACAGGACAATTGTTGCATGTCCTGTAGAATATTATGTCATCTGGATGAATTATCATTCCTTTGTAGCGTTTCATTCTGAGTCTTGTAATTGGTTTTGTTATTCTCTTAATCTATACCTACAAAACACAAATTCATAAAAACAAATTAGTCTAATTGTTATATTGTATAAATAAGATAAAGAAAGATTTTAATAGAATTTTAAAAGAATTATTAAATTTATATTTATTTAGTTTCGATGTTTCAGTGATTAGCTGTCACTCTACCTAAAGGAATGACACTGAATTGTCGGAAACTAAATAAAATATTGATTGATGTAACCATAACTTTTTTCCAAAGAGAGAAGGAGAGAGAGAGAGTTCTTTCATTCTGATATAATATTTAAATAAATTATTATCCCCACACAATATAGAGCCAGAGACTATCTTCTAACTTTGATGAGCGACCTCCAAGAGCCTTTTTATTTATAAACAGCCATCTTAGATATAAGAAGAAGAAATCAAAGGATAGAAAGAAGCGGCGGCGCTCCTTGCCTAATGAAAGGCGCCCTAATGGAGTCCCAGACTTCTTGGACGTGACCAATTTAAATTGCCCCGATTTTTTTCTCGTGAGTATACTTTCCCTAATCTTTATAATTAGATTACTTCTCTGTACACAGTCAGCCTGTGCTAATACCGTTATTACTTTTTCCGTATACAGAATGAAGGCCAGAAATATAAAGAGAAGACATTCAATGAGAGAATAACTCACAAGTTATTTGATTATAGTTAGAATTATTATTTTTATAAAATATCAAAAATTACCTTGCATAGGGTTTTCTATTTTACATTTGAAATTGGTGCATTTATTTATTACTAGTTTTAAATAAGACACGCTATATCCGATCTGGATAATTACGCGTGAAACAATTTACAATAATTCATATTGTGGTAGAGTAGGTAACATAATTATCAAAAATAAAATAAACAATTAAGAAAAAGAGCATTAAATGAGCATATACATTAAACATATAAGCATCAACATAAACAGATAGAAGAAACCGCAAGGTAGTTATTTACAATATGTTGCGCAATGATGGAAGTTGATTTAATGAAGTTATCTGTAATAATTAGTAACGTGGAGAGAGAAAGTTGATCAAGTTGGTGCATTTATTTTTTATTATTTATTAATTTATTAATCAACCACACACACAACAGGCGCGATACTGAAGTATATGCGCCTATTACAGAGGAAAAAAACAAAATAACAAACAAACCTTAGAACTTAGAGTTCAATATTTAAAGGTTTACATGTATTAATCGATAGAGTTAATATAATTTATATAAACAAAGTGACTGATGCAAGAGAGAGTTAATAAAAAGTATATATATTCACGATTTAAAGTATAAGCTTTAAAAGGGTTTTTAAAATAGATAAAATATTTTTTCTATTAAATAATAAGCAAGTTAGTTTCCTGGGGTGAGTTTCTTTCTTTATTATATATTCACATCAAGCTTTCGGGTGATAGTACACATTGCAACTGCTGTGATAGAGATTTATGGGAACATATTTAGGCCCTTGTTTGTGTTTTATTCCATAATAGTTATAAATATTGTTTTTTGGTAGTTATATATATAATTAATTAGAATTTAATATAAATTTAAAATACATCATCTTCAAATTACAAAACTATTTTAGAGGCGTAATATTCTTTTTAAAATAAAACAATTTCTACTGTCCTTACTGCAATGGAAAAATTAAAGGGAGGGCCTGGCTCATCGGTGGTGAACCCTCCCAGCGGTTTCGCCAATTTAATCTACCATACCGCTGTTATATTGCATTTTTGGTGTCAATTATTCCGCCTTCTACATGCTAGTCAGTAAGCATTTTAAGGCTCTTATGAACACAGGGACAACACATGCAAGCAGCCCGCTGCATCTGGAAACAGCGCGCCGCTTGCGAGGGAACCAAGGAAGCGCCAAGCACACCTAGAGCTCCAAACTATGGATATAAGATTTTAGGACAGCAGAATTACATATAATTATAAATATATAATATGCTTCGAGCAATCGCTCTTCCGCAAATATCAAATTGTGTCTTTTATTTGAACAATTATGTTACGATACACTAGCGCGCCATCTGTTATCAAATTACAAAACTATTTTAGAGGCGTAATATTCTTTTTAAAATAAAACAATTTCTACTGTCCTTACTGCAATGGAAAAATTAAAGGGAGGGCCTGGCTCATCAGTGCTATATTTGTATATTTGAAATAAAAGAAGTAACAAATAGAAATTTCTGAATTTCAGTATTATATATATGTGTATGAGATCCTGTCGACTTATCTGTGATGAGGTATCCTGTCGACTCTCACTATAGCTATGGTAACCGAGGGTCAAACCTGTAGTAACCGAGAGGGACAGTCAGGGCGTGGAGAGTTTTCCAGTACCTCTCTGCACCTTGGAGGACTCTTGGGAATGTCCACACACACAAAACGAAACGACACAGTTGTAGAAGGAAAGTTCCATGAACAGATAAGTGTCGAGCTAAGAGCAAGATGGAGATATAGAGTTCTTACTGTTTTACATGGCGATGAGGTGGTCCTGGCGAAAACCGACAAGGGCTCACGCCGACGGTGAAGTGACTGTCTACAGACTAAATAAGCTCGGCTAAAAACCGAGGTTTTTATATACCATTCCCGAGGAGGGGCGGGGGGGGGGGGGGGTTGGAGATGTCTGAGAATGTGGACTTTGGACGTCTGGGGCATTCTGCACCCTTAGACCTTAATGGCGACGGGCTGCCGAATTCCTTTAGGGTTGTCTCGATTTTAGACGTTTTTGAACTTCTCAATCTTGCTTTAACTCAGCTCTTAATCTATTACAGTTTTATTTATTCATCCTCAGTTTGTACGAAGTACATTACATATGGTGATGCAATGACACATGTCAATCATGCGTATAATTATTTATAAATGTGTTTCTATATACAACATGACAATCTTGTTATAAGTAATTATACAATATAGGGTTGTTGGTTTAAATTACCATATATATTTGTATAGATATTTCTACTGTTCCCCATAATTGTCCCTTAAATACATTTTTATAAAGAAACCTTCAATTTTTCACCTATTAATAGGACAAGCCCTATTAAATATTTTGCGATGCATAGAGTGGGTATAGTAAGAGGTAACTTTATTTGAAAAACGATGCGAAAAATGATTAAGTTTCTTAGAAATTTACTATAGCGTAGTACACTCAAAGAGTTTGTTTGATTTTTGTTTTGTTTCAGCTACTCAAATGTCAAGTTGATAGAAAGAAAGGATTTCGACACTTATTGCCTTTTTATATCAATCGTGACAGTAAAGATTAAATAGTTTTCGACATTGGGAGAGATTAGTACTGGAAATTGAAAATTTTGTTTGATGAATTCTTCTAGGTTGAGGAAATGTAGAGAATTTCATTATGGGAAGAAATTTGAAATCATTGAAAATTAATTGCATTAGGAATTCTTCATTGTCCATTTTAGAAGGCTACACCATGAAGAATGAAGGTCGAAACCACAAAGAAAGATTCGCTTATTCATATTATGATATTGTTTGTATTTATATAAAAGATATGATTTGATGTGCAGAACAGAGTTTAAATGGCATTTACTGATAGCTGGCTTCCATATAGAATATTTATTATATACATATGTTGTAAAAAATGAGAATTCTGTTGATTTTGATCATCTTGAGGATTATGCTATGGTAATGCAGTCGTGGATAAAATCTTGAAAGTATAATAAAAATAGTAAAGATTAGAAATAGCTTCAATTGAGCTTATGGAATATAAAAAACATAATTTGAGAAAGGTATGCCTAACTTAAGGTGTGAGAATAAAAAAAGAAAAACCTATTTACATAATGTACAAAGGGTTTGAGCAGGCCATCGAAAAACAACAACAATGAGTTTTTATAGGAGAAGCGTGACCTCTGGCGGTCGATTTAGCAGAGAATTTGAATCTATGAAATATAATTTTGAATAAAATAATATTTTAATAAAACATATATAATACCATTAAGGAAATTTGAAAATATTTATGTATCTGTTAGTTGATTTGCGCATAAGAGGTTTGTTTATATATATATATATAATAAATAAATAAAAGGGTACAATAGGATAAAAAAAGAAAACTCCAGCTTAGCTTCGGCCGCTACGCGTCATAGGCTGGGTAGAAAAAGGAATAAGCGAAGAGATAGGTTTTTAATACATGAAATATTTTGAATTTTCCTAATGGTATTACATAATAGAGAATTAGCTTGCTGTTCTGACTTAATATTTAAACTATACTTTATTTTCAAAATTAGTGAATCATAATATTATTATATTTCATATACTTTCTTCCAAAATTACTCAATATATATATACTTATTTATATTACTTATATATTAAAAAAATCTTTCTTTTTAACTCTAAATGTTTGATAAAAAGATAACATGGTTCTGTCTTTGCTCTTTTTCTTACCCTAATTCCTTTAATTCTTCCTTTTATTTCTATGTTCTTCTTAAATGACGCGTAACTGCCGAGGTAACAGCGTGAACTTGTTAAAACCCTATGTTGTTACTCGAAAAAAACCTTTTTGATACCCAAATAGTAATATTTAATAATTTGGTTTTAATTATCATTAATTTACAACTATCTTTCATATAAATTATATTTATTTCTACTTATATATATATATATAGTCGTTGTTTTAAAATAATAGATAAAGAGTAAAATTGGAATAATCCTGAAATAATTATGCAAATATAATCAAAGTTGTTTATTGCAAATGTTTTTCCAAGATATGCAACTTGATATTTTTTACTGCTCTTCGATAAAACGTTCCCATGCAAAATAGAAAAAGAATCGATCTTTTTTAAATTTCTTTTAATGATTTTTTGGATAATAATAATAAAACAAAAACAATCGTCCCTGATGATATGTATATCTGAAATTAGAAAACTAAAAGGAACAATTTCTTTTAGTATAATATTTTTAAAGCATTTCCACTCAATCTTTCTGTTTTAGTATTAGATAAGATTATTGAAATCACTTAATATGTTTTTATTAATTTTGATCAAAAAAAGATAGCCTCGTTATCTACCCTTTTAAAATATATATTTCTAATTGAGAGATATATTACATATGTAAATAAATATATATATATGAAAGGTATATATCCAATAATATTTTTAATAAAGACTTGAGGAAAATGTTGGCGTTGGACAATTTTAAAGCGATCGATTCAGTAACAAGACTCCGAAAGGAATTTTTCAATATTTCACCACAGGACGTGGGAAAGAAGTTTACGACAATCTAGAATGAGACATTTCTGATACCTAGAAGGTATTAAGCGTATTATTTGAAGATTTTGTACAGGTTTTTCTGATACCTAGAATATATTAGGCGTATTAATATTTGAAGATTTTATATAATATTTTCTGATACCTTTGATGTATTAGGGTATTATTTGAAGATTTTATATAGGATTATCTGTTACCTAAAATGTATTAAACGTATTATTTGAAGATTTTGTACAGGTTTTTCTGATACCTAGAATGTATTAAGCGTATTATTTGAAGATTTTATATAGGATTTTCTGATACTTAGGATGTATTAAGCGTATTATTTGAAGATTCTATACAGGATTTTCTGATACCTAGGATGTATTAAGCGCATTATATGAAGATTTTATATAGGATTTTCTGATACCTAGGATGTATTAAGCGTATTATTTGAAAATTTTATATAGGATTTTCTGATACCTAGGATGTATATTAAGCGTATTATTTAAAGATTTTATATAGGATTTTCTGATAAATTTTGAATGTATTAAGCGTATTATTTGAAAATTTTATATAGGATTTTCTGATACCTAGGATGTATTAAGCGTATTATTTGAAGATTTTATATAGGATTTTCTTATACCTAGAATGTATTAAGCGTATTATTTGAAGATATTGTATAGGATTTTCCGATACTTAGAATGCATTAAGCGTATTATTTGAAGATTTTGTATAGGATTTTCTGATACTTAGAATGTATTAAGCGTATTATTTGAAGATTTGTACAGGATTTTCTGATACCTAGAATGTATTAACCGTATTATATGAAGATTTTATATAGGATTTTCTAATACCTAGAATGTATTAAGCGTAATATTTTGAGATTTTATATAGGATTTTCTAATACCTAGAATGTATTGAGCGAATTATTTTAAGATTTTATATAGGATTTTCTGATCTCGAGGATGTATTAAGCGTATTATTTGAAGATTTTGTATCGGTATAGGCTTTTTTATAGATATATAAATAAACCTATATATTTTTAGTTTACATTCAAAACACGTAAGCCTAATTATACTGCAATAAGAAAATCACACATATACATTATACGTCTCGTTGAAAACCAGGTTAAATTAGGTCAATGTGAGTGTCTTCAGATGAAAATACATTTTCTTGGATTTCTATTCTTTGAATATTCACAATCGATAACCAATCTCGGTAAAGAGATTGTTTCCATATGTTCCATATCATCTAGAAGATTCCTTCATATACCCATGAACAAAACTTAAGGAAGAGGAAAGTCTTTGTTGTTTTATTGTCTGTTTTATTTTTTAGGAGGCTGAGGCAATTTTGTTCACACTTGGATATCTCATGTGTCTTCAATGAAGGTCACTTATCTTTCAGATTTATTGTCTGAATATCAATATATATGCTGAAAGGTACATATTCCTTGAATATTGTCAATGAATTTAAATTAGAGAGGATACATACACATCCTCTCTATTTTTATTCTTTATTCAAAGTAAAATTGTAAAAGGTGTTAGAGAGAAAGACTTAGAAAGAAATATTATAATACTTTCCCTAAAAAAAAAAAAAGATTTTCATCGTTGAGAAAGGTTTATAATTTTAACATAAGCTTCCATATACCAAATTATTTAGAAAACAGTTTCATCTTAGATTGTAATAAAGATTTTATATGTGGCAACATAAAGAAAGTTTTTTTTATATCGATTTAAACAGAAGTACAAAAATATCATTATCTAGAAGTCAATTCAACGATAGCTTGGAACCTCAGTCTGTATAGAACTCTCTCAGAACTTCCGCGAAGAGACGGAAAAATTGTAAACAGACGCCGGCACAGGTCGATGCTAGTGGAGCCTGAAAGGTGGATGGAAAAAACGATCACGGGGGAAGTTGGATAAAACTTTCTTGCCCTGGGTTCCGCACTTTTAAAACATTCAGTTAACCGTGAGCTGCAAATTTGTTTCTATACGTTACGGCATGAGATCATTTGTATTACATTTTTTACATGTGTGTATTACATTTTATATTCCATATCAATTTATTATTAGACATTGAAGCAGTTTATTTTACACATAAAGCACGCATATATTTAATATACTATACCTTTATAAACTTTTTATCATTTTATTATTGTCATTGTGTTAGCCTTTTATATACCACATTTTTATACTTTTATCAATCTATTATTTTCCTTGTGTTTGCCTTTTATATGCCACATTTTTATACACTTTATCAATCTATTATTTTCCTTGTGTTTGCCTTTTATATACCACATTTTTATACGCTTTATCAATCAATTATTGAAATTGTGTTAGCCTTTTATATACCACATTTTTATACGTTTTATCAATCTATTATTGTTATTGTGTTAGCCTTTTATATAACACATTTTTATACGCTTTATCAATCTATTATTGTCATTGTGTTAGCCTTTTATATAACACATTTTTATACGCTTTATCAATCTATTATTTCCCTTCTGTTTGCATTTTATATGCCACAATTTTATATGCTTTATCAATATATTATTGTCATTGTATTAACCTTTTATATACCACATTTTTATACGCTTTATCAATATATTATTGTCATTGTATTAGCCTTTTATATACCACATTTTTATAAGCTTTATCAATCTATTATTGTCATTGAGCTAGCCTTTTATATACCACAATTTTTTATGCTTTATCAATATATTATTGTCATTGTGTTAGCCTTTTATATACCACATTTTTATACGCTTTATCAATCTATTATTTCCCTTGTATTTGCCTTTTATATAACACATTTTTATGCGCTTTATCAATCAATTATTTCCCTTGTGTTTGCCTTTTATATAACACATTTTTATACGCTTTATCAATCAATTATTGTCATTGTGTTAGCCTTTTATATACCACATTTTTATACGATTTATCAATCTATTATTGTCATTGTGTTAGCCTTTTATATAACACATTTTTATACGCTTTATCAATCTATTATTTCCCTTGTGTTTGCCTTTTATATAACACATTTTTATACGCTTTATCAATCAATTATTGTCATTGTGTTAGCCTTTTATATACCACATTTTTATATGCTTTATCAATATATTATTGTCATTGTGTTAGCCTTTTATATACCACATTTTATAAGCTCTATCAATCTATTATTTTCCTTGTGTTTGCATTTTATATACCACAATTTTATACGCTTTATCAATCTATTATTTTTCTTGTGTTAGCCTTTTATATACCACATTTTTATACGCTTTATCAATATATTATTGTCATTGTGTTAACCTTTTATATACCACATTTTTATAAGCTCTATCAATCTATTATTTTCCTTGTGTTTGCATTTTATATACCACAATTTTATACGCTTTATCAATATATTATTTTTCTTGTGTTAGCCTTTTATATAACACATTTTTATATGCTTTATCAATATATTATTCTCATTGTGTTAGCCTTTTATATACCACATTTTTATAGGCTTCATCAATCTATTATTTCCCTTGTATTTGCCTTTTATATAACACATTTTTATGCGCTTTATCAATCAATTATTTCCCTTGTGTTTGCCTTTTATATAACACATTTTTTATACGCTTTATCAATCAATTATTGTCATTGTGTTAGCCTTTTATATACCACATTTTTATACGATTTATCAATCTATTATTGTCATTGTGTTAGCCTTTTATATAACACATTTTTATACGCTTTATCAATCTATTATTTCCCTTGTGTTTGCCTTTTATATAACACATTTTTATACGCTTTATCAATCAATTATTGTCATTGTGTTAGCCTTTTATATACCACATTTTTATATGCTTTATCAATATATTATTGTCATTGTGTTAGCCTTTTATATACCACATTTTTATAAGCTCTATCAATCTATTATTTTCCTTGTGTTTGCATTTTATATACCACAATTTTATACGCTTTATCAATCTATTATTTTTCTTGTGTTAGCCTTTTATATACCACATTTTTATACGCTTTATCAATATATTATTGTCATTGTGTTAGCCTTTTATATACCACATTTTTATAAGCTCTATCAATCTATTATTTTCCTTGTGTTTGCATTTTATATACCACAATTTTATACGCTTTATCAATATATTATTTTTCTTGTGTTAGCCTTTTATATAACACATTTTTATATGCTTTATCAATATATTATTCTCATTGTGTTAGCCTTTTATATACCACATTTTTATAGGCTTCATCAATCTATTATTGTCATTGAGTTAGCCTTTTATATACCACAATTTTATATGCTTTATCAATATATTATTGTCATTGTGTTAGCCTTTTATATACCACATTTTTATACGCTTTATCAATCTATTATTTCCCTTGTGTTTGCCTTTTATATAACACATTTTTATACGCTTTATCAATCAATTATTGTCATTGTGTTAGCCTTTTATATAATACATTTTATACGCTTTATCAATCTATTATTTCCCTTGTGTTTGCCTTTTATATAACACATTTTTATACGCTTTATCAATCAATTATTGTCATTGTGTTAGCCTTTTATATACCACATTTTTATAAGCTCTATCAATCTATTATTTTCCGTGTGTTTGCATTTTATATACCACAATTTTATACGCTTTATCAATCTATTATTTTACTTGTGTTAGCCTTTTATATAGCACATTTTTATATGCTTTATCAATATATTATTGTCATTGTGTTAGCCTTTTATATACCACATTTTTATACGCTTTATCAATCTATTATTGTCATTGTGTTTGCATTTTATATACCACAATTTTATACGCTTTATCAATCTAATATTTTCCTTGTGTTAGCCTTTTATATAGCACATTTTTATATGCTTTATCAATATATTATTGTCATTGTGTTAGCCTTTTATATACCACATTTTTATAGGCTTTATCTATCTATTATTGTCGTTGTGTTAGCCTTTTATATACCACATTTTTATACGCTTTATCAATCTATTATTGTCATTGTGTTAGCCTTTTATATACCACATTTTTATACGTTTTATCAATCTATTAAAATCATTGTGTTAGCCTTTTATATAACACATTTTTATACGCTTTATCAATCTATTATTGTCATTGTGTTAGCCTTTTATATACCACATTTTTATAGGCTTTATCAATCTATTATTGCCGTTGTGTTAGCCTTTTATATAACACATTTTTATACGCTTTATCAATCTATTATTGTCGTTGTGTTAGCCTTTTATATAACAATTTTTTATACGCTTTATCAATCTATTATAGTCATTGTGTTAGCCTTTTATATACCACATTTTTATAGGCTTTATCAATCTATTATTGCCGTTGTGTTAGCCTTTTGTATAACACATTTTTATAAGCTTTATCAATCTATTATTGTCATTGTGTAATTCTTTTATATACCACATTTTTATACGTTTTATCAATCTATTATTATCATTGTGTTAGCCTTTTATATAACACATTTTTATACGCTTTATCAATCTATTATTTTCATTGTGTTAGCCTTTTATATAACAATTCTTTATACGCTTTATCAATCTATTATAGTCATTGTGTTAGCCTTTTATATACCACATTTTTATAAGCTTTATCAATCTATTATTGCCGTTGTGTTAGCCTTTTATATAACACATTTTTATACGCTTTATCAATCTATTATTGTCATTGTGTTATCTTTTATATACCACATTTTTATACATTTTATCAATCTATTATCATCATTGTGTTAGCCTTTTATATAACACATTTTATACGCTTTATCAATCTATTATTGACATTGTGTTAGCCTTTTATATAACACATTTTTATACGCTTTATCGCAATAATATATTTGAATATACTACACTTTCATATATTCTTTATTAACAATTAATATCATTGTGTGTGTGTGTTAGCATTTTATACGCATTATTATTTTATTATTGTCATTGTGCTAGCCATTTATACATTTACTTTTATTATTTATCAATTTATCATCCTTGGTTTTATTTTTTGCTTATCCCTAGTACACGTGGTACAGGCTATGATAATCATGGTGGGTAGAAGTAGGCGAATGCTTTTAATGTAAGTGCACCACATCTCTACACATGTGAAAAGCAGTTCTACTTTTTACTTATAAATGTGTCCGAACCCCGTTTGGTTACTTGCACTCGCTGGTGGGGTTAGACATTTGCAAAAATCGGGGACCATTGGAGCATTTATTTTATCAGAAAAAAAGTGCCCAATGTGGGAATCGAACCCGGGTCGTAGCGGTTGAGAACCAACGGTTTAGACCATCCTTCCACCGATCCCCGTCATTTATGTTAGTCTTTTATATAATATACTTACATGCTCTCTTTCTAAATATATTATCGTCATTGCGTTAGCCAAAAGGCTACACTTCTGTATGATTTGTCAATTTAATATTGTCATTGTGTTTGCCTTTTATATATCATACCTTCATATTCTTTATCGATATATTGTTTCATTGTTTTTTGTTATGGAATAAAATGAAACACACACATAAAATGAATAGAAGATAATTTTAGTAGCTATTTAAAAAGACCTATATATCCGTGAACAAATATACGAAATTCTAAATTCATGTTTGTTCCTAAAGATTTAATTATTGGAAAACTACACTTAAATATAGATGGACATATGGTTCAAAATTTTGAAGTTCCACAAAAACCTATAATTTATATAATATTTAATTAATTGTACACTAATTTTCGGTAGTTCTGGTTTTTACCACTAGGAACAACATTGAGAGGACTAATAAAGACATTTAATTTGTTGCTATTTTTTGTACAATGTCTTCTGAAAATTCAATTATTTAATTGATCAGGTACACTGGAAAACCTGGATAATACCTGGCCGAAGGCGACTATATTCTTCAAATAGGTTGAATCAACGATATAGAATTATGGACAAAACTTAAGGAAGTGGAAAGACTTTGATATCTTATCGTCTGTTTCTTCATTTTTTTTCTTTTTTGAAGGAGACATTTTGTTCACACTTGGTTCACACAGATCACTGTGTATCAAATATCTTTCAGAGCTATTGTCTGAATCCCGATATACAAGTTAAAAAGCACAAAATTCTTAAGTTTTGTCCATGAAGGGAAAATATAAACATGTTATCATTAAAATTTGCCTTCCTGTTCTATAAAATTTAGAAATATTTGATGCTATTCTTAATTTATATATTTTTAATAATACTTATTTAGGAAAGGTATTTTTTAATGGTGTTAACTGAGAGGTACTGGTGGCATGCGCCATCTTTCGGGTTAAATATACACTAATCGTTACATAGATTTTATCCCGTAATTTTGGGGCTAAATACAATTTCTTTATAAATCAACCAAAGCCAATCAAATACGGATATTTCGACATTATTCTGTAATTTAACAGACTCTCTAACAATTAATATAAGTTAAGAAAAAAAGCCATTTCCTGAACGTGCAACTAAACGTTGCTGATGGCTTGCGCCATCTATAGGAATAAATATCAACTAATCGTTGATTTTTAATCTTCTTCTTCTTTCTTATCTCCACTCAATCACACTAAGGTATCAATCTTGTAAAGCTTGAGACTTTTGATGGTGTCTGCCGGGAAAGAGTAGAGCTCATCAATAGATGAGTCAATACAGTCAATAATGTGTCTTGTGGTTGCAGGCTGAGAATTGCACTTAGTACATAGTTGGAAAACCCTGAAACCATTATTCTGGAATAATTAAAAAACAATGATTAGTTGATAATTATTCCGATAGATGGCGCAAGCCATCAGCAACTTTAAGCTGCACGATCAGTAAATGCCTTTTTTTCTGAATTTATCCACCTGATCCAAGTACAAATTCACTTTTGTACTATTTTTCAGAATTAATATAAAGTAATAAAAATATAAAAAGGTCATGTAGATGATTTGTAAAATAAAATATGCATATATTGACTACTCACAGTATATCATTGCAGTAAGGTCTGTAGAGATAATATTTGATGCTATTATTCAAAAAGAGACACTTTGCCAGTAAATTTATATGTTACAAATTCTAACATAAATATATATTCCCGAGTATGAATAAAGGAAAATTTGCTAACGTTACTATGTATATACTTTTAGGTGCACGATCAGGAGATGCCTTTTTTCGTTTTTTTTTTATTAAATTCATATATATATATACATAGAAACATATATGCATATATGTTTATGTTTAAAATATTGTAAATATAAGGATATATTATCGTATTCATGTCATTATTACATACGGCATCCATTTACCCGCTTTTGTCAAGAAAGCCATGTTTAAGTAAACTTGTCAGACTTTAAAAGAAGGATCCTTTTCGAAGATATCCTTCCTGCATAATTTCTTGAGGAAGTGCCTTATCCCCTGAGTCATGTATATTTACATTTAAATAGAGGCCTTATATCAGTGTATGTGAATAGGTTCGTTTTAGGCCTAATCTAAAATCCATTTGTTTACTGCTTTATATCAAGGGGTTCGGTGGAAGGATGGTCTAAACCGTTGGTTTTAGTCTCCTACGACCCGGGTTCGATTCCCGCATTGGGCACTTTTTTTTTTAATAAAAAAAAAATGTTTCAATGCCCCCCGATTCTTGCAAAAGTCCAACCCTACCAGTGAGTGCAAGTAACCAAACGGGGCTCTGGCATATTGGAAGTGCAGAGTCGAACTTATTTTCACATGTGTAGACATGTGGTGTACTTATAGTAAAAGCATTCGCCTACTTCTACACACCTTCCCACTGCTATATATTGAGAACATATGTTTGATAAACAACTCAGATATATTTTCATAAAAAACAATTTTTAACTAGAAAAATGTATAGATGATTGATAGAAAGTATCTATTTTTGGTATAAATATTGTTTAATATAAAATTTAATATAAAAAAATCGAGCAAACAAAGATATTTTGATATATTCAGAGACACTTTAAATTATGAATATATCGTTCTGAATATAGAACAATCCATATTTAAATCTTCAGATAATAAAAAGGCATATATATATTGAATTGAATACAATACTTATATAAATATATTTATTTAGAAATTGCTTCAAAAAAGAAATTTGTTAAGTGATATTGAAAATTAAAAAATTTAAAAAGGTAGATAATGAGTAAATATTTATGATTTTATATTAATATTTCTAAACGAAAAATGTTAAAGCAAGGTTCACGCAGAGGCTTCGGCAGTTATGCGTCTTAGATGCGGAACATAAAAAAAATAAGTCTGTTTTTGACACACATTAAATATGTTATAACAGCTTGATAAAGGTTGGCGTTCAGCCAATTGAAATATTGGTAAAATAAATGATATTTTGATCTAATATATGTCTTTTTAATTAAACATTAATATCGTAAGGTGGAATCCTCTGGTGTATAATTAGCGGCAACACATAAAATTCCGAGGATAAGTTTCTTTTATTTCAAAAATAATAATATTTTGAGCTTTCGGGCGTAAACAGCCCTTCTTCAGGAATATTTGAAAACAAATTTTTTGAAAACAATTTCAAGTATAAATGTTTGTACACAAATGGATGGTATCCTTCTTTGGTCTTGTATAGCGTGAGTGAATCCCATGCCCACGTGATTTAGTTTAAATCTAAAAATCTATCTTCACGATAATCAAGACCAATTTTGGTCCCGAGGTATTCAAGATGGCAAGGCAACTAGAGAAGACTATGATTAGAGAATATTTTTAACGCCTTGCTATATGTTTTAATTCTTGTTTACTCCTGACGAGGACAAAAGCTTTTTGTCGAAACGTCGAGGTAATAAAAAGATTTATACTGGCCGAGGTGTCTTTTTTTCAAGGAATATGAATGCCGGCCAGGCAGCCTCTATCTTCACGAAAATGATATTATGATCCAATATATGCTTTTTAATTTAAAAAAATAAATAAATGAAAATAATCGAGCAGAAAAATTAGATGAAAATGGCGACTACCTTACAAAAACTTACTTAACAAAGATCAGATGATGTATCTTTTTTTTTTACACAAACACAATAAGAATTTCAATTAAATTTAAAACCGTTATTAAAATATCATTGAAAATATTCTAAAAGAAAAATTGATGAAATGAATATGTTTTTGATATTTTTTTACTTTCGAGAGAGAGAGAGAGAGAGAGAGAGAGAATTGTTTGATCAAATATTTTCATAGATCTGTTTTAAGCTCTTTTTTTCTACTCTAACTTTTTATTTATTTATTTTTATTTTGTTTTGAAAATAGAGCAATCCATATTTAATAAATTAGATAATAAAAAAGGCCTATATTGGATTTAATAAAAAAAAATTATTTTGCCAATATATCGGTTGGGTGAACGCCAAACCTTTATCAAGGCATTACAATGTAATTACAAATGTAATGCCTTGATAAAGGTTTGGCGTTCAGCCAACCGAAATATTGGCAAAATGAATCTTTTATTAAATCTAATATATGCATTTTTTTATGTTTCACAACAATGACGTTGAAGAGCCGAAGACTGCCTGAACCTTGTGCTAGTTCTTTTTTTTTTATTTAGAACATATTTGGTGTCCGATAAATATACACTCATAGTGTTATTCCTTTTATCTAAATTCTTTATTTTAAATTTATATTTCATTAGAATTTGTTACATATTGACCTCCTATTTATATTTATAAGAATTTATTTTAGTTAAAAACCTTTATTAAACAAATTTAACGTGAGATATATCATGTTTCGGAATAATTATAAATCCGTAGTATGAATATGATTAATAAATAGTTATATTATATCATTATATATAAATATAACGATTAGTTAACATTTATTCCTATGGATGACGCAAGCAAGCAGTATTCTTTAGTTGTATTATTAACACGATATTACTTTTCTTCTTCTAATATTCAAAGAACTAAAATATATTGAGAATATATTGTAGCGGCTCCCAAATATTAAGTTTTCATATTTTCATTATAATTTTTAATTTGTTTAACAACTATTTAATTCAAATATTAAATTATTGTCTATATTAATAAAATGGAAATTTCATAAGTGGACATCACTAAAAACTTTCGTTACAATGCATCAATTTCAACCAAATTTTCAACATTTATGTAAAACGAGATGGAGCAGGTTTTGCTTAACATCAAACTATTTTTCCCTAACATTAACATGCGTAACTTCGCTGTTATCGATTAAATACAAAAAAATCAACAGAGTTAATTTTATTTATATATAAATACAAAATTAAATTTCAACAGAGTTAATTTTTTTACATACTAGCTAATAATCTCAATCTAAAAAATATTCAAAACAAGCAATTTTAAGATAACACCATATGTAAAACAGTCGGCCAAGAAAACAACAACGATATTACATCTTTCTCACATATTCACACACAATCTTGATTAATAATTAAAACTAATCTTTAACATTGTTTATTATACTTCAACTTTTATTTCTACATTTGTTTTTAAATACCCAATTGTTTTATCATGTTTCTAATTTCGCCTAACAAATATACAAATTTATAGTGACCAACATATGCAAATTTTATATTTGTTTTTATTTAACTTGATATCGTAAACATAACATCCATTGTAAGCATTTTTCTGTTCACCTTCCGTGGTTTCTCTTTTCTCTGATAGTTTTTAGGTGTAGTATATTTTCTTATTACTAGACTACAAACATTCCCTCGAGAAAAACCTGGGCGAAGCCGGGTACATCCGCTAGTATAAATATATAATGCTCATAAAATATACTTTATTAAAATTATATAAATTAACATTAATATCACATTAATTGTTGTCATAATAATATGATAAAAATTATTATAAATCATTCTAAATATAAATCATATAAAATATAAATATTGATCTATAATATATCAAACACACATATCTAACATTTTATAATCTAGAAATGATATTTGACCACTACACACACAAAAAGAACATCAACATGTAGTATACCATAATACTTCAGATAATTTGTATATTAAATAAGTGTAATTAAAAGTTGATTTTACGATAAATAATTTGTTGTCTGAATGCCGCCCACAATATAATAAGAATTATACAGTATAAAGGCGAATTAGAATTAAAGGATATAAAGTTAAATTAATCCTGTATAGAATCACGATTGTAACAAATGGTAGAAGATGTACGCTAAAACCTTGATAATTGAACCCCTGCTAGGTGTTGCTAATCAACCGAAGTTAATTGATCAACTGGGAGTTTTGTTGAGGAGGGGAAGGGGGCTAATTTCCCCCCATAATTAAGACCAGACGATGCCTTTTAATTAATGAGAACGGCTGAAAGAAATGTTGACGTTGCGTTTTTTATCCGATATTTCTCGGTAATTAAACCTGGCTAAATAATAACCTATGGGGAATGAATCGACTCCCATTGTAAACATGGCTTTACTACTCTGTTATTGTTTTAAAAGTTTTTTTTCTGGTTGGAAATATGGCTCGAAGTACATAGGAGAACTATATATTGATCGGGTTTTCAACTTTAATTCCGGTTTATCTTTGGTTTTATTCGGTCTTTGTTGGTTTATGTGATCCCTTTTTGTTTATTATCATAGTGATGCATTTTTTAACTTCCATTAATCCAAAAATAGCATAGAGAGAGTCACCTACCCACTAATTTAAATATTTTTATATTCAAAGATAGTTTTTCTGGAATAGAGAGAGAGAAATTTATTCAGTATAGTCAAAATATATAATGAAATATTTTACTATTGATAGCTATAAGTGTTTGATTAAGTCTTTTTATTTAGAACAATATACTTTTAATCTGTTGACTTCAAATTCGTCCAGTTATAAGGCGAGAGGATATCATTTCGCCAAACAAATATGAAAATTATGAAAAAGGCATCTCCTTATCGTGCAACTGAAAGTTGCTGATGACTTGCGCCGATAAGGAGATGCTTCTTTCATAATTTATGCACCTTATCTCAGTACAATTTCACATTTGTACTATTTTTTCACAAATATAAAAATGTTTCTCAGCTAACTCATAGACTAAAATATATCCCAGAGGAATAAACATTCTGGCTTTAGAGTCGGAATAAAAGAGGTAAATAAACGAATTAAATTCAAAGAGACCAGAAAAACAATGATGAAACCTTTTAGAATGGAATAACAAAATATATTTTTCATTTAATCAAAGAGATCACGAAATTTAGAAATTAGTACACTAAATATAAAAAAGCCATTTGAGAGAGTTGGGTTCTTCTGTAATGAACATTCTCAGTGATTTTGCCATTTAATCAATCAATTTACTATGACTAGGGTATACCTTATGGTTCCTAATAAAGAAATCTGATAAAAATTGAAAATTTCAAATAAATATCGTTAGTAAAAAACAATATAAATTGGTTTGCTCATACATAGCAAGAATAAATCCCTAAGTTTCCCATTGAAGGCTTTATATAACAGAAGAAATGGGATTAGGAAACTGAGAAGATAGTGAGCCGGCTAGACACAAATTAACAAAACAGCTAAAACTTCAGAAAATACGGAGAACTTTACACTAAAGACGGAGACCACTGGATAGTCTATGTTGTTGGAGGACTCTAATCATCTTCGACAACAAGAATAATTTTTAAAGTGATGTATATTTTCAACTTAGGATTTCATATTGACAAAAGTTTACACCCAAAAATAAAAGGTACTCTAAAATATCCATTTTGTCGAACAATTAGACGATATATCTTTCCTTTAAGAAATAGCATTAAAACTAACCGAATTCCATTAAAAAGTGCATTTTATGTAAGTTTAGGTCCTATTTGACTCTACAAAATCTTTCATAGAGACTTTCATGGCATTTTTGACAAGAAAGGTAAAAAGATTATGAATGCTCTGTAGAACTTAAATTAAAACATACAAACAAATCAATAGGTAATTACATGTCTATTCGGGCAGATACGTGAACGGATAAATCCCGGGCATTCAGAGTAAATCCCCAAGGAAATTTTACACAGAGAAGAAATTCTCTTTATAAACAAAAAAGTAATTAACAATTGAGTAAGAAACACGAAATATCTACCATTAGAAATTGATAAAATGAAATAATACAAACGCACTTGTTTTAAAACAAAGTATTTTGGTGATGATACATTTATATAAAGTAAAATTTCAAGCAAAAACATCTACGATTGGTAAATTGAATAAATTAATAATAAATATAACAAATAATATTTTGAGAATAAAAATATATTCGAGTATATATAGATTGCTATTAATGATATTGGAATCAGATTACTAAAATATGACAAATAAATTAAAATATTAATTGACTTTAATTAAAAGTAAAAACAAAGCAATTTGGTGAAAAAATAAAGTCAAATTTTAGGGCGAAAAGTCTACCATTAAAATAATTAATAAATTAAAAGTAAATATTACTACAATAATATTTGGAGAATAAAAGTATGTGTGACATAGGAAAATGAAATTTCTGGTATATAGATCGCTATGTATTGTCCAGTATTTTGGAAGAGATATCGTAAAGGTTTACAATTAAAAACTCTGTTAGTGTATTATATATATATAGAATAGATATGCATTATGATATTGGAATCAGATATCTGATATATGACAGATAAATTAGAAAAATTATTGACTTTTGCAAGCCATTGCTTGTCAAAAATAAATATGAAAAAAATTAACAATTATGATAAAGGTAAATATATAAATATTTTTGAAAATAGAAACACGAAATATCTATCATTAGAAATTAATAGAATCCAATTATTCAAACGCGCATGTTTTGAAAACAATTTGGTGATGATAAATAAATGCACTGAAATTAGAAAGCAAAAAATCTACGATTAAAAAATTGAATAAATTAAAATGTATATATAATTACTAATATTTGGAAAATAAAATGAGTGTGACACACGAAGTGAAAAATAACAAAATTTTGGTATATAGATCGCTGGGTATAGTTCAGTATCTTTAGAGGAGATTGCTTAAAACTTTTCAGCTAAAAACTCTGTTAGTATATTATCTATATAGATAGTTGAGTCAGATATCCTAATTTTATAAACTTTTAAAAGCAATTAAACTAAGAAAATAAAAGCTTAGCAACAAATAGCGTTAGATTATAAGCAGAGAGAGAATTTATAAAAATAATTTTCTTTTCATTCTATGAAAATTATATAGTAATAAATATAATTTTAAAAATTTTATAGAGGTATTTCTAACTAAGTCTATTTATTTTTCTATTAAAATTAGAATATTTTTCTCTTCACATCATTATTTCTTTATCTTACAAATAAAATATAAAATTTAATAGAATATCAATGTGTTTATATCGGAAATACGTCACATATTTATTTTTTTGAATGCCAATTTACTTAAAAATAAAAAAAAAAATCAGATAAAAATTCTATTTGCTAAATCCACTTTTCTGAAATTAAATGTCAAAGTAAATATTTGAGCGAAATATAATTTAAAAGGAATCAAGAACGACGTTATTTTGATTTATTTTCATTTTTTTAAATACCAAGCTTTCATGCAAAGATCAGAAAAAAAAGCTCTTCAAAGGATTAAATTTAAACTTTCATTTAAAAAAAGAAACCATTTTGTGTTGGTTTGGAGCTACCAATAGTCAGGATTTGTTTTGCTTCACAGAAAATTCTGCCCATATTTTCTTTGGCCGCCATTTTCGTTTTTTTTTTCTATTGCAGACGACCGAGGAAGCTTTTGTCAATCTTGGAAGGGAAGTATGATGGATGTTCGTTTTTATCGACTGCCAGATAATAGCATCGTCTGCTTCATTACAATAGACGTGCTAAGCATTTAACAATAGTAATTAAAACTTTTCATCAAATTTAAATCAATATTTAATCCTATTGATAAGTTAAGATCCTTTGTAACCCCTTTACTTTTCCAATAAAAGAATACACTCTATTGTGTGTATGAAGAATTTAAAAATTTTAATAAAGTTATATATACATTTTTTTATGATTTACAAAGTATCTAAGCACCTACTCTTTTGACGTCTTATAATTTAAATTTTTATTTCGGATAGAATAAAATAATTAAATTATTGATTAATTTAATGCCATAAAATATTTAATTAGGTGTCAGCAAAATTTGTGTGTGGCATAAATTTAATAATTGAATCAAATTTACGTGTTTTAAAAGCATTTTTGACAAAATAAGTTATATATTTCTATTAAATTTATATTGATAATATCAGATCATTTGTTACCTATACATTTCCAATAAATGAATTCAATTCATTGTGTCGTTAGTAATTTTCCAAAATGAAATAAACCTTGAAATTATTAATAAAAGACAAATCGCTGAGGGAAAATTTTCTTTATAATTATAATAAAATAAAATAAACTATTCCCTCAGCGAGAGAGAGAATTGGCTTTTATTAAAAATTATACCGTAAGGATTATATTAACAAGAAAACCTTGAAATGTATTTTTGACGATTTTTAATGATTTTAATAGTATCTAAACTCTCACCTCCCCTTTCATGTCTCTTATTATTTAACAATTAATAATTATACCGTAAGGATTATATTAACAACAAAACCTTGAAATGTATTTTTGACGATTTTTGATGATTTTAATAGTATCTAAACTCTCATCTACCCTTTCATGACTCTTATTATTTCACAAATAAAGTTTTGAATAGGCAAGATAATGATATTTGTAATGAATTATTTTTGATATATATTAGAGAATATACACTATATACGTGACATTAAATTATTAATACAAAGAATTAGTGAGCAAAACGTCAAAATCATCATGTGGAGAGTACACCTTTCAAACAGATATTAAAAGTCTATCAGAAATATAATGTTATAGCTCAAATCCAAAAATATAATTGTTATATAAAATATTTCCGTAAACTTTTAAATATTTATATTAAAAAAATTCACAATTTTGCAATAGTTTACTATTCATTATACTATACATTTCTTATTTAAAGGAAAGTTTTTAGATAACAGACATTATTACTAATTGAAATTTAGAAGTTTTGTGAAGAGATAAAGATAAAAGAGGGAAGAAAATTTATTTAATATAAAAGTTTGATATGTTAAGAATTAGGCATTCTATAAAACATCAAACGATTCTTATATAAGTGAGTAAATTTCTTCATTCTTCTAGATGATGATTTAAATTTCGTTTGTAAATTTATAATATTTATTCAATATATTTATTTATATCGTTTTATATGTTATATATATATCTTTCTCCTTTTATCTTAATTTGTTTTTTCAAATATATATCTTTTTATTTTTTCCATTCAATAAATTATATATAGTCTAATATGGATTATAATTCAATTTGGATATATCCTATAATCATTTGATTTATGTTTATAGATTTTTTATTTTGAATAATATATGTGAAAATTGTATTATAAGTTTTCATATATATTTATTAAATTTCAATATTTTATATATGAAACATAAATTCTTAAAGAATGTAAATCGAAGATGAAACAACAATTGAAATATTTTATAGGAGGCCAATTAATTGTTTGAATCAAAAGGTTCATTTAATCTTTACTTATTTCATATTGAATTAGGTTCAAATATTTATATTCTGCTAAATAATTCAAGATATATTAATATGTATTGAAGCCCCCATTCAAACTATAAAAATATTTTTCATTGCATTTGGAACGATTTGAAGAAGTTTATATCATAAATAAGCTAAGAGAATATTCCATAATTGCACCAATTGTGTATCAAATAATGCAATCTTATAAATAGATGATGCAAAAATTAACGTATTTTAATTTTCGTCCAAGCTATGATTACAGATAGAATAGCTTTATATCATTAGCTGTTTGTGCTATGATTGAGCAAACAAAATGTACAAGTTTCAAGTTTCATTATCATATAAACAAGGAAACTATCCCATTGAATTTGAAACTATTTTTCTGATTTGCTGTTGAACACATTTAATCTAAGTATAATAATATATGCCTGAGATAAATCCTGAATATTTATTATTATGATTGAATTTTTGCAACTTATGAAACTTTCGAAACATCTGAAACCGTTTAGAATCTTCTCTACCTCGAAAAATAATACTGCTAATGATCAAACTGTCAAAAGAAATTTATGAACTAATTTCATTAATCATGGAATATTTACTGAATTTATGTTAATGCTATATAAGAATATCATTATCAAAGCTTATGCATGAAATTGAGTCGAATAACCAAGACCTAATTTGAAAAGGAAAACCATTTTAATCGCTAGAAAAAGGTTGAATACATTATCTTTCGAACAAAAGATGATATTTTGTCGTGACTACATGTGAAACCTTATCAGATGCGTTTTACCTGCAAAATATGTTTTTTAAATAGGTTGTGTTTTAATGTCCGTCCATACAGAGTTCAAAATAACAACTGACTCACCCGTGCTGGCGAGGTCACGCTCCGCTGCGTCACGTGGGAAAACATACGTAGATGTTTTCTTACATGTTCTCAGCACATCCCCCTTTTTAAGACTTGAAATATATATATACATTACAAACTTTAAATGCATAATATAATTAATAATGAAGGCGATCCACAGGTTTAACAATTCGTCCACTCCGGGTTCTTATCTGGCCGTCTTCTGAGTCGTTAGAGGGATAATCCACAACTGGGGTCTTTTCATTTTCAACCAGTTCCTCCCCCGAAAAGGTCGGCGTCGATGGGTCGGCTGGATATTGCACTGTAACTCCTTTTCGTAGATGGAACCTGTTTCGACGTAAAGTCCCAACTGGAGTATCAACCATTTACGACCTTGGTGTCGATGCTTTCTTCTTTACAATCCCCCAGGTTCGCATATCTGTAATCCAAACCGTGTCACCTTCGGTTAGCTCCTCCATGTCCGTAGCTCCGCAGCGTCGATCATATCTGGATTTCATATCCTTTCTCCTTCTCCCCTCCTTTCTTTTCAGGGTCTGAGAGTCCACCAACTTTGGATTAAGATTCTCTGGTGCAATTGGCAAGGTCGTTCGGAGTTTACGTCCCAGATGGTTCACCATGCCAAGAAATCTTCTTACGCCATGAACATCTGTCGGAGCAGGCATCCTCGCCACCGCTTCGATTTTCGCTGGATCTGGTCGAATACCGTCTTCATCCAGTATGTGCCCAAGAAAATTAATTCTTGGCACGCCGAAGACACACTTGGCCTTGTTTAGTGTAACTTTCGCCTCTTTCAGTTTTCGGAGCACTAAACGAAGAATTCGATCGTGAGTCTTGGAGTCGGAGGCAAATATCAGGATATCGTCCAGGTAACACATTACACCGTCCATGCCTTGCAAGATTATTGACATAACTTTCTGAAAATACTCTGGGGCGAGTGAGATTCCAAATGGCATTCTGCAGTATTTATATCTCCCAAAAGGAGTGATGAAGGTCGTTAAATGCTGGCAGTCCGGGCTCAACGGAATCTGGTGAAAGCCACTGTTCGCGTCCAGTTTCGAAAAGAATCTTGCTTCCCCCAGTTGCCCCAGCATGTGCTCCACCACTGGCATGGGATGCACTTCGCGCTGTACATGTTCGTTCAGCCTTGAGAGATCCACACAGAGTCGTATGTCGCCATTCGGTTTACCAGCAATCACAGTCGGTGCACACCATTCAGTCGCAACGTTAACTTGTGCTATGATTCCCGCCTTCTCGAGCTCTTCCAATCTTGTTTTGAGCTTTTCCATCAAAGGTATTGGTACCCGTCGAGGAGTATGCACAGCATATGGTTTTGCTCCAGGTTTCAATTTGATTCCGTAAGGGTTTCCGATCTGTCCCAGTCCTTCAAATACTTCAGGGAATTCCTTGATCGGGTTAATTCTCGTCGCAACCACTTCAATCCGCCTCGCCAGGTTCAAGAGCTCACATGCCCGGCGACTCAGAAGAGGTTCACTCAAACGACGAATGACATAAATCTTCTCCTTGATTTCATAATTGCCATTTCGCAGCGTTGATATAAACATACCCACAGTCTGAAGTTCGGAGAATTCAGCAGCTCTAATGTTGATATCACTTTCCACTAGCCGTTGCTGTCCCATTATCTTCTTGAAGAGACACAGAGGAACACATGTAACATCCGCCTGGGAGTCGAGCTTGAACTTCACCTTCTTCCCGTTCACTTGGATTTCTGCTGTCCATCGCCTCCTGCACTCGCCTTCATCATCATCGAGATTAGATGAATCCTCCACAGCTGAGACCTCCAGGAGAAAACCAATTTCTTCATCAAGTTCAGAAACAGCTTTGACTTCCGCAGTCTTCGCCTGCTTATCTGGGCAGCAATTTGCAAAATGGCCAGTTTTTGAACATAGGTTACATCTTTGTCCTTCAGCACGGCAAGCCTGTCCTTCCCTGTGGGTGAAACCTCCGCATTTTGGACATCGTGATCTTGTTTTGGCTGACTTCTCCTTCTTCCTCGAAGGCTGCTGTTGTTGTTTCGGTGATTGTTTCTTCGAGTTGAACTTCACCTGACTGACCTTTTGGCTTGTTGAGGGACGCTGCAGGTCGACTTGCTGCTGTCGAACGGCTTCCTGCTGTCGAACCAATTTCACCGCCTTTTCCAAAGTCAGTTCGCTGTCCAACTGCATTCTTTCAGATAAAGCTTTGTCCCTCACTCCAACCACAATTCGGTCACGGATCAACTGCTCATGAAGACCCTCAAATTCGCAACTATCAGCCAATTTGTACAATGAAGTGATGAATTCGTCCACTGGCTCCCGATCCTCTTGGATTCTTGAATTAAATTTCGCACGTTCGTAGATAATATTCTTCCTGACACAGAAGTGGCTGTCGAACGCCTTGAGGACGGAATCAAGTTTCGTTGCCTCTTCCTCCTTTTCGAACTTGAAGGTCCTGAATATATCATCCGCGCGGTCGCCCATCAAGTACATGAACAAATCGATCTTGTCCGCCTCCTCTTTCTTCTTCATTCCACTGACCACGAGGTATCGTTCGAATCTTTTCCTCCATTTGGGCCATTCGTTGGGAGTCGAGAAGTCGAAAGTTTCTGGAGGTTGGATCTGAGCCATGTTGAATTATCTTCCAAGGTACGCAAAAATCGATATTTTGCAATATACGGGTTCGTATTTTATCCAGTTATCGCTGCCACCATGTTTTAATGTCCGTCCATACAGAGTTCAAAATAACAACTGACTCACCCGTGCTGGCGAGGTCACGCTCCGCTGCGTCACGTGGGAAAACATACGTAGATGTTTTCTTACATGTTCTCAGCACAGGTTGCATTAAACCCTGATAGCAACGTCAGAGATGCCAGAATATGTCTCTTTGATTAGGGAACTAAATGACTGAGCCAGGGCAACAACATATGGCCTTTGACAAAGAACGCATAGGAATATAATTGCAAAGCCATAGCTGCAACATCTGGTACTTTGAATAGTGCTATGGAAGCCTAGCGACATATGGCCCTTGCCATATGCCATATGTAATTATAATGGAGAGGAAAGAAAATCTGAAGTAGAAAGTGTATATGCGAGGTATAAGCAGCGTCAATTGATAATTAGCGCATCTAATCTATCAAAATGGGTTTAATTTGAACCAAAAACGGCATAGAAAGGTAAGATATAATTGCAGTAGAAGAGGCAGATCCACTGTAAAATGCTATGTGACAGAGATAGTCAACACAAAACACCGGGGCAGGGAGACAAATGAACGCAGAGCGGCGTCCAAGGCTGTAATTTGGGAGGTGGCGCTGGTATTATTTATTGATGTCCCAAATTTGATGGCCACCCGCACATTTCTTTCTTCCAGCCCTTCTTCTTCTTTTCTTCCCAACTCTTTGTCTCTCTCTACCCTTCATATAGGAACAGCTCTATGGTGGGAAGTATGTCGCTAGGTGGGAATCCTCAACACTCTCTTTCTAATTATATTAAATCTATTGAGAACAATTCGAAATTTCTTATAACGATAATTTTCTTTTAAATATATTCAATAACAATCTATTTTTACAGCTATACGCCAATGTGAATAAAATTTTAAATAAATATTAATTATAGATTAAATATATGTTATTATTAATATGAAGCAATAATGCGCCATCTAGACATAGCAAATGAAAATATTTAGATGCGAATGTTCATTTCACACATATATCAAACTTCTACTGACCTTACTGTGATGAAAAAATATAGGGAGGGCTTGGCTTATCAGTGGTGAACTCTTCCAGCGGTTTCGCCAATTTAATACCCCAGACCGCTTCTATAGATCTTCAATACTATAATGGATCAGTCTGCTTATATATGCAGCACTGAAGGGTAAAGTTTTCAACTAGCAATAATCGCGCCTCGGAAGATCCTCATGGGCTACGATATCGCCTCTGCGCAAAGCACTGAAGGGTGGAATATTAGAAATGGTGTTTAGGCAAACTATGGGCATAAGCTTCTTGTTATACACATATGTGTGATGTGTGTCTAAATGTTTTCATTTGCTATGTCGAAATGACGCGCAATTGCTTTATATTGATTTATGCCTAACTGGCCTTGTTCTTATTGTTTGCGGAAAAGCATTGCTCTATGCAAATATTATATGTAATTCTACTGTCCTAGAAACTTATGTTCATAGTTTGCCTAAATAAAATTTCTGAGATTCCACCTTTCAGTGCTACATATATAAGAAGAATCGTCCAATACAGTATTGGAGCTCTATGGAAGCAGTCTGGTGGATTAAATTGGTGAAGTCGCTGGTAGGGTTCACCACTGATGAACCAAGCCTTCCCAATATTTTTTAAACACAGTAAGAATAGTAGAAGTTTTATATAGTGTGAAATAAACATTCGGTCTAAATGTTTTCATTTGCTATATAAGTTATTATTATTAATATAAATATATATTTAATATAAATTTCTACAGTCCTAGAACCATATGGTAATAGTTCTTTCAAACACCATTTTACATTATTCAATAGCAAAATTCAGGAAAGATAACAAATTCAATACATTTCATTAGTAGAACCAATATAGCGATTAAACGGTGAAACCGCTGGGAGGGGTTATTAATAATTTTCAGCTATAAAGGGCGCTGAGTTTATGATGATAATTTAATATTAATATCTGAGAGGAGAGAATTCAGGAACTTTGAAAGTGGTGTTAAATGTAATTATGAACTCAAGACAAAGGTGTTTGTGCTAAGTAAAAAAACAAACGACGTTTATATAGAAGACTATCAAGACTGAGTCAGCTTATGAGAATACGAAACTATTATAGACGCGTATGATTCTTTTTTAAATTAAACAATTTCTACTGATTTTACTGCAATGAAAAATTAATGAGAGGGCCTGACTCATCAGTGGTGAACCCTCCCAGCGATTTCACGGTTTAATCTACCATACCGCTGTTATTTTTCGGTTTTCTTTTTATAGCGATACTGATGCTAGACTCTTTGAATGGGTATTTAAAATGAACTATGCTAAGCTTTGAGAACAGTAGAAATAAATACAATTATAAATATATAATATGCTTCGAGCAATTGCTCTTCTGCCAACATAATTTTGAATCTTTTATTAGAACAATGGAGCATTCACCACTGATAAGCCAGGTGCTCCCATTAAATTTAAATTCCAGTAAGGGAAGTAGAATATAGTTTAATTTTTAAAAGAATCATACACGTCTATAATAGTTTCGAATTATCATAACAGATGGCGCGCTAATGTATCATATTTGAATATATATAACCTATATATATTAATATCACCATTATATTTCAATAATCGAAAATTAAATGAGTGAGGCCATAGCTCATCAGTAGTGAACCCTCTCCCAGAGTTTTCTCCATTTTAATCAATGCAGTAAAATAGATGTAGGAATAGGTTTTAAATATATATTGTAACATAGTATTTATTATAATTTTATTATTTTTTATTAACAGAGTGGTCATTTTTCTGTTTATATCTAGCGACTCTGTAAATTTCCCTCGTGGCTTATATTTTGTTTACAATTCATAGTTTGTCCTTGCCTGAAATAAATTTTGTTTCCACCTGAAGTTTTTGTCTTCCATAATTTTTTACGTGGCAATATTAAGAAAAAGGCATCTCCTTATCATGCAACCTTTTCTTAATTTATCCATCTTATCCCAGTACAATTTTACATTTGTACTATTTTTTAACTTTAAATAGATAAGTTTGAACATTTTGCACTAAAAATATTTATAATTTTTATCGATAGAGGGCGCTACGTTTATAATGATAATACCAAGATCTAAAAGGTAAGGATTCGGGAAATTTGAAAGTGGTGTTGATGGTAATTATAAACTTAAGAATGAGGTACTTGTGCTCTGGAAAAAGCAAACAAACCTATATAGAAAATGATCAAAACTAAGTTACACACAATTCATCCTTTCATACTTCATCCCTAAGGTTAAAAATAATCGTTATATCTTCTTTAAATAAATTTCGAAATTTCGTTCAAAAGAAACACATGCGGAATAATTTTCAAATGTCGTTATACAATCATAAGCAGCATTATATTGTATTATAAAAGACTAAGTTAGCATATATTCAATTTTACAGTACATCATCACTCTCGTCGCTGTTGCACTTTTAATTCACCCGTCGATAGAGGAACAAATGATTTTAAAATTACTTTTCATTTTGGCAAGAGAAAGCAATAATAGTTTTTTTTTCTGGACTCTCGTTAGAGTTCCAAGAAAATTTGGCTTTTATTCGCCACTTTTTTTTTAAAAATGGTTTAATACGAAGGAAAATAGCGAACGTTAAGGCTGTTTTTTTATATTTTGAACTTGGTTCTATCTATCTTTTCCATTTTATTCGAGTTTTATTAATTATTCTGTGACATGGAAGAGGAATTATCTATTTCCTTTCTTATTCTTTCAATTGATGGATAAAATTATTTTTGAATATATTGTTATATATCGAAATATCCTGTTGTTTTCCTATTCAAAATATTCAATAATATTTATCAATATTAAATTAATTTTATTTTACGATTTAATATTCACACACACACACTTTAGTGATTTTTTTTTTTGCTTATACTTAGGCCTGTACACGTGGTACAGGCCATCATAATCATGGTGGGTATAAGTAGGCGACTACTTTTACTGTAAGTGCATCACATGTCTAGACATGTGAAAAGCAGTTCGAGTTTGCACTTACAAATGTGCCAGAGCCCCGTTTGTTTACTTGCACTCGCTAGTGGGGTTAAACCTTTGCTAGAAACGGGGACCATTGGAGCATTTTTTTTATCAGAAAAAAGGTGTCCAATGCGCGAATCGAACCCGGGTCTTAGCGGTCAAAAACCAACGGTTTAGACCATCCTTACACCGACCCCCTAGTGAGATGTTGAATTTATCAAACGTTAATACATTGGGAAGCAACAAAATACTATCTTTTTGAAATTTATTTTCAAAATTCTCATGTATATGAATAATATATGTTTGATAATTTGCAGTTTTTAACACATTATAAATTGTTTTGGGAGAGATTCGCAAACTTTATCTTTATGTTATTTTATAAAATATGTTTATGACTTTCATTTTGTTTATAAATAGGTTAATACCTTTTTGTTGATCAAATTCCCAATATTAATTCAAAAACTTATATTATATAATTTTTTATATTGTAAATATATTTATTTTGATATCATATATAAATACATTAATGGGCGAAACTTGAGGAAGTATAATTTTTTTAATGTTTCCGTAGGTCTGGTTTTTTTTTAGCATACAGAGGCAATTTTGTTCACACTTGTTTATCTTCAAGTGTGTGTTCAAAAAAGGTCACTGTTTTTATCAAATATCTTTCAGATTTAATATCTGAATCTCGATATATATAGGATGTCGCGGGAAACTTGTACGTGGTTAATTTTTCTTCATAAATCAAGAATGGGTATTTATAGCAAATTCTGGAATAGTTAAAATCAACTATTTGTTGATATTTCTTTCGACAGATGGCGCAAGCCATCAGCATCTTTTGGTTGCACAATCAGAAGATGTCTTTTTATTTATAAATATTTATGATGCATTACTATGATAAACACATGGAGATAACCAAGTGTGAACATATTTGCCTCTGAATACTTAAAAAAAGCAGACGACCGGCAACATAAAAAATTTACACTTCTTTAAATTTTGTCTATGAATCTATTTATATATGATATCAATATGATACCAAAATAAATATGTTTATATTATAGTAAATTATATGATATATATGTATTCCTGCTGTCCTAAAAGCTTAAATCCATAGAGATACCCATTCCAAGAGTCTAGAATCAGTATCACTATAAAAGGCAGATCGAAAAATGCAATATAACAGCGGTATGGAAGATTGAACTGGCGATACCGCTGAGAGGGTTCACTACTGATGAGTCAGGGGTCTTTCCATTAATTTTTCTATTGCAGTAAGGGCAGTAGAAATTGTTTTATTTTAAAAATAATTATACGCGTCTAAAATAGTTTCGAATTTTCAATATATATTTATATATATGTTATATATATAAAAAAATGTTTTTCAAATATATTCTATAGATAAAATACTCTGCTAAATCAAACACCAGAGGTCGCCGTTTTCACTATAAAAACTCGTTGTTGTTGTTTCCCGATGGCCGGCTCAAATCTTTGTACATTATGTAAATAATCATTTGTTTTCCTTGTTCTACTCACCTTAGGCCAGGCAGTACTTTTACAAATTATCTTTTTATATATCCCATAAGCTTAATTAAAGCTATTTTTGATAACTAATATTATTTAAATTTAACCACGACTGCATCACCATAGCATAATCCTCAAGAAAATCCAAAAAACAGCAGAAAATCTTTATTAAATATAATATATATGTATCTCTCTCTCTCCTTCTATTTTTGCATTGATTGGGTGTCGAAAATTCTTTGAAAATCTGAATAATTGTCAAATGCTCTAGAGTTATAAAAGAGCCTGTACCAATGTAGAGATTTTCAGAATATAACTGGTTCATGAACCATCTTTCTAAACAATTAAATTATATTTGTCCCTTGAGAGAGAGAGAGCGAGTTTTTTAAAGTGAATTTTGACAAATATTTCGAACAACAGGACGTAGAAAACCTAATTTAAATATTTACAATGGAAAATGTAAAACGAATAGTCTACTAAAAGCATTTTATAAAACATGAATTCACTTTATTATTGATGGCAACTTTCTCCGCTTTTATAAAATCAATACTATTTTGAGAAAATGATATAAGAGAATATATAATATCGTTGACTATTATATTATTAGCCATCAATATAATTAGAATGCATACCTTCTTGCATTTTAGATTTATAAAAAGGCACGTTTGGATGAACACTAAGCGAAATATTGGCAAATAAATTCGTTTTCAACCCAATATAGGCCTACACTCATGGACAAAACTTAAGAAAATTGTACCTTTTAGAATGTATATCGGGATTCAGACAGTAACTATAAAATATATTTTATAAACAGTGACATTTATTGAAGACACACGAGATAACTAAGTGTGAAAATTGTTTCTGTTTCCTTCAAAAGAAAAAACAGACTACCATCGACACTAAAGACTTTCCACATTCTTGAGTTTTGTCCATTAATTTTCTAACAAAATATTTATTAATTTTTATTATTTTTATTAACAGAGTGGTCATTTTTATGTTTATATTTTGCTACTCTGTAAATTTCCCTCGTGACTTATCTTTTGTTTATCATTCCTAGTTTGTTCTTGCCTGAAATAAATTGCTGTCTTATCCCGAAGTTGGTCTTCCCTAATTTTCCACGTGGCATTTTGGTGAAGATGCTGGGTAAATTAGGGAAGACAATCTGAAGACCGCCGAGAAGACCTTGAAGCCATGGGTGCTGTGATCTACATTTTCGGAGACTGACTCCAGGATTCCACCGCCGTGCTAAAGCCAAGACTTCCCTCGAATATGACAATCTTCCTATAGACGATACGACGACAAAGCCGCACTTCATGTTGCAAGAAAAAGGACGCAAAGGTACTAGGGACAAAGTTCCAAGACTTCGATGGGATCCTTGGCAGAAGCACGTCAGATCCATGTCAGTATCTACAATAATTGCTAGCTGGGGGTCACAGCTCTCATAGGGAAGAAGCTATGTTACAAAGTATTTATTAATTTTATTATTTTATTAACAAAGTGGTCATTTTTATGCTTATATTTTGCTACTCTGTAAATTTCCCTCTTGGCTTATCTTTTATTTACCATTCATAGTTTGTTCTTGCCTGAAATATTGCTGTATGTATATCGCTGTCTTATCCCGAAGTTTGTCTTCCCTAATTTTCCACGTGGCAATATATTTCATTAATTTAACTTTATTAACATCCTATTCCCGATATCCCAAACTCAGAGAAACAAGCTTATACAAGTTTATACAATTCAATTATTTTACACAATTATACAAAGAAAATTATTCAAGGAGATAAACAAACAAACATACAAAAGCAATTTTCTCAATGAGTGTATTTCATCTAAAGATGTATTATTCTGGATTGTTCTATTTTCAAAAAATATTAACATTTGTCTATTGTTCATATCTTGTGTGTCATATCAAATCTTATATTCATAATTCCCTAGAATACCTTAATCAAGAATTTTCATAAAAATAACAATCATAATTGTTATTAAGATTGTCATCAATATAGCCATTGCCGTTAAACCAGTGACACCAGTATTGCACTTTTAATAATATTTTAAACAATACGTCAAAGCATTCAGAGAATTTTATTATTAAATTCAAATATGGATATGATGCTATTTTAAAATTTGTTCAACAGGCTGTGAGAATATTCGAATATTTTTGGATATATGAAAACGAGTATTCAATAATATAAAATATATTTTATGATGTTTTAATATATTCAAATATTTTATATATATGTTGATTTAATATCAAATAAATTTCAATATATTAAATCTCAAATACGATTTAATACAGACTTAGATAAACATACTAAATATATTGAATAGAAAATAATCTCCACAAAACAAATTTTTAATATTATTTTTGAAATATTAAATATATATTATCTTCTTTCAGAGAATTTATATAGAAATTGTTATTAATAGAATATGAATCATCTTCAAAAAGAATTTCTTAAAGAATAATTCAACTATATAAACTATTTATATAGAAAGATCTCTATTTATATATTCAAATAAAATATTATTATATAAATTGGATAATCATCATTTTTAAACTCCCTCGTGCAATTTCAAATTAATAAAATTGTAAAAGCAAACAAATATTGAGGTTTTTTTAATACAATTCTATTAGATTCAGGTCAACATTGATAAAAAAAACACAGGATAAATAAGAAATGGAGTTATTTTTAAATTACTGAATTGTTGACGAAACTTTGGAAGTTTCATTTAAAGAAAGTTCCATCCGCCTGGCTCTCTGGCAAATAATGGAGAACCATCTCTACAATGGTCCTGCGTCAATGAAGTCTTTCCTTGACTGATTCCTTAATGCTAGGGTATGATAGAATTTTAAACAACTTTGTTTTTATAATTTAAGATTACACTATCAATGATCTCTATAAAATGAACGAATTCTTTGTTGTGTAATTTTCTTTAATAAATATTATCGCCAACCTTCGTGTCTTTTTTTCAATAGGTTAAGGATTGACCTCAAATTGATCGCGTTTAATCTTTTACCTGATAAAAAGCGATAGCTTGAATGATTACGTTAAGGTTCAATTTACTTTAAATACATAAATATATTCTAATAATATAATTTTAAAATTTTACACAAATAAATTTACTGGCAATGCGTTTCTTTTAAATATCATCAAATATTATCTCTACAGACCTTACTGCAATGGTATGAGTTATTGAATGAGAGGGCTTGGCTCATCAGTAGTAAACCCTCTCAGCGGTTTCGCCAAATTAATCTCTAGACCGCTCTACTATTGTATTGGACTGGTTTTGTTATATACCCTGCATACCCTGAGAGGGTTCACTACTGATGAGCCAAGCCCTCTCATTCAATAACTCATACCATTGCAGTAAGGTCTGTAGAGATAATATTTGATGATATTTAAAAGAAACGCATTGCCAGTAAATTTATTTGTGTAAAATTTAAACGATAGATGGCAATAAAATTTAATTTACTAATATAATTTTAATTATAAATATATTATTTTATTCGTATACGTTGAATTATATAAAAATATAAATAGTAATTTGTTGAAAGATTGTTTCTGTGAACAGTTTCAAAGTAAAGGTCACCTCTCTCTTTAAAAGATGGTGAGAACAAAACGCCATCTATTGACCGTCGCTTCAAATTAGAAGCCTTGGGTCGTTGACAAATCTATAATACCAGCTTTGGCAAACTGAATAGTGTCCACTTAGAGATTATGGTTTCGGGCTAATGACCCTCGTCAGTCTAGGGCGGACTTTATTCCATGAGATCTACAAGGGACCTAATGGAATCTTTACAATCCGCCAAAGAGGTGTTTAACTGGACTAATGATAACCTTTAGCACGAAACCATGGTCTACAGATAGACGCTTTTCAGTTTTCAAAATCTGGTGTTGTAGCTTTGTCAACGACCTGAGACCGCTAGTTTGCGGCGACTGTCAATAGATGGCGTCTATTTTTGTTTGTTTTTGCGACCTTTGCATTTATAGATCCCTTTCCTCCGGACAAATTTCCATTTGCAGAGGAATATTTAGAGCATAACAGCCAAATGCAATATTACAATGATATGGTAGATAAACCTTGTGAAACCGCTGGGAGTATTAGCCACTGATGAGCCAGGATTTCCCATTATTTTATCATTGTAGTAAGAGAAATATAAATTGTTTTATTAGAAAAAGAAACACATACGCTCCAAAAATAGTTTGAATTTTTTAAAACGGATGGCGCTGATGTATCATGTTAATATTATGTTTCAAAAAGGTATATGGAGTGTTCTCTTTAGTCGTCTACTGATTGGCTCTCTGCTGTCATATTACTTTAACCAGCCAATCAGCGTTGAGGGTAATACATCATAATGATATTACGATTTCAAAAATGTTTGTTTCGTAGGAGAACCTGGCAGTTTTAGATTACATTCCAGTGAAATAAGAATAGATTGTTTCATTGCATCTACACATTTTTAGGTTGATTTATTCTTGAAATATCCCGCCGCATGAAGGACGAGCCCTAGTGCAAATTATAAGTAATTCTTTCTAAAGAAAATTTATCAAAATTTTATATGTGACACCACATGCCTACATATACTCATGGACAAACTTGAGGAAGTTGTAACTTTTAGCATGCATATCGGGATTCAGACAATAACACTGAAAGATATTTGATACACTGTGAACTTTATTGAAGCCACCGAGATAACCAAATATGAACAAAGTTTGCTTTCTATATCCTTTATAAAAATACAGATACCTAACGACAATAAAGAATTTCAACTAAGAGTAGATTTTTTCATGAGAGAAGGTTAAGTACTCTTAAAAAATATAATAAAATATGATATAAATATATATATGTGATCATATTACATATAAAATCTGTAGGGTTGGTGATCTTCAGGTGGGATTTCACGACATCTTCAAATGGGTCCTTAAAATGTAATTCAGTCGGCGGTTCTAATATGAGAACCTGAACAAGCTTTGACATTTTTACTAATGTTTATATAATCTCAAAATCTAATTGCTGGACAACTATTTGTTTACATTTGGGAATTGAATATTGAACTAGATAAATGTTTTTTATTTACAGATCTCTGGTAGTGAATGAAGCTTCATGAGATAGTGGACATTGCTGCTGCTGTGTTAGAGATGCATGGAGACATCTGAGGCTCTTCATTGGACACGACAACAACAACAACATGAAGCTTCATGCGTGATCTCCCTAGATGATGAATAAATAATATATATATATATACGTCTTAGGTTTCATTATAATTTTGACATTTTTCAAATTCCTAAAATATAAAATAAAAAGAGAAACAATTTATCGTTCCCTCACAGAATTTATTTTTTACGCTATATTAAAAATTAGCTAGAGAAAAGCTAGTTGTACGGGATTTTTCTCTATCTCAAGTATATATATGTTATATTCAAATATTATTTTGTTTAAAATTATATTTCATAGCTTAAATGATTCTTTTAAATCGACCACCAGAGGTCGCCGTTTTCACTATATAAAATCATTGTTGTTGTTTCCTGATGGCCGGCTTAAACCTTTTGTACATTATGTAAATAATCTTTTGTTTTTCCTTGTTCTACTCGCCTCAAGGCAGGCAGTATTTTAATCAAATTATGTTTTTTTTTATATATTCCATAAGTTCAATTAAAGCAATATCTGATCAAAACTATTTTCATTATCATTCTTTCAATATTTTTAACCACGACTGCATTACCATAGCATAATCTTAAAAATAATACCAAAATCAAACAAAATCTCTTTTTTTATATATATATATGTTATATATAAAGATGAATGAGAATATCTGCTTGAATTTAGATCATGTTGAGGATTATGGTAATGTAATGCAGTCGTGGTTGAAATCCTTAAAGTATGATAGTGAAAAATAGTTTTGATCAGATATTGTTTTAATTGAATTTATGAATATATAAAAAACATAATTTGATTGAAGTAATGCCAGGCTTAAGGCGAGTAGAATATGGTAAACAAAAGATTATTTACATAATGTACAAAGGTTTTGAGCCGGCCATTGGGATAAAACAACAACGAGTTTTTATAGGGGAAGAGTGACCTCTGGCGGTCGATTTAGCAGAATATTTGTATCTATGAAATATAATTTTAAATAAAATAATATTTTAATATAACATATATATATTAAGGTATAGAATATCCTATCAGACCTTCTATAAAAGCTAAATTCCAATAATATAAAAGCTTAAAGAGAAACTAGAGAAGAGTGAATATTTTATAAACTTCCAACTTGACAAAGTTTGTTGGGAAAAGTAGAATAAATAATTCCTTGATTATTTATATATCAAATAAAATATCAAACTACGTATTTTATCTTTATAAAAATGGATTAAAATTCTGCATGTTATATAGAAAAGAAATTGGAATTTTATAATATGTATAATTATATATTTATATAGGCGGAATATTATGAAAATTTTTATCATATGATGTAAATCATGTTATTCATATAAGTTTAGACTATATTATCCAATAATTTTATAGATATATTTCGTAATAGATGAATATATCCATAATTAATCATAATAGGATTAAAATTTATTATTTAAAGTATACAAAGAGAAATTTAAATAAGATAGCTATTTTTTAAAGTGTAATATATATGGATATCTTTTTAATTTATACATTTTACCTTTACTGTTAGAACAGAATAATTATTATAAATATATACTTTATTTATAATACAATATAATATGGCTTATGATTGTAGAACGATATTTGAAAATTATCCCGCATATGTTTCTTTTGAAGGAAATATCGAAATTTATTTTAAGGAGAAATAACGATTATTTTTAAACTTGGGGATGAAGTATGAAAGGATGAATTGTGAAGAGTAATTATGAACGGAAAAATAAAGTGTCCAGGAATGGGAATAAGCTGGTTTCCATTCCTGGACACTTTATTTTTCCGTTTATCATTACTCTTCACAATTCATCCTTTCATACTTCATCCCTAAGTTTAAAAATAATCGTTATTTCTCCTTAAAATAAATTTCGATTTTTCGTTCAAAAGAAACACATGCGGGATAATTTTCAAATATCGTTCTACAATATACTTTATTGTTGAATCATTGTTGATGCTTCTTCATTTATTCAGAATAATCTGTGATATTTTAAATTTATTTTAAACAGATTATGTACTGAATTATCAATTCTTTTTATATTATCATTCCTGTTGTAACATTGTTATTGTTTATATCTTGATTATTCATTTTGGAGAGAAAGAACGGACGCGAAGACTGAATATCATCAACTATGAAGAAGACAACGCGAATAAATAAACATATTAACTTTAGAATATGATTTATTTATCAAATATTATTTACTTTTTCATCTCTCTTACTCTCTCTCTCTCGAGACTCTTGACACGCTCGCTGTCGAACAACAAGGCTTTCTCCCAGCGGCCGTTGTGTCCTTCCTCCATTTTCTCTCTCTCTATTATTGTTTTAATTTTTAATACCACATATGAATATGTATAAATCTCTTATTTATATTCATATTTATTCTGCATTTAACCTATATAATCTTATATGGATATTGTAATAAAGTAGTTTGAATCTCTCTCTACTTTGATTATTAAAACCTGCTCGGGAAACTTGTACGACACAAAGAATGGAGAAATCAAGCTGGATGACCATACCAAGTTACAACACAGTGTAACAATATACATAATTTCGCACAACCCATTTTATGAAAAAATAATAAAAAAGAAATAAGGGTTAGGTGTTGGAATTAAAATGGCAATATCTTTATCAGGAAACAGGCTAAATCAACGTTTAGTTGATTTCTGTTCCACTAGATGGCACTCTGTCATCTAAAAAGCTCATGCGAGCATGGTCAGGATGCCTTTTTTTGAATTTATAACCCATTTTAAAATTTCAGGGAACAAACATTCATGAAATGAAAACCTAGTAACTAGAGGAAATATGATAGATTATATAATACAATATTAATTCAAATAAATCGAAAACTCGAGGAAAGGTTTCTTTAATTGTTTTTTATTACTTGAACCTTTTTGAACTTGAGTTCAAGTAATAGGAATGTATAAAGAAAAAAAAACACTTATCCCCAGATTAATATTCTATTTAATTAATTGAACACATGGGATTAATATCAGTTACAATTTTCATTCATACATTGATACATATTTGATCAAATATATGTTGGAATGCTTAGTTACAAAATGTAAGAAAATACCTTCACTGCTATCGTGATAGATGAAGAGAGATATACTGATAAACCCGACAATGTCTTTCAACATAAATAAGATTTAAACATAACTTGAGTCGTGAAAATTTTTCTTAAAGAATTGTAAAAAGATTATAAAAACGAAGAGAAAAATTATTTATTTTTTCTATACATGGACTACGAGCTTTCGGGCAGCCTCGCCCTTCTACAGGACCTGTAGAAGGGCGAGGCTGCCCGAAAGCTCGTAGTCCATGTATAGAAAAAATAAATAATTTTTCTCTTCGTTTTTATAATCTTTTTAAGATTTAAACATAACGTTCCATCTATGTTTAAAAAATAGAACTATTAAACACGGAATTGTGTGTGTTCTATTCAATTAAAACAAATATTAAACCGTTCTTAGTACGATGATATATAGATAGCGCATTATAAACTTGGGTTTAATTTATGCCATATTGATTATTTCTTAAGAAAAAGGCATCACCTGATTGTGTAACTAAAAGTCGCTGATGGCTTGTGTCATCTGTCTGAATAAATATTAATTAATTATTTATTTTTAATTATTGCAAAATTGATCAAAATACTCTTTCTTGAATAATAAAGAAATCCTCTAGAATAATTAAAAATCATCGATTAGTGTATGTTTATTCGGACATATAGAGAAAGACATCAGTATCTTTAGTTGCACAATCAAGATATGCCTTTTTCTTAATATAATTCACTTGATCCAGTACAATATCACTTTTCTATTATTTTAAAAACTTTTTATTGTTTGCGGAAGAGCATTGCTCAATACAAATATTTATATGTAATTCTACGGTTCTATAACCTTTATTCATAGTTTGTTAGATACTATAATTAAGATTCCACCCTTCTGTGTCGCATATATAAGTAGAATTGTCCAGTACAGTATTAGTAGTCTGGGGAATCAAATTAGTTAAAAGGATTCATAAGTGATGAGCTAAGCCCTCTCAATATTTTACATCGCAGTTAGAACAGTATAATGTTTGTTTAATTTGAAAAGAAAAGGTATTCGTGCTTTATAGTTTGATTTTTATAAATAAGATTATTGCACTGGAGAGTTTTATAAAAAAAAAATAAAAAGGTTCTTTATATATTATATTGTGGCGAAGAAATATTATATTATTTAATTTAATATTATTCAATGAACATATACAACAGATTATAAAAATATATATTACTATGTATTTGTAAAATCATCTTACAAATATTTCTTTGCTTGCTTGTTCAAGCTTCCCTAGCTGTAGATAGTTTTGTTGACTTGTTAATAATTGTCGACTACTCGCCGTGACGTCATCAATAAATATTTTTACATATTTCAAGACTTGATCTCTACGCTACAATATCATATAGAAAGTTCTGAAATATTATTGAGGAAATACGGTAGGGAAAAAAGAATTTGAATGATAGACTAGATGGAGAGCTATGAAAAAAAGTAAAGTAAGAATTCAAGATAAAGGATATGGCGCTACTGGAAACCAGAACATGTTTAACAGTAACACTTAGGAAGATACAAAGCATTCGACTTGATGTTCGATACAATTACAAAATGGTGAACCATTTACCAAATAATTCAAATATTAGTAAGCCAACGTATTTAAATATTGTAGCTATTCAAATAAATAGTAATTTATTTTTTAATAACATTGTAACCTATTGATATAATATTTTTCACAAATGTAATTAATAAATATATATATTTTTTTAATCAGGTTTTAAAATATTCTATTAATTTTAATTTGTTTTATATATACACATATATTTTTTAGCAATTGCAGAGTACACGCTATATCCACAAATCGGATATTTGCATGTGAAATATATACATTCGAATGGAAAACAAAAAGAAAAAGTAGTTGAAAGGGATATATACATATCCACATATCAGTATGCAAATTGATTACATTAGTAGTCACTTATTTAGTTAAGTACATTCTGCAGAATTTGTTGAATCTTTGGTGTATGTCCTTAGTGTAGACCAGATGTTGCATATTTGTTATGGAAGTTGATTTAGTTCCCTAAGGTCAGCGGGCAGTCAGTTAATAAGTGTCAGGGGTTCTGTTCTTCGCCTCCACACGGCATATAAAACATAATTTGATATATAAGGGACATAAAATTGTTTTAATTTTTTATTTTACACAGGCACACACCAGATTCCACTGTATAAAAATACAGTTAGGATTCACACATAAATATATTCCTTTATAAGGGGGTTGATTTTTTTTATTGAGTCATATTTAATTATCTTTCATACAAGTGAATTTATTCCATATTTTTCATGACCCTTTAAGCAATATAATCCCTGCTCAAGCATAACCGAGAATAATATAGAAAAGAGGTTATTAATTTTAACCAAAATATATTTTTTTAATATAGAATTTCGTCAAACAGAAGTGTCATTTTGCTAATCAGTGTCGGTTAGGTAAAATCGATCTTCAATAGGATAATATCTATATATTGATTAGGAAGGAAAAAAAGTCTTTCCTGATCACTCAAATGAGCAATTAAAGTTTGATGAGAGCCATCTATCGGAAAAAATATTAACTAAATGTTGATTTATTCATACTCCTGAGTATTGGCCAAGTATCCTTTTTCATTTCATGAAACCATTATTGTAACATATACCCATACATGCTACCCATCCATATTATACATGCTAAAAGGTACAACTTCCTTAGGTTTTGTCTATGACTGCATAGAGAAAGATGTATATTTTTGAAAATAGAGAAATCAATAAATAAATCTCTAATTAAAAAGGCTTATATTTGATCAAAATATCATTTATTTTGCCAATATTTCAGTTGGCTGAATGCTAACCTTTTTCAAGGTATTATAACATTTTAAAGAGTGTCAACAACCTTAAACACTTTACACACTTTAAAATGTTATTATACCTTGATAAAGGTTGGCGTTTAGCCAACTTAAATAATGGTAAAATATATAATGTATTGATCCAATATTTGCCTTTTTAATTAAAGAAATATGTATATGGATAATTATGAAATCATTATCAAGAACGGAACTAATCAACGTTATTATATCAATAAAAGACTAATTTCTACAATTAGAGAACTGAATGTAAAATATAATTGAGATAAGGATTGTAAACAATGAAAAGATGCTTATGTAATTGTAGAAATTACAAACAATATGGCGGAATAATTACCCAAATCGATGGGTAGGTTCCTCAAGATATATATATCTACAATTAGAGAACTTTATGTGAAATATAAATGGAAAAAGGATTGTAAACAATTGAAAATGCTTATGTAATTGTTGACATTTCAAAGAATAGGTGGAATAAAATATTCAAATCGTTGGTGAAGTTCCTCGATGATAATATAAACATTCAAAATTGCTTATCACATTAAGTTCACTATTTGTAGAGGAATTTGTCATCTATTTCAAAAAGCTTTAGCGTTGAGAAAGTACATTTTCTACATACAGAAAGCTCTATATTGGTAAATAAATTATATTTTGATCCAATATATGGTTTTTTAATTGAGAGCTCTATGTAAAAATGTATTTATAAATGAATTAATAAGCCCTATATGTGCAAATAGGATGCTATATTATCATTATGCGATAAGTATGATTAAAAATATTATTTATAGACAATATTGTTATATATATATAAAATATCTTTCATTTACCTCTTTAAAAAAACGAAAGAGAGAGATTGAGTTTGAAACTGATTTATTACAAAGTACATATAAGATTATATAAAGTTAAATACAGAATACATATAAATATGAATAACTATGATTATATAATGATATATATTAATAAATATATATTTAAATATATAAAATAATTGATTAATATACATATATATAAAATATATACAAGTCGTCATTGGTGGCGCCCACCGCGGGAAGACTCCGCTACAGATGTTATATAAAAATTATCTAAATCAAAATTATCATTTCTAGAATAAACTACTCTGTTAAAATGACCACCAGAGGTCACCGCTTTTCTTATATTATACTCATTGTTGATGTTTCCCATTGGCCGGCTCAAATCTTTTGTACATATGTAAATACGTCTTTTGTTTCCTTTGTTCTATTAGCCTTACAACAAGTAGTACTTTATCAAATTCAGTTTTTTTATATATTCCTTAAGCTCAATTAAAGCTAATTCTGATCTAAACTATTTAGTATTATTGCCACGACTGTCACATGCTCATGGATTCCGGGATCAAGCAAATGATCAATAATCTTATAAATATAATTCGAAAAACGGCAGAAAATCTTTTTTATAATATAATAAAATATAATCTTTTTTATAAAAACTAACATTAAGTGTGTAGCTTTAATATTCGAATACCTATGTAGGGTAATCTTCTTATTCCTTTTCTATTATTTCCGGATTATTGTGTTTCTTTCTTATCTCGAATCTCTTCCTTTTTAAGGGTTATTCTAAAGTCAATTTTAAAATACACATTAGTATTGAGAGGTTAAAAAATGAAACAAATAGGTATATTCTATTTTAAATAAAATAAACGAATGGTATTTGTATCTTTTTGACCCCAATTATAATCCTGAGTAACTTTAAATTCTTAGACATTTTGCTTTTTGTGTATCAATTGTATATTTATATATTCCATAAATATTTTTTGAATATAATTGGATTAGGCTAATATTAAATTTATTATGTAAATTAATTTTGCATATTCGGTTTATTTATTTATTACAAAACAATATGCTACAACTTAAATAGATGTATTCACGTATTTACATACAGTTAAACCTGTCTATAGCGCCCCCTCTTGGGACTCACCAAAATAGGGTGCTATAGACATGTCACTTTTAATGTAAAATGTTTCTATTTTAATGTTTAAAATCGGGTGCTATAGAGAGGAAGACGCTTTTTAGAGTAGGCGCTATATAAAGGTTTAACTGTATATGTATATGCTATATTATATGCCGAAGAATTCTCGTATATTCTTTATTATTCACGAATGGTTATTGGTAAATTTCCGAAAATAAATAGCAATATTTGTTTTATAGATAGGTGGCAATCTATCATCATATGCATACCACATATATATAATATATTAGAAAATATATTTGCTATATACATGTATGTTTTATTAAGATATATTATTTCATTTAAAATTATATTTCATAGATTTAAATATTCTGCTAAATCGACCGCCAGAGGTCACGCTTCCCCTATAGAAACTCGTTGTTGTTGTTTCCCGATGGCCGGCTCAAACTTTTGTACATTATGTAAATAAGTTTTTATTTTTTTTATTCTTACTCCTTAAGCGAGGCAGTACTTTTATCAAATTATGTTTTTCATATATTCCTTCAGCAATTACTGATCAAAAATATTTTAAAATAATATACTCTCAAGATATCAACCACGACTGCATTACCATAACATAATCTCAACAATTCAAAAATAAAGCAGAACATCTTATTTATAACATGTATATATAGTCATCTTGTGATGAGTAGGAAAATCAATATTTGTAGAAATATTCAAATGGTAGCCTGTTTTGTCAACGTCACAAATTCAATTTAAGAAACTTTATTTAAATAGAGATTGAATTTAACTTGAAGTTTTGACAGCGAGGTGTTACCGGTTTTAAGATAATTACAATTCTCCCTCTAGAAAAATACTAACAGACATTTCTCTTGTTATTAGAAAGTATTTTAAAATAACCGAAAATTTTAGGTAATTTTGAAATAAACTTTTCACCTACATTTATATGTAAAATTGAAATTGATATATTTTTTAATTTAATATTTATATATTTTTTTATTTTTTTATTTTATTTCAATTTAAAGCGCTATGTCCCCCTAGGGACACTTGGTATTGAATTTAATATACATTTCTTTACTGGAAATAAAAATACTTGGATCTGTTACTATTAAATTGTTTTCGATTCTGTAGTCTTGAAAAACAGGAAAATCTAGTAAAGATGTATTGAGGTTTGTTCCTCATGTCCACAAAAACAACTCGAGTCTTCCACCGCTTTAATTTCTTGATAGAATATGTATTTATAATGATATATTGATCAAAATATTCTGTTATTAAGATTTATTTTCGAAAGGTTAACTTTATTTTAAAGTTTGTAGAACATATGATATAGAATAGATGACTTTCAGCCTTTTCAGAAATTTATAAATTAATGAAAGAACTCATCTCCTGATTATATAAGTATTTCTGAATAGTACTGATAGCTCGAAGAAACGACATTTGAAAATTATTTCGCAACTGTTTCTTTTAAACGAAAAATCGAAATTAATATTAAGGATAAATAACGATTATTTCTAACCTTAGGGATGAAGTATGATATGATGAATTGTGAAGAGTAATGATAAACGGAAAAATAAAGTGTCCAGGGATGGGAACTGGATATTATTTTTCCGTTTATCATTACTTTTCACAATTGATCCTTTCATACTTTATCCCTAAGTTTAGAAATAATCGTTATTTCTCCTTAAAATAAATTTCGATTTTTCGTTCAAAAGAAGCATTTGCGGGATATTTTTTAAAATGTCGTTTCAACAATCATAAATCGCATTATATTGTATTATAAATTATTGATGGCATACTGCCATTTATTATTTTAAAAAACTTAAAAACGATTTTCTTATCTACTCTAAACTACTTATACGACAATATGACGCCATCAATATATAATCTGATAAATCTGATCTAAGGGAAGAAAACCAACTTTACCTGTCTAATACGAAACAAGTTGCTTGCAATAAAGACCAATACATTAAGTTTAATAGATTCTGCAGGATGTATATTTCAAGGCGAAAGTGTTGACTGTACATATTTCAAGCTACTATTTCTAATTGCTATATGCAAAATTCGACATCGAACGTTTAATTTTCATGATTCCTAATGTTCAATTGTGTTAATTGTATATAATATAAGATATACACGCAATTATCCTAATTGTAGATATGGCGTGTCTCTCCCAACTGTTAAATAAATAAATAAAATCTATATATGATGAAGTTATGAAAACATTAAAGCACGAATATTTATTTCTACACATAAACTTTACACTTTATTTAAGTACTATTTAGCGTGATGTCTAAAAATAACATTGGGTTATAAATGCTAAATATTCGATTATGAAGAAACTGTAAAGATATTATTGTAGAATATACAGTCTGAATCATTCTGAAGAGGACCAATATTCAACCTTATTCCCGAATGGTTATTGGACAATTTACGTAAATAAAGCAACGTCTAATTGTTTTTAGATAGTTGGCAATGTATCATCATATCTACAAGTGTATTCATCATATGTACACGTGTATATCATATATAGAAATATAGCAATTATATTCAAAAACAGTTATTATCATTATTATTAAAAAATGATAACGTTCTGGCCATCCTGGCGTCGATCAAGACCTACATCTACAGGTATTCCTACCGAATTAAATTTTTCAAAAAAATTGTTTGTCAACAGAGATATAAAATTATTAACTGATAAAGATAACAATCCTATTTTTCATTTGAAAAGTTCTCTCACAAAATTGAATATTAACTAAAGGCAATTAATTCCTCTAAATGAGAGGGATTGAGATTGAAACTGATTTATTACAATGTTCATATAAGATTATACGAGTATATGGTTAATTGCAAAATTGAATAAAAACGAAAAAATAAGATCATATATGAATAAATAGATATAAATAGATAAACATAAATGATAAATTTACATATATATAAAAAATTATATAAGGTTTTCATTGGTGGTGCCCACCACGGGAAAGACTCCGCCACCGGTGGACTGCAAGAGTTCCCTCCCACAGAGTGGGAAGGTCGATGAGGTAGCTGGCGTTACCCACCTCAAGACCAGTAGAGGGTAGCCTTCGCTACACTGGTAAACCTCATTGCCTCGGGATGGAGGCCGACACCGAAGAGTCAGGCCTGCAGATCCAGGGGCACTTCGCAGGAGGCGAAAACTTTCCGGAGCAGGGGTCGCACGGCAACTCCAATATCTGTGGGCCAGCGACTAAACAAGAGAGAGAGAGAATGTAACAAATATTTTTTATAATGGCAAATAATATTTACTCTAATTTTATTCAAACTAATTCAAAAATCATTTCTATATTATAAAATATTAGATATATGTGTTTTTTTATATATATATATTTTATGAATTATGATTTATATTTAGAATGATGCATAATTATTTTTGTCATATTATTATGACAACAAATAATATTTATGAAAAAAGGCATCTCCTTATCGTGCAATTGAAAGTTGCTGATGGCTTGCGCCATCTATTGGAATAAATATCAACTATTCTTGTTGATTTTTAATTATTCCAGAATTGGTCAAATGCCCATTCTTGATTAATCAAGAAAAGCTAACCACGGACGCGTTTCGGGCAAACAAATAATATGTTATTAATGTTCATTTATATAATTTTGATAAAGTATATTTTTTTTAGAATTATATAATATTAAGATGAATATTTCATTTTACTATTTGAATTAAATAGTTATTAAACAAATTAAAGTTTATAATGTAAATATAAAAGTTGATATTTGGGAGCCGCTACATATTTATAACTAAATTATAATTAGTTATATAAATATATATTGAAGTGTTGATTAATATACTGGGTATAAGTTGGCATGCTCTATGCTGCAGAATCATTTGAAGAGAAGATGTAAAAGCTTTTCTCTGTTCTTAGGCGATTATTCCACCCGGTTACCCGCATCTCAGGGAAATGAGGTCAATTCCTCTGGTGTAGATATCTTAGAGGTTGATTAGTTCATAGCTGCTACGCCATAATCTTTCTATCTACTGTACACACATACTTAGACATCGTCAGATCTTATGATTAGTTCGTTTTATTTCAAAATTAATCAAAAACTTTGAGAGAAAGTTTAAAATTAGAATATCATGTTTATATATAATAGTAAATACCATAATTGTATTAATATTAACTATTTTGATTTTATTCTCCTTGATTACAAATATATGATAAAACTTTTAATTTATAATACAATATAATACGGCTTATGATTGTAAAACGATGTTAGACAAATTTTACCGCAAATATTTATTTTTAAACAAAAAATCGTAATTTATTTTAAGGAGAAATAACGATTATTTCTAACCTTAGGGATGATGTATGAAAGGATTAATTGTGTGTGTGAGAGAGAGAGAGAGAGAGAGAGAGAAGACTAATGATAAACGGAAAAATAAAAATGTCCAGGGATGGGAATCGAACCCACAGTGTTTCGATTACCGGGCAGTGGCCATGTCCACTAGGCTACCCTGGACATTTAATTACTTTACAAAGTAAACTAAAAATTATATTAATTGTTGTATATGTGTAGAAAAATATATCTTATTAATTTGCCAATTTTTTTTATTATAATAAAGAAATACGTAGGTAAAAATTACTAGAAACCACAACAAATATGCACTCTTAAATTGCTAGTAAACATACTTCTTTTATTTTTTCAAATATTTATAGCTTATATTGAATAAAGTAAATATATGGTCGAGATGTCATATCAGGTCGATACTACATTTTGACAAACACTTTTTTCATGATAAAATTGTAAAAAACTTTTTAAAATTACAAAATATTTTCTCACAATGAGTTTCTTTCTATTTCAAAAATGCCCTAAAAATGTAAATAAACATATTCCATAACATTGTTAAATTACATATCAATTTTAAAATTTCAGTTGTAAATATCCACGCTGCGCGCGTATGTTTTGTAAATATTTCTTGTAAGATATAGCCGATTATTTATTTAAGTAACCCAGGTTCCTGGAGCGTACAGAAGTCGCCAACTACCCGGGATGTCCTTCTGACCTAAGTCTTCTTGGATTTATATACAATGCAAGTGGAAGTCCAATTAATGAGGTGTCGCCAGGCAGATTTCTTTCTTGGGAGATTTTCTAGGGATGCTGGACATATGTTGGTGATACCTAGGAGAGTGGCTGTCTGGAATCTTTGGTATTGGAAGGTTGGGCAAGTGAAGAGGAGGTGGTCTACGGTTTGGTCTTCATCTTGGCAGTGGGGGCAAATTGGGTCTTCTTTCGATACCGTTGCAAGGTCTGCCTGGATGTAACCATGGCCGGTTAAGATGTTTTATTAAGCCCGTTGAAGAGCGATTATCACTTGAAAGCTAGCGTTTTTGAAATAAAAAGAAACTCATTGTGAGAAAATATTTTGTAATTTGAAAATACTTTTTTAATAATGTTGAAAGCATATTTTTTCAAGAATAAATGGTTCTAGAAATGTTTGTCTTCTAACTGATATTCACACACCATATCTAAATATATGAATATCTTAGATGTAAATATTGGAGTAATATAAAGGTGGAAGATAATTATTACAGTACCTAGTAATTAATTCTGAAATGTATAGTCAAGAATTCTGAACATTAATTGAGTTTATATAATTGGGTACCAAAATATATATTTAGACATTAATTATTGTACGTATAATTTAGAGAATGCAAATATTTGAAAACCCACTTTAAAATTCTTTATAAATATAGTTTTCCTTATATACTCTCTCACTCTTTCCCGAGGTAATGAAGATCACAAGTGTGGCGAAGGCTACCATCTACAAATACCATCTTGGTCTTAAGGTGGGCAACGCCAGCCATCGCATCGACCTACCCACTCTGTGGGAGAGTACTCTCCAGTCCACCGGTGGCGGAGTCGTTCCCACGGTTGGCGACACCAATGAAGTCTGTATAGATTTCATTATGTACATTCATTCTTTCCTTTTTTATATTTACTTATCATTTTTATTTCTTTTTAGTTTTCATATATAAATTTTATGAACGATGAAATAAAAGTGGATTCAATCTCAATCTCTCTCTCTCTCTCTTAACTATTAGAGAAAAAAATCTTACTGATCTAATAACTGAATAATGCTGATGGCTATATGTTAACTATTTGAAAAATACATTCAGTGACCTCATCAGGATGTACTAATTTCAATGATAATAGGAGGACAGAGTTTCCTGGTATTCCCTCTTAACTTGACTGGTAGGACTGATCGGTAAAAACAGTGGCGCCACGTTGAAGGGGAAAAACTCAGTTCTCCCCTCTTGCTCTAACTGCTCTCTAAGGTCGATTTGGCTCATGTAAATGGTATCTTTTATTTTATATTTTTAAAATATTTCATATAACTAACTAAATAAATATTTTTAATAATTGGGAAGCTTATTTAATTATTTTTAATCGCGACAAAACTCTCAGAGAGCCACTTCCAAATTTTTATCTAAGTCGTATAATGATCAGGGGTTTGTTGACTTATTCTACCTGTTCTACAGTTCGAAAGAAACGTTTAGAGTATTTTAAGAAAATGAAGAAAACAATAAGATGACTTAAAAATACACAGTGTTTGTTATGTCTCTTCGCATAGACTGCATATAACTGATTACAGATTTGCTTGCTCATATTTTACATTGCTTTTTTTTTTTTTTTGAGACGATCCAATGTTAGAGTAAATATTTCAATAAAATAGCTTTGTTGTTACACTATTTTATATCAATGATCTTCTTAGATTTTCTCAAAGTTTTTGAATTTATCTTTCATATTCTGTTGACACACTTTAAAATGTTATAACACCTTGATAAAGGTTGGCGTTCAGCCAACTGAAATATTGGTCAAATAAATGATATTTTGATCCAATATATGCCTTTTTAATTAAAGATTTATTCATGGATTTCTCTATTTTCAAAATCATATTCTGTGTTTTCGAAATAATTTAATGTTTTGTGCTATAATATAACTTGGTTGGATATTGACTCATATATTATACAATATAAACATTTAGTTAATTAAAGAGTAGTACAGTAAGTGTGTCATCCAGAACATGTCATCCCTATAGCCACGATAATCCACGATAATAAGATTTTTGCTACATCCACTACTCAAAGTTTGAGATTAATTCGGTATTATCAAATATGTTATATGAAAGAGCTATATCTCCTGGAGACTATATCTTCGAATCACTCATCGATCCTGTGAATATATCTAAATAATGCATGAAAATAGATGTATTTTTATTTATTTATTCCCCATTTGAAGAGGCCAGCGATATTTCTTCTTTGAATACCTGATCAGTTGTTTGCCATTTGAATTTTTAAAATAAATTCACGACAATGGGGAAAAACCTAGAGTAATATAATATATATAGAAATGATAAACACACATGTAATAGTAATAATAATAATAATAATAAAACTTAGAATGTTATTCAATAATTAATAGGAAAAAAGACACTAATGAATGTATTACCATTAAGCAAACATTACTGCACAAAGAGTTTGAATTATTAATAAAATCATTCAAAATGTATATTTAGAATAATAATCATTATATTTAGTAGAGAAAAGAGAATTTGAAATTTTAATCAGTATTCAAAAAAAAAACATTTTGCCTATAGGTTTTAATAATATTATGTAAATTCGTTAAAAGACCTTTATTATTCATATTAACCTTATTCTGATGGAAAAGGAAGATATCTATATATTTCTATACACGAATCTATAAGGTCAGCTAATTGAACGGAAATATTTCTGTGCCAATATTTTCGCTAGAGAGAGAAATAGCATCTTCGGGCTTACAGTATCAGAAAAGATAATGGAAAGATATGATCTTTTCCTTCCCTATGATATTTCTAGCTTGATCTACAAATGACTAGTATCGTGTTACTTTCTTAGTCTATATATCAGTGGCAGAGAATCCATCAAACTTTAACAAAGGTATATATATGTTATTTTAAAATATTATTTTATTTAAAAAAAAAATTATATTTCATAGATACAAATACTCTGCTAAATCGACCGCCAGAGGTCACGCTTCCACTATATAAACTCATTGTTGTTGTTTACCGCTGGCCGGCTCAAATCTTTGTACATTATGTAAATAATCTTTTGTTTTCCTTATTCTACTCGCCTTAAGCCAGGCAGTACTTTTACCAAATTATGTTTATTATATAGTCCTATATCTTAATTAAAACAATCTCCGATCAAAACTATTTTTGTAATTATACTTTCAAGATTTTAACCACGACTGCATTACCATAATCCTCAACATGATCTAAATTCAAGCAGAAAATCTCTATTCTTTTCTATTTATAATATATATGTTCGAATGTATGATAATTATACTATATTTAAACATATAAACTATTCGACAAAATAGTACAAATGTGAAGTTGTACTGGGATACGGTGGATAAATTAGGAAAAAGACATCTTATCGTGTAACTGTCCATCAGCAACTTTCAGTTGAACAATATAAGGAGATATATTTTTTATATACTATTTAAATGTAAAATTCTACTGTCCTATAAGCTTATGTTCATATTTTCCTTAAAATCATTTCTGAGATTCCACCCTTCAGTGCTGCCTATATAAGCAGAATCGACCAATACAGTATTAGAGCTCTGAGAAACGGTCTGGTGGATTAAATTGGCGAAACCGCTGGGAGGGTTTACCACTGATGAGACAAGCCTTCCCAATATATTTTTTAGATCGCAGTAAGGACAGTAGAAGTTTGTATTATGTATAAAACAAACATTTGTGCTTTTAAAATCCTTTCATTTTATAAATATGTAATATTGTTAAAGTTTTTATCAGTTCGCTGATATATATATAATTATGAGAAATAAGAAAAATATAATAAAACTGATAAAATGAAGAGAAAAATAGGATATATCTGGAGGATATTTATTGGACTTAAACTTAAAGTCACTAATACAGGCAAACAACACAATAACAACTGGAAGAAATGCACCTACTCTATCTAACCAACAGCTATATATATATCTAGAGCAACACCACAGAGTAGCAAGTCACTGGTCCGATGATAATTATTCATATTCATAGAAATGCGAGATAATTGTCAATTTCAGCAAAAACATCAATTGTGGATATTGAAAACAGAAAGGCATATTCTGACCGCGTGCTCACATGAGTATTTGTAGATTGCAGAGGGTCATCTAGTATAATAAAAATCAAGTTACATTTTATATTTAACCTGTTCCCTAATATTTGGCCAATCCATTTTCTTGATAAATCAAGAAAAGACAACCACGAACGCGTTACCATTTAAAATGTACATGTAAACCGTCAGGATATGCCTTTTCTTGGTATTTATATATAAATGTGTTTGCAATGTAAAAATGTGAAAAAAATTCGATCGTAAAAATAAACAACATACGTTATGGATAAGCAATAGAACTCTTCCTCTTTAGGTAATCAAATAAAATAAGGCATGAAGGAAGATGAGTCTCTTACGTTATAGCAATTGAAACTTCATCTCGAAAAGCAACAAAGCAAATAAAAAGAACAAAGACATTAAAAAAATATACTTATTATAGATTTCATCATCTAATCTGTAAATACTTGAATTATATCATCTCAAAAACCCAATTATTTTCAAACTATATAGGGAGCCAGCAGAAAACAATATTTGCTGTTGTTTAAATATTTAATGTTTCTATTTTCATCATATTTTGTAATTCTATTTCATATTATTGGAAAAATTTGTTTCCCCTATGAAGATTTCTAACGAAAATTAACATTTCTATTTATATTATTTATATATTATTTTTATATGCATACTGAAAGGTACAACTTCCTTAGGTTTTGTCTATGAGTGTATTTGCTTTGAGTGTCTAATTATAGAATTAAGTATAACCTGAAATAAGTAAAGAATACAACAGGATTTTTAAATTTATTGTCAGGTCATTAAAGCTGTACTTTCTGCCAAATTATTCGTCAGATTTCTATAATAAAAGTAAACATATTTACATAGTGTCATTGAACATTATCGTCAAGAATAAACCTTGATGAGCAACCTATACCTCGTATTGTTACATCATGGTTAATGCGCCTATTTTAATTTTTTTTATAATATTATTTTCCATATCTTATAATTTTAAATTTTATATTTATTCATTTTTATAAAACAGAATATTATTAAGGAATATTATGTACTATAAAATAATTTGATACACTGAATACCCAACCTGCTTTAAATTTTGATGTGATAAATAAAGAGATATTCTAGGTGTTACCTAAAAATATAGTTGTCTTATTATTGATTGATTTAACCTTGTAGAAATGGTTGAGACACGTTCGGGAAAGATGCAAGACGCGTCTGAGGAGAGAATCAACACTGAAGAATATGCCAAACCGCAGCCTGGTGCAACAATATAAAAAGAATGAAGATGCAATAGTTATAGCGATCTGTTGGATTAAATTGATGAAATCGTTGGGTTATATTCACCAATGATTAACAAATACTTCTTAAAACGATTTCATTTTCAGTTTACTAATTGTGAAATTCGTCTTGTTGTTCAATCAAGAAATCCCGTTGAATAATTTAACCCACAACCACTTGATATAACAAATTTAAACTATTTTGAACGCGAATGATTTTTTTTTAATAAATAAAATTTATATAGCCTTTACTGCAATGATAAAATAATGAAGGGCCTGGCTCATCAGTAATGAACCCTCCAAACGGTTTTGCCAGTTTAATCTATCATACCGCTGTGATATTGCATTTTTTGGTTTTCCTTTAATACTGATTCTGAAACTAGACTCTTGGAAGGGGATTTAAAATAAACTATGGACATTATACCCCTTCCAAGAGTCTAACTTCAGTAACAGTGGTAAAGAAAATGCAATATTAGAGCGGTATGGTAGATTAAACTGGCGAAACCGCTGGGAGGGTTCACAATGATGAACCGGGCCCTCCTATAATTTTATAATTGCAGTGAGGGTAGTAAAAATGGATTCATTTTAAAAAAAAATTCATATGCGTCAAAAATAGTTTCGATTTTTTATAACAGATGGAGAGCTAATGCATTATATTAACACATGATATAGTAAAATAAATGGTTTATATGTGGGAATATGCTTATATATAACTTGAATAGAGAAATTCTATTAAAAATGGTTAATAGTTATTTGTTATTATCATAGCAATATATTCTTTAAGATTCAATAATTAGAAATATAAAGAGTTATATAGAGAGAGAAGGCTATACCTAGGCTAATTAAAGCTAAAGGCTATAATCTGTTCATGGATCCAAAGAAGCGCTAAATCAGCATGATAGCCTTGTATTTTTTCTTAGACAAACACGATTTCTGGTAATTGATTTTCTATCAGGTTAATGGGGCATTGGTCACTGGGGGATAATTGATCCACTTTTTTACTTATTATACAAAATTCGTCCTTTTAAAACCTCCAAAACTTTATTAATAAACAATATTTACATATATTATATATGCATATCCTATATGAATGATAATTTTAGTATTTTTATCTCAAAATTATTCAGACAATTGAAGTCATTTTATAAATACATAGGAAGCACAAGTTTTTATATTCGTTTCGATTTTTCATTTGAAAAAATAAGCTATTAAGATTTTCCTAAGAATTATAAAATTGATGTTTTGCAAAGTAGTAAAACAAATTGTCATGAAATGTGGATTTTCAATTTTGTTTTGTTGGGCAAATTTCACATTTGTAGTGTGTATTGAAATTGAGTGAGCCATATTTTGAACATATGAAACAGCTAATTTTGTGTGTTTTCAAACTTTGATTTATTAGAAGTTTTTTTAATTTAACCTGCTTCCATATTTGTTTGTCCACAAATCATGCTATCCATTTTTTATACTTATAGAGCATCTATGCTTGAAATTTGGTACACTTGTTCAAAGCTGATGGCATTTCAAGTTGACAAATTTTATATTTCACGGTAATCAGTGTGGTCTGCAATGGACTAATTTTGATTTGTATTTTTAATTTTCATGATACATTTTAACATACTTACAGACCATACAGAAGTCTGGAAATTGGTAGGCTCACTTAATGCAGCTAACAATGCATGTTGACGAAATTTCAGACTTCTGAGAATAGACTATATATTTATTCTCAGATTTTGCGATCAAATTTTAATATACTTTCTGATCACATAGATGTCTGGTATTTTATAGACTATTTCATTCCTACTTTATTCGAATAAACAAAAATAGCTTCAATAGTTTTTCTAGCATAATCAGCCATTGGAGTTCCGGAAATATAGGGAATAGGATAACGATTTTTCGCTAAAGATATAAAAATGTGTTCGAGAAAAGAATTTTAAATTAAAATATTCACATTATAGAATTTTGTTGATCATTTGAAAACACTCTTCCAAGGATTTTATTGTATAGATTTTTTTTTATAAATGCTCATGGAAACAAAACTAAAGGAATGAATTTTAGTAGCAGGTTGTCTTTTTTTTTCTTTTTTTTTTTTAAGTAGACAGAGACAATTCTGTTCACACATGGTTTTCTCGTGTGACATCAATAAAGGTCACTATGTATCAAATAACTTTCAGAGTTATTGTCTGAATCCCGATATACATGCTAAAAGGTACAACTTCCTTAATTTTTGTCCATGAGTGGACTGGAACATCATGACTTTTTGGCATGATTGTATGATATAAGGGACCATAATTTTTAATAGTGTTTTCATAAATACTTTCTTTAAAAGGTTTTCATTCAATCAGATAGCTATTTAAGAGAGCTCTATGTAAATTATGTTATTATAAATATATATCATATAAAATGTGTGTACTGAATTTAAAATGAATATTATATCATATAAAGGGGGGTTCGTGGAAGGGTGGTATAGACCGTTGGTTTTCGACCGCTACGACTCGGGTACGATTCCCGCATTGGACACTTTTTTTCTGGTTTAAAAAATGCTCCAATGGCCCCCGATTCTTACAAAGGTCCAACCCCACCAGCGAGTGCAAGTAACCAAAAGGGGGTCTGGCACATTTGTAAGTGCAAAGTCGAACTGATTTTCACATGGGTAGACATATGGTGCACTTACAGTAAAAGCTGTCGCTTACCTCTACCCACCATAATTATCAAGGCCTGTACCACGTGTACTAGAGATAAGCAAAAAAATATAATTTTGTTCACTTTTTCCAATTTATATCTTACACAGTTGAGTTTAGACCTAAACCGATTATATTGTTGTTCTTCACAAATATTAAGAGAACAAACTAATCATAAAACATATTTTTCTACAATAATAGAAAAGACGCTTGATTTATTTCCAATCTTCTAAGAATTGAATTAAATTCTTGATAAAGAACTTCCATTTTAATTATAGAGAAATTACTGAAATATTGTGAAATAGCGAGAGTATAGGGTATTTATGGGGTAAAAATAGCTTGCCCATTCTATTTTTAGTATATACATCAAAAATAAATTAATTATTTTTTGGAATATTTATTGGTTAGCTGAAGGTTCTAATGGAGAGTAAGACTATAGATTAAATCTAACTTTCTTGAATTTATTTTATATTTCTGGCTTATCAAAATTCGAAACTATTTTAAAGGCGTAAGATTCTTTTTGATATTAAACAATTTCTACTGCCCTTACTGCAATGGAAAAATTAATGAGAGGAACAACCTCTGAGAGGATTCACCACTGATGAGCCAGGCCCTCTCATTAATTTTTCCATTGCAGTAAGGGCAGTAGAAATTGTTTAATATCAAAAAGAATCTTACGCCTTTAAAATAGTTTCGAATTTTGATAACAGATGGCGCGCTAGTGCATCATTTCTGGCTTATATTAATATATACTAGAAATCACGAAAATATTTCCCATGAGGAAGGTGCCAGGAAGCCACCGAAAAGTTGGTAAAAATGAAATAGAAACGATTGAATCAAACTCTTTCTTGAAAATAAAGATACTTCGGCCAGGAAATCTTTTTATTACATCGACGTTTCGACAAAAATCTTTTGTCCTCGTCAGGAGCAAACAGAAATTAAAACATTTGGCAAGGCGTTAAAAAATATTATATATAGAGAATAATTTTTAACGCCTCGACAAATGTTTTAATTTGTGTTTGCTCATGACGAGGACAAAAGATTTTTGTCGAAAGTTCGAGATAATAAAAAGATTTACAGACCGAAGTATCTTTAATTTTTTTCAAGAAATATTAATGCCGGCCAGGCAGCCTCTATCTTTGCGATGAATCAAACTATTCCTTTTTAAAAGAGACAGAGGCAATTCTGTTCACATTTGGTTATTTCGTGTGTCTTCAATAAAGGTCACTGTGTATCAAATATCTTTCAGAGTTATTATCTGAATCCCAATATACATGCTAAGAGGTAAAACTTCCTTAACTTTTGTCCATGAGTTTTATTCCTTCTCCAATGCATTTTTAATCTGTGAAGAAGTCTCAATATCAAAATTATGAATAAGTCAAAGTTCGATTTATTCTATGAACGCTTCTTGTTGGATGTTACGAATTCGTAGCTTTTCATCATAGCCCTGCCATTGCCAAAAATCATGATATATAGGAGACTTTTTTAAAATTATAAAGCGATAAATTTATTGCCATATATATGAGGCAGAAATATAAAAAACATAAAATTTATTATTTTTCAAATAAAACCAACTTTATACCGTCCTTACTGCGATGGAAAAATATTAGCATTTTGACTTGTATTCATATTTGTCAAAGTTATATAATTATTGCCATATTACCTTTATTTAATTAACCTAAACCTCCAGCATAGTAAATGTTAGTTAACATCACTGTTTCAATACATCACTTATGATGATGTAATGGAATATGATAGTTTGAGCATATTAGATATATATATAATAATCACACACATATTTGAATATGAAAATTGAATAATACCGATTACTACATCTATATTTAATACAGAGAGTTCTAGATTTCTTACATATATATATCTACATAGATTGATTCAAATAATTGTATCGAGCCAATATCACTTCGTGATTTCTTTATTTTTTTATTTCGACTTAGAGCGCTATTTCCCCCTAGGGACACTTGCACTTTAAAAATAAACAAAAAATTTAAAGAAGAGAAAGAAAGATATTTTAAATATGTACAGAATTAGTATGCCTTCGTGATGGTGGTGATGATGTCCTGTCCACATGGAAAGAGAGGGTGTCATTGCCCCGTTAGTCAGCCACATTTCAGAGTTCCCTGTTCACGGTTACCGTACCGGCTCGGGGCTCACCATACTTCGCCCTACAGGGCGGTCCCTTACTTGTGCTGCTTCTCCCGCCCGCCACGTAGAGGAAGACTTCTGGGCAGGATCACTTGATGATAAGACTAGTCTATCAAATATCCAACTTCAACTATATTTGATTTGTCGATTCATTTTAAAAGCTAACTAAAGAAGAGTTATAGAAAAAACAACAACAAAAAATCTATCATCAGTATGAAAATTTAATATTGCATTTACAGTTAAACCTGTCGATAGCGACCACTCTTAGGACTCACCAAAATAGGGTGCTCTAGAGAGGGGGTGCTATAGACAGGTCACTTTTAATGTAAATCGCATCGTACTACGTATTTAAAATCGGGCGTTATAGAGAGGGAGGCGCTATTTAGAGGGGGCGCTATATACAGGTTTAACTGTATATTAAATATGGCTTTAGGATGTATATTTTGATATAAAAAAGATTAAATAAAAACCTTTAAGTCCCTAGATATACCTCAAAGTCAACTTCTTGGGGAGGATATTGTATATTTTATATATTTAACAGTATCCATCTTTGTTGAGTTTTTATTTATTTCAACTGGTATTATTCCTTTCTCTTCAGATCAAATATCTGCCCTCAGGACCAATAGCACGCTTCTGTGGAATCTAAGCCTCAACATTCAATCTTCAGGTTTAAGCGACATTGTATCGATCTCCAAAATAATAATCTTTTGTATAATATAAATCTAGAGGATAAAATCCATCCAGGGAAGTGTGTCTGGCAAAGAATTGTTTATTTAACTCGATATTTCGGGCCTTGGAACCTTTCTATAGAAGAGTATGGTTATAGTAAACCTGAATTCTGTAGAAGGACTCCAAGAGATCCAAAAGCTCGAGTTAAATGAATTATATTGTTAGAAAGACACTCTTCTTTGGATGAGTTATTTTCTATTATTATATTGAACTGTATTTGATGGTATGAGAAGTAAGTGTTGTTACTTGGTCGGTTTTTACTATATGTAAAGTATTTTTTATTGGATAAAATGTGTTTAAGAAAGTGTGGTACTTGGACCAAATCAACTCCTATAGCTCTGATACTGGCTAAAAACACGCTACCCTGTCTGAAAACAAAGTGTATTGAAATATAATTCAATAGGAATTGTCGATTATATTAATTTATTTTAATTAAAAAGGCATATATTGGATCAAGATATCATTTATTTTACCAATATGGCTGAATGCCAACATTTTTCAAAGTATTATAACATATTAATATGTGTCAACAACAAACTCAGCGCCACATAACGTCAATAGAATTAAGTTTAATACAATTTTGCTTATATTGATCATATTATATAATTTATTAAAGACCCTTTTATTATTATAATAGACTATATTTAATAAGAACTGGTATTAATTGTAGTATTTTTTATAGAGAGGCGTTTCGAATAAACCTTGTTGACTCTCTCTTGATGATTGTTGAAATAATTAACTCACTAATATACATTTTAATAAAAGGAAAATAGTTTTAGTATTTTCGACTTCAATCAGATTTTTTGAACAATCTTTATAATACGTATGAGAGAGCACCTCTCTTAAAAACTTTCATAATGATTCAGAAACAGTTAATTGATATTTTTTAATTTACGATTTAAAACACTAAATAAAATCTACATGCTTACCTTTTCTAAATTCCTAAAAACATAATAAAATTATTTACAAGATAAAAGAGGGACGATATAAATGATAATATACTCCAATCCACACCAATATCATCCTGTACTCAAGAAAAGGAGCAGAATATATAACTCTTCTATACAATCCGCCATGCTATATAGCATTAAATAGATTTAAGCACCCAAGAGAATTACAGTAATTAAAAATTAATCCTCCCCCTGTTAATAAGAAGACTTAATTTAAATTTAGTAAAGATAGTTAACAACGGTAGAACTTTTTAATTAGAAGCTACGGAAACAAATTAGATTTCTTCGATGGGAAAAAAGGATTACATCAGGATATGGGAGGAATAATTAGTCTCGGCAAAGAGACAAGGAATACATTTCTTTCTCGAATTAATCAATCGTCACAGATCCTTCCAGTTTCTTCAGCCATGCCCTTGGGATAGGAGTGAGTTATCTGTTTAGATTTTATTTCTTTTTGCTTATTCCTAGTACACGTGGTACTAGCCATGATAATCATGGTGGGTAGAGGTAGGCGACTGCTTTTACTGTAAGTGCATCACATGTCTACACATATAAAGAGCAGTTCGACTTTGCACTTTCAAGCGTGTCTGAGCTCCGTTTGGTTACTTGCACTCGCTTGTGGGGTTGGAATTCTGCACGAATCGGGGGTCATTGAAGAATTTTTTTTTTTATTCAGAAAAAAGTACTCAATGCGGGAATCGAACCCGGGACGTAGCGGTCGAAAACCAACGGTTTAGACCATCCTTCCACCGACCTTCTTTTATTTCTTTCAATTCGGTATATATAAATAATTTTGTACCAAAATAGGCACCTATCCCTTTAATTGTGCATCAGAACGATGCCACTGTGGATCACTCAAGTAAAAGCTTTACTAGTAATAATAAAGAATGAGCCACAATACCAGTTTAGGCAAATATAGACAAAGGTCCAACTTATATACTTTTAGTGCCTCTTTTCGTACATGTATATCATCCTCACGCAACTTTATACTATAAATGGGATTATAATTAAAATTATATATATTAATTGCTTTATACACATATAGGTATCGTTCTTAGCCTGTCCCGCACAACGTATATTTTATGTTTATGATAACCCCAATCAGAAATATATATAAAGGAATGACACTGATACTTGCAGGAAGGATTGAAATATAGTAGTGTACACTCGTTCGTAAGATAAAAACAGCTCTTGTAATATTAAATATCCAGATGTTGGCTTGATAGAAATACATTTTTGTTTCAAGCTGATCTTATATATTTTGATCCATGTTCTCTCTCTCCCTTGCTGTTTGAATAGGCCTTTTTGAGGATCTTTAGACAATAGTTAGAGCAGTTAGCGATCTCGGACCTACAAGAATAAAGGAATAATATTTATTATAGATGTGATTATTCTCACGGGGGACATATTTTCCATCTATAATTAGGCCATAGATAATATGACCTAATACCTTCTAACTGAAGAGTCACTCTTACGGATTGTAAAGATTTTATATAATCTTTTTTGGGTCTCGTGGAATAAGGCCGATTATGTTGCAAAGTTGAAGTATATAGGTTTTACATCTTTACGGCCGAAAAGGTGGTCTTTCCTGTTATAGATCATTATAATCCTGTTAATATTGACTTCAATGATTTGACATGAAATTGTCAAAGCTATACTCATATGAAAAACATAGGAATTTTTACGTTTTAGCATGTATATCGGGATTCATACAATAACTCTTGAAGATATTTGAAAACACATAAGATAACCAAGGGTTAACAAAATTATCTCTGCCTCCTTAAAAATCGGAAGACGAGCAAAACCAAAGACTTTCTCTTTTAAGTTTTGTCCATTAGTTGACTATATCAAAGAACACCCGTTTGGAAAATTCCAAAGATAAAATGAAACTATTGAAGATATCAGGAAGGAGAAAGCCTTGGATTGACGGAAGACAATAGGCTTGTGGTATGAGATGATTGCAGAAACGTTTGATAGATGGCGCATGATTTTGAACTGAAGATGTGTCTTCAATTTCTGTATTTGATAGTATTTGCTAATAAAATAAGGTACTAGTATTCTAAAGAAAAATATAGATTGAATGAATAAAATCGATAAGCAATTTAGGGTTAAGTATATTTTTCGATTTTTATTTCTATAGCTCTCGGGATAACATTTCCTTCAACAGGAACATTAGATGTATAACTTCCAACTACTGCATATGCTCCACGCCATGTATAGCTAGCTGGAAGTCAGACTTCTAGTTCTGTTGAAGGGCATGTAAGCCTGATACTTAACCCTGAATTTTCTTGTTATATTTATTAAATTTAAGTTAGGATGAATGTGTATTAATAATTTTATTTGATTTTAAAAAATATATATACGAAAATTCTTTACGCATATATCTCTAATATACCATAGGTTAATCTGTATTCACATTTTATTCTGTTATAAGAAAAGTCGAATTTCTCATTTCACTATAAAAGATCTACTCAAACGAATTTATCAAAAGATGAAAAACAAACCTAAACATCAAACTAAATATATAAAAATGAATCATTACCAATAAAGAGTAACATAATATCAAGGAATTTATCAAATTTAAGAACTTTGCAGATGGAGCTGGATCAAATCTAAATCATTTTTAGCTAGGTGCAGATTGATTGCACAAACCTATAAGGATAATCATAATGGAAATTTCATCGGTTAAATTGAACACAACCATTATCTCACTCCATTTAACTTTAAGCCATAATAGGGTGGAAACAGAATTTCTTTAATATCTCCCTATATATCAGGGTTGGTTGAAAATACTGAATTTTATATACGCCATTTGAGAATTGATCGATTTTTCTGAAGAATTGTTTTGAAAATACCTTATTTTGGATATAACTTAATGTATTAAATGTAATTTCTGTATAATCATGCATTGAATTATTTCAGAATTTCGAATTAAAATCATTTTTTCAGTTAAAAAAGTGTAATTTCCTCCATTTCGTTTACTACCAGGATCAGTTGGTTTATTTTGTTTGTGTTGTTAACCACGCTATTTGCTTAACTTCGGTTTATTCCCTTTAATCTGGAGCGCCAACACACCTAATTCTATGAATTAGAGAGAAAATAATCAAATAAATTGAATTCTGAATTTCTCTCGTTTTAGAGAAATAAATAAGATATATCTTTATATGTAGTATACTAAAATAAGAAAATATATCACAAATTGATATTATTGTTGCTTTTAAAATGAAATAATTACATTTTTATGTTTTTATTTTATTTATTTAAGAAGGCGTTCAGCTAACTGGAATATTGGTAAACATAAATGATATTTTGATCCAATATATTTTATTTGTTTATTTAACAATTGCAGAGTACACGCTATATCCACAAATTGGATATTTGCGTGTGAAATATATAAATTTGATTGAAAGAAAAAGTAGTTTAAAGGGATATATACATATTTACATATCAGTATGCAAATTGATTACATTAGTAGTCACTTATTTAGTTAAGTACATTCTGCAGAATTTGTTGAATCTTTGGTGTATGTCCTTAGTATGATCCAATATTAACCTTTTTATTTAAATTAAAGAATGTAAACTTAAATTTACTTGAATTAAGGATTTTCAAATTGCCTTACCTAGCAACATATTGTAGCATTATTTTATTAACAGAGTATCAATTTTGATATTTATATTTTGTTACTCTGTAAACTTCCTTATTTGCTTATCATATATTTTATCGTTTATAGTTTGTTCTTGCCTTAAATTGCAGTCTCATTATGAAGTTTGTTTTTCCTCATTTTCTACGTGGCAATATTTATTAGGCAATATACAAGTTAGGATCAAAAAGTTCTCGAACTTTTTAAAATTAATTATTTATTCATAATATTGTAATTTAAACATCAAAATTTTCAAAATAGGAGCCTTGGTTATCTACACATTTTTTCCAGTGTTAAAAAAAAGCTGTTGAAATGCTAGTTCAAAGTCAATTATTCTAAGCTTGTTTAGCTCCACCATCGCATTTTCAATTACGTCTGATGACAATGAAAAGCGCCTCCCTTTTAACGTCATTTTAAGTTTTGGAAAGAAGAAGAAATCACATGGAGCGATATCAGGAGAGTAAGGAGGATGCAGCAAGACAAATACGGAGTGTTTGGCTAAATATGGCGTGTATATGTGAATGAGAGGGAAAGAATACCCATGACCAAAACTTGTGGAGGTTGCTGAAGTAAAATATTGACGAGGGACATCAATACGACGTGAAGAAATGAACTTCTCCATCATTGCATAAAATGCAATATATTCATAGTTGAAATACACTCATAAACAAAACTTAATGAAGTTTTACCTTTTATCATGTATAGCGGGATTCAGACAATAACTCTTGAAAGATATTTGATATACACAGTGACCTTTATTGAAGAAACACCAGACAACCAAGTGTGAAAAAAGGCCTCTGTCTCCTTAAAAAAAGAACAGACAACCGGCAACATTTAAAAAATCCCACTTCCTTAAATTTTATCCAAACTGTTTTAAATTTCTACCTAAATTAAATAATATCGAATGAGAGTGTAACAATATGATGCAAATAATTATATAAATAAAAATTCAAATTTCAATGTGATTACTTAACTAACATCAGAAAGAAAACGTTAAAATATTGGGTCAATTAAATAAATAATTTTACAAACTAAATAGCATTTTTATCTTTATTAAACCTTAAAAAATCCATTAATTAAATGCGTTGATAAAATACAATTTTGATACCTCATTTTTTTACATCTATATGTCTACAGTCGTTCGACTTTTTTAAGTGCGAAAAATGTTAAATTAATATATTACCCGTTCTAATTATTTTGATTTATTATTCTTAAACGTCAAATTTCTGCAACAACTAAAAGAAATATAAATTAAAAAGGCATATATTGGATCAAAAATATCATTTATTTCACCAATATTTCAGTTGGCTGAACGCCAACCTTTATCAAGGTGTTATAACATTTTAAAGTGTGTAAACAACAAACTCAGCGCCACATAACGTCAACATAATTAAGTTTTAAAAATATGTTGTTATATTAAATGGAAAGAAAAAAATGCGATATATATATTTATATTATGGACAAAATAAATTTTGTAAAATATGGGTATCAATATTTTGAAAATAACAATAACGCCTATTTTATATTTAAAATTATTTGTGCTATATGTGTAAAAAGATTTTTCGTATAAAATTAATTAAAAATAACAAAATATATATATAAAATAAAATGTTAAACTAATTTTTTTACCGAAAACACAAAGCGCAAAAAATGTTTGAAAAGTTGGTTAAAATAATATATTAAAATAAATTTAAATGTAAAATTGTAAAATTTGAGATAAAATATAAGTGAAAATGGGAAAATATTTTTAAAAATGATATCACACATATAAAATATTGAAGACATTGAAATATCAATATATATATAATAACATAATACATACAGTATATAAAATAAGCGTGTGATTGTATTTGAAATGAACTTAAACGATGTTACATAAATTTAAAGAAAGATATATAAAAGGAAAAATGCGTTTTAAGCATTATAATATAAATTGATAAAATATTGGTAAAATAAATGATATTTCGACCCAATTAAATTAAAGATTTATTTATGGATTGCTCTATTTTTAAAAGGATTTTGTGTCAAATACAGCATAACTTTGCGGAAAGATGATATCCATGTATCGGAAAGAGGCACCACTTCCATTTATAATGCATTAAAATAATGTTTATTTTATCATCCTTGTAAAGCTTTACTAGTGGTGATAAGTATTAAGTCATAACACAAGTTTAGGTTAATTCAAACGAAAAACAAACCTGTTTACCATAGTTTTTCGAGCTTCGGTCTTTATTAGTACAGGGGAGGCTTCGATTTCATAACATCCTACGAGAAGAACTATTAAATCGGTCAAATAATTAAAATGGTGTTGTGGATCATTCCTTATCAAATATTTCTACTAGGAGGAAAAGAATAAAGTATTGTTCCATTGCATAAAAAAGAGAGGTGCCTCTTTTGGTATATGAATATCATCCTCTTACGTTTTTATATATACACTAGAAGAATGACCCGGCTTCGCCCGAGAAATCCCCCGAGTGAAGTATCTTCCATACTGAAAGTACATCAATAATAAATAGTAGAAGTGCCATAGAATAGCAATACAGAAGAAACACATAAACTACAGGAAAAAAGTGTGTAATGGCAAAAATTGTATTATATTAGTGTTCAGGTATTTGATTTAATTATATTTTGCAATCCATTTAGTTGTTTCAAAATTAATATAGTTTAAATAGACGGCAGCTTTTCCACCAAACCCCCATTAACCTTTGAAATTGCCTGAGTTGAGTGACTGACTGTAAAGAATCCTGACTGCGATGCCCATCTTCTCAGTAAGAATAAAAAAAAAGGTTTATAAAAAAAATTAATCCAAAATACTGGCATGTAAACATTTTTCTGTAAAAAAATAAAAGAGCATATGGAAATATTAGGCAAACATATGTGTTCGCTAATGATTGCGACTGTATTTTAAACAATTTTTAAAAAGAGATTTAAACAAATAAAGGCCAAAACAAAAATTAATAAAAAATATGAACTCCATTATTTACATACATTCACAAAAGCAAACGATGACAGAATTGATGACTCTGATACTTGTATATAGAATATTGTAGCGTATAAATCAAGTATTTGTATATCTTAAGATGTAAGCGTATTTATTGATGACGTCAGCACGACTAGTCGACAATTATCAACGACTCAACAAACCTATCTACAGCTTGAGAATCTTGAGCAAGCAAGCAAAGAAATATTTTTAATGATTATTTTACATAAAGATATTAATATATATTTATATAATCTGTTGAATATTTTCATTTAATAATTAAATTAAAATATAAAATATTAATTATTTCTTTGCCACAATATTGAAAAAAAAAACATATCCTAACACCGCTCATATAAACATTTGAGATAGAAGAGTGCCATTTATTGGAATAAAAGTTTTGAAAAACGTTGATTTGAGTTTTCCCATGAATTTATTTACTCATTTTTTTCACGTGTTCAGCGCTTTTACGCAAAATTTGGATTTAAATACACATTTCTTGATTTCTCGAGAAACCTATCGATTGAATATTTGGCCGTTGAGGTACATCCTGCAAAATGCTGACAGAGGGCCAAGAGCCCAAGGCGTCTACGTGGTTGATCTTTTCTTGATTGATAAAGAAAATGTGTGTGTGTGTGTTGGGTTGGCCAAATATTATAGAATAAACCTAAATCAACGTTTATTTGTATCCACTCTATATGGCGTTCTGCCATCTTAAATATTTATGTGAGCAGTCAGGATATGCCTTTTTTATTTTATAATATCTAGGTGTCTATTCTATAATATCAGGTGTCGTGACACCTGACCTCTTTTCCTTTCTTCTAACTTATTTCACACGAACACTCACATACACACACATATATATATATATTATATTAAAAGGGCAATTAATATAATTTTGCTGTAATATTTGTTGGTGTTGGATATCAATAATTATTCTCTTTATAAAATATAAATCTTCTTTATTGAAGGTACAAAAAAAGAAATATAAATTACTAAATATATCTAATTAAAAATTACTAATAGAATAATATCTCTCTATCCACATCTCTATTAACTCTCACCTATATATATATATACTAGCGGATGTGTACCCGGCTTCGCCCGGGTTTTATCCGAGTGAAAGTTTGCCTAACGAATATTATTGATAATAATATTCGGGAACACACAGAATATTATGATAATAATGATAATATAATTCGTTACGTCATATATTTATATAATATATGAAATTTATTTTTCGAGCAAACATATCCACTCTCTACTGAATAGATTTTTAAAAAGATATACATAAATAAAAATATCTAGAGATATACTACATGATCTTAGCCAAAAGGCCGAGAAACGATATTTTATATATAGAGATGACCTGGCTTCGTGTGTCTTCTGCTCGAGTGAATGTTTCGCTTGTAGAATTTTGTTCCTGCCTACTATTAATCATTATCTGGATTCGCCCGTGGTCTGCTTTAGTGAATATTCCCCAAAAGAATTTTTTAATGCAATCAAGCATGATACGGCAATATTGTCATCATCATTTCTGACTAAAAAAATATTGTTGCTCAGTACTTGGTTAAATATAATTTTTCTTGGTTTAAGTGCGACAAAAAACTCTTCCAGATTTAACTCTCTGTCCTGTTCAAATTCCAGAGATTAGTTACATATTGAGGGCGTGCATAGCCGACAAACATATATATATATATGTTCCCGGCTTCGCCCGATTTTTACCCGAGTAAAAGTTTGCTTAACAAACATTTGTTAAAACGATTCCAGCAAACATCCAATCCCTACTGAATCTATACTTGTCTACACTCTCGATAATTTTTTTCCCGGTCTCTTGAAAAATACTCGATAAGTTGAAAAAATAAGTATTAATTGGTCCATTCGGTAATTTGAAGTTGAAGGAATAGTATCTTTGAAGATTTGTAAATAACTGTATTTAGCGAATGTACCCGGCTTCGCACAGTTTTTATCCGAGTAAAAGTTTGCCTAACGAACATTTGTTGAAACGATTCTAGAAAACGTCCAATCCACCTATATATTGATTTATAAACGTATATAAATATAAATATTGTTATATGCGTTTAAATATATTTTTGAAACACATATTTTTTTTAATAACGGACTACTCGATGAGGGAAGAGTATTTTTTAAAACATTTATTATATTTCAAAAAGGATATTGTCACTTTTGTTAATTTGATAATTAATTATTTCTTTTTTCTCAATGAATTATTTATATTAATTAAAAATTTCATTTTGTTATCATCATCACATACAATCTTTTTTTTTAAATATAAACAAACGATAATAAACAACAACAATTAGGGGCTCAAAAATCATTTATTATGGTTAGCAGCTCCGTAAATAAAGATATTTTCACAACAACAATTAAAGTTGCATCATCATTTTTATAAAACAACAGCAAATTAAATTAACAATGTAAAAATATATTTTAACATTACATTTTAACATTTAACACAAAAACGTTACAATTCTTTCTTTGAATATATATTAATATTGAAATGCCAAGTATTTTTTACGTCATTGGTATATTACTAAATTCTCAAATTAAATTTATTATACGTGGAAAACATTTTTAGCATTGTTACAATTCATAAATATAATTTCACCAGACGACGCTAGAGGCGCTGCTTGCGAGTGAAAATAGAAAATTTGCAAATAAAATTGCAAATAATATTTATTTCAAATCAAATTCAAACCAGAAATCTTCCCAGTAGTATAGTAAATAACTTCCTAAAGTTTCACCGCGATTGGATAATCTTACCTTTTAAAAACCTCCATCGTGTGAACAAACTAACATTCATCGTGTAAACAAACCACGTGTTAATTATTAACCAATCAAATTCATTTATCGTCGCGACCAGTGCTGCGCCCAAGCGGTAAAAGGCTGGAACTAACGCTTTTTTTTTTTTTTAATTTTTTAAAAATAATATTTGACTATAACATCCAACAAAACTTATGTAAATAAACTTCTCTCCTTGTTTGGCGCAAGTATCCCTTGCGGGATATAGTGCTTTGTAAATAAAATAATTGATAATTAATAATCCAACAATATTCAGCTGAAATATTGGTAAATAAATTATATTTCGATCCAATATATGTCTATTTAATTAAAGATCTATTCATGGATTGATTTTAAAATATATAAACTCTTTTTTTAAACTAAAGAAATGGAAAGGCATTGATCTCGCCTTTCGTATTTTTTTTAAGGATCCAGAGCCAATTCAGAGATATTGTCTGAAATCCGATATACATGCTAAATGGTACAACTTGCTCAAGTTCGTTCCATTAGTGTATATACAGAGATACAAATTAACATACATATAAAATAAATTTGTGTTAACATACATATAACAATAGTCAATAAATAAACTATATATTAAATATTCATAGAATATTTTCTGAATTGTCCATTTTCAACAATATTGATGATAAAATTCTCCTTTTTCACAGATTACTTGCTAAGGTAGTGTTCAAATCACCGTTACAGGTGTTTTAATTTCTGAGATAGGTATATTTGAATGGGAACCGTTTTGTGCAAACCTAAATCTACCCATCTCTCACAAAAGCACATCACACATACACACAATCATAGACATATATTTTTTAAAGAACAAAACACTTGAATAAATTGAAATAAAATTTACTTAGCTTGTTTTCTATTCAATTTAATATTGCCTTGTAACATTTAGTTTCAAAACAACACACAACATTGATTCGCGATTTAAATTGATCAGTTTTTACAAAAAGATAAAGATTAAAGCCCATCTATTAGGCAGAATTAAAAGCTTTTTGCACCATTAAAAAATTGCTATTTCAATTTATATAAAAAAACTTATTTCATTAGAGTAAAAGGATTCAATATTCGCAATTGTGCTGAAAACCTTTGATCTTAATGTAAGCTTAATATATATTAATTTAAAACTAACTTTATAATATAATATAAAAATCATTATAAAATTAATAACTACCTCATATATTTTTTCTATTATATATATAAAACATTTTAATTTTCTTTTAGAAATGTAATTTATTGGAGATTATTTTGCTAGCGTTAAAAAAATTTCACTTCTACTCAATTTACTAAATTTATGTAAATTATATTAAATTGAGAATTCTATATAAAAATTTCTGAAAATTATTTGTGAAATAGTTCGATCAATTCAACTTAGAAGTTAGCTGAGGAAAGAGTATTTAAATTTTTAAAAATAATCTTTAATAATTGTGAAGATTGCGATTTTTAATGTGAAGGACTATTTTGGATTTCTAATGGCTATTTGAGTTGATTACGATATTATTTTATTTATTTTAGTAATTTTGCGTCTTTTTCAATTAAGAAAAAGATGGAACTTATTAAAAAGCTGTATTTAAAGATAGAGCTCTGCAATACAGAGTTTGCATCTTATTCCACTAGATACGATATGTTTATATTAATCTTAGATTACTTCAAGAAAATAATACCATTTATCTATTACTTTCAGAACGAAGGATTCAAAAATGCTCTTCACTATTTTATATCTTTAATTAAAAAGGCATACATTGGATCAAAATATATTTATTTTACCAATATTTCAGTTATAACATATTTAATGTGTGTTAACAACAAACTTAGCACCACATATTGTTGTTGTTGACACACATTGAATAGGTTTTAATACCTTGATAAAGGTTGGCGTTCAGCCAACTGAAATATTGGTAAAATAAATTATATTTTGATCCAGTATATGCCTTTTTAATTAAAGATTTATTTATGGATTGCTCTATTTACAAAACTATTTTATATATTTATGAATATCAATAAGAGCATAAGGCGCCTCTCCCGTCAAACCAGGTGACGTTTAGTTTAAACGTTTAATATTTGACTGGAGAGGCTTGGACTTTGTTGAGATTAATTGGCCAAGTAGTTTCTGGTCTTCTAACCTTTGACAAGACACGGCTTCAAAGATAAGTGACCCAAGAATCAGGAAGCTACGAGCCCCCGAAGGCTGCGAAGATCGAGAGAGAAGCCCTGTGATTTTATGGATCAATTTCCTTCCGAGCAAAATTTACATACATATATATCTAAAGAGAAAAAGGCCGCCTCTCCCGTCAAAATAGATGTCAAAACTAGACGCCATATATTGACCGTCGCCGCAAACTACCGGCCAAGGGTCGGTGACAAAGCCACAACACCAGCTTTGGCAACCGACCCGAGGCCGCTAGTTTGCGTCGACGGTCAATAGATGGTGTCTAGTTTTGACGTCTATTTTGACGGGAGAGGCGACCTTTGTCTCTTTAGATCAATATCCTCCCGGCAAAATTTCCATATATTTATATATATATTTTTTTTTTTGAAAATAGTGCAATCCTTGAATAAATCTTTAAATAAAAAGGCATATATTGTATCAAAATATTATTTATTTTACCAATAATATAAACACCAATAATATATATAAACAGATTTTATTCATCAAGGAAATTGATATATACACTCATGGACAAACCTAAAGGAATTGAAAATCTTTGATGTTCCGAATGTTTCGCCAATTTAATCTACCAGACCACTTTTTAGAGCTCTTATACTGTATTGGATGAGTCTTTTTAATAGGTTATATATGAGTCAATTTATGTTACGTTAGCCGATTGTTTTATCTTCTACATTGTTAACACTAGGTTAAAAAGTCATAACCAAGTTATCCTCTTCTAGTTTCCAGGCACCTCTACCTTTCAAAATGCATTGGAAAAATACATTTTGTTTATAACTCCGTTATAAAACGTGAAGATAGTTATAAAGAATGAACTACAAAATCAGTTTATATATGTCGTTCAAAAAATATATATATAATAGTAAATGAATTTATTATTCTAAATATAAATTATTATGTTAGTTAGAGAAGAAGAGGTATTTTTGGTTAAAAAATAAGCACACACAAAAATAACTATTAACACAAAGCAATAACGTGTCAACTATACATATAAAATGAAAGGATTTAAAAGCACGAATGTTTCTTTTATACATAATACAAACTTCTACTGCCCTTACTGCGATGAAAAAAATAACTATATTTGACAAACTCTCTCTCTCTATATAAAAGTGTACATCCTAAACAATTTACATTACTCTCCATTTATAGTTACAGTAATCTGGACATAGGTTAGTTTTGTTCAATGTTAAATTCATTTTCATATATTCGGATAATTATATATTCAACTAATTATTTACTAACACAATATATTAATGATTTATTTTAAGAAAATAAATGCTTATCAATAATTTACATTTATTCATATGCTTGAAATCAATGTCTAACTTTCTTTATATAGTATAAAGTGGAGGGAGGATGGTATTCATGTGAGAAAAGAGGCATCTCTCCCTTTAAATATACATTATAACAACGCATTTTGTCCATCGTTACAGAAAGAAACGTAAAAGTGGTGAATAAAGAATTCGCAAACAGCACCATTTTTGGCAAATTCAGTAAAATGTAAACTCGTATATCATGGTTTCAAGCTAAGGCCTTCATCAGTACAGGGGTGTCTTTGATTTCATAACGTCCCAGGTAAGGAGTTATAAAAAGGGTCAAAAATAAAAAAAAAGGTGTTTAAGTTGTATTCTAGTCTGATGATGTTGTATTCTCGGCTTTGCCAATCTAACAGCCTAAGCACCTATTTGAATTTTCGGCCGATTCCATAACCTATCTCGTAGGAAGTTATGAAATCGATGCCACCCATATACTGATTAGGGCTATAGCCCGAAACCATGGCATACATGCTCGAATTTTGTCTGAATTTGCCGAAAATGATATTCTGGATAATTATTCAGCACCACCAATAAGGTTTTAACTTGGTGATAAACAAAATGCATGGTTGTAATGCACTTTTAAAATAAGAGGGTGAGGGCCATAGCTCTAAACCATGGTATACAGGCTCGCTTTATGTCTGAATTTGCCAAAAATGATATTCTGGATAATTATTTAGTACCACCTATAAGGATTTAACTTGGTAATAAACAAAATTCATGGTTGTAATGCATTTTTAAAGTAAGAGGGTGAGGGCCATAGCTCTAAACCATGGTATACAGGCTCGCTTTATGTCTGAATTTGCCAAAAATGATATTCTGGATAATTATTTAGTACCACCTATAAGGATTTAACTTGGTAATAAACAAAATTCATGGTTGTAATGCATTTTTAAAGTAAGAGGGTGAGGGCCATAGCTCTAAACCATGGTATACAGGCTCGAATTTTGTCTGAATTCTCCGAAACTGATATTCTGGCTAATTATTTAGCACGTCCTTTGAGGTTCTGGTGATAAACAAAATGCATGGTTCAATACATTTTTAAAGTAAAGAGTACCTCTTTTGATAATCTATAATATTTGTTCCTATCACTAATTGTTATTATAAACGCATAAAAACCATCTAACTGTCGAATATGATATATTACCTTACTTTCAAATGCCACTCCAAAGAGTAAAGCTTTTCAAAATTTCCTTCCACATCAAACAATATCTTATTTAATTTATCTTTCAAGTTTCTAGCATAATAAATGAGGCATTGTTCTGAATGGAGAAAATCCGTTCAAATGGGCTATAAATCCTTCAACAATCAGAAAGGATTTAAGTTTTGTTCCATATCTCATGGGATTGAGCATCATTACCGTAAATTGGAAGGATTAACCCCCTATTTAATATGATGGTCTGGACGTTTTGTGTGTGTGCGCACCATTATTCGAGGATGTCACAATGTTAAAACCATAGGGTTTTATAAATTTGCATTAAACGCACTTATATGTGCCTAATATTCTAAATCTTACCTAGCAATATCTCTAACATTATTAGAATATATCTAATAATAGAGAAGGTTTATTTTCAGTTATATATATATGGAATTTTTGCTGGGAGGATATTGATTTGAAGAGACAAAGGTCGCCTCTCCCGTCATGATTTGGCCCAGCCACTTTGCCAGCTAAACACCTCTTTGGCAGATTGTCAAGATTCCATTAGATCCCGTGTGGATCTCATGGAATAAAGTCCGCCCTAGACTGACGAGGGCCATTATCCCGATACCATGGTCTCTAGGTGGACGCTTTTCAGTTTGCCAAAGCTGGTGTTGTGGCTTTGTAACCGACCCGAGGCCGCTAGTTTGCGGTGACGGTCAATAGATGGCGTCTAGTTTTGACGTCTATTTTGACGGGAGAGGCGACCTTTGTCTCTTTAAATACTGTATATATATATATATCGTATGTGTCGTGGTCGAATGGAAGGACGCGACCGTTGTGCAATGTATGCTTCGAAAAAGAACTTGTTCCACACTCGTGAGCACGCGCGCACGCGGCGGTGGACGTAGCGTTCGCCCGGGCGCGCGGGCTCCTACATTTATTTTGTACAGATTCATTGATGGATTAATTTGTATTTATATTTTAATATTCTAATTATGGCGAGAATAAATTATATCTCTTGGGCATTAGGCAAATTATGACATATATATATTTCTAGAGAGATAAGAGAGGCTTCCTTCATTCTGATAGATCATTATCTTTCCTTTTCATCTGTATTTCAGCTATTGAACTTATCTAGCCGCTAAACCAGATAAACACCTCTTTGACAATATCTGAAAAGATTTCAGATATCTTTTTGATCATAAGATATTGAAGGCCGCTATGGACTAATAAGAGAAATTAGCTCGAAATTAAAGTCTTCAGGTGGACCTATTGTATCCCATAGAACTAGGTTTTTGATTTTGTTGCACAACGACCAGACCTTGATAGTTTATAGAGACGGTCAATAAATGGCACATGGTTTAAGCGTCTATTCTGGCGGATGATTTTAATGATAGAAATTATAATAAATTATAAACACACACAACATAGATTAAAAACTATTCAAATTAAGAAGCTAAATTTTGCAACGTTGTTTTTTTTTTTTAAATCCCATCGCGTTAGAGATCTTGGAGCATTTAAATCTAAGAAAGAAAACATTGACTTAGTCAATATTGTGAAAGCATAAGCAACGCTCAGTTACATGTTCAAGATGCCCTTTTTCGATATTAACATGTAACCTTGTACATTCTTAACTTTGTAACTTTTAGAGAGTGATATATTCTTTTGAAAGTATAGCACCTCTCTTGTTTAAAAATACATCAAAACAGCATATAAATATAAATATATATTTTACACAAATAAATTTACTGGCAATGCGTTTCTTTTAAATATCATCAAATATTATTTCTACAGACCTTGATGATATTTAAAAGAAACGCATTGCCAGTAAATTTATTTGTGTAAAATTTTAACGATAGATGGCAATAAAATTTAATTTACTAATAAATATATATAAATGAGTCAAGTTTATTAACTTACACTGCATAATTTACTGTCGGGGATAGAGGACATGTTAAAACACCACCCATCTTTAGTATTCTATATACAGTTACGAGAGTCATGCGTTCTTCATCTCTGTCACCGTTTGCTTTTTTTTTTTGGAATGGCGCTCTCCTATTGGTTCGCTACGATGGCGCCGCCACTGCGCGAGACACTTTGCCCCCCCCCCCCCCCCCCCCCCACTCGCTTTTTGGTTTTTGTAACTATTGTGTTGGAGCGGGTCGCTCCTTAAATAAATGCATATATTAGTTAATAACTAAATGGAATCCTCTCTTTCTTTTTCCCAGTAAGAGACGCCTACGGAAGCCAACAGTACATAGACAGATAAAGCACATAGGCTATAGTTATTAACTAATATATGCATTTATTTAAGGCGCCAATTTATAATTGTAACAAATAGTATTTGAATAAAAACATTCAATCGGGTAAAACACGGGCGTTAATGATCCAACAGGTCCACGTGTCTAAATTAAAACACGGGCGTTGTCCGGGTCATTCGGCTAGTATTTAGATAAAAGCGAGCCTGTGTAACATGCTTCTGAGATATGTCCCTCATCAGTACAGGTCGACTTCGATTTCCTTGCATTCTACGAGAATATTTAGCAAATTGTTGGCAAATTCGAGCGATTTCATAACTGCCCCTCATAGGAAGGAATAATTTTGAATTTCTACAATCCATTTCTAATTAAAAAACAAAGGTTTTGTCGAAAATAATATGCTGTTGATTAAAACATTTATAACTTTTAATTATATTGTTCCGAAGTTTCTGTGACTTACTACAACTCTATATCAAGTAAAACAAGGTATTACAGTACCTATTTCTTCAACAAAAAAAAAACTACAAAACCAGCCGATATTTTAAAAATAAACACTCTTTTTTACTACAACAATAGCAATTTTAAAAATGATTAATTCTCCATCGATATCTCTTATATATTACTTATTTATATCTCTTTACAAAAGATTTCAGCCATGATAGAATAAATGTATTCTTGAATAGAGAATAATTTTTATTTTGCTTATTCGTTATAAAGAAACTGTATATTCTTTGTTTTAATTACCATATCTCTAATAAAGTAAATTATTTCACTTTCTTAACATTATTTTAAGTATATAAAAAGTGTATTATGTGTGAAATACAATAATAATATATGAAAAACAACAATAATTTTATCCACCAAATCTTATCATGGTAGGAAAAAAGCAAGACGTTATCCAGAGAAGAAGTAGACCTGGAAAGGAAAAAGTCCGCCTGGAAGTACTGAATGCCAAGCAGGTCACTTTGTATGCAGGGGACCTTCACCATGATCCCAGCTCGAACAAGATTAAAGGTGGTCCGAAACTACTGAAAAATGTACATCTAGTACAATTCAATCTTAATTCAGTCACTGATACGTTGAACAGATTTGTCTTCTATCTGTTTGTTTTTCACAAATAAAATAGTATATTTAACAAAAAGGCATCTTCTGATCGTGAACCTAAGAGTTTCTGATGGCTTTCTCACCATCTGTTCAAATAAATAACGACTAATTGTTGATTTTTTTTTATTATTCCAGTTTTAGCCAAATATATTATATTGATTCCGATGATGGCGCAAGCCATCAGCAACCTTTAGTTGCATGATCAGGAGAGGCCTTTTTCTTGAATTTTTTACCTAAGAACACAGTACAATTTTACTTTTTAACTTTTTTTCACATAATATTATATAGTTACAATATTCATCACTATATATACTGAGAGAGAGAGATATGTACTATATATTTAACATAGAATCTAATGACATTTGTAATTTATCTCGCATGTGTTTCTTTTGAACGAAAAATCGAAATTTATTTTTGAGGAGAAATAACGATTATTTCTAACCTCAGGAATGAGGTATGAAAAGATGAATTGTGAAGAGTAATGATAAACGGAAAAATAAAAGTGTTCCCATCCCTAAACACTTTTATTATTCCGTTTATCATTACTCTTCACAATTCTTCTTTTCATACTCCATTCCTGAGGTTAGGAATAATCGTTATTTCTCCTTAAAATAAATTTCGATTTTTCGTTCAAAAGAAACACATGTGGGATAAATTACAAATGTTGTTTTACAATCATAAACCGCATTATATTGTATAATAAATATAATCTAATATTATGTAAAAATATATAGGCTTGCAATATGATACTTCAATACATACACATATAGCTAAAATCTAATACAACTCTGAATTATTTTACTGTTTGTTCAAAAGCTTCCAGGAAACCCTTTTATTAATATATATATAGAAGCATAGGGCGCCTCTCCCGTCAAAATAAACGTCAAAACCTGACGCTATCTATTGACCGTCGCCGCAAACTAGCGGCTTCGGGTCGGTGACAAAGCCACAACACCAGCAACATATATATATATATTATAGATTAGATTTTTTTTGTGTTTTTGATCATCTGGTTGAGGATTATTGTAATGGTGGTGCAGTCGTGGCTATAATAATAATAAAAATGGTTTTGAACAGATATTGATTTATTTGAGCTAAAGTAATATATAAGAACATAAATTGATTAAAGTACTGCCTGGCTTAAGGCGTAAGAATAAAAAAATGAAAAGATTATTTACATAATTACAAAGTTTTGGGTCGGCCAGCGGGGAAGAACAACAATAAGTTTATATAGTAGAAGCGTGACCTCTGGCGGTCGATTAAAACAGAGTATTTATATCTATGAAATTATAACTTTAAATAAAATAACATTTTAACATATAACATTTTTAAATAAAATATTTCAATATAACATTTCAAATAATATATTAATATAACATTTCAAGTAAAATAGTTTGATATAACATATATATATATATATAAACAAAAAAAGAAAATTAAATTGAAATACATGCATCATGTATGCCTTTTATTTTATATTTCGCATAAAGGAATATTTTGAATATTCATACATGTATTCAAATTATAAAGCGAAGGATCATTTTACACGTATTCAACTGATGAAACTACATATGAATATTTAAATTTATTGATATGTAAATCCCTTTGGTTTTAAACTATTGAAATAGTATTTTGGTAGATGGATTTTTTAGAAATAATATTTCAATTTGAAATATCAATATATTCGACTATACTTTAGATTCTATTATCCTTATTTCATGTATCTATTAAAAGTCGTGGACAAAACAAGAAGTTGCATCGTTTAGCAAATACACGTATATGAAAAACGAAAGAAAAAAATAAAAGATAAAAAGATCAGGTGTTGAAATTAATATTAAAAAAGGCATATCCTGACCAGGAGCACAAGTGCTTTACAGAAGGCAGAGCGCCATCTGGTGGAACAGAAATCAACTAAACATTTATTTAGCCTGTTCCCTGATATTTGGCCAACCCAATTTCTTGATAAATCAAGAAAAGCCATCACCCTGATCTTTTTATCTTTTATTTTTTTCTTTCGTTTTTCATGTGCTAAGCGTATTTACGCAAATTTGGCCTTAAATACCCATTTCTTGGTTTTTCAAGAAGCCACTGGGACCAAAAAATATTTTTTGGTCACAGTGGTTCAGACTACTCCACGCTGACGAGCGCCAAAAGCGCGAAACGCGTTCGTGGATGGCTTTTCTTGGTTTATCAAGAAATTGGGTTGGCCAAATATCAGGGAACAGGCTAAATCAATGTTTAGTTGATTTCTGTTCCACCAGATGGCGCTCTGCCTTCTGTAAAGCACTTGTGCTCCTGGTCAGGATATGCCATTTTTAATATACACGTATATATTAGTGTTGTATATATTAGAATGGTTATTATCATATTTTATATTTTTTTGAAAGAGAACCCTCAAATTTACATATATGGGAAATCCACCGTTATATAAGTAAATGAAGAGTGGTTTATGCTTAAAATAAGAAACTTCCTATTAAGCACATAAATACTTTAATTACAAGGTTCACTCCGAATGTTTTTGAAATCAATATTAAATAAATAAAATATTAGAAAGTAAATTATACCATTGATATCTGCATGCATTTTCTACCTAACATATACATTTTTAGAAAATAGTAACAGCAATGCTCATAGAGGGAGCGACTTTGTTTTACAGCGGCAGCCTTAATTTCAAAACATTGTATCAGACATTATGGAGTTGACTAGAGAAAGTTTACACGCCATGATCTTAAATGAATATAAAAGTAATTTAAATTCTAAAGAATCCCATGAAAAATTGATGAAAACTTTAGGAGATCAAGCTCCTTCTATTAAAACAGTTTTTAATTGGTTCAATGCATTTAAATTTCGAAAAATCAACCTTGAAGATGAACCTCGTTCAGGTCGACCACCAACAGCAGTGACCCAAGAAAAATTGAACTGGTAAGATTTTTACTTAGAGAATATTAAAGAATTACGTATTAGCAGTTAGAGAAAGGTGTGGGCATTGGATCGGCAGCAATCAACACCATCATTAATGATCAGAAAATACAGATGGGTACAGATAAATACAAATGAAAACTAAAAACTTGGTCGCGTTAAATGGTGTAATTTCATGTTGAAAACATTTGATGAAGCCAAATAAAAGGCTGTTTTAATATTATTACAAGTGACGAAACTCGTATTTACAATTTTGATCCGAGAAACAAAACGGCAATCTACTCTTTGGTGCTCTTCAAAATCACCTCTTCCTAAGAAAGTTCGCAGAGCTCGAGGTCTTGGATAACAAATGGTAGCTTGTTTTTTAGAAAAAGTAGTTTCATTGATATTGTGAAGTTAGAAGATCGAAAGACAGTTAATAGTGACTGGTATACAATAAAATGCCTTCCAGCAGTATTTGAAAAAATCAAGCAAGGCAGACCAAGAGCTCAATTTAGAGGAGTCTTTCTTCACCATGACAATGCATGACCGCACACATCAGCCCAAAAAATCGACTTTTTAGCCAACTCTGATGTCCAATTAGTCACTCATTCACCATATTCGCTATACCGCACCTTTTTACCTTTTTTATTTCCAAAAGTTAAGTTATTTTTTTAAAGGAATAAAATTTGACACTAATGATGAAGCACTGCAAGCCTTTATCAATGCCGTAAATTCCATCCCCGAAGATGACTGGTGTAAGTGCTTCGATAATTGGTTTTCACGGATGAAATCTTGAATAGGTGCTAAGGGTGAATACCTTGAGAAACTCTGAAAATTTGAAAGTTGAAGCTTCAATAAAAATAAGAGATTACAAAACCCTTTTGAGTGACCTTTGTAGATTGTGGTTGAGAGTATAATTTACAAAACGGTTATGTCTAATTATTTATTCTTATGAAAATTTAATTGAAAATTTCTAATTGTTAAATATCCTAAATAGAAGTAGTGTCTATATCTAACTTGACCGTCGCGCAATGTGTTTCATTATTAATTTAAATTTGGCTAACCTTCGAATATTATCCCTTTCTCAGGCCTGATGGAAAATAATTCTCAAAAGCTAGCCAAGTTTATGCCGATCAATAAGAAGCAAGTGGCAATTCATCCTTAATTCTTTATCTTATAACGCATTTTGCAAATATATTTAAATTAATAAGAGATTTATAATACAATATAATACGGCTTGTGATTGAAAAAAAACGACATTTGGAAATTATACCGCATGCGTTTCTTTTCAACGAAAAATCCAAATTTATTTTAAGGAGAAATAATAAAAGAAAGAAACGCATGTGGTATAATTCTCAAATGTCGTTTTACAATCAATAAGATAAATGGTATACAAAAGTATCCCTCTAAATTTAAAATATATAAAACATGTTATGGTAAGCTACAAAAAATATAAATGAAATATTCGCTACTCTCTAAACAAGTTTCTTTAATAAACCACCAAAAATTCTAAATAGAAAGCTGTCAAATATTAGAACTTTTTTACAGACAATTTTTTTTTAAATTGTAAAAGAATATTTTGAAATTATGACACTCTCGAGAGAGAGTTTGGTTCTCAATAATGTGACATCATCACGAATTGTTACACCAGTTTGCTGTTGAAGGAAGTTTCGCCCCTCTAGACTATTTATTATTTTTAAGCACCTATATATAAAAGTGAAAAATTTGATCTTTTGAAATGTGAACATGTAGAAAACTACTCCGAGTTCCATGAACAGATAAAGGACAAATATTTTTATCTTAAATGAAATTAATTCCTCTATTAGATCCTTAGAATCCCAAATATGTAAACAAAGGGTGACCTACTACAGGTATATAATGATAGAAAATAGTTTGGAAAAGATGTTGATGTTAGGAAAATTAAATGAAGAGAGGAAGACATACAATAAGCTGGCTAGAAGGGATCAAGAAAAAATCTATCGGAAGGTCAATAGATGAGATGCGAGCGATGGTCACTAACAGATCAAATTGGGAATTATCTGTCCATATAGTCACCAAAAGTTGAACTCGACTTGAAGGACGCTAACAACAACAGCAGCTATAACGAGCGAGTTTCGAACGATAAATACAATGGTAAGATAACAAAACAATTCTTTTTTATTTCTTTGAAATTGATATGATTGTCAGAAAGGTTTTCTATTTGTTGAATGGTGCCAAAAGTTGCTGTCTTTTCGCACCTAACTTCCAAGTGACTTAGTGAAAGTGTTGCTGAGAATATGAACGATCCTAATATACTTTGCGAAAATATATCAGTGAAAGAAAGTTTGCAATTATTATTTTGCACTGATATAAATTAAAAATTAAAAATGAGTCATGAGAAAGTGCAATCACACATAGACCCAATGCATCTAAATCTCTAATAGCAGAGGTCGGGGGAGAGGGTGTTGTGTCTACATAATATATTCGACTACTATTCATTCAATAGTCCAATATGATTTGTATAAATGGCACATACGGTTTGAAAAGGCTATCGATGGACCTATTGGCATACAAATGGAATAATACGCTATTTATAACGCTAAATGGAATTGAAAATGGCAGCGATTGTGTTGTGAAATAATGAAAGAAGTGTTTTAACTCCGAATCACGTAGAAGAAACTTCTTTCAGCCAGTCTTTAAGATGGTATCGGGAGACATTGGTCTAGGCGATGATTGATCGACAAACGGGATTGGATTTGGACGTCAGCTCTAAACCTAACTTTACAATGGTTATTTGCACATCTCCTCACGTGTGTGTAGGTAACAACTTGGTTTACAATAAACATAAAGTATTAGCACACTATCTATATTCAAAATATTAAATCATTTAGCACCATTTTTCTTATGCAAATGAAACCTCTATTTACGTTCTTACTGAAGAGCAAAATAAAGGAAAGACCTGGCTCATCAGTGATAAACTCTTTTAGTGGTTTCGGTAGTTTAATCAACTATACAGCTATGAAATTGTACTTTTATGAATATAATATTGTATTTATTGCAGTACGGAAATAATTAAACGTTTCATTTTTGAAAGTAAAATCTTGTTTAAAGGAGATACCTTCTTAAATATATGAGGTGAAGTGTAGTAGAATTGAAGTTTAAATATTTATATATTTGCATTTGATTCTTTTTCTGCTGGAGCTTTACATAGTTTTCAGATATATAGGTTTGCGAGATTGTGTGATGACATGACAAACTTTTAAAACATATTATATGATGAAATTCTTCACAGTTATATCTCATCTCAAATAATAATTTGTACCTTTAATGAAATTCCACGGGACTAGGTATTAACTACTGAATCCATGCAGTAGATTGAAGTATAAGTTTCTAAAAAACTTAAACTATTGTTTCAGTATGACACAGTACCTTTGTAAAGACAAAAAACAATTTAATTTTTTTTTTCATAATATAAATATGTAGAGTTATTTCCTCACACATGATATATTTCAAAAACTATTAACTCCATTTGAGAAAATAATGCTAAAACCGAATTTACAGCACCAAGAATTACAGGGTAGAAAAGTATGCAAAATTCAGGGTAAAATTACCTCACCAAGTTATGTAAATGATGTAGCTGTAGCTGGGCGGGAGCACGTGTTGATCGATATTTAAGAGAGGAAATTTCAAATCTGCAAATATTCGCACCTCTTTGTCTGACAGAGAAGCCATTTTAATATTTTGTTTTCGACTCGAAGAAAAGGTTTAGTATCAGAGAATGCCAGGCCACCGCCAGCCGAGGCAGTTCCAGCAGACAGAGGATATCACGAGAGGTGATTAGACACAGAAAGGCCAGTTGGTAAAATCTCTGCGGACAGACAGCTCGACGTGTCCACAGTACACCGGCTATGGCGACGATGGTTGGAACAAGGAAATGTGGCATGATTGAGGGGTGATGGTGTAGCCAGAGTGACGTCAGCACGCTGGAACGACGCATTCTCCGGATGGCCTTGGTGGCCCCACATTCCACTTCTGTTGTCATTTTTCAGAAAGGCAAGGACACTCTTGATTCTCCAAAATTTACCAGAACCATTATATGCAGATTGTGATGCCACCCGTTATGAAGACTGCCATTGACCCAATGTCACAGATATCTCCGTTTGAAATTTTGTAGGGATAGAGCCACATGGACAGCAATATGGCACAGTGTAGTGTTCTCAGATGAATATCGCTTCTGCTTTAGAAATGACAGTAACCGAGTAAGAGTTTATCGCCGTCTTGGTGACAGGTCCAATCCGACCGTATCTGTGGAACGCTGCACTTCACGACAACGCAGAATTATGGTTTAGAGAATCATCGCCTATAATAGATTATCACCTCTAACTATAACTATGACACTATGACGGCCCAATGAAAGATGGATGAGGTGCTGCGACCGGCGACTCTATCCTTCCTTTAGGAGGAACCAAAGGCCATTTTCCAGCGGATAACTCCCAACTTCACCCAACACGTATTAGTCAACATGCCTGCATGAGATCTCGGTGCTTCCATGGCTATCAGTCTCTCTCAATCTCTCACCTATAGAATACGTCTGAGACCTAATTGTAGTTTTCCTGCGCTTCCATAGCCTCTTCAAGAAGGGAAACTGTGGATGATGGCTAGAAAGGAATGGACAACCAATCTTCATGAAACCATCCGCACACTCATTGAGTCAGTACCAAGACATGTTGACATAGCGGTGGTCCCACAACATATTGAGTGGACAGCAATGTCACTCAGTGTATAGTTGTATTCTGCCCTAATTAAGATAATTTATTGTTCGTTATTGGTACTTTATTCCATATTGTTGCCCACTAATTATTGATGTTGCAAATTTGATGTTAAGTAGTGTATGAGGTGTGTTTGGGGCTAATTAAAAAAAAAGAGTTTAGTTATTAATTTAACTGGTAGATTTATTTATTTATCAAATCAGACGCGATATCCCTACAAGGGATGCTTGCGTCAATAACAACACTAAATTCAGATACTATACTACAAAAAAAAATAATTAAATAATTACAAGATTTGAAAAGATAAGAAAGAGGACATTAAAATCATTCTTGATTTTACATCACAACCAACAAAATAAACAAACCAAAAATATACAAATAGGTAATAATTAAGGTTTTTTTAACCAAGAGAGAAAATCATAGATATATTTACAGAATTTTCTAAATTTAAAATACGAGTCCCTACTATTTACAAACATAAAAAGATCCTTGCATTCGATGTTTTCCCGGTTTCTGTAGCTCTGGAAGATTGGGCACTAAAGAAGCAGATGACTGGAATCCTGCTTTCTCTTTTCACATAAACATCCCGGATCGTCTATAGCTCCTATTCGAAACAGAAAATCTCCGAAATTTCCATGTCCAGTAACGAATTGCACATTGTAAAAGTCAGGGCGGAAATATTTTGGAATGCCCAAAGGGAAAAAAGAGACGAAAGTGATCACTTGTATTAGAAAACATATCTTCCATTCTTGTTCTTAAAAATCCATTTATTATTGAAGGAGAATGTGGACTGAACGTTCGTTGGTCTTCCTCGCTTAGTTGGTCCAATTCATATTTAATCAATCTTGATTCGATAAAATCAGCATGGCACGATCATTCTATAAATTTCAGAAACAGATGAGTTTTTGTTTATTTCTTCGCTTTTCAAAATTTATCTTATTCCTCCCGTTTTTAACTCTATTAAGAGAATACTATATATATTTAACCTTAAATATGTTTTCCTTAATTTACCAAAAAAATCCCTTTAATCAACCTTGAAGGGAATGTGTAGGGAAATTTATTTATTGAATGAAAAGTAATTTTTCTCTATGACAGAGAGAGAGAGAGAGAAATTTCTAATCCATATCAAAATTCCAATCTAAAACTTATTTTACTATTAAATTTCACATGTCGTGAAACCTTTTGTAAATTCAATTGCTATCTACCGTTTAAATAAGTGAATTTTATTTTATAAAAATGTTTTTTTATGATATATATTATTAAATTTGATCTCCACAGACCTTATTACAATTATTATTATTATTATTATTTTGCTTATCCCTAGTACACGTGGTACAGGCCATGATAATCATGGTGGGTAGTTAGCGACTGCTTTTACTGTAAGCGCACCACATGTCAACACATGTGAAAAGCAGTTCGACTTTGCACTCACAAATGTGCCAGAGCCCCGTTTGGTTACTTGCACTCGCTAGTGGGGTTGGACTTTTGCAAGAATCGGGGGCCATTGGAGCATTTTTTTCAAACAGAAAAAAGTGTCCAATGCGGGAATCGAACCCGGGTCGTAGTGGTCGAAACCAAACGGTTTAACCAGCCTTCCACCGACCCACATTTACAATTATAAAACCTAGTAAATGAGGAGTCAAACCGCTAAGATGGCTCACTACTGATGGCCTGAAGGCTTAAGCCCATAGTTTATTGAATACCATTTCTGAGATTCCACCCTTAAGTGTAGCATATTTCGGTCGAATCGTCAAATTCAGTATAAGAGCACTAAAGAGCGGGTTGGTAGATTTAATTGGCGAAACCGCTGGGAGGGTTTACCATTGATGAGCCAAGCTCTCTCAATATTGGTAAATGACTCCGAGTATGTTCGTTCTTTAGTTCAGGGCAGGATTGGATTTCATGGCATTCCCAAGGTGTTCAAAATATATGTCGCATAGTTCTCCAAACATAATTTTATCCACAAATATATTTACAATACTGAGATCTATAATTCAATAATATCAACATGTTTAAGCTTCTTAACCAATTTTATTTCTTTAGCTTCGGGCTAACATACCATTCTACAGGAGCACCTAGAAATATAACTTGTAACTAACTATACATGCCTTAGTTAGCTGGAAGTTATAGTTCTGGGTGTTCGCGCTGAAGGGGCATGTTAACCCGATAGCTAGATTAATAGAATGGTACATAAAACTTGATCCTGAATTGCTTGTTGCTATTGTTAAATTATATGTCAGCGACGAACTTTTACTGACATTTATGTATTCTCCTTCTCTTTATATGGATATATTTTATATAAAAAAATTCTTACTAAAATAGAATTATTTCAGTATGAAATCTGAAAATAATATCCATTTTCATATATATTAGGTTGATTTTCAGTTTAATTTCTATTATTCACTTTAATCCATAAAGTTTATTGAACAAAAAGAAAGAAAGTCTATGCGAATAATAAAACTATTAATTACCTTTTCTAAACTCCTCTCGAATTAAACGATCCATTATTTCGAAACAAAAGGAAATTAAAATGATTGTAAAAATGGTTGGTAAAAAGTAAGATAAAGTAGATGAGCAAAAGAAGTCGGTCTAACAAAGAAGAATTAAGCGTGGGTAGCTGAGCGTTATGCCACCAGATAACGGAGAATAATTGTGATTAATGGCGATGGGAGAGGAAAGGAATTAATCAGAATGCCGGCCATCTTATGAATCCTTCAAGAGATACCACATCTCCAGGTGAGAAAACGGATATCGTTCCTATTCCACTATATACGAGAAAAACCTTCGGTTTTATTCATGGTGTCTATATAGCCAGAGTGCAAGCACCAAATTGGTAGAATAATATATTTATAAGATATTGGGTGCAAGATATAATGACAGTATTTGATAGAGTTAATATATCTGTGGCATTCAAGACAATATATGCTAATCTCCCTGTTCCTTATAGAATAAGGAACGCAAGTCGGGTAAAAGAAATTCTTTGTATGAGAAAACCATCGTACAATCTTTAAGGCAAGAAGTCTGCTTGTTTGATCGTTTTCCTTTATACAAGAATCTCTTCTCCCCGACCTGTATTCCTACTTCTATATATTTGGCTTTTATTTTTGTACACTATATTCAAAAAGTTGCCATTCGACATCTACGACAGAGGACACTTGGGAACTTTTTTTGGGCTTCAATGGTCCAAGATTCTTGCAAAATTCCAATACAGCCAGTAATGCATGTAACCAAAGTGAAACCAGTCGTTAACTACCCACCATGATAATCATAGCCTGTGCCACGTGTACTTGGAATAAGTAAAAATATTAACATTTCGGTCACCCTTTAAAAGTGAACTGATTTTTATTTACCTATCCTTAGCATCCAGTGGTATAGGCCATGATAATTATGGTGGGTAGTTAGCAACTGCTTCAATTAGAAAAGAACCACATGTTTACCTATGTAGAAGATAGTTCGAATTTTGCACTTTAAAGTTTCCAAAGCCCGACTTGGTTACAATTACTAACTGGTGGAGGAGGGTGGGTTTGAGATGTATAAGAATCAGGTGTATTTGATACACAATGACCTTTATACAAACGAAATAACCAAGTGTGAAAAAATTTGCCCTCTGTTTTCTTAAATAAACAGACAACTGTCGTCAAAGACTTTCAACTTCCTTTGGTGTTGTCCATGAGTGTATATAGTACACACAAATATAGCGTTTAGAACAATAAAGTTGCGGAAGATAATAATGATCTTTTTGTAAAGTGAAGGACCTAATGAGCCGGACGGACGGAGTTTATCACAGCGACCATCACCACCTGCCCGACCACCCTGACCCACATGTCCACCTGCCAACCTTCGAGGACAACGCCTCACTTTCCAATTTTCTTCTTGGATTCGATCTCGAGGCCAGAGTTAAACGTTGGGTAAATTGGTGCATAGAGAAATTATAACTACAAGATAAAAGATACATTCGAAAGATTAATCTATACACACCGAAAGAGTAATGTATATACACCGAAAGAGTAATGTATATACACCGAAAGAGTAATGTATATACACCGAAAGAGTAATGTATATACACCGAAAGAGTAATGTATATACACCAAAAGAGTAATGTATATGCACCTAAAGAGTAATGTATACACACCGAAAGAGTATTGTATATACACCGAAAGAGTAATGTATATACACCGAAAGAGTAATGTATATACACCGAAAGAGTAATGTATATACACCGAAAGAGTAATGTATATACACCGAAGGAGTAATGTATATACACCGAAAGAGTAATGTATATACACCGAAAGAGTAATGTATATAAACCAGAAGTGGCATCTCTCTCTTTATATGCATTTTAACAATTCACGTTGTTCGTCAACCCATAATCTGGACATGTGACTTCACCATCTTAAGCACCTTTATGGCAAATTCAACCGATTTCATAACTTATCTCGTAGAATGTTGCGATGTCGAAGCCGCTCCTGTACTGATGAGGGTCAAAGCCAGTAATCATGAAATACAGGTTGGATTTTGCCTAAATTTACCAAAACCGATGCTGTGGTTAATTTTTATAAACACCTTCACATTTTGCACTTGTGATGAAAAATGCATTGTTCTAATACATAATTAATGAGAGGGGTACATGGATTGATACATAAATGTCATCCTTCCCGCAACTATATAATATATATATGATTCGTGCCCTCCCCTACCCTAGACACTTCGGAAAGACTGCCTGTCCAACATGCAACGGACCGCCAGACGTTGAACACCGATATCTAACCTGCGACTCTATTCAGCCTATTCTGAACGACGCCATCTCCAAATGCCGCGATATACATAACGACCTCGTCTTTGACCGCGGGAAATACATAATGAACAGAGAGCCCGAAACCGTCAGGAACATCCTCAACGCCGCCAAACATGACATCTATAAATACTACCTACATTTTGATTTTCCTTAACTATTGCTATCCCCTCCCCCACTAACACGTCTCCCTGTAATCTCGATTTTTAAATAAAGTACCGTTTTTGTTGTTTATATATATAAAGAAAAACGCATCTCCTGGTCGTACAACTAAAAGTTGCTGATGGCTTGCTTCATCTTTCTGAATATATATATCAACAAACTATATTTTGTTCATTAATCAGCGCAAGCTATCAGCAACTTTTAGTTGCACGAAAAAGAGATGCTTTTTTTCTTTTAATGTATCCACCCGATCCTTGTACAATTTTACTTTGTGCATATATATATGTTTTGAAACATATATATATATATGTGAAAAGCGAAAGACGATTATAAGAAGTTTTTTTTTTTAATTTGAATAAAAATGACGAGTTTTTTTAATCATTAGCTTTTCATTTGGCCACTATTTCCGCAATATATATATACGAGGTGTGTTCAAAAGGTATCGCGAATTTTGAATATGCCTATACATATTTATATATTAGATAGTAAAAAAGGCATATATTGGATTGAATAAAATATTTATTTGCCAATATTTCGGCTGGCTGAACGCCAATCTTTATCTAGGCATATCTAGAGCGGTCTAGAGATTAATTTGGCGAAACCGCTGAGAGGGTTCACTACTGATGAGCCAAGCCCTCTCTTTCAATAACTCATAATATTGAAGTAAGGTCTGTAGAGATAATATTTGATGATATTTAAAAGAAACACATTGCCAGTAAATTTATTTGTGTAAAATTTTAACGATAGATGGCAATAAAATTTAATTTACTAATATATATTGGTTATGAAAACATATTTTGCGGAAGAGCTTTGCTCGATGTAATACCTTGAAATTATATGTATGTACCTCTACAGACCTATAAGCTTATGTCCATAGTTCACTAAACACCCCTAAGCTGCCTTCCATAGAAAATGCAGGGTATATAACAAAACCAGTCCAATAAAATAGTAGAGCGGTCTAGAGATTAATTTGGCGAAACCGCTGAGAGGGTTCACTACTGATGAGCCAAGCCCTCTCATTCAATAACTCATAACATTGCAGTAAGGTCTGTAGAGATAATATTTGATGATATTTAAAAAAAAACACATTGCCAGTAAATTTATGTGTGTAAAATTTTAACGATAGATGGCAATAAAATTTAATTTATTACATTTTTGTATACACAAATATTGGCAAATAAATATTTTATTTAATCCAATATATGCCTTTTTACTATCTAATGATTCAAGTATGGATTGCTCTATTTTTAAAACAATATATATTTATATATGAAACGCCTGTGGGGTAAGTTTTTCGATTCTAAACCTTATGAATTTTATAATAAATTATTGAATTATCGTTTTTATGTACTCCAGTAGAAGGGCAGAAATGCTCGAGGATGTGTTAATAAAAAAATGAAAAGAAACTCAACTCCAGAAACCTTTTTCATTATTTAATTAATAAATTATGGAATATATATATATATAAATGTGATGATGAGTTGCTGTCGACTTATCTGTGATGAGATCCTGTCGACTCATGTAATGGGATGAGAATTCCAGTAGCTTTTGTAGAGATCCTGTCGACTACTGAAATAATGTTGAAGTCCTGGTAGCTCTTGTTGTACTGTGTTGACCAAGAGGAACAGTCAGGATGTAGAGTTTTCCAGTACCTCTCTGCACCTTGGAAGACCTTTAAAAGTTCTCACAAAATACAGGCAGTCGTGGTCGAGGCAGAGTGGAAAGCTGGGGATATCCATACACAAAAAACGAAGACACAGTTGCGCTAAGAAAGTTCCGTAAACAGATAAAAGTTGAGCCAGGAGCGAAAGATGGAGACATAGAAGTTTCTTACTCGTCTACATGATAGTTGAGATCGACATAAGGTACGACCGACGTGAGCTGACGCTAAGGGTGAACTAAACTCAACTGTACTGAACTGTACTGAGCTGTCAAGCCACTGTAAGGTGATGATTTATAGGTTAAAGACGGGGTGACCTTATGTGACATGGGCGTTTCTGAGAAAAGGGGGGCCTTGGCATGTCCAGGTGTGAGAGGGGTCTCTGCATTCCACCACATGTGACAGTGTGGGTGGCCTTGTTTGTGGGAATTGTAAATCTACCTGATTTATGAGTTCCATCTTTAGACTGTTGTTTTGGCAATACTATGCTCGATCTCTGCTTTAGCTCAACTCTTAAATCTATTACAGATTTTATTTATTTATCCACTTTGTACAAATTACATTACATAGGGTGATGTAAAGACACAGATTAATCATGCGCATAATTATTTATAGATGTTTCTATATACAACATGGCAATCTTGTTATAAGTTATCTACACCATATGAGGTTTGTGTTTTAAATTACCATAGATGGGCCCCGGGAGTGAAAGGGTTTATCCGGGTTTAGGCGGGTAAAGCCTCTCTAACACAGGTAAGTAATTAAAATTTATTTTAATTAATTTAAACTGTGAGGGTTAAAAAGGGCTATAACAAGATGATATTTGTTGGATATATAAAAGTGAAATAAAAATGACATTGTGTTTGATTAACAAAAAAGATGATTAAAATAAAATGATGACATAAAAATTCACATTCTAAGAAAATATTGGTGGGCGTTGGACAGGGTTAGTAGTTAAAGAATAAGCAATTGTGAGATTTACACATGCAATCAAATACTTAGGTCCAGGTGCAAAGCGAGGATATGGACTTGAGCGTCTTCCTAGGCAATGTTTCACCTGTGATCCTGTATAGGGTAACAGTGCTTTGTCACAATTGTAGTGTTATTGGGTTGAAAAGTTGTTGAAGAATATGTAATTGTTAGAAGTGCTCATGTAAACCAAATACTCAGATCCAGGTGCAAAGCGAGGATATAGACTTGAGCTGTCTTCCTTGGCAATGTTTCACTTGCGATCCTATATAAGGGTTACAGTGTTTTGTCACAATTTTAGGATTATTAGGTTAAAAGTTGTTGAAGAAAAGTTGCTTATTAATATGATTGAGAAAGGAGTGAAATAGAGCCATGCGATAAGTAGAATTGTAGCGACAGTAGGTGATCTGACTTGACTCGAAATCAAAGGTTGAATGTGGTCCGCTAGAGCTGAAAAAAAAGTTGAAAGTTGAAAAAAGTGAACGCTTTGTGTATGCGTTGGTGATTTGCTCTGCGGATGAAATGAAATAAACTTTTGAAACGTGTTCAGACCAGAAGTTTGGATTTGTAAGTCTGGGGAACGGTGTTTTCAAAGAGTTTGTTGAATTACGAAATCAAAAAATAAATTGTCAAGCAGTGCTGTCGTTTTTCTACATTGACGTGACGCAATGACTGAAAAGATAGTGATGAAAAATATAGGGGATTGGTTAAAGAATATGATTGTTGAAAACGATTGTTGTAGATGCCCGATAGTGGATGATAAACTTTGTCAGATAATAAAGGTATTTAAACAACTAAAATATAGTGAATAGAAATATAGAAATATGATTGCGGGTACAAAAAGTGTAAGTGGACAAAATTAAACCTGTAATATATAAAATATATAATAAATAATAAAATAAAAATAATTTTTGAAACAATTAGATGTTTTACAATACTAAAATAATATCATGAAAAATAAAAGTAAATTTGATTAAAGGTTTTTTTTTTTTTTTTTTAATGTTGGATTAAAAAATTTGTTTATATAATTGAAAGGTAAGAATAAGAATACTTATTCAAGATTTTATACAAAATTTATAATATAATTGAAGGTTATTAATGATTGGATAAATTTTAAGTAGTGTAAAATTGAACAAAAATTGTCTCTTTTGACGAAGTTACAGTTGTGGTGTGTGACTAGATTATATCCCTTTGGTAACATCGGTGTTTCTATGACTCTGAAACTGGGAATATGTGAAATGATCTTTTCGTTTGTCCTCAATGCTGGTATGTAGAGAATGATTTCTCTTTCGCGTTAAAAAGTCTATATAAGACCTAACCAAATTGTTTTAATTGGTGTTATCAATTAACATGTAAAATGTTTAAAGTATGTTGTGTTGTGATATCTCGTTGGTGAGATTTGTGAGATTCTCGAGGAAATCTAAATGAGTAGTGTGACACATGTGTTCAAAATGGCGTCATGAAGCTAGTGGTCAAGAAGATCTGCCTTGAGGGGGGAAGAGAGGGCATGTCCAAAGATATTCTCAACAGATAGTAGTGACCAAGGGAGTGGCGTCAAAAAGGGCGTCCACTTCCCTGTTTTTCACAGTATCGCCGTGGGTGGTCAATCATGGGGGATGTTTGAGATTTACTCGAAACTGACTTTCTCTCTCTCTCTCTTCTTTTGTTGAGTTGGGCATATTTCTTGCCTATTTGAAAGATATGATTTTCTCGGTGTTTCAGGCTAGAAGTGAGTGAAAGATATAACTTTCGACGTGGACACACGCTTTGAGGTGAGAAGTGTCACAGGCATGAAGGGCGTCTTTGGCCTGAGAAGTGAGAAAAATTTTGTTGTGTTGCCTTGTGACACTTGTGAAGTGAATTGAATGGAAAGGTGTCACGTGAAGTCATAATTTGGTACAAAATCTAACCTGTTTCACCATGAATAACAAATTTAATAAAGTCATGGGTGGTTGTTGTATGAAACACATCGAGAATATTTGACTGTTAGTGGATGTGGCACGCTTAATGTGAAATTATTTTATTGTGGCGACGATATAGAGCTAAGTGGCGCTTGTGTAACTCGAAATTTGGATTTGTGTGTTAAGTCGCGCACTAAAAATTGTTGCCAATTTGAGATAGTGATGCGAGGGTGTTGTAAGGTTTTTTGAAAGAAATGTGTTGATGACCAATCATGCATGTAAAAAGGAAAAGACGAGGGAGTGTATTTATCCTCGAATATTAACGATTGTAATCGTTTTGGAAGGCTGTGACTTAAATTAGCTACTGGCGGTGAAGTGGAGTGAATCTTTATTCCTAACTTGTTTTGGGAAAGATAGTTGTTTTCCCTAGTGGTGTTTTTGAAGATATTGTATCTTCCGATTTTTGCAATTAAAAAAAATGCGTTTCACCTATGTTAATTTATATTTAAAATTTGAATATATTTTTTAAATCGTTAATTATGTTAGTTAAAATGATTCTTATAAAAGGGCAATGTCGTGAGAGTTACACATAATTTGAATTGGACGCTTACTTAAAATGGTGAACATTACCAAATTTTAAGAATTGATAAAGATATTGGTCTTTTGGTATAAAGATAACTAATAAGTAAAACAAAAATAAGTTGAGAATTATGATGAATGAGATTTTTTAAAAAATAATAATAATGAATTTTTTTTTTTTTTTTTTTTTCAAGTCGTAGCTTTGGATAATGCCATTTTAGGTAAATTTAGGAAAGGCATGTAAGATTAGTAAATTAGTAAAAATGCGTGATGGGCGAATTTTTTTTTTTTTTTTAAGTAAAATTGAGAGTAATAACTTGAAATTTATAATCTGATTAAAAATTAAAGTAAATTTGATCAATGAAAATATGAAAGTTTTAAAAATTGAATTAAAAAATGGTATAAAAAAGGTAAAAATTGATTTTAAAATGCTTAAAGTGAAAATATAAATACAAAATTTATAGGGAATCAAGTTTTGAACTTGAGGATAAAGTTAAGGTAGGTTTTTTTAAAAACTTACAGTTGTGTGAAAGTTCAGTCAGGAAACTTGGCCTTGGCTTGTATTCCTGCTGACGTTGAAGACGCTCCATGTAGAGCTTGTAACTTCTGGAAAGTTGTTTGTCGCTTGTTGCCTCGATGCCATTGTCTCGATGATGTCAAGTCGAAGGTGGAGAACTTCTCACAGGGTTTGGGTACATCGCTGCTTGGTTTCCATGACTTGCGGGAATTTCGGGGCTGTCGTTGGCGCGGTCAGCTTGCTCCCGACGTTGGCCATCGGTTAGCGGGTATGCGGAAGTCCGTTGGGGCGGCGTTTCTTCCGTAAATATCTTGGGGAGAGATTGCTTGGACGTTTCGTTGGAATGGTCGGGCTTGTTCCTCCATCTTCGCTCTTTCTCGCCTCCTATCTGAACAGTCTTCTTACCTCTTCGTTGTGTCATCCTTCGTTTTGGTCATCCTGTCGGCTTAAATGTGATGATGAGTTGCTGTCGACTTATCTGTGATGAGATCCTGTCGACTCATGTAATGGGATGAGAATTCCAGTAGCTTTTGTAGAGATCCTGTCGACTACTGAAATAATGTTGAAGTCCTGGTAGCTCTTGTTGTACTGTGTTGACCAAGAGGAACAGTCAGGATGTAGAGTTTTCCAGTACCTTTCTGCACCTTGGAAGACCTTTAAAAGTTCTCACAAAATACAGGCAGTCGTGGTCGAGGCAGAGTGGAAAGCTGGGGATATCCATACACAAAAAACGAAGACACAGTTGCACTAAGAAAGTTCCGTAAACAGATAAAAGTTGAGCCAGGAGCGAAAGATGGAGACATAGAAGTTTCTTACTCGTCTACATGATAGTTGAGATCGACATAAGGTACGACCGACGTGAGCTGACGCTAAGGGTGAACTAAACTCAACTGTACTGAACTGTACTGAGCTGTCAAGCCACTGTAAGGTGATGATTTATAGGTTAAAGACGGGGTGACCTTATGTGACATGGGCGTTTCTGAGAAAAGGGGGGCCTTGGCATGTCCAGGTGTGAGAGGGGTCTCTGCATTCCACCACATGTGACAGTGTGGGTGGCCTTGTTTGTGGGAATTGTAAATCTACCTGATTTATGAGTTCCATCTTTAGACTGTTGTTTTGGCAATACTATGCTCGATCTCTGCTTTAGCTCAACTCTTAAATCTATTACAGATTTTATTTATTTATCCACTTTGTACAAATTACATTACATAGGGTGATGTAAAGACACAGATTAATCATGCGCATAATTATTTATAGATGTTTCTATATACAACATGGCAATTTTGTTATAAGTTATCTACACCATATGAGGTTGTTGTTTTAAATTACCATATATATGTTATATAAAGGTATTTAAAATTTTGTATAAAATATTATTTTATTTAAAAATATATATATTTCATAGATACAAATATTCTGTTAAATCGACCGCCAGAGGTCATGCTTTGCATATAAAAATTAATTGTTGTTTTACCCCGTTGGCCGGCTACAATCTTTGTACATAATGTAAATAATCTTTTGTTTTCCTTATTCTTCTCGCCTTAAGCCAGGCATTACTTTTATCAAATTATGTTTTCTTATATATTCTATAAGCTCAATTAAAGCTATTTTTAATATTTATTATTTTATTATCATAATTTCAAGATTTTAACCACGACTGCACCACCAATAGCATTTAGTACTAAAAAGAACCAGCAAATAACTCCATGGCATAATCCCCAACATAATCTAAATTCAAGCAGCATCTCATCTTTTCTTTATATAATATATATATATATATCAATAGCTTAAATATAACCTTTTTGATGTGACAACGTCTTAAATTAGGTTGCGGCTGGGAGTCACTTATGAAAAAGTGTAACGCCTGGTAACGTTACGATGAGTCACCGAACGAGAGTGCTGCGCGCGCAGCGCTAGAGAATTAGGCGCATTGAATCGGCGCGTGCTTGTCTCTGTCTTTGTCTTTCTTGAACGTTCTTGGCGTTGGAAAAACAAGAAAGCGTCATAATACAAGTTCACACGTGTGGTTAAAGTATCGTCAGCTGTGTCTGTAGTGAAAATGTGGAGTGCTTAGATTCGTCATTTACAACAACTACAACAATAAGGTAAATAATTGTACACTGATATTTCATTATCGTAAACTATGATTGATTGATTAATTGTTAGATTGACACAAAAGTTGAGAAACTGAGTTTATAGGTTATGTCATACTATTGATAAATGTTGATAGTGTTAAGTAAATTATTAGTTTAAAATTAATTAATTAATTAATTATTATTTTACAAATTTTAAATAGTTTCAAATTTATTTAGCAAAAATTTTAACCTTCGATCTGAATAAATGTTTTGATTTTCGAATTAAACATATTAACCGAATTAAACATAGGAATTAGTTAAGTTTAAGTTTACATGTACAATGTTTTAGTAAACAAAATATATTTCTATAGTTAAAATATGTGCAATTCTTATTTTCATTCAATTCCTTGTTCCTATTGTGCAATTTAATTATATTCATATCAATAAATATTCTACCGTTGTCACGTAAAATCTTCGCCCGTAAAACCGACTTTACAGGCAACCATTGTTTTTGCTGAAGAGCTTTGTTCTATGCAATTTCTTGAAATTATATGTATGCACTTCTACAGACCTATTAGCTTATGTCCATAGGTTCCCTAAACACCCTTAAGCTGTCTTCCTTAGCAAATTCAGGATATTTAAGATAACCAATTCAATACAATAGTAGAGCGGTCTGAAGATTAATTTGGCGAAACCGCTGAGAGAGTTAACCACTAATGAGCCAAGCTTTCTCATTCAATAACTTTTAGCATTGCAGTAAGGTCTGTAGATATTGAAATTTTACACAAATAAATTTACTGGCAATGAGTTTCTTTTAAATATCATCAAATATTATCTCTACAGACCTTACTGCAATGATATGAGTTATTGAATGAGAGGGCTTGGCTCATCAGTAGTGAACCCTCTCAGCGGTTTCGCCAAAGATAATATTTGATGATATTTAAAAGAAACTCATTGCCAGTAAATTTATTTGTGTAAAATTTTAACGATAGATGACAATCAAATTAAATTTACTAATATATAAAGGTCTGTAGAGATAATATTCTATGATATATGTAAAAAAGAAATACATTGCAAAAATATGAATTGTTACAAATTTAAAAGATAGATGGCAATTGAATTAATAAATTATTGAATTAATTGCAGAGAGTGGGTGAATTTTTATTTTAATATAAGGTTTCTATAATGTCCTACGCAATCTCTCGTGTATGTTGCGCATTGTTCTAAATTCTGAAAATTATTTTCTATTTATTTTGAAGTTAATAAATTTATAAAAATATAATAACTATTCATAAAAAAGCCAATTTCTATCGATTATATAATCTTTCTAGATATTTTCCTACTTTATTTGAATATATCACTGTAATAATATAATTATATGCTTGCCAAAATATCCATTAATCACATTACAGGTATATATAATACATATGGAAGACATTTGTACTATTTCCTATTGAGAAAATCTCTTATGGAAGCTGGAATGAAAGAGAAAAAAAAGGCTAATTTAAAGTATATTAGAATATATACTAGTATCTGACTGGAAAGGTTCGTATGCAATTAAATACGTAAATTTTGAATAGAAATACCAAGAAGGAATTATGGTGGTTTATACTAAAATATATAGAAAAGGCTCATACTATATATATATATATATATATTATAAAATCAAAATATCACCTAATATATTGTGACTCGCTTGGAACTAATAAAGTTAAATAAAGGCTGACGTCCCCAGTGAAAGCCGTGACAACCTGGCGCCATATAACTTAACAACAGGAAAACAGGGAACAGGAAAAGTCGGACCTTTGTCCCCGGTAGGGGTAAGAGGAACTCCGGTTAAAAATAGAGCCGGGGACTGGTAAAAGACAGTTGGGGGATAGAAATCAAAGTAGATGCGGTGGTACTGGGCAGTATCGTTGCCGAAGTCCTGTCAGAACTCCGCCTTTGCCGGTCCCAAACCCAAATGAAAAAGAAGGAGGGGGAGCAGTAACAAGCTCGCTAAAAAACCTGGGCTCAGCTGGCCCGGCTGATAGTTCCCTGTAAGGGCTCCTGATCCAGGGATACAAGATGAGTAGCGTCTGTACTCCATGTTAAGAGCGGCTGTACATGGCGTCTGTTCCTCATGTCAGAGGCGACAATTTCTTTTGGAGATAAGTCGGCCTGCCACTGAGTAGTGCCCCCAGTCTTAATGACAAAGGCAGATGTATTCTAATTCACCCAGTGTGGAGATAAGAAAGAAGAGTCATGGTAGTACGCCTTTTTATAGAGACGTAGCCTTCTTGTCGCCACTAACCTCTGGAATGTCTATTTCTCTTTCTCCATTGCTGTATATTTTAACACAAATAATAAGGAATCATGGGCTTGATTCCTTTTCTCATTTCTTTTATTTATCGAGGTTTCGGGCTAACATGCCCTTCAACACGGACATCCAGAAGGGCATGTTAGCCTGAAAGCTCGAGAGATAAAATAAATAAGAAAAAAAACCAATCCCTTGACAATTGACAATTAAAATAATTTTATTGACATCTTGTCAATACATGCAAAGTGCACAGTCTGCACTATTTAAAAAAAAAGATAATATGGATTATATTAACTATGTACAATGAATATGACGCCTCTGCCAGCGCTGCAGAGTTTGGTGGAGAATCGCCAGTGGGTCTCAAGCGACACCACGCATTTCGCGATCTACGAAGAATACGTAGATCGCGTACTTTGCCGCTGAGGAGATGGTGATGGCGTGGTCCTTTGATTCTTTATTGATTGTATCAAAATGTAAAAACAAGGAAGATTCTTTAATACTATATATGTACCAAAAGAGGCACCTTTTCCATTAATGATATATCAGAACGATGTATTTTTTCATCACCTTAGTAAAAAAAAAAAATACTAATAATGATTTTAAAAAAAGAGTCGCATCAGTTTTGGCAAATTCAGACAAAAAGCCAACTTGTATATAGGATTATAACTGTTTTTTCCTCTTTTCGCTCTCCACTTCTTCCATCCATATTTCCAAATCCATATTCTTATTTTCCATAGGATCATTCAGATAATCATCTGTATATATTTATTATGTGTATATAATCTTTCTCCATTTTTACCCCATTGTATATTTCCCACTTTCATAGGTTTCTCCGTCTTGTAACCCCAAGGAGAATCTTCTGTAAGACCAGTGTGTCTTAATAAAGTTTTTTTTTCTGTGTGTATATAGGCTTATGAAGAAATGTATTGTTCTGATGCATAATTAGGGCCTCCAATCCCGGGATCCCGGAGCAAAATAATGATCCCGAAATCCCGGGATTCAGCTCGAAAAATCCCGGGATTACTGGTTTGTGCATGAAAACCAGCGCAAAAAATATATTTTTCTTATATAGCATTTTGGTAATCAAACAGATGATGAGATAGCATACTTTTGACGTTTTGTTTATACAGCTGCATTTCGGGTCTTTTTTTTTTTCTGAGAGATTTGAAATTATTTTCATGCGCTAATAACGAAGGGTTATTCTGCAAGATCTTTCCAAAATGGTATCCTCTTGAATTAGAGTATGCAGCAGTATACATGGAGGGGGCACCAGTTTTTGTTGACATGCAAATAGTGACTTCTTAGATAGTAGCGGCATCCCTTTATTTTTGTGGCGGACCTGCGTGTAACATGGACCCGCCACTAATGGGCTCAAAATTGTTTTACAATTTTTTTTTTTATAATATGAGAATTTTAGAAGAGCGATGCAATAAAACATCTTTAGTCCTCCAATATCTGCACAATCCGCAAGCGCAGTTAGAAAAAAAGAAGATGGTCAAAGACTATCGTGAAATTGCTTTTGCGTCTTAAACCGTTACAGGAACAAATGGCCAAAGTAAGAAAAATCAGGCTGATAATTCGCAACTTCCTTGGAGTTTACAAGAAAGCCATGAGCCATCACAATCGAATGACCATCTTACAATTGAGCGCCGATTGCAAGAAGCTATTGAGGCTGCCTCTTCAACTTCAATTGCAATACCTACACCAGACTCCGCATCCTACTCAACTATGATTAACCACGAACTTAATATTGCTGCTCAGTCAGGCAAACGAGGACCCCATTTAGAGAGTGTGTATCAATACTTGCTGACAATTCCTCCAACGTCTGTGGAATCGGAAAGAGTCTTCTCCTCCTCTGGATACCTATGCAATAAGATACGTTCTAGTTTGCATGATGACACTCTTGACAAATTATCTTTCCTACGCTCAAATCTTTCTCGAAATTGAATTTTTATCCTTAAAATAAAGTAATTCGTGGTTTTTAAAACGGTGCTGTCTTCTTTCTAAACATTAATACATAGTTGGGCAAAATGCAATCATGATTACATTTTCTATAATCACAATTGCAAATAATCATGATTACATTTGCTATAATTACAATTACAAGTAATTTTAATCACAATTGCTATCATTATATATAGAATCACGAGTAATTATGTTTACATTCTAATGTAACTAATTTTTTTTTGCAAAGTAATCGTAATTACAAGGTAATGTATTACTTTGAATGGATTACTGCCCAACACTGCATTAAAAGATGTGGTCTAAGAGTTCCAAGAACAGTAATTTTTTTCCAGATGTGTGTCCAGTAATTGACAGATAATTTCAAACTGTAACCCAAAAGCAATGATTTAGTTCATAAGCAGGCGCAAAATATATGGCTTTCAGGTTGTTTTCATCGAAGTAAGTGCCACGTCATTGGCACTATATAAAAGAAAAAATAAAAATATAACGAACGAAACGATATACCTTTTGGCGTAGAAAGACGAAAATGTTTTTCAATCCCGGGATATCCCGGGATCCCGGGATTGAGAAAAAAGCAATCCCGAATCCCGGGATTGAAAATATGTACCGGGATTGGAGGCCCTATGCATAATTAAATGAAGAGGTCTCTTTTGGTACATGACAATCATCCTCCTGAAACTTTATATTGTATTATTGCCTGAAAATTGACCTTTTCCGCTTCACCAGCTTCATGTTTGGTAAATTCGACCGATTTCATAAACCTTCTCGTAGGATGTTATGAAATCTAAGCCGCTCCTGTACTGATGAAGGCCAAAACTCGAACCCATGGTATACAGGTTGGCTTTTTATCTGAATCTGCCAAAACTGGTGTTGTGACTCATTCTTTATCCTCCCCTAGTAAAATTTTACTAAGGCGATTGTTGTATCGCCGTGTTTCTCCATTTACCAATAAGACTGCGTGAGCAAATATGGCTTTTATTGCCTACACAAGATAAGGGACAAAACTTGTCTAACGTGCAACTGGACTACTGCTCTAAAAACTAATAACGGTATTTATATCTTCTAAAAGTATAATCACCAACTACGCAAAATAGTGCAGATACAATATGTAAATATGTTAATACACAATAGCGATGATTCGGATGTCTAATTAAAGGGAGAAGTGCCCCTCTAGGTACATAAATATCTTCCTCTCACCGCAACACTCTATATAATACATATACTATATACATAGAGACCTTATATATTTGACGCAATATATATTTCTCTTTATGGAAATATATTTATATTTAATAATTGTATTTTTCGTGTATTTATCAGCTACATTGGTCTGATGAAATGTAACCTCTGATTGGTCGACATTTTTCTTCTTTTTATTTACAAATAATACCTGTTTTTAATATAATAGACTAGTCTAGCCAAGAAACTATTTAAAATATAATTATGTCGTTTATAATATTTTACGATTTTTATGGAATTAATGGATTCACATTTTTCTATTATAATGTGGGGAAAATATATTCTCTATATATATATATATGTAATATTGTTGCAAATGTGATGATCCTTTCGACGTATGGATAAACTGGCAGTCGTGTACTTGAGGCGAGTGTTGATATTCTTCCCACACGCGGACAACAAGAAGCAGAGGCAGGGCTGGATGTTAGCACCGAGAGTGATCGGGGACAGCCCACGGGACAGAGGTAGAGGCCATGACACAAACTTGGATGCTATCTCCGAGACATGGAGAGAAAGACTGTGTGTGTGAAAGACAGCAGCCGTCTGTCGATGGCCACCCTCTAGCACATCTGCTGACCCTCTGCCAAAATCTGTCCTGTTTACGGGGGTTGTCTATAAAGAGTCCCTGGGGGCCCCACTTGGGCTGGGCGTTGCCATTTTCCTCCTCTCTCCCCAGCTGTCCCCAGCTGACCGCTCTTTGGATTTTTATTTAGACGTCACCATTTTTAGTTTAAATACAAATAAGGGTGTACAGGTTATATTAATAAAGATATAGCCTATATACAAAATATGGGGGTGGTAGCAAATAGAAATAGTGTACATTTTAATAGTAGGTAGGATATTTTAAGGTATCGGCTTTAACTAATTGGAAGATATGTGACATATACTAAAAGTGTCATACAGTTTAAAATAAACTATATATATATATATATATATATGTTTTGTATTTTTAAAGGAATTGACCATTTCAATATCATAGCGACTTAATTATAAAACGTTTACTTCGATATTTGAATAAATGTTGATAGATTTAGAGAGAAATGCATATTTCAATATAATATATTTATTTAATTATTATTTACCTAAATGAAAAACCCTAATATATATTTGAATGAACTCTCTCTCTAAAAACCTATGTATATATATATATGTAGTAGAACCTCCCTGTAAAGGACAACACCTAATTGCAGAGCCAAAGGGTCCTTTAGAGATAGGTGTCCTCTTACCGAGAGAGTTGCTAAATATTGATAGTAAAAATGATCATTTTGCAAATTAAAACTGTCCCTTATAGTGAGGTGTTCTCTAGCGTGAGTGTCCTCTCATGTGGAGGTTCTACTGCATTTATAAAAAATAATAAATAATTATAAATACAGTATAAATAAATAGATAATAAATATGGGTTCAAAACTAATGCAGAAATTAGATATAATCCTAAAAAAAAAAGAGAGAAAGACAGATAATACATCGTGTAGCTTAGTTAACATCAATCAAAGCAATATGTAAATGGAATAAATTTGCCTGAAACGTGCAGAGATTTCCCAGCAAATGGAACAATGAAGCAATTAGCACCATTATGGAGGGGCTCTAATCCAAGCATTAGCTCTGAAGAAAACTTTCTTGGAAGATAAATGTAGAACAATTACATATGCAATCAGTACTTGGTTCACTAACAATTGGTTATTCTTGTTAATTTGAAATGATTTTGTGAAAAAATTAAATGAGTTTGGATGATGGATGTGATTGAATGGCCCACCTGCTAGTAATTTAGAATTAATGTATTTGCAATCTAGAGTAAACCGCTATGTCTGTTTTCTTAGAGAAGTAATAGTTTATAAAAACTTAAATAAACAAATAATTTAAAATTTTTATGTATTTATTCTTTCTTTTAAATGTATATTTATTAAATATTTGAATATAAAAACGGCGCATCTTGAATCGAGAAAATGGGTTTATTTCTTAATATTTGGAAGATCGGAACGCGTTCAAGATACTAGATGTGCTGTTTTTAGTTGAAACGTTTATATTTTATGGATTGAAATGTTTTCAGAAAGAATCATTATATAATTATAAATAAACAATTTTCAATTTCTTAAAAGTAAAATATTAGAAATAATTGTGAATAACTCTTTTTTTATTTTTTACAGTTCATTTTGAGATAACTGTTGTTATACTTTATGAGAAAGGCATGATAAAATATTATATATTGTTAATGCATTGATTAGTCAAGAAAGGATATTTAACCGATTCTAGAATAATTAAAAAATCAACGATAGTTTATATTTATTCCGACAGATGGTGCAAGCCATCAGTAACTTTCAATTGCACTATCAGGAGATGCCTTTCTCTTAGTTTATCCACCTGATTTCACTACAATTTCATTTTTGCACTATTTTTTCACCTATTATCAAACTGCTTTGTTATGATTTTATGGCGTGCAATTAAAGGGCTGACCTTTTTAATGGTATTAGCAATATTCGTGTATATAGTTGTTCCATATTTTTTGAAAATATATTTTATCGAACATTATCTCGATCGCACATATGACGAGAATACACAAAACCCATATTTCAAACTTTTGTCTGAATTCTTCGATTAAATTCACAAATAAAAATATTAATTTCAAAAATCCATCAAGAGGCTGGTCAATATGTAAAAGCAATGGCAACGCGAACCAAAAGCTATAAAAATGAAATGAATTGCGCATGCGTTCTGTATGCCGCTGGAAAAACGAAGGATCAAATAATGTAGAAAGAAAACGAAAATTGGTAATAGTAATTTCATAGATATAAATAATTATAAATTATTTCTCTCTCTATTCACACAGACTCTATACTAAAAATAATAAATTTTAAAAGCCATGCTTCCTCCTTTTTAAAAACTTTTATTTATTGCTGTATAAGAGAACTTTAAAAGTAGAGTTTCAACTTTATGCCTTCAAAAAGGTATAATTGAAATTTATAACAAAATTTCATCAATAGATGACACTAAATTGATAATGATAAAATCTGAAAAACATTGAATAAACAGATTATATGAAGCCTAGTGAATAACAGTGATCAGTACATTTGCACATTGGACGGCATTTGAGTGAATCTGAATGCATACCAAACTTTTTTATATTTTCAAATTTAAAACAAATATCAGTAAGTTAATCTTCAATGTCGCTCATAGTTTCAGATTGGATTATATATGCTTGTGTTTCTAATTTAAAATATGGCTCCACTTTGGTTTAGAGACTTTTAGCTATCGGCTCCCTCTCCTTACAAATAAATTTCAATTATTTTAGCATATATTAATATTTTATCCTCATATTTGAAAATGGTACAGATGTTTTTCTTTTACTTATTTGATATTTGATCAATATAAAATTCAAATTTTGCGAATAATTAACACGATGTTTGTGTGATAATAATTTGAATCGTAATTAGATATCAACTACATCCTTTTTAATTCCTTATTTTAAACGTTTCAGTGATTCGATGTCACCCTTTTTAAGGAAACACAAATCTTTCAATGTTTAGCTTTGCCGATTCACATGAAGACATTTAAACACGCGTAGAGTTTTCAAAGAACTCCTTGATATTTCAAATACATTGAAAAAAAAAACAGAAATAAAATTAACAAATATTATTACGGAATTTTTAAAACATGATAACAAAGAAAGTGAATGTTTTCAAATTCTATTTTAGAAGTATCGAAATATCTTTCGCAATAAGTTTATTTATTACACAAAAGTCTTATTGCAAAATATTTTTGATATTTTCATTAAAATATGTCGCACTTTACTTATATTTGGCTATTGTAGAAGATTCACAATCATTTATTTCCTATAGGAATATTAAATATGAAATAATAAAATATTTATAAATAATATCAAAAATATTTTCAATGATTTTCGTCTATTAGGTAATTCTAGAGTAAGTTTTCAAACATACGCTCCAAATTACGATAAAAAGAATTAAACTGTACGTGTAACTCCCAACAATGGATCTACACAAAAAAATGGCCAGGCTCAGCGTAGATCCGACGAGGAATTGAGTTAATTATCTCTAATTTCTGGCCTTAATGGAATAATGGGGACTCCCAAGAAATAATAAGGTGAAGGCAGACTGAGGGAGAAATGCTTCTTGTTTATTACACGGGGATTATCGCACAAGTTTTTCTTATATTTGTTCAAAATGGATATCTCCATTAAAATTCCTTATTTTTAAATGCAGGTAAAATAATTCTGATATACTATGATCAAATTCAAGATAAAATAGAGATGCGAAGTTTATATAATGTAATTGTTAGCACTATTTAAGTATTTTTAATTTCAAAATTGCTAAACTTATCTTATTACACTCAGCCTTAACACCAATTATCGAATATGCAAAATTTTTATCAACAACATTTATATTATTTTATTGTTGAAAGAATCGGTGAACGAATAGTTAAAACCGCCGTTTCCCGACAGCCGTGAACTGGGGTCGAATACCACATTGTACGCTTTTTTAAAAATAGGAAATACCTTTTTATATTTATTATGTAATTAACATAAGTTAGGTTACTCTTTTTGAGCGATACCTAATAGAGTTATTTTGTAATAGGTATTTTATGGTTGAAATATATGTGGTATGACTCTCTTTCGGCGGCTAACTTGAGTCATTTAAAATGGTGTGAAAGGCAACTTAAGATTGTTTACTGACTGAAACAGTTATCAGCATATTCAGTTGTCATGTTCAATTATTTCAATTTCTCATTGATGAAGGGGTTTAATTTTGTTTTAGCGACCTTGGATATAATTGTTGCCACACACATAAATTGAAAAAGAATACGAAAGATAATAAAACTTTTAAAAAAAGCTACTTCGGCCAGTAAATCTTTTTATTACCTCGACGTTTCGACAAAATTATTTTATCCTCGCAGGAGCAAACAAAAATTAAAACATTTGGCAAGGCGTTAAAAATTATTCTAAGCTTATTATTAAAATAACTTTTAATGACTTGCCAAATGTTTTAATTTTTGTTTGCTCCTGACGAGGACAAAAGAATTTTGTCGGAACGTCGAGGTAATAAAAAGATTTACTGGCCGAAGTATCTTTATTTTCAAGAAATATGAATGCCGGTCAGGTTACCTTTATCTTTACGATAACTTGAAATAGGTCTGTTGATTTATGCGATCAAGTGGCTAAAATATTGTATCCTTGGAATTCACTCTTCTGAGGCGTTTTAATCCTCGCTGCTTATCAGGTCAAAATCTTCCAAGGACGCTGACCCAGTAATTTCCTCCACATCCTGTATGTCCACACACAATTCCGTGATGGACCACACTTCCTGTGTATGAAACAAAATGTCCCTGCCATGCAGGTGCTGTCTACATCCGGCCATACATTACTATTCATCAGCAATAACCTTATATACATACTTTCCTGAGGCCATCAGGACGTGACTTAAGTCATAATAATTCCCCCGGGGTTGGATGGAAGGATGGTCTAAACCGTTGGTTTTCGACCGCTACGACCCAGGATTGAATCCCGCATTGGGCACTTTTTTATATTTAAAAAGGAATGCTCCAATGGCCCCCAATTCTTAAAAAATTCCAACCCTACCAGCGAATTCAAGTAACCCGAACGGGGCTCTGGAACATTTGTAAGTGCAAAGTCAACTGCTTTTCACATGTACAGACATGTGGTGCACTTACAATAAAAGCAGTCGCCTACTTCTACCCACCATGATTATCATGGCCTGTACCACGTGTGTACAAGTGATAATAATAAAATAATAATAGTTCCCCAATAACGATTATGGTAAACCGTTTGCAATACGTTTCCCTTAGTGGTGAAAGCCGGTGAAGTTTTGAGTCTCACGACGTTTCCTCAGACAATGCACACAAATAAATAATATAGTAAAACTTCAGAATTAAAAGAGAGACGCATTAGAATAGCTCACGTTTACAATATTTTTGTACTCATAGAAGTCTTTCAAAATTCCTATTTTTCAAGAAAATATTTTATATAAATATTAGGCTCGTTAAAAAAATTCACTAGCTAGTAACAAGTTAGGAAAATCTCCAAGTCGTAAGGGGGCGCTTCTTCGAATGCATTTTTAGGCGTAATATATAAGTATTATACATATTTAAGATGAATGTCTGGCTTGTGATTGCTTGTGAGACATCCCCGGAGCACAGTCCTGTGACCTAAACAAACAAGATATCTACAAAATCCCCCAGAAAGTCATCAATATACTAGGAATGCTTGGTCCACGCGAGTTGGTTTCAGTAATCAACTGATGGGGATTAGAAAAATAAATATATATATATATATTTCTTATCCCTAGTTTACGTGGTACAGGCCATGATGATCATGGTGGGTTGAAGGAGGCGACTTCTTTTACTGTAAGTGCACCACATGTCTACACATGTGAAAAGCAGTTCGACTTTGCACTTACAAATGTGCCATAGCCCCGTTTGGTTACTTGCAATCGCTGGTGGGGTTGGACTTTTGCAAGAATCGGGGGCCATTGGAGCATTTTTTATCAGAAAAAGTGCCCAATGCCGGAATATAACCCGGGGCGTAGCGGTTCAAAACCAATGGTTTAGAATATCTTTCCACCGACTCCCCAAGATAAATGTGCGAAGCTTTATATAGAAAAAACTGATTTCTTTCATTTAACTTGTGGCGGAAACTATTCCCCGTTTACTCTCTAGCTACATAATAAACAGTATCTTTAGTGGAATTTCAAGAAATAAACTAATTTTTACTATCTTTGTTAGTAATACTTATATAATGGTCTAAAACAGTCTTCAGATAGCTTCTGAATATTTTTCGATGATGAAAGAAAAACTAAACCCTCATAAACTATTGACGTGGGGCACATTCCTCTTTTTTATGTTTTGATAGGATAAGTGACTTTTCATTTTATAAAGAAATGATTGGTCGCCATACATAATTCATATTTGTTTTCACTATTTTAAACTCTGTTCACTTCCATTGAAAATGTTATATAATCCGGATAAAACACGAAAAAGAAAATGGAATAAAGGAAGAGCTGGCTCTCGAAGATTTGATAAACTTTTGATTAAGAATTATATTTCAATTTGGCTTCTTAATTTTATTACGTATCTGCAAAAGTATATATATATTTCTATATTGAAAATATCTATTTTATTTTTTAAAATAAAAATTTGATTATTTAAAACCTTTCCACAATATTGAAGCAATGTTTATATGAATGTACATAGAAACATAATATGATATGTCAATTGTTGGATTTTTTATTATGGGAAAAATATAATTATTATTTAGAGATTTTTGAACTTTTTGTATAAAAATATCCTCGATATAGGCAAATATAAATAAATATATATATATATTTGTTTCCTTAAATAAATTACTAATTGGAGTTTCAATTTAGAAAAATACATTTTTCATTATTTTTAATAAACGCATAAACTAATTAAAAATTTATTGCGATATACAATATCTTGCTGAAATAGAATGAAAAAAAAAAACATAAACTGAAATACTATTTTAAAATTGTATTCCGTTAAATATTTCATTTTAAAGTCTTTGCATCTTGAAAATGAGAATCCAAAAATGGCTTCAATGGTCCCCTGGCTTTCCCAAATCCAACCCCACGAGTGAATGTATTAACTAAACGGCTCTCGGTCAAATTGTAAGTTCCAAAGTCGAACTGCTATGCACATGTCTGGACATATGATGTACCTACAGTGTTTTATTTTTATTATAAAAAACTGCCTAATCCGAGATTCGATCCTGGGTCGTAGCGGTAGAAAACCAATGTTTTAGACCACCCTTTCACCGATACTCTACTACAGTAAATGACAGTCGCTAAATTCCCACTATTTATATCATGGCCTGTACCATATGGGATATGTGAAGAATAATAATTAATGCATCAATATAAATTTGAATAAACATATTTAGTATTTTAGATAATAAAGTAAACGTTCAATGATATGTATCTCTTATTAAACGTTTTTCGAACTTTCGGGATTTTGTATCAATGTTTCCTGTTGAAGGGCGTTATCCCGAAAGCTCGAAAAACGTTTAATAAAAGATACTCATCCTTGGACTTTTATTTTATTATATAAAATTGCTAGCAAAAGATTATATTCTAAATATTCAGTATTTATGCTGTAGTTGAAAAATTAGGTTGAATTAAAGTGTTAGGTAGATAGTGAGGTAGACAAACCAGCATTTCTATTCACTGAGAATCTATTGATCCAAGAGAGATATTTATATTCAATTCACAACATTTGTTCTAAATATTGTATCGTCCCAATAATGGGGGTCTGAATCATACCACTTCTATTCAAGCTTATATTTGCATATCTTTTTCACAAATATTCCATTCAAATATTCTTTAAATTTGTGCTAAGAGATGTGTGCCAAAAAATATAGAATCAAATTGGTTTGGGTATATATCTCTCTTATTTTTAGTGAAACCGTTCAAGGCAAACAACGGCTTTATTCTTTTCTCCATGCTTGTTCTTTTTGTTGCGTTCAATCAGAGACCCGATGCGTTTACTCCATGCCAAATATTTACCTTGTGATTCTTTCTTTGCTCGCTCTAGACTTCTAACAACCTCGACTTTTGTTTTTTATCCTCCTTATTTTCAAACAGAAACTTTTGAAACACACACACCACGGTCCACATACAAACATACTTTTTTTTACTGATAGATTTTGAGGTTTATTTTAATGGTCAAATATATAGAAATATTAAATATTTACTGTTCTGTCTATATATGAATTTAGGGATAAAGAAGTCAAAATGTCTTTACGAATAAATATATAGAAATAAATATGATTTTAAAGATATAATTATCAAAAATATTTATATATTAATGATAATGTTTGAATAGACGCTATTAGATGTATAAAATAAAATTTCTCGGCCAGTAGAAAAAACCTTTATTCATACAGACGTTTCTGAGATCTATATGCTCACTTGATCTTTTTCTACAATGGTACATTTTGGACAATTTTATTGATTCTTCTAATCAATTGTTACAAAGTTGGAAAAATATTTAATAAAATAGTAAATAAAGAGTAGATAAAATGTAGGGGAATATATATAGTTGTGTATGTGTACAAATTTCTTCAACAAGGAAGGCTTCCCCACCTTGAGAGAGTTCTCCTCCAGACAAGGTCTTCACTCCTCAGTTCCACACCGAGGAAGTACCTATAGATGTGTGTCTTGGCAGGCGCCAGGATGTCCAGGGCGTCATCGTCTAGGCCATGCACGAAGACCCAGCCCTGCAGGTCAGGGGGCCGCCCGATTATGGTACATTTTAAAGACGTAAGGATAGTTCGTTTTTATTACATTGATGCATGTTTTAGGTTATATTATTGTTGACACCTTACTTCTCTTGTTCTACGGACAAAATTTTCAGTGCCTTCATACATTTAATATATACACGCATAGACAAAAACTTAAGGAAGTAGTAAGTCTTTTTTTTTAAGAACGCAGAGGCTATTTTGTTCACACTTGGTTATTTTGTTATTTTAAATAAAGGTCACTGTGAAACAAATATTTTTCAGGATTATTCTCTTAATCCCGATATACAAGCTAGAAAGTACAACTTCCTTATGTTTTGTCAATAAGTGAATATATTTAGATAACAAAAATGCATATATATTGGATTTGAAAATATATTTATTAGGCAATATTTCGGTTGGCTCAACGCCAACCTCTGTCAAAGTATAATAACATATTAAATTTTTATATTATATTCATTTTTCAGTTATTATAATTATTTTATATCTGAAAATATAAATATGGATTGCTCTATTCTCTCTCCAACTATGCATTAGAAAGATGCATTTTTTCATCTAATAAAAAACCTTACTAGTGATGATAAAGAATGAACCACTATACCAGTTTTGGCAAATGCAGACAAAAAAGTCAACAACCTGTATAGCAAAGTTTCGTTCTTTAGCCATCATCAGTACAGGGGCGGTTTCGATTTAATAACATCCTAGGAGAAGGGTTATAAAATCGGTCGAATTTACTAAAAAGGTGTTTAAGCTGGTAAGTGAAAAATTAAGATAATAAGGATATCACCTGTGCTGTGTGAGCAGAAGAGCTTAAATTGACTTGTTCCATTATATGTATGTTCCATATGTAAATACCTGTTTTCTTTCCTCTTTTCGCTCTCTACTTCTCCCATCCATATTTCCAAAAAAAAAATGTTTTTTTTTTTTCAAATCCATATTCTTATTTTCCATAGGAATATTCATGTAATAATCTGTATATATTTATCATGTATATATAATCTTTCTCCATTTTTACCCCTTTGTATATTTCCCACTTTCATAGATTTCTCCGTCTTGTAACCCTAAGGAGAATCCTCTGTAAGACCTGTGTGTCTTAATAAAGGTTTTTGTGTGCGTGTGAAAATAATAATATCTTTCTCCCCCCAAGTTGAAGCTTAGATTTTGCGTATATAAGTCATCTTTCATGGCAAAATATACGCTGAAACTAAGCGCCAGCTTTTGAGCGTCTCAGCAAACTGAAAGACTCAGGTCGGTGACTAAGCCACATCACTATTTTTGTCAAACTGAAGAATCATGGTTTCTACGTGTACCCTTCTCAATTTACCGAAGCTGGTATTATGGGTTTGTTACCAACATGAGTAGTCCGCTAGTTTTCGTAGTTTTAGTGTCTATTTTATCGGGAGAGGTGACCTTTGATTTTTAAAAATTAAATTCCTTCCAGAAATATTCACATCTATATAAATATCTATAGATATTATATATATAAATCAAAAGAGAATATTACTATAAAGTATAAAATAGAAATATAAACGGTAGTAATGCGTTTCTTTATTCGGTAAAAGTGCAAGCTTTCGGATCTTTATAATCCATCCACAAGCATAGCTTTAGGTTGAGAGAATAAAAATATATCTATCTATCTATCTATCTATCTCATTCTCCCAACCTATAGATTTGCCTTTGAAAGGATTATAAAGATCCGAAAATTTTTAACGAATAAAGAAACGCATTGCTACTGTTTAAATATTTATTATTTATACAGTGGTACCTCAACATACGAGAGCCCCAACATACGAGTTTTTCGAGATACGAGCCGACGAGCAAGTGATTTTTTTGCTTTTAGTTACTAGCGAAATTCGAGATACGAGTTCGGTTCGGTAATGTTGAAGATATTAATCTGTGATTTTAAATGTTTCTTTTTGACCAGTACTTTTGTTTTGTTTTTGCTTTTTCTAAAATGTTTCTTTCTTCTTCTTCATTATTATTTGTTCTATATGCAAAGCTTTGTTTTTTGAGACTTGAATAAACAAATTCAAGTTTATTATATTTTTGTGTGCTTTTAAAGTTAAAACACAACAGGTAGTAACACGCATTCGCGCCATCACGATCAGTTAGCAGCGTGCTTCCGCTGTGATAAGTTGGACTTGGACATGTTTTTTTCTAAACGGCCTACAGGTGAAAGCGAGAAAAATGTAGCGAAAAAGGCAAAGACCAGTGAGGATATCTAATTTATTTCTTTACATTCTCTTTTTTGGTTTTGTGCAATAAATATTTGATATTTATAAATACGTTTTTATTATTTAAAACCACGTAACAAAAATAACTGGGGTGACATTTTGGAGGTTGGAACGGATTAATGGTAGTTCAATTGTTTTGTATGGGGAAATTTGCTTCGAGATACGAGTAATTCAAGATACGAGCAAGGTTGCGGAACGAATTAAACTCGTATGTCGAGGTACCACTGTATATGGAAATTTTGCTATATATGTAATTTGGACGAGCGCATGACGTGTAAAAGTCGACTCATAAGATTATTTTCATTTTAAAATCTTCCCATTAAATAGTTTAAATATTTAACGATACAATCAAGATATTCACCTCAAAAATAAATATATAAACTTCCTTCTACTCACAATTTGTTTTCCTCTTACTCTTAATTAATTTCTAAATATATATTTATAAACTGAAAGGATTTAAAAGCACGAATGTTTCTTTTATACCTAATACAAATTTCTACTGCCCTTACTGCGATAAAAAAAATATATTGGGAGGGCTTGGCTCATCATAATTACATTTGAATGTAATTCTACTGTCCTATAAGCTTATGTCAATAGTTTTCTTGAAAACCATTTCTGAGATCCCATCCTTCAGTGCTGCGTATATAAGCAGAATCGTCCTATACAGTATTAGAGCTCTGAGAAGCGGTCTGGTGGATTAAATTGGCGAAACCGCTAGGAGGGTTCACCACTGATGAGCCAAGCCCTCCCAATATATTTTTTTCATCGCAGTAAGGGCAGTAGAAGTTTGTATTATGTATAAAAGAAACATTCGTGCTTTTAAATCCTTTCATTTTATATGTATAGATGGCGCGTTATTGCTTTGTGTTAATATATATATTTGTCTGAAAATTCCGAAACTGGTATTGTGACTTATTCTCCATCACCACTAGTAAAGTCTTTACCAGAGTAATAAACATAATGCATTGGTCTGGTGGATGATTAAAGCTAAAGATTCCTCTTTAGGTGTATATATATAAATAATGTTTTCTATTTTTATTATATTGACCACGATTAACCTACACTATATATATTCCCTAAAAATACTCTGTCAAAAAGGTGTAAAATAGAAACATATAACCTAAAATGATTCTTCTTCTACTAAGAAAGATTGCTAGAAAAGAAATATAAAATATTGTGTGAACCATTCGCCAAGCTCGTGATGTATCTATTTCACTCTATAATGATATAATAAAATAGAAGAGATTGAAGTAGCCAGCCCAGATATGAATTCTACCAAAGCAATCGGGGAAAAATCGCCAGTCTATGTTGGCCCATCAGAAAACCATATTGGGATGAAATGGGAATCTAAGATATATTGCAATATCTGGATTTAATGCCTTCCAGAATATCGCTTTTTATCCCTAAATGAAATATAAAAGAAAAATATCTTTTATATCTATGTAATTTATTATATGCGTATTGTAAGCCACGTATATTTTAATATTGTTTTACATTCTATCTTTTTGTTTGTGAAATGTATTTTTCGTTTCAATTTAATATTCGTAATATATCTTGATATAAAAAGGTATATTTGGAATATATAGATAACCTTTTTGCAATTATTAAAATAGAAATCTCATGGAATTTTAATATATTAATTTATATCAGGAATATATAAGAGGAGGATAGTGTGCTTTCGATATTTTATATATTAATGGACGTGCAAAAACAACAAAAAAAGTAAATATACAGTAGAACCTCTATGAGAGGAAACTTGAACGGACAACTCTCTACAAAGGACATTCTTCATTTTCAAAATTCCCATTCTTACTATTCAGTAAATCTCCAGTAATAGAAAACCTCTCACTAAAGGACACTTTGGCTCTGTAATTAGGGTCCTTTACAAGGAGGTTCTACTATATATACAAAATTGTCGTATCAAAAGTTGAAAAAATATATATTTTATTATCAATCAAACTTTAATTATTTGATAATTGATTGTCAAGGAAGAAACATTTTTTCCAAACACAATGAATTCAACCTAATGCTCGTATAATTAAAGAGCATTGAGAAAAATACAAGTTCTACAATAATTTGTGAATATATTTTATAAAATTACCGAGAGAATATTATAATAACATTTGTAGTAAAAGTACATAATACGCTCATAGACAAAACTTAAGAACGTGGAAAATTGTTCTCCGGTCGTCTGTTTTTTTTTTTTAAGGAGACAAAGGCAATTTTGCTTACACTTGGTTATCCTATGTGTATTCAATAAAGGTCACTGTGTATCAAATATCTTCTCAGAGTTAACATCTGAAATTCGATATACATGCTAAAAGTTACAACTTCCTTAGCTTTTATGTCCAATTAGTGTATTTATAATACCAAATATTCACTACAATGAAGGCCAATATGAATATTAATATAAACAACACAATATTATATCAAATTATACAACAAATATACCACTAACTGATTTTATAAATGCTAAAATCAAACAACAATACTGCATATGATAATAATAGTAAAGGGGTGCTGTGTAATGTATTATATATTGTTGCATCAATTTTAATGCGCCCTACATTTATTCAAAATATTCTATGATATTTAATATTTATTTAAAACAGATTATATACAAAGGTATCATTATTTTTTATGCTTTCAATCATTTTATAATATTTTTATTTTACTGTCATATTGTTATATTTAAAGGAGAAATAAATTATCCCAAAACAATAGAATGTTGAAATTAAACTGGCGAAACTCATGAGGATTGGGTCTTCACTGTTGATACTTTTTTTATATTTTCTAATTGCAGCAATATATCCTTATATATAAATAGTGTCAAACATCAAATTATATATATATATATATACCATCAAATTAATAAAATATACAGCAATATAAAATATTCCATGTAATTTTATATTGTTTTTCTAGATTAGGAAATATTGAGAATGTTTTAACTGTATTTATACATTTTATATTCGTTAAATTCGATGTGGTGCACTTACAGTAGACGCCAGCCAGTATCCACAGTGAGTATCATTGCCTGTATCACACGTGCACTAGGAATAATAAAAAAATATATATATTCGATATATTCAATATATTTATACAAGAAGGGGAATCATGGTGGCCCAAAAATATAGACAATTTATTTCTTTGAAAGTTTTTCTCATAATAAAATTATTACGGTTGAAATTGTCTCTTTAAAGGCTTTCACAATAGCTGTGCGCCTTTATTGATTTTTATAAATATTATAAATGTGAAATGTGTTATAATAAAAGCAATTTAAAGGATTTCTTCTACTGAAATTCTTCAAACATCAACGATGAATTCCCCCTATAAAGTTTTTATTGTCTAAAAGTTTAATACTTTTTACCATTTTCATGAGACCGTTATTGAATTAATACCATTTTCAACTTTCGCTCTCCTTGACGATTTAATATTTCATAAGATCTTCAAAAACCAATTTCTTTGTCGTTTGAAGAGAACAGGTTGATATTTTTATTGATAAATGGGACAAATTGAAAACCTATTTGACTATTCGAAATGTATAAAAATATTATTATTGTAGGTTAGATTTAAATTATTATTATTATTTAGTTAGTTATAGTTAACACAGGTTTCTGGAGCGCATAGAAGTCGCCAACTACCCGGGCTGTCCTTCTGACCTGAGTCTTCTTGGTTTTATCAACAATGTCAGTGGAAGTCCAATTACTGAGTTAGCACCAAGCAGATTTCTTTCTTGGGAGATTTTCTAGGGATGCTGCACTTAGGTTGGTGATCTCTAAGAGGGTGGCCGTTATGAATCTTTGGTATTGGAAGGTTGGGCAGAGGTGAAGAGGTTTGTCCACGGTTTGATTTTCATCTTGGCAATGGGAGCAAGTTGGATGTTCTTTCAATACCTTTGCAAAGACTGTCTGAATGTAACCATGGCTAGTCATAATTGTTCTTGAGGTAAATCCATGCTTGATATTTCGAAACATTGAGAGCAGTAGTGTCGGGGTAGCAGCAAATTTACATTTATATAAACAAAAGATAAAAGCGCACCAACACCTTTTAACCCTTAGTAACCGACAAATTGACGCATCCCATTGTCGTTTTTTCAGGGGGTAGAATTATATTTATTATGAGATATTTGTAGACGGATCGTACTGAAACGGCATCGTAATAAACGTTTTAAAAAACATAAAAATTCCGTGAGTGCCACTTATTTTATTATAAAGGAATACAAAACAGGCTGAGCTATTGGAGGAATATCTTCAATCTGAAGCTATCAAAAGGTAGAATGAGATATTGGGTATATTTTCACAACCTAATAGTTACTCGGTGTCATGTAATTTTCCTTAGCTTCAGATTAAAGAATATCCTTTAAAAGTTCACCCTGTTTTGTATTCGTTTGCAATAATACAATTGGCGCTGTCGAAATATTTACGTTTTTTTATTATCCCTAGTATATGTTGTACAGTTAATAATAATCTTGGTTCTACTGCAAGTACGCCAAATGTCTACACATGTAGAAAGCGGTTCGACTTTTAAATTTACAAGTGTGCCAGAGCCCCATTTATATATTTGTAATTACTAGTGAGGTTAGAATTTTGCAGGAGTCAAGAGCCAAATTGGTACACATTTTAACGATACATTTTAAAATTATATTTAACTAGCGAATGTACCCGGCTTCGCAAAGTTTTTACTTAAGCGAAATTTTGCATAACGAACATATCATAGACAATATTTATAGGGCAAACATCCACTCCTTACTGAATCTATTCTTGACATGACAAATTGATATTTGTTACCTTTATTCATCAAAGCCACTAAATAAACTACTGGAAAAATTTGTAATATCCAAATATAATTCTACCAGATACCGCAAGAGGCGCTTCTTGCGGGTGAAATTGGAAAATTTACTAATAAAATATTGCAAAGAATATTTATTTCAAATCGAATTCAAACTAGAAACCTTCCCGTTAGTATACTAAGCAACTTTTCAAAGTTTCACGGCGATCAAATGAGTGGCATAAAGACAAAAACACATTTATTAATATATATTTATTAAAATCTATTTCTTTAATGCTTATAGTTCAATGATTAAGCTGGATATTAAAATAGAGAAACAGCCGGGAGAGAAGGTCCACCGTTGATGTCCCATGATTTTAATTTTCACAGTATAAGGTCCATGTTTAGAAAAGCTTTTAAATTTATAAATTTTCAAAATGTAGATGGGCTAAATATATATTAATGCTAATTTTCAAAATATAATCTCAGGAAATTATAGAAAAAAAACCTAATTTAATCAATAATATCACAATTATAAATCAACACATTAATATAAAGTATGACAATTAGAAACAATGATAAAGACGGGTTTTGCAAGGTATTGGATATGATTATAATTTGAAAAAATAGTACAAATGTGATATTGTACTGGGATAAGGTGCATAATTATGAAAAAAGGCATCTCCTTATCGTGCAACTGAAAGTTGCTGATGGCTTGAGCCACGCTGATGAGGGCCAACAGCCCGAAACGCGTCCGTGGTAAGCTTTTCTTGATTAATCAAGTATGGATATTTGGCCAATTCTGGAATAATTAAAAATCAACGAGAATAGTTGATATTTATTCCGATAGATGGCGCAAGCCATCAGCAACTTTCAGTTGCACGATAAGGAGATGCCTTTTTTTCATGATTATAATTATAATGTGAAAATAAAGGCACAGAAATATCTTTTAGGACAATTTCAATTTTTAAACAATCAATCGTCTAATAAAATAAAAATTTCATAAGCACTTCTATTTATTAATTTACATAAATTTCTATTTATTAATAAACACATTTTAATCTGTTGAAATAGCGAAGCTTTTTTTTTTTTTTTATGCAAAAGATTTAAAAGGTTTTCATAATAAACAGTTTGATAATGACAAAACATTTAATTATCTATTCAAAATGGAAATGTGTTTACAAATCTTTTTTTTTCTATTGGATTTTTCTGATTTTGGAAACTGTTTCATCACCCAGAGTTATGAATGTTGTTAATTAGTTATTTTTATAATTATATTTATATAGAGAGAGTATATAATCAAATTTATATAATTCATATTGCCTCAATTACTTTTCTAATTGATATATATAATAATTAATCTATTTTTATATATATTTTTTTGTAATTAGATTATATATATTATTGTTAATGTTTAGCATATTTACGCAAGTTTGGCATTAAATACCCATTTCTTGATTTCTCACAGGAACCCTCTGGGACCAAAATACTTTTAGTCGTAAAGGTACAGTCTGCATCACGCTGACGAGAGCCAAAAGTTCGAAACGCGTTCGTGGTTGACTTTTCTGTATTTATTAAGAAAAAGGGTTGGTCAAATATCAGGGAACAGGCTAAATCAACGTTTAATTGATTTCTGTTCCACTAGATGGCCCTCTTCTATCTAAAATGTTAATATGAAAGTGTAAGGATATGCCTTTTTGGATTATTTATAATATCATATATTATATGATCTAAAAATAATTATGGTTTCACTCTTTTTTTAAAAAATATTTTCTTTTCGATTATGATTTGATTCAAGGATCGGGTATTTAAAAAAAAGAAGTCTGAATCTAATTTTATCAACAAATATCGCTTAACAAGGTTTATTTATATAGAGTGGTACTTTTATTTATTTGGCTGAAAGTGCTAGATTTCGTGGAAACCCGCATTTCTATATACTGGCATTCTGGTGTATAAAATATTGTAGTTTATAATGTAACAGAATGTTTATTATTTTATTCATAGAATATTAATTATTTACTTTGACACTATTCAAATTTATCTCTTTGTCTCTCTTTTATTTGATGTATATAAGTTTGAATGTCTTTGATCTACATAAACTGTCTAGTCATCTTCAAGTTTGTTTTTGCTGATTTGTCTACGTGACAATATTGTATTATGATGCATTATGCATCTGTTATGAAAATTAAAAACTGTATGGTTCTTTTAAAAATTAAACAATTTCTACTGCCCTTACTGCAATGTAAAAAATACCAGCGACTCAGTAGACGAACGAATTTTATTGAAGGTTAGCCTGTTTGTATTCAAATAAATAAACCTGGTCCTAAATAAAAATCTGGTATCCTCTTTAAAATATGTATTAAACACATATGCAACATTTGTTTCTCTCTCACCATTTTCTTTATGCGAATTCTACACACAGGCCACACATTACTAAAACTATTTTCAAAGGTGTATATAAAACAAGGTTATCTATATTTTTATGAAAAATACACACTTCGGCCAGTTAGAGTTTTTTTATTTTCTCAACGTTTCGACAAAATTCTTTTGTCTTCTTTTGACTGAATTTTGTTGAAACGTTGAGAAAATAAAAAACTCTAACTGGCCGAAATGTCTATTTTCCATAGAAATATGAATGCCGGCCAGACAACCTCTATCATCAGAATAAGGTTATCTATAGTACATGATTTTATATTGTGAGAGATTTATATATATTCATAGTAGCATATGATGAATAAACTCTTACTAACTGGAATAAGATTAGTAATTATATATGACTTAAGTGTTTGGGGGGGGGGGGGGGGGGGGGGGGTGATACAATTAAAACTTCACTTTTTATTCTGGGGCTGGGATTTAATCCATTTAACGATTGAAAAAAAGCTATTTTTGCGTTCTCAATATCTTATAATTTTAAAAAAAGTTGCTAAAGTAATTTGAAATTGGTTTGTTTTTGAATCATTTTTGAGATGGAAGTTTTTCTGTATACACTTCTTAGAACTTTGCATTAACGCATAGGCATTATTTATTGAGAAAACACCACTCCCTTTGAGACACGTTAAAACAAGATATTTCTCAATCATTTATGCGCAAAGGGCGCAGACTCAGATTGGTGAAAATATCACAACAATTAGATTTGACATAAATTCGATAAAATGAAACAACCTATATACCATGGTTTGAGTAGATTATACCAATTATCTTTTTTAATTTGGACAAATAAATAACATTTTATATTGTAACTGAAAATGTAAATGTCGTAAATTATTTGCATGAAGCATTCTTTAATACTTTATTTACAAAGTTGTTTACATATAATATACAAGAATTTGTAAATTAAGTTTACTGTGCAATAAATTGATAAAGAGGGAACAATCACTCGAAATATTTTGATAAAAAAGTTTATTTTTCTTTACCTATCTAGGTACGCTCTTTTTTATATAAATTTATTTACAAAGTTTAGAGGGCCCTCTGTCGTCTTTTTCAAGGAACTATTTGGCTTCTGTTTTTACTTTTATACAAATTCTGAAACAACAAAATTGTGAAAACATCTACAAAGATTGTTTGAAGCAAAAGTGATTTTGAATATTATTTTAGAATTTTTTGGCATTTTCTTTTTCTAATTTTCATCTTATTTTCTCTATTCTGAATTTATACTCTTTTGGTGTATATGTGGAAAAATTATAGAAAAAAATGAAAAGGTGTTCTTATTAAAAACAAAGAAGGCATTTCCTGAACCAGGATAACGTTTAGTTGATTTCTGTTACACTAGATGGCGCTCTGCCATCTAAAATGCACATGTGCTCTTGGTCAGGATATGACATCTTTGTTTTTAATATATATATATATTATATCACACTTTTTAATTGATAAAATTTTCCTTTTGTTCACAATAATCACATTAGGGGTAGACCACAGAGATGTTATATGATGAATATATTATTAATATTAGCTACTTATATATATATATATTTTATCAAGATTTTGGTCCATTTTAATATATATTTTCTAGAAAAGAAAAACTACAATGTAAAGTCGACCGCCAGATTTCGCGGCTTTCCCTATATAAATTGTTGTTATTTCCCGTTGGCCGGCTCAAATCTTTCTGTAGATATGTAAATATGTAATATTTTATTTTCTTCATTTTTCACTCCTAAAATCAGATTTTTCTTCTTAAAATTTTTAATCAGAACAATTAAAGAAAATTCCTAAATAAATATATTTTATTGTATTTTCTAAGATGTCCACGACTGCAATAACATAAAATGCTCTCATATATCAAACCAAACACTTAATAATCTCAATTTATTCTGCAACAAAAATATATTAATAACATATATATATTAAAATGAAAAAAGGGGTTTTGGCTGATGAACAAGATGAAAAACTATAAAGAAATAAAAGAAAACGCTAAGATAGAAAGGTATGGCGATATTGAAGACCAGGATTTACTCAAGAGAAGAGACGAGCTGAGGAAGAGGATATTCAAATAAAATTATGATTGTAGCTATCCACTTGTTTTTAAATATAAAATTTCAATATTGTATATAATATAAAGTTGCGAGGATAATATTCATGTGCCAAAAGAGTCACCTGTCCATTTAATTATGTTTCAGAACTAGGATTTTTTTATTTTATTTTTTAATCAACCAGGCGTGATATTAAAATATTTGCGTCTATTACAGAGGAAACAAACAAAAAACAAAACAAATAAACTAATAATTATATATTTACAAATTTATATGTATTAATCGACAGATTTCATAAAATTTATATAGACAGAATGGTTGATGTAAGAGAGTTAAATCATTAACATCAGGGAACAATCGATATTTCACCTCTACAAAGTTCTGACAGCCATAGATAAGGTGAAGAGCAGTTTGTTTAGTTTCTACGCAGGAACAATTTGGTGTTATAGATACACCTCTTTTATGTTATTATTTCTGGACTTTTCCGTGTGACAAATTGATTGACTATAAAATTTGTATGGAACTGTCAGAACCAGGATGATGCACAGTGTCATCATTCTAATGTACAATCAAAGGGAGAGGTGCCTTTTTTGTTACATGAATATTATATATGTTTCTCAAATTGGATATATTGATTCGATGCAAGTTTATATATATTAATTGTTATCAAATTAGAATAACAACATGGAGAAATATAGTATAGGATTCCACTAAAATGGTTAAGAACAAGAAAGTAATTGATTAGTAAATGATTTTCATTCCTGTTCTTCTAACCCCTCTCTCCGATAAATTTGCCGTCGATTTTAATGGGTGTAGAATCCCCGTCATTAGGCTGATAAACAATTTAATGCCACGTTAATTGCCCGGGATTCATTAATCTCTGTTTCCATCTCATTACTTGATAGTGGCCATTAAATTGGGACGTCTCGCTAGCTAGCTGAGACAACAGTGATGGACAACCTAGACACATAGTCCTAGAGAAAAAAACATAGTCACATCAACTAATAGTTTATTTCACCTCCCGACTTTTCAGTGACTTCAGGGGACTTCAGTGGAATAATTAATTTAAATCCTATGTCTACTAATACATTCAAAGTAATCATTCCCCTGAAGATATTGACAGGTAGTCACAGAAATGTCAGGAGCTAATCTATAGGTTGATGTGTTGTTCTCTGAATCTACTTCCAACCAATCTTCAGAAACACACTTATGTTATCAGCTGGCCAGTATACAAAATCAGGGGAATGTTTGAATCCTAAGTAGAACTATACTGTAAGTAGAACTAGGATTCAATCATTCCACTGAAGAGAGTGACAGGAAGTCACAGAAATGTCAGGAGTTAAACTATAGGTTGATGTGTTGTTCTGTGAATCTACTTCCAACCAATCTTTAGAAACACACTTATGTTATCAGCTGGCCAGTATACAAAATCAGGGGAATGTTTGAATCCTAAGTAGAACTATACTGTAAGTAGAACTAGGATTCAACCATTCCACTGAAGAGAGTAACAGGAAGTCACTGAAATGTCAGGAGTTAAACTCTAGGTTGATGTGTTGTTCTCCGAATCTACTTCCAACAAATCTTTAGAGACACACTTATGTTATCAGCTGGCCAGTATACAAAATCAGGGGAATGTTTGAATCCTAAGTAGAACTATACTATAAGTAGGACTAGGATTCAACCATTCCACTGAAGAGAGTGACAGGAAGTCACTGAAATGTCAGGAGTTAAACTCTAGGTTGATGTGTTGTTCTCCGAATCTACTTCCAACAAATCTTTAGAGACACACTTATGTTATCAGCTGGCCAGTATACAAAATCAGGGTAATGGTTGAATCCTAAGTAGAACTATACTATAAGTAGGACTAGGATTCAACCATTCCACTGAAGAGAGTGACAGGAAGTCACTGAAATGTCAGGAGTTAAACTCTAGGTTGATGTGTTGTTCTCTGAATCTACTTCCAACCAACCTTCAGAGACACACTTATGTTATTAGATGGCCAGTATACAAAATCAGGGGAATGGTTTAATCGTAAGTAGAACTATACTATAAGTAGGACTAGGATTCAATTATTCCCCTGAAGAGAGTGACAGGAAGTTACTGAAATGTCAGGAGTTAAACTATAGGTTGATGTGTTGTTCTCTGAATCTACTTTCAACCAATCCTCAGAGACACACTTATGTTATCAGATGGCCAGTATTCAACCTAGGGGAATGGTTGAATCTTAAGTAGAACTATACTGTAAGTAGAACTAGGATTCAATCATTCCACTTAAGAGAGTGACAGGAAGTTACTGAAAAGTCGAGAATTAAACAAACTATAGTTGATGTGGCTGTGTTTTTCTCTGAATCAACTTCCAACCAACAAATGAACTTCAGAACATAGTCCCAGGACCCTCCCTGGACTAATCTCTGTGTTTCTTTCACACATATAAAACAAACTTCTACTATCTTTGCTGCGATGAAAAATATTGGGAGGGATTGGTTCATCAGTGATGAACCCTTTCAACGGTTTCGCCAATTTAATCTATCAGACCGCTTCTATAGAACTCTAATACTATATGGGATCATTCTGCTATATATGCTACACTGAAGGATGGAATCTCAGAAATTCATATTTTGATATTGCCGGTCTGTTTTTTTTTTTCTTTCTTTTGAAGGAGACCGAGGCAAATTTGTTCACACTTAGTTATCTCGTGTGTCTTCGATAAAGGTCACTGTGTATCAAATATCTTTCAGAGTTATTCTCTGAATCCCGATTTACATACTAAAAAGTATATCTTCCTTAAGTTTTGTCCATGAGTGTATAATACGCCAGCAAGCACTTCATATTAATAGGTATCGTAATCTGCATATTCATTTGCAATGATAAGTTATTATATATTTAATTAATTGCTCTCAATATTCCCATTGTACATATCCATATATATATTTGAAATTTAAATTTATATTCTTTGTCGGTTGACCTTTTTTTTTTTTAACATGGATAAGATATACCCACTTGTTTTTAAAATACTTTCATTAACAAAAGAATCTAAAAGCAGCGATAAAATAAAACCATATATTTTTAAATATTCATTTATTCACTACAAAAAAAAGCATATTATTTTTTGCTTATTAAAAGTGAATTCTCGTTAATTTTCATTAATTTATATTGATTTTGAATTTTTGCAAGTTACTTTGCGCCTATTTATGTTTGAATATTAATATGCTCTCTTTTTGTAACTTATTTAAATCTATAAAAAAATATTTTATACATTTTAATACCTTAATATGATTTATATCCGATAAAAACTTTCATAATCAATATGGGTAACATAAAGAGCGAAAAGAATGCGAAAAGGGCAAAAGAATGAAAGAACATCTTCTCAAGGTGATATTGAATCGATAAAAATAAAGGTCGCCTTTCCCTTCAAAACAAACACTAAAACTAAGCGTCCTCTATTGAACGTCTTCTCAAACAAGCGAACTCAGGTCGATGACAATGCCACAACACCAGCTTTGGCAAACTGAGAAGCGTTCACCTGGACACCATGGATTCAGTATAATGACCCTTATCAGTCTAGGGCATACTTTATTACATGGGATTCACATGGTATCAATTGAATATTACTGATATATTTAGATCATATATTGTAAAAAGTATCATCCTGAAATTGATAATTTCCCGGTAAATGGTAGTATGTTATCAAAAACATTCAGCTCTATGTTCAATAATTACTCATCATCTTATAAAAGACAATGGAGTAGGTTCCTCAAGGAGCCAAAAAGTCGAATAAAGCAAAGTTGAGATGTGCCTTCATTAGATAGAATATGTCATGATTCCATACCATCATTCTTATCTAACTCGAGTTTGAATATACCTGGATTGTCATAGACAATCATTCTTTTAATCCCTACTACATTCAGTTGGATTGTTCTTTACTGCCAACGGCGTACAGAAAATACCAACAGGAGTACAACCCTAGTTGAAAGCAGTAGTTTCCGCTCTTTGAGAAACTTTTATTGATTAAGACAGTTTTATCGGATATAAATCATATTAAAGTATTAAAATGTATGAAAATATTTTTGATTAGATTTAAATAAGTAACAAAAAGAGAGCATATTAATATTCAAACATAACTAGGCACTAAGTGACCCACAAAAAATTCAAAATCAGAATAAATTAATGAAAATTAACAATAATTCACTTTTAAAAAGCAAAAAGTTTTGGGCTATTGGCACTCGTCAGAGTATATATACTACTCTGATCAAAAAGTTTCGACATTTTGCTCATAAGTTTAAAAAAAAAACTCTATTATTCTACCAAATTCAAATTGTCTCTTCAAAGTAGTCCCCCTTGGCCGTGATGCACTTCAGCCCTTTTTTTTCCAGTCGACAAAACACCTCTGGTAGTCTGTTTTCGGGATCGCCCTCATGACCTTCTTCGATTCCACTTTGATCTCTTCTATGCACTGAAGTTTCTAACCCTTCAACTTTTCTTTTAGCTTTCCAAAGAGGAAGAAGTCGCAGGGGGCCAAATAGAGACTGTAGGGGGGTTGAGGGAACATAGAGGTCGAGTGGTCCTGCAGGAACTTCGAGATTTTGAGGGCTGTGTACGCCGGCGCGTTATCGTGGTGGAGGATCCACGACTTGCTCCTCCACAGCTCCGGCCGTTTCTGCCTGATCGCTTCTCTCAATCGCGTCAAAACTCCCAGGTAGGAGTCAGCAGTTATTGTAGAGCCTTGTTGTTGAAATTCATGATGAACGATGCCCTGGTAGTAGAAGAACACCGTCAAAATGACTTTGACTTTGCTGGGAGCCTTCCTCGCTTTCTTTGGTCTCGGCTCATTTTTGAAGCGCCACTCCGATGCCTGTTGGGTGGTTTTCGAATCAAAGCCGTAAATCCATGTTTCGTCTCCAGTAATGACCCTCTTCAGCAATTCGGGGTCGTCGGTTGTCGCTTCGAGATTGAGACTGGCCGTTTCTTTCCGGGCGTTCGTTTGATCAAAAGTCAAATCTTTGGAAACGAGAACGGCGTTGAGTCTTCTCACTCCCAAAATGTCCTTCATTATCGATTGAGTCGACCCGAATGATATCCCGGCTTCTTCGGCGACCTCCCTGACAGTTATTCGTCGGACTTCACGCACCAGTTCCAACACCTTGTCCACTTTTTCAGGCGTGGTTGATGTGTACGGTTTCCCGGAACGCTCGTTGTCGGCGGTCTCTTCCCGGCCCTCCTTGAAGCGCTTGTACCACTCGAAAACTCGTCTTCGGCTCATGACGGCATCCCCGTAGGCTGTTTGCATAATCCAAATAATTTCGGCACCCTTGAATCCGTTTTTCACACAGAACTTGATGCAAATTCGTTGATCCTCCATTTCGGTGACTAACTATATCGAAGCACGGGCAAAATGGCTTCACTTCGAAAAGCCGCTGCTCGCGCTGATGTGGCGCGTGATTTTTAAAAATTGACAGGTCTCCATTCCAAGGGCGACGCTTGCGTTTGCCACAAACCGGGAGAAAATATATTGAGATTTCAGGATTTTATGAGCAAAGTGTCGAAACATTTTGATCAGAGTTGCATAGTGCAAGGTGTACCTCAAAAACCAAAAAACTGGTCATTCAGGCATCTGAAAATTCATGAATGGGTAGTTAAAGCCAGAAGTTCGTGAGAACATAGAGAGCATTTTTTCATATTGTTAAAATATGTTTGAATACGGCAAATAAAATAGTTTGGATACTTACTGAGACTTTCTACTTCAACTAGCTTGACTTATACTTTCCTACTCACGACTTAAGTAAAAGAGGACGACCAACAGTCCTTAACTGGCAATATATATCCATCAGATCTAATATACTCCATGTGTGTGTTTGTGTTGAAAACAATTTAGGAAAATCCTGACCACTAATGTGAGCCTTTTCTTCAGATGGCAGAGCGTCATCTAGTGAAACAGAAATCAACTAATCGTTGATTAAACCTGTTCCCTGATATTTGGTCAACCACCTTTTTTTATATATCAAGAAAATGCCAACCACGAAATCATTTCGAGCTTTTGGTTCTTGTCAGGGGGTTGGCCAAATATCAGGGAACAGGTTAAATCAATGTTTAGTCGATTTCTGTTCCACTAGATGGCGCTCTGTTATCTAAAAAACTCTGTTGTTAGTGGTCAGGATATGCATAATATATATTTTTTAATATCAACACCTGAGACTTTTTGATTTTTGAATTATATTTTTATATGTGTGTGTGTAAAAATAATTATGAAAATAGAAATAAAAGACCACGTTTTGATATTAAAAACAGAAATTGGGCATATCCTAACTATTCACATGAACATTTATATTTCACAGTTAGTTTTTCTTCAGATAACAAGAAATTGTGTTGGGAAAATATCACGGAACAAGTTATATCAACGTTTATTTGTCTTTTGTTCCACTAGATGGCGCTCTGCCATTTAAAATACCCATGTGAAAGGTCAAGTTATTCCATTTCTGTTTTATAACATATATACATATTAAGATGCATTTTTTTCCAATATCTACAGAATATATAAGTTGATGTTCATATATACAGTTAAAACTGTCTATAACGCCCCCTCTTGGGACTCACCAAAATAGGGTGCTATAGAGAGGGAAAGCTATAGACAGGTCACTTTTAATGTAAATTGAATCGCACTACGTATTTAAAATCGGGCGCTATAGAGAGGGAGGCGCTATTTAGAGGGGGCGCTATAGACAGGTTTAACAGGCATAACAGGTCTTATCATTGAAAAGTGATAGAAACTTCAGTAGAGTTATCTGATGAACAAACTGTGTAAAAGAAAAATAAACCAGAAAATCAATTAATAAATCAATAAATGTTGTCTTAGGTTTGATGTTCATTAGTTATTCCAATTAGTAGATTCATTTATTATTTTCAAATGGAAAATAATTATTGTCTGCGACTAATTGATGTGTACATTCATTAAAGGCCAGATGGATTAAAAAGAAGACAAAATCTTCTAAGTATTCTACTTGAACTTTAAGACCAAAGCAACTTGCAGGATAATTGCTGGGATTATTAATTATAGAAAAATGTATTGGAAATGCAATTAATTAATTTTTACAAATCTATGTATATATACAATTTACGCAAATTTGGCCTTAAAAATCTATTGCTTGATTACTCAAGAAGCCTCTGGAACCAAAATATTTTGGGTCTTATAGCTACAGCCTGCACAATGAAGGTTTAGTTTATTTCTGTTCCACTAGATAGCGTTCTGCCATATAAAAGGTTCATGTGAACGTGGTCAGCATATGCCTCTTTTTATTTTAATACCAACACGTTACCTTTTTTATTATTTTATTTTTATTATTTTTCATATATATATATGTGAATATCCCGCCCGTCACGTAGAGGAGGACTTCTGTGCGGGATGAATATTCGTAAATACATAAATAGAAGAACTATTTCCATTCACATCTAAATGTATATATATATATATATATTATATAAAAATATTATTTTATTTTTAAAATCATATTTTCATAGATTCAAATATTCTGCTTAATCGACTGCCAGAGGTCACTCTTCCCCTATAAAACCTCGTTGTTGTTCTATCCCGCTGGCCGGCTCAAAACATTTGTACAACTATGTAAATAATATTTTGTTTTCCTTATTCTACTCGCCTTAAGCCAGACATTACTTTTATTAAATTATGTTTTAATATATATTATAAGCTCAATTAAAGCAATTTCTAATCTTTACTATTTTTATTATTTTACTTTCAAGATTCTTGCCACGACTGCATTACCAATACCATTTAGTCCTAAAAAAGAACCAGCAAATAATTCCATATCTAATCCTCACGATAATAAAAAATCAAGCAGAAAATCAAATCTCATTTGTTTTTATAAAACATATATATATATTTAAAAATCCCTGGAATCCATAAATGAATAAAAATGGAATATGGAATAGTAAGGTATATGTTCTATGTTGACTCTTTCCGAATTAAACGCTGACGAGAGGAAAACACTTATGAACAAAACTTAAGAAAATATATATTTTTTTAATAGACATAGGCAATTTTGTTCCCACTTGGTTATCTCGTGTCTTTAATAAAGGTTGTTGAGAATGAATTACACATTGGTAGAAGAGAACGAAAGATGATAATCACGAAGATCCTTTATTACTTAAAGGTATTTATAAACAATAAGAAGGGACAAGAGATTGAAGAAATTGAACTAGATAAAATTATGTATACATCAGCAGTTCACGTCTATCAGCGGCTTGGTCTATCCAAGAACCGCTAGCTAACTAAACAATCTAAAAAAAACTGCCATATATAAGAAGAGATACATATTAGCATAGATAACATTACAACAATATATAGATCACAATAATATATATCGTAAAATCTCCTAGAATAACTACTTTCAACAAAGATCACTGTGCATCAAATATCTTTCAGAGTTGTTTGAACATGCTAAAAGACACAAATTCCTTAAGTCTTGTCCATGTATGTATATCTATGATATATAGAGTTGGTCTCGAGGACCACGCCATCACCATCTCCTCAGCGGCGAAGTACGCGATCTACGTATTCTTCGTAGATCGCGAAATGCGTGGTGTCGCTGGAGACCCACTGGCGATTCTCCACCAAACTCTGCAGCGCTGGCAGAGGCGCCATATTCATTGTACATAGTGTATATATATAATCCATATTATCTTTTTTGAATAGTAAAGACTGTGCACTTTGTATGTATTGACAAGATGTCAATAAAATTATTTTAATTGTCTATGATATATAGATATATGACAAGCTAGAAATAGACATTAGTATATGTAAAAATGGTACTGCTTTCTATATGTTTGTTTCATAATAGATGAATATCAACTTGTCGCTATGGTAACACAATATAGATATTTATTATTTTAAATTTATTTCTCTTTCTGCCTCTTTATTTATTTTATTTTTCTCTTGCAAGATAAATAAAAAGAAATTGATCACAATTTTTAATTAAAATCTTAGTTTACTTTTTCTACACTAAATTGTAAAAAAAAATAAAACTTTTTTATTAAAACTAGCTTACCTGTCTTCAATTAATTTTAGATTACTTTAGAATTTTGATTAAAATCTAATGAATACAGTTGATTCTCTTGATATATCGGGGTAACAGACGATTCAAAAATCACTTTATTCCAAATTTCAAGGTATATCCGCAAATCACTCAAGAATGAAGATAGACAAAATACTTTTTTTTATTTGGTCACTTTTTTATTTAGACGACCTTGATAGATATTCATGAATATCCGTGGTGGTGGTGTTTTGTCCATTGTTACTCCATGGAAAGGGGGGTGCCATTGCCCCGTTAGTCAGCCACATTTCAGAGTTCCCTGTTCACGGTTACCGTAGAGGCTCGGGGCTTACGACCCCGTACTTCGCCCTACAGAGCAGTCCCTTACTTGTGCTGCTTCTCCAGCCCGCCACGTAGAGGAGGACTTCTGGGCCGTAGAATATCCGTAAATACATGAATAGAAGAAAGATTTCCTTTTACATCAAAATAAATGTGAAACTTATCTATTTTATTTCAACTCTTTCTGCAATTTTGAATGATGACATGATCGATGATTTGATCGTGACAAAGCCACAAATTTGGCAAATTTAGGAACATCCACCTGGAGACCAATGTTTTGGGCTATTTGCCTTCGTAGCCAAGGATTGACTTGTGTTGTTGTTTCCTATCCCCTTGTGTAAAGATTACACGAATTCCATGTGATCTCATGGAATGGGGTGTAGCGGTGCAGCTTTCGTTGATTGACTTGTAATTCATTATATTAAAACGGTAATACTGAAGTCTTCATAATTTTACAAAGGAGGGGTAAATTATCCATTTTTTAATAAAATAATTGTTTATAATAATATTGTTTTTCTTTTGAATAGTAGGTTTAGAAATTAACCCTGTGTGGCTATAGGTTATAGGCATAGTATATTAAATATACTCATGATGTTAAATATTAAGTGATTGATACCTTTTAGCATGTATATCGGGATTCAGACAATAACTCGGAAAGATATTTGATACACAGTGACCTTTATTGAAGACACGCAAACAAAATTGCCTCTGTCTTTTCACATCTTTAAATTTTGTCCACGAGTGTAGCTTAATTAATATACCCTAGTTTAGTTAAAAACCCATCAAATAAAATGTTAAATGTAATTTCTGTAGTCGTTGTAAGTTGCTTACTGTAATATCCTGATCTCTAATGCCTTCCGTCCTTGTCTTTATGGAAACGGATGTGTTTAAAATTAAAGAGGTTTCGTTACTGGCGACCCGAGTAAATAGAAGCTGTCCTAAACTTCTATGGAAACTATAAATTATAGAAAAATACACTAAAATATTGAATTTTTTTCTTGAATAATTCAATATGAATCAATGATAAAGGCAAATGAAAAAGGATTGTAAGCATTTGAAATGTGATACTGTAGGAGAATGGAAAGAATAATATAGTCAACACAGAGAAAGAGAATCAGAAATTAAGAAGTATTGAAAATATTCGGAGATGAGAGAGTCCCTTTGAAAATCACCAGAAATTGAAAACGAAAGAATTGATAATATATATATGTCATAATTTGTATAATTAAAAAATGCCCAAGAGATATAATATTTTTTCGACAAAAGAAGTATGCAAATATGTTAAGCTTGTGTTAAAAATCTGAATATGTAAATTCATCCATCTATAAAAGCGGTACAAAAAATAAAGGTGGCAGACATCGCGGGTGCGCTGTTCGCTTGGCTGGAGCTAATTCTTGGTTGCGCCCTTTCATTTGACCACGACAGCTACGACATATATATATATTGTAGCGAAGAAAACAAGTATTTGTTTATCTTAAGATATGAAAGTATTGTTGATCACATCAGCACAACTAGTCGACAATTATAAAAAAAAACTATATACAGCTAGAGAGAAATATTTATAACCCAGTTTCTTGGAGAACAGAACGCCAAATACCAAAAAAGGCGCAATCGGCAGAATTCGAAACTAAGCTATGGAACATACTACTCGTATATGATGATTCCATAAATACAGAGTAATTTTCTGTTTAGTATATTATCATCTATTAACCCTTTAAGCGCCAGGCAAGACGATGTATCGGTTTGATGTGACTTGATGCTCCTTTTCTCCTTAAAAAAATCTAATGAAAATTAATTAATTGTATTTTAAAGCGTATATTCTGTTGCATTGTGTTTCATATGTTTGTATGAATCATAAAAGCGTTTATTGAAAAATAATAATAATTTAAAGAATAGTTTGATGTCTTTTGAAGGTTAACAATAATCAGGAATGACCTTGAAAACGGCCGGCACCTAAAGGGTTAATTAAATTTAATTATAATAAAATAATAAAAGATAAATAGATTGATGAAGAAATATCGGTAGAATAGAAGAAATGAAAAGAATTATAGAGAAAGGAAGATGAAGAATTGGATAAGAGATATATATTGAGAAAATGGATTGATGGAGACATTTCTATAGAAATAAAATGGAAAGAGCTATAGTAGAATAAAATAAATAGACTTTTTAATATGGATGGCGAATAAGAAATCATGAAGAAATTGAATAGTTTAAAATTAGAAAAGAATGACGCTCTTGAAAAACAAAAGCTGAAAAAGAGCAGATAAACTGAAAATTTATAATTTCAAATAGTAACAGAATTGATAATTTTTAGTAGTATCTAACGGCGTTTATTATTATTCGTTTTATGTTCTCCTGTAGAAGGACAGAGATGCCCGAAAACTTGAGATTGTTTTAATATAAAGAGCAAATAAATTTATCTCCAGAACCCTGTTATATTATTTAATTTAAAGACAATATTTTAGGTATTTCAATATGTAATATAAACCCTCATGATTTTCATTCCAAGAGAATTTATTAGTTTTCAAAACGCTGCTTTGCAACATCTCAAATCTACATTTACGGATTTATTTTTAAACCATATCTTAATACACATTTTTACATGTTTTCTAATAACTATATCAATGTAATATACATTACAAAAACATTATAATAAATTGATAACACACACATAAATATTTAGAATAACTTATTAATATAAATGATTGGATTTTGGAATAAGAAACAAAAGACTCCTTTGCAATTTAATGAGAATTTACAGTAAAATTGTTAATAAATGAAGATGTTTGAATTTAAATGGAATTCTATAAGATGCTACGACTTTCTCTGAATTTATTCAATTCGCAGTGAAATAGATTTCATGTGCTAATTCTGCTTGAATTATGATTTTCTACGTAGGTTTTTGATTTATTATTCCTTTTTATTTATTTTATATTAGACAGGGTTATACATAATTGAAACAATTTAGTGATAAATTTTATTTTTATTTATTAACAGTTGCAAATAAGACATGCAATATCCGATCTGGATAATTGCGCGTGAAGCTATTTCAATAGTTCATACTAGAGTAGGATTCAGAATTGTAAGAGTAAAAATTAATTCTTTTTATTTTATTTATAGCTTTTTTTTTTATGATTGAGAAATAGAACACTAAATATACATACAAATATAACATAAAGTTACATGGGAATAATATTCATGTATCCAAAAAGGCTTCACTTCCTTTATTTATTAATCAGAACAATGCTCTGCTCATCACTATAGTAAAATAACTTACTAATGATAATGAGTGAGCTACATAACCAGTGACAGTATACCAAGGTTGAGTATTTTTCTGAAAACCTGGTGTTGTGGCTCATTTTCAATCATCACTGGTAAATGGGGGTGATGAACAATGCATCGCTCTGAGGCATAACTAAACTTAAAATATTTAATTTAACTAAAGGGATAGGTGCTTCTTTGATCTATATTTATAATTTTTCGTAACATAAGCAGAATGTTGAATATATAATTATAGTTATTTAAAATATATTAGGTAATGATGAAGAGAGAGAGAGGTTGAAAATGATTATTATCGTGAAGAAAGTTGATTTCAAAATTGAGGACATTCAAAATGAGGTATGTTGTATAGAGAGTAGAAACAATATAATATTTAAATTGGTTCAAACTAAGTCACACTATAGTGTAGTTCCTTAAGGTGTTTGAAGATATATTTTCATGAGAAAAGGTCTGCAGCACCTATGAAATTTTATTTTCCCTAGTAGAACAACTTTCTACTCTTTTATGCGATGGGAAATATTTTGAAAGGCGGACTCGTCAGTTGTAAACTGTCCTTGCGACTTTACCGATTCAAATCACCATATCGTTCTAATATGGCATACCATGTCGCAGTATTCTGCTTATGTATCTGGTACTTAAGTAATTCCTGCCCAGAAAACCTCTACGTGGCGGGCGGGAGAAGCAGCATAAGTAAGGGACTGCCCTATAGGGCGAAGTACGGTGTCGTGAGCCCCGAGCCGCTACAGTAACCATGAACAGGGAACTGTGAAATGTGGCTGACTAACGGGGCAATGGCACCCCCCTATCCAATCCATGGATCAAAAAATTCTGATCTGCTCTATGGACAAGACACCACCACCACTTAAGTAATTGAATAGCTTCAAGGATTTTTGCAGGCACATTGTACTGATGAAGCGCTACTACTTGAATGCTTGCCATTTCAAACAAAATAAACATTGTCTTGAATCGTTTCTTCGTTCAACAGTCATATTTAATCGAAATTATCCTTAAAATGTTTAATTGTAAAGAGCCTGGATATCAATTATCTTCAACTATTTTCCAATCACTCCACAATGCTCAGCATACACGCTAAAACATTTACCTATAATTACTTATTAACACTGAGGAAAGCTTATTAGAGGTTAATTGTATAATATTCTCTCATCTTTTAACGTACAAAGACCACATTAACATTCAAAAGATTCAAAAATACAATTTGGAAAAACAGTATATATATCCAGAGAAATGTGGTTAGAATGGATATCATACACGCGGTCTATTACGAAGAAGAAACGGAGCACCTCCTCGGGCTACTCACGCCTGAAGACAAGATTCTTCCCGACAAATTCTTCGACATTATAATCAAACATGTTCCGAACATGAACTCCCCAAATGGCAGGGATCTGTCTAGATTCAAGGCGGCTTTAAGCTCCTGATCCGGACGTGTCCTCGGAGAGGGCTACGTCGATTGTATATATCTCTCGTCATTCCTACCATTATTATTACCTTATAACTCCCTTTGAGTGTAAAGATTGACGAGATGTCAATAGAGTTTTTTAATTGTCAAAAAGAAATCCCACTGTATTTACAAAATCAGTTTACAGAAAGAATTTGTTCAATTCATCATATGTGAGGTTTACAATCTTATTAGCATCCTCTCACAAAAGATAATTATATAAATAAAACTAATTATAATTATGTTTTAATAAAAAACCACATGAACACAAAAATTATCCTAGGTGTTTTCAAACAAACAAAATAAGATATTCAAACAAAGAGGTTTGATCTTTGGAAGTAATCCCATCCCAGTTAAATAGCACATGTATTCTTTCTAAATGTCCCATATCATTAGGTTTATCATTTTTAATAGTAACACTAACACACCTATGAGAGATATACATATAGAAGATGAAGCACAACTAGGGAAAAAGAGCTTCTTTTATACGAGGACGATCTGGCAAGACGCTCTTCTGCGAATGTATACACATGTTTATTCTCCATGCTGAGTAATATTTGATAAACCTGAATTTTCGTACAAATCTATCATCAGCGTAGAGTGATTAACATGTTTGCGGAAGAATATTGCTTGAGGCAAATATTTAAATGTATTTCTTCTGTCCTAAAAGCTTATGTCCATATTTCGCTTAAATACCAACAACAACAACAAAAAGACTTTTATTAGGGCCCATTGCCCTGTATGGATTTGCCATACAACAACAAAATGATACAGTAATTTTTTCTCCTTTTCCCCATCTGCACGTGAGCCTTTGTTTGAAAAGGGATTTATTTACACATCTGTTCTAAAACTTTCCTCACTACCTCTTTTGTGTATGAATCTATTTACAATTGATCTGTAGAAATTATAGAGTTCTATTGCAATATTTTTCTTCTCTGAAATAGTTCTTAGCGTCTTCAGTGGGTTGCTAAATCTCCAGAAGGTGTTTTTAAGAGTTGCTTAAATACCATTCTACCCTTCAGTACAGCACATATCGGCAGAATGATCCAATACAATATTAAAGCTCTAAAGAAGCGGTCTGGTGGACTAAATTGGCAAAACCTCTGGGAGGTTTCACCACTGATTAGCCAAGCCCTTTCAATATTTTGATCCCAGTAAGAACTGTAGAACAATTTGATTCCTTTGTGACAGAAACATTCGCATCTTATAATGCTTTCATTAACATTTGTTAAACTGTTATTAATTGAGAGGAACCTGGGCGAAGCCATTCAGATATTATTGTTGGGATAAATTCCATTTTGATTCATATTTACTCTATTTATTTATTGCTATATGAACACGGATATTTAGAAGAATATTAGATTCGATCTATAAATAAAATAATAGGGACACAGAAAGACTGGGTACAAAAAGAAGGCAGTAGTTGGATCAGCTACAAGAATATCTCCAAATTAAGTGACACCTGAGCTTGCCAGGAGGCAATATCGAGGTAGATAGACAGACAGACAATAAGAAGAGATGTCTATATTATTGGTGCCATGTGACAATTGTCAACCTAATCCTCGCGTGCCTGTCTCCTATCTCGCGACAAAATCTGTCAGCTTCAAACTTTGTTATTAATAGTTCTCTCCCTTCCTAGATTGTATTTCCTTGGAAGATTGATTATTCTTTTAGACGTCGAAATTTCACTTGGAATGTAAAACTGGACACCTGCCCTTCATAGTACATTGATTCATCATTCGGCCATTTTCTATAAACATATATATATATATAGTTATCAATATATAATGTTGATATATAATATATAATGCTTCGTCGTTTATTGAACATTATTGAGATAAGCTTTTATTTGCTTGTAGAGGAATTTTCGGTCATTTGCTTGATCTTGTAATCCATGAGTATGTGATATTGCAGTCCTGGTAGAAATAATAAATTGTTTGAATCATTATTTGCTAGTTTGTTTTAAGTTTTAAGTTTTAATTAAGCTTATAAAATATATAATACATAATCTGAGAAAGTATTGCCCGATTTAAGGCTTAAAAATAAAGAATATGAAATGCTTATTTACATATGTACAAAAGGTTTGAGCCGGTCAACTGGAAACAACAACAATAGGTTTATATATTGAAAGCCGCGACGTCTGTGACGGTTAACTTAACATAGTATTTTATTCTAGAAATTCTGATTTTAAAATGAAATCATATATTTTTATAACATATATCTGTAATTATGAAAAAGGCATCTACTTATCGTGCGCCTGAAAGTTGCTGATGGCTTGCGCCATCTATCGCCATGCGCCATAAATAAACCATCAGCAAAACATTTCTTCATTATGTATAATGGCAAGTTTCCATTCTCATCTCATTTCCAAGTTTCAAAATGATTCAGTTATTGACAAAATGTTGTCATCATTTCATTTATATTGTTATTAAAATGCTAATTATATAAAATAATAATATAATACAATATGATGCGGCTTATGATTGTAGATAGAAATTTAAAAATTATACCGCAAATATTTCTTTTGATCGAAAAATCTAAATTTATTTTAAGGAGAAATATGTCCAGGGTATCCTAGTGGACATGGCATCTGCTCGGTAAGCGGAACACTGTGGGTTCGATTCCCATCCCTGGACACTTTATTTTTTCGTTTATCATTAGTCTTCACAATTCATCCTATCATACTTCATCCCTAAGGTTAGAAATAATCGTTATTTCTCCTTGAAATAAATTTCGATTTTTCGTTCAAAAGAAATATTTGCGGTGTAATTTTAAAATTTCGATATATAAAATAATATTATTCATGTATAAAATTAGGTATTAGGGGAATTAAAAAAGCTTTTTAAAAAGGATTAGATCAGTTACACAAGCAGGTATCTTAATCTTTCATCAGATCAAATATTTTTTTATCGCTATAGCAGGGAGCCTGGTCCATTAATCTTGACATGTTGAAAGATAACATATATCTAGATATTGTAGATGGAGTTTACTGTTTATCAAGGCTTTTTATGTGTGATTGAACACACACATACATGTTTAAAATTTATATATTTGAAGAATATTAATCTCTAAAGTTATTTTTTTTTTTGTAATATTTGTCCCTTAATATACGATATTTCAATATTCTAGTAGATTCTCCGCCTTTACCAAGATGTTAATATAGTGACACCCCCAATATTATTATAATAAACTCATTAAAAAACTTAAGGAAGTGGAAGTCTTCGAAGTCACCGGCTACCTGTTTTTTATTATTTTTTATTTTTTTTATTTGAAGGAGACAGAGACAATTTTGTTCACACTTGGTTATCTCGTGTGTCTTCAACAAAAGTCACTGTGTATCAAATATCTTTTAGAGTTATTGTCTGAATCCCGATATACATGCTAAAAGATACAACTTCCTTAAGTTTTGTCCATGAATGTACTTATTATTCTCAGGTAAAATATGCTAACAATTATATCAAATATTTAATCGTCAAATTTTGGTAGATCGTCTTCATTATGAAGTTTTATCTCGGCCAAGTTAACCATTCAGAACCAAATTTATTTCATAATATAGCAATTTAGCGTTTATAGATTTTTATATCTACCTTTTATTTACGCTCTCATTCATTGTTTACTATCACGTGGTCTTAATCAACCAATCAGCTTTGAGTTCATTAACCAATCAGCAGAAAATGTTTCTTTACATCAGATGTTGCATTGAACTACGGAATTTTCTGAAAACAAGTATTGTATTAAATATTTATATTAAATCTTTGATCGTAAGGATGATTCTAGAAAATTCTCTCTGTTTAATTGTGTGAGGGTGTTTGAAAAATATTTTTGTCCTACTATTTTTGTGTAGTTTTATAAACAGATTGTTTCAAGGTTTCATTTTCAAAATCATATTTATATAATTACGCTAAACATATGAATAATAAGAAAAATTTATAAAAAATCAGGTGTTGATATTAAAATCAAAGAAGCCTATGCTGATCACCTACATGAGAATTTCTAGATCCCAGAACGCCATCTAGTGGAACAAAATAAACTAAACCTTTATTCTGGCCAAATATCATGGAACAAAGCTAAATAAGCGTTTAGTTTATCTTTTCTCTACTAGATTGTTTAGATTCCACTAGATCTAAAATGCCCATGTGAACGGTCAGGATATGCAATTTTTATTGTAAAAATCATATTTATGTTAGGCATTGTAATATTTTTGTTATATAGTGATCTCTAACTTTCGATCTTCTTATTCTGAATGGTAAATATAAGAAATAGTAAGAATTCATATTACTTAGGGACACATTTAAAGTTTAATTATTCTTAAAATTTCTCTTGTCGCATAAAAAATAATGATCAAGTTCAAGATACCTTTAAAAACAATACTTCACGTAAAATATTTAAAATATTCAATAATTTAATACCAAAAATATTTATCGGTAAATAGTTATTTGATTTGAAAATGGTGCTAGTTGCAAAATAATTTATAAAATGCGGAAAAACATTTTTTTTTAAAAGAGTTTAGAAAAGTTGAATCGAGTTGAGAATATAGATTTTATTTGAGGGAAGAGAAGTGCACGTTAATCTAATAATGGTAATGTAGAGGCGTTAAAACAAAAAAAGCGAGAAAAATTTATTTAAAACTTGGAAACAAAATAACAATTTAAAATTCTGTTTCAATTCTATAATCTAATGTTTGTGAGGAAGGAAATATTTATAAACGTGATTCTCCCATTTGAGACTGAATTCTTAGCTCTCAGGGATCCAATAAAATTTGTGAAGAGTCAATGATTGCATATATATTAATTATATTTTAGAATTCCATCTATATCGATAGATTTAAATATAAAGTAATAAAAATCCATCTATATATAGGCAATGAAAAGATGTGTGTCTTAATGTTGTAACACCATGATGGCCGCATTCATGTTTAGAGTAACCAGTAATAAAGAACATCAGTCTTATACAGAGGGGGTCTGCGAAAGGATGGTCTAAACCGTTGGTTTTCGACCGCTACGACCCTGGTTTATTTCCCACATTGAACACTTTTTTTTCTGATAAAAAAATGCTCCAATGGCCCCTGATTCTTGCAAAGATCCAACCCCACCAGCGAGTGCGAGTACCAGACGGGGCTCTGGCACATTTGTAAGTGCAAAGTCGAACTGCTTTTCACATGTGTAGACATGTGGTGCACTTTACAGTAAATGCAGTCGCCTACTTCTACCCACTATGATTATCATGGCCTGTACCACGTGTACTAGGGATAAGCAAAAAAATATGTTTAGAGTCATAGTGGAGAAGGCATAATGACAGCGTGCATTCGACATAGTTATACTGGCCCATCACCTGTAGTGAGGGTATAGAATGCAATTGAAAACACGTCTCGGTCATCTCTTGTTCGCATTCCCTAGACTTTGAACACTCCCCGTTACATTTCTGATGTATCATGGCCCGAGAAGTACTCTTTATTCAAGGCCTTGGAAAAGCTACGTTTCAAAATGTAGCATATTGTCGGGGTATTGTACGACCTACCTACATACAGAAAGTGTTCAGCTGATGCCCACACGCTCTCCTGATTTGTCGCCAATAGAAAACAAATGGTCCATGGTTTCTGGGCGACTGGCTCGTCACCATACGTTAGTTACTACTTTTGATGAGCTGTGGCATCATGTTGATGTTGCACGGGAATCTGTGCCTATATATGTTATATAAAAATAATGAGATTATGATCTTGAGATTTGATATATTTTGGAATATATTAGTATTAGGTCAATGGTATTGGTATGCAGTCGTGGCAAAATTCTTGAAAGTATAATAATAAAAATGGTTTTGATCAGTAATTGTTTCAATTGAGCTAAAGGAATATATAAAAAAACATAATTTGCCAAAGTACTGCCTGGCTTAAGGCGTAAGAATAAAAAAATTATTTACATAATATACAAAGGTTTTAGGCCGGCCATCGGGAAACAACAACAATGAGTTTTTTTTATAAGGGAAGCGTGACCTCTGGCGTTCGATTTAACAGAGTATAGGAATCTATGAAATATATTTTATATAATATAATATTTTAATATAACATATATACCATCCAATATGTTTTTCTCAATGCACAGGCGTATAACTCCTCTTAGTTTTGTCCAATAAATATCATTTTATTTGTATTTCTAACTGATATAGCAACTTTAGAGAGCAACGTAGTGTATATTTGCATCATAAAGATGATTAAAATTAATTGTTTTCTAATTAATGAACCCTCTACCAATATCTACAATAGTAGTCTTTAATGAGATATGCTTATCAACATTTGCACTATTAAAGGCCACTACTGGGTGTCAAAATAGTTACCTTCAATAAGATATTTACTTCATCAATTTCTGCCTCAATAAAAACGACACCTCATTAAAGATAGTCCATTAATAGCTATCTTAATGAGGCACTAATTATTTTAACAATTATATAATCATATTTCTTAATATTTATCACAATTCGATCTAATTATTTTAACAATTATATAATCATATTTCTTAATATTCATTACAATTGGACCTTTTTATAACAAGATCACTTATTTTTGCTAATGAATTAGTTAAAATGACTGATAACTATTTTATATATATTATAACCTAGTGTGGAACATATCTTAGTAGTTGCTATCGTATATGAGTTCGTTGTTGTTATTTATGATTGTATTTTAAAGACAAGGATTTGGGACTTTTTTGACAATAGTTACAAACTTGGCATGGTCGATAAAAGAGCGAAGCCGTAAAGAGAGTTGTTTAGCTATGATAACTATAATATTTATAGTAATTTCTAACCTAGAAAATGAAATTGAGATATATTTTCAGTTTTTTATTAAGTTCTAAGTAGATAGTTCAATGTATATATATATGTGTCGTGTTTTATATGTTGCACATTGAATGTTTTACATAGAAACATAGAAACACCAAGCCTGATATAACTTTAAAATGTCGTTCAATAAAGTATCACCGAGAAGGAAGGGCGCGGCATCCAAGAGAGATCGAATAATAGGTCGTTAACATTGTCAAGCAACTCAGGGAAGATGTAAACATCTCGGCAATTTCAGTTCTTGATTAAACAACAAAGTCTCTCCGCGCGCCCTCTCTCTGATGTCCCTATCAGCATATAAGCTGGGTCTCTTCCGAGCCCAACACGAGGAAGAAGACAAGACAGTACCATTAGGTCGCCATGCTGTCCGATTGACCACCGTCCCAGTAGTCCTATAGTCCACTCTCACCTTCCCGGGTGATACTCCCTGTAAACAGTTTTTTTTTTTTTGTTAAACAGAAAGGTTCGCCCTCTATGACCTCCCTATCAGCATATAATCTGGGTTTCTTCCGAGCGCAACACGAGAAAGAAGACAAGACAGTAGAATTAGGTCGCCATGCTGTCCGATTGACCAACGTCCCAGGGCTTCCATATTCCAATCTAACCTTCCCGGGTGCTGCCCCCTCTAAACTAAGGTAATCGTGTTCCTATGCATGTTATCTTGGTTTGTCTTCTGGATAGTGCGCTCTCACTCTGGCCCGTGACTGTAAGTTGGATGAGGAACCTACTGCGACGATATCAGCTCTACACATTACAGCATATATGTGTGTGGATTACGAGATACAGTCAAGGTGATCGTAGTAAGCACGCACAAAGGAAACAGTAAGAATTAACAAGATGTAGGAGAGGAAGAAGTAAGTCCAGGTTCGGATGAGAAGACGGCTTCAGAGACTAATGATTCTAATGAAAGGATTTAAAAGGTTTATATTAGTTCCCACTCAAAGGAACTGCCACTGAACTCTGTATTTGAGAAATCACGAGTCAGGTTAACGACTTTCTGCAAGGAAGGCGAACAATGCATCCGCCAACATGAACTAGTTAGGCGTGAGTTGATTCTTTGGTGACTTTTCGATAGTTTTTCTGTAATTTTCTCCAGATTTGTATAATCGTATAGAATTAATCACAATGATACGAAGCACTCCAATTAACATATACCCCTACAAGGTATAATTTTGTACTTCTCATATATTTTATCAGCAATTGCCTGCTGCATTTATTATTATTATTATTATTTTAGAATAGTGATAAATACAATGTGTTCATATCGTGTATATATATATATATATTTTTTTTGTGAATTACTCATTTGAAAATTTATCTTGTGATAAAGGAATTCTCAATAAATATTGTTAGTACATTAGTAAAAATTTACGTTTAATAAAGATAAAAAAAGAGAACGAAATAGGTACAAAGGAAAATATGGGAAATCATTCGAAGAGGCGAAATCCCAAGTAATATGATGTCCAACATCAAAATCAGATTTAGTACAGTTAATTTATACCCTGGAAACAAAATTAATATACATTATAATTACTCGGCTTTCCATTTCTGATTTATTTTGTGGAGCTCATTCAACTCTGTTCAATTAACTCGAAGTTCTCTGAAGTATAATTATGTTATTTCTGTGTTATATTGCCAATATGTTATTTGATTTCAAATCTATTAAATTATATTTTACCTGATATATATATACATATTATATATGTAGTATATGAAAATATACATATATATATTAAATATATACACTAATAGAGAGAGAGACAAACTTAAGGAAGCTTTACCTTTTAGCATGTATATTGGGATTCAGATAATAACTCTGAAAGATATTTGATACACAGTGAAGACACACGAGATAATCAAGTGTGAACAAAACAACTTCCACTTCCTTTTGTCCATGAGTATATATATATATATAATTTTCGTGTTTCAAATCGGTTTAATTTCTTATAAATATATTCCGCACTAATATGCTTTTTGTATAAATTATGTCGAAATAGCCTTCTGTTATTTATTTGCTAAATAGCAATGATCGATGCAATTTGTTTCACCCTGGTTCGCTCGAAGTGGCCGTTATATATCTGATGATTATCAAAATTATCATTGAAAAAGTCGAACGTTCAAATTATAAATAAATTTCTCTCTTTTAGAAGAGTTCAATCTTTCGAATAGTGATAAATACAATGTATTCATATCGTGTATATATATATGTGGCAATATGATAATAATGTGGGGAGAGAGAAATAAGGAAACCACAAGTTTGGAAGAGAAATCCCAGACAACCAGCGAGAGAGAGGTAGCGCGAGGGGCTGTCATCGCTGAACGACCGTTCGTGTCGCACACCACCCCCCAACTGTGTCCAAAAATAGTCCTGAGGGTTCCAAGAAAAGCCCCCTCCGGAATGTGGCCAGTGGTTCAAAATGGCCGTAACTTAGTTGCCTTCTATCGACGTCTCTCTCTCGTTGACTGTAGGTTTACTTTATTATTCCTGGAAGATCATATATTATGACATATATGCTGACACACGACCTATCGAGAATCAGATTTATATAAGTTAGAATAAAAGCGGTGAGGGACGATCAAGATATTGTGAAATTGATTTATTTCACCCTGGTTCGCTCGAAGTGGCCGTTATATATCTGATGATTATCAAAATCTTCATTGAAAAAGTTGAACGTTCAAATTATAAATAAATTTCTCTTTTTTAGAAGAGTTCAATCTTTCGAGACACACTCTTTATAAAATTTGATAACACACGACCTATCGATAATCAGATTTATATAAGTTAGAATAAAAGCGGTGAGGGACGATCATGATATTGTGAAATTGATGACAAATTATCCGAGAGGACAAGATTCCAGAGTAAAGTTGGGGAGAGATGGGTGGACTCTAGCTGCGGGGGATGACCCATGTGTGAGCTGACAGGCGCGAAAAACGGATTCCAATGTGGGAGAGGTCAGACAGTTCTGGTGATATCGGCGATGGAAAAAGGCGCAGCAAGTTGCCTCCAGACGTGTGGATGATCCTGCAAGACGGTGCCAGGAGAGCCTGACATCGGAGCGGCCTACAAGACCGTGTAGCCCAGGCTGGACGTGTACAGTATGAAGCGGGACACAAGAGATGACATCCATGGCTCAAAGAATCCTTCTGACGGGTAAGTTGAAGCCAAGTCCCACTATTTGTACTCCTTCTGTTCAGTGCGGCGTATAATAAAGCGCTAACATTTGCTACATACGAACTCACGTAGGTTATCTTTGTGCCATCCTGATCACACAAAAAAACCCAAACAGCGTCTGGGTACGACGTAACAATATTTTGAGTGAAGAGATGAAAATTGTCTCCTCCTTCATTGCCTTCTAATACTGAGGTTTAGCCAGTTGATATCTCCATATCTCTATAAGTGTAAAACATAGAATCTTGCTAATCTTTTACTTCATATTGAATCCCATTATGTTCGATATTCATGATGATCGTTCCCCGCATTTTGTTTTCGCTATTTATAAATAAGGAGTATTGCAATAAGTATTCCTGATTTACAAGTGGAACTCCGCCTTTGCCGGTCCCAAGCCCGGATGAAAAAGGAGGAGGGGGAGCAGTAACAAGCTCACTAAAAAACCTGGGCTCAGCTGGCCCGGCTGATAGTACCCTGTGAGGGCTCCTGATCCAGGTATACAGAATGAGCAGCGTTTGTACTCCATGTTAAGAGCGGCTGTACATGGCGTCTGTTCCTCATGTCAGAGATGGCCATTTCTTTTGGAGCTAAGTTGGCCTGCCACTGAGTAGTGCTCCCAGTCTTAATGACAAAGGCAGACGCATTCTACTTCACCCAGTCATGATGGTTGTCAAGTCTCAAGCTTTACAGGCTTGATACCTTAATATGATTGAGTGGAGATAAGAAAGAAGAGGAAGAAGACAAGTTGTGTTTATACCTTGCAAGTATTTTAAGAACATTCAATGTTTACTAATATTGACCTATTTTTTCAACGGAAGAAGCCAAAATATTTATTTTATAATTTTAGTGGAGTTTTAATATAGATTTTTTTCTTTTTTTTCAATTTCTTTTTTTATTATTATTATTATATACTATTTATCAATCATATTCTATACATAAACCATAGAGCTATGAATATCCAATTTTTTAATTTCGAACCTTTAGATATTATAATATTTTTAATATAGAGATTTATAAGGAAATTTTATATTATAAATATTTTATATTGGCTTTATATTTTTAAAGCCAAAGCATGATACACCTTGAAATAGAAGTTCTTGATTTAAAAATTAATATTAGATTTGGGAAAGATATCCGAGAAAGAATTTGAATTCGATGTATTTCAATTTTCTATAAAATTCTAAAGTGATTTTGAACATCATCATAAAAATTGATAATATTTTCTATCTATTTATCCGTTTTTATTCACAATAAACATAGACTATTTGCGAAAAACAAAACAAAAATGCCAACAGGTCATATATTTTCTTATAATAACATTCTATAGACGGGCTTAATTGGCGAGTTTATTTTTAAATTAGGAAATCGTGTTATACTTTGAAAAACTAAATTTCTATTTTCAAAGTAAATAATTAAATAAATTGGATTATTTAGCGATTATATATAATGAACCCCGCCTAAAGACTTCTACTCAAAATAATAATAGCTGATATTTTATTGTTTGACGGCACAAATTAGTTTTAGGGCACCTTCTTTCATTAGACGCGATAGAATAAAAAGTCTCCAATTACAGAAGATGTTGCTGCAGGCAAAAGCTTTCTGATTAGAGCTTCAGTTAAGTATAATTGCCCGGGGTATAGAGCCCAATCTAACAGAGGAAATAACATATTAAAACAGAAGCGACGAATATGAACACATAGCTAATGATTTTTATTAGTTATCAGTGTTTATTTCGAATATATCAATTTGATATAATTATACAATTTATTAGTTAATAGCATTAATCATATCATATATCTATTATGTCAAATTAAATGTTAGTAGTTGGCCTCATTCTTTTCTCTAGGAACTCACTAATTTTATATATGTAATATTATATAAATCTCCGGAGATTTGGTTTGTATGAAAATGATGCTCACTTCCAACTTTTTCTGACCTGCACAAATCTCTAGATGATATTGGGTGATGGGAGACTGAGAGATTGTTGATGTAGTGTCAGTATTGAATTAATGACCTTCCTTACGTCGTTGGCAGAGCAGTAGAGATTATGAACAAGACACCACCACCAGAGCAGTAGAGAACAAAACAATAGAAATAGGTCCAGGAGGATGTTTCGAGAGTTTTCCAAGTCACTATAGCTGTTGTATTTCAAATAGAATATCGACTCTCACCCTCTATCTACCACAGTCATAGAATTATGCTATAATCTTGAAATCTATATATGTACATGTTGTAACCCAGAGTAAACCGACGTGTGAATAAACTTGCAGTCGTGGATGTGGTGCGAAGGTGGTAAGGTTCTCCCACACGTGGACAGCAAGAAGCAGAGGCAGGGCTAGATGTTAGCACCGAGCGGGTCGGAGACAGCCCACGGGACAGAGGTGGAGACCATGATACAAACCTGGATGCCTAACACCGAGACAAGGAGAGAGAGCCAGAAAGGACTGTGTAAATTGACACATTGTATCACACTCTCAGCTGACACTGTTGTGTTTACTTCGGGGCGCGGTCGTCTATAAAAACTTCGGAAGGGGGCATATCATGGGCGTAGGCTATGCATGTCCTTTGACTCTGCCTCCTAGATGTCTACACCACTCTTTACTGTTTTTTTTTTTTGACGTCATCATTTCGAATTCCAATACAAATAATATGATGCAGGTTATATTAGTAAAGTTATAGTATATTATACAAAACATGGGGGTGGTAACAATAGGAGCGGTGTATATTTTAATAGCAGGGTATGATCTTATAAATTATTGACTCTAACTTAACTAATTAGAAGATATGTGAAATATACTAGCAGTGTAATTATATCACTATTTATAAAATATACTACATACATATTTGTCGATGTCTTAGCTATCTTCGCCTCCGCCAAGGCGTGCATGTAGAATTTCTTCTTTAGCTCAGAACTGAGAAGATTTCAAGAAAATCCTTTCCCTGTCTGGAGAAGATCTATCTCAAGGTGGATAAGCCTCCCAGACTGAAGATGTAAATATGCAAATATATGTGCTTAATATCATTTTTTAGTCTTTCTATATTTTTCTTTTTAATCATTAATTTGTTTTACCTGACTATTTTTCCATAAAAATATTCATATCATCTCTATATGAGCTATTGAATTTCAAACAATGAGATTAAAATAAAACATAAACATCTGCCGGGTAAGCGGAACACTGTGGGTTCGATTCCCATCCCTGGACACTTTTATTGTTCCGTTCATTATTACTCTTCACAATTCATCCTTTTATTCTTTATCCCTAAGGATAGTCTAAATAGTCCTTAAAATAAATTACGATTTTTCGTTCAGAAGAAACATTTGCGGTAAAACTTGTTAAACGTCGTTTTATAAATATAATTCATGTACCCTTTTAAAAAATGCTTTTTCTTATAATTATTGTTTTAAAGAAGCATATATAATAATCGTGTCGAATAGATTACGGTATTCAGAAAAAGAGTTATATGAACAAAATAATAAATTTCCGCGATTTCTAACAAAATGGCGACCAACTGCGATCGTCTTCCGTAAAAAAGAAACGAGTGGAGGTGACAGAAGATAATTTAATGAGTGACATCAGCAACTAGGTCTGCACTTCTTTGCTGCTAAGCTCGTCACTTTCTCCACGACATCTCTGCCCAAGCTCATTATGTCGAATTATAACATACGACGGTGAGGGAATTATTTCACAAGTTTTCTTCATACCATTTCTCTTACACCTATCTATTGATATTTTTCATCATCAACCTTCTATGTAATATCTTCTAATATTTATAGTTAATATGTTTTAAAACTAATTGTTGGTAAATAATTTTATTAATTCCATTATTCAAAATATTATTAATTATTTGGATATATTTATAATGTGATTCGGTTATGTGCACTTGTTTGGGCTTTTTTTTTAATGTATCCTTAATTATTAGAGAGGGAGGAATCCTACAGATTATGTTTTAATTATCATAGGTTTGCGTATTTCGACAAATCACAAAAAAAAAGCATAAAACGTCGCAACTCCTTATTTACTTGATTGAAGGAGGCTTTCGAAGAAGCCCTTCTTCAGATATCTAAATCGTTTTATAAGAAATGAAATCATTAGAGCACAAATGTTCATTTCATACATAAAACAAACGTCTACTGTCCTTACTGCGATGAAATCATATTTGGAAGGCTTGGCTCATCAGTGATGAACCCTCCTAACGGTTTGGCCAATTTAATCTACCAGACTGCTTATTATAGTTCTAATACTGTATTGAACAATTCTGTTTATATATGCTACAATGAAAGGTGGAATCTGTGGTGTATTTAGGTTGATTTAAAAGTAGAAATATATTCTAGGCTTTATTTATTTAAATGGCTTTTATTATATTACACCGTATTAGATGCAAGCTTTAGAATTACAAGTTAACAATCGAATTATTTGATGATAAATTATATGTTATGATATCCTTATATCTATAAAAATGAAATCCAAAATCGATGTTTGTTATCGCGTTTCGCAAAATCTACAGAATAAATCATTATGAAATTTCGCATGTAGGTAGCTAAAGATTTCGTTTAACATATAGGCTATTCAAAAAACTAAAAAGGTTAATGTGCTTTTTTTAAATAATATAAAACAAAAAAGCGTTAGTTCCAGCCTTTTACCGCTTGGGCGCAGCACTGGTCGCGACGATAAATGAATTTGATTGGTTAATAATTAACACGTGGTTTGTTTACACGATGAATGTTAGTTTGTTCACATTATGAATGTTTTTAAAAGGTAAGATTATCCAATCGCCGTGAAACTTTAGGAAGTTATTTACTATACTACTGGGAAGGTTTCTGGTTTGAATTTGGTTTGAAATAAATATTCTTTGCAATTTTATTTGCAAATTTTTTACTTTCACTCGCAAGCAGCGCCTCTAGCGGCATCAGGTGAAATTATAATTATAAATTGTAACAATTTTAAAATGTGTTCCATGTATAATAAATTTAATTTGAGAATTTAGTAATATAATATTCCAATGACGTAAAAAAAACTTGGAATTTTAATATTAATATATATTTAAAGAAAATTTTGTAACGTTTTTGTGTTAAATGTTAAAATATATTTTACATTGTTAATTTAATTTGTTGTTGTTTTATAATAGTGAAGATGCAAATTACTTTGTTGCTGTTGTTTATTATCGTTTGTTTATATAAAAAACTTACATTGTATGTGATGATGATAACAAAAATGAATTTTTAAATTAATATATATAATTCATTGAGAAAAAAAAGAAATAATTAATTATCAAATTCACAAAAGTGACAATATCTTATTTAAAATATAATAAATGTTTTCAAAATAGTATGTGTTTCAAAATTATATTTAAACGCGTATAACAATTATTATATTTATATACGTTTATAAATCAATATATAGGTGGATTGGATGTTTTCTAGAATCGTTTTAACAAATGTTCGTTAGGCAAACTTTTACTCAGAAAAAAACCGGGCGAAGCCGGGTACATTCGCTAAATACAGTTATTTACAAATCTTCGTTTATGGCAAGATACTATTCCTTCAACTTCAAATTACCGAGTGGACCAATTAATACTGCATTTTTTTCAACTTATCGAGTATTTTTTCAAGAGACCGGGAAAAATTTCAAATTATCGAGAGTATGACAAATATAGATTCAGTAGGGATTGGATGTTTGCTAGAATCGTTTTAACAAATGTTTGTTAGGCAAACTTTTACTCGGGTAAAAATCAGGCGAAACCGGAAACATATATATATGTTTGTCGGCTATGCACGCCCTCAATATGTAACTAATCTCGCTGAAATTCGAAAAGGACAGAGTTAAATCTGGAAGAGTTTTTTGTCGCACTTTAACCAAGAAAAATTATAGTACTGAGCAACAATATTTTTTTAGTCAGAAATGATAATGACAATATTGCAGTATCATGCTTGATTGACATAAACAAAATTCTTTAGGGGAATGTTCACTAAAGCAGTCCACGAGCGGAGCCAGATAATAATTTATAGTAGGCAGGAACAAAATTCTACCGCGAAACATTCACTCGAGCAGAAGGCACACGAAGCCAGGTCATCTCTACATATAAAATATCGTTTCTCGGCCTTTTGGCTAAGATCATGTAGTATATCTCTAGATATTTTCATTTATATATATCTTATTAAAATTATATTCAGTAGAGAGAGTGGATATGTTTCTCGAAAAATATATTTTATATATTATATAAATATATAATGTAACGAGTATTATTATCATAATATTCTGTGTGTTCCGGAATATTACTATCAATAATATTCGTTAGGCAAACTTTCACTCGGATAAAACCCGGGCGAAGCCGGGTACACATTCGCTAGTATACAATATATCGCAGAATCTGTGGATTTAATAATTTTATTATATTAATATATTATATACAATATTATATTATATAATTAAAATATAAATATACGACCATTCTGTTTATATATGCTACAATGAAAGATGGAATCTTAGAAATTATATTCTACCCGTAACTACCCGTGGAAGGACGTCTTGTCTGAAAAGATTGAACGATCGTTTTATTATATAAGGAAGATCTTTTCCAATCTATGTTCCTTATTCCATAATGAATAAGAGGTAAGCGAATGTATGAAATTTCATTGTAACATATATAAGCAGAATCATCCAATTTATTTATTTATTTAACAGTTGGGAGAGACACGCCATATCCACAATTAGGATAATTGCGTGTATATCTTAAATTATATACAATTAACACAATTGAACATTAGGAATCATGAAAATTAAACGTTTGATATCAAATTTTGCATATAGCAATTAGAAATATTAGCTTGAAATATGTACAGTCAACACTTTCGCCTTGAAATATACATCCTGCAGAATCTATTAAACTTAAAATATTGGTCTTTATTGCAAGCAGCTTGTTTTGTATTGAAACTATAAAAAGCAGTCTGGTAGAATTGGCAAAACCGTTAGGAGAGTTCATTTCTGATGAGCAGAGCCTTTCAAATATATTTTCATCGCTGTAAGGACAGTAGATGTCTGTTTTATGTATTAAAGAAACATTCATATATTCAATACACTATAATAGTTTCCAATTTTGATAACAGATGGCACGCTAATGCATCATAATATGTATTAGGTTTAACAAAATTCAATATAAATATTCTAACAATTTTTCATTTATATATATAATCCTTTAAACCTCTATTGTCTACTTTCTAGCTATATTTGATGGATATCAATAGAAATATCTCGGGGAATATAAGAAAATATCTTGGAATATAAGGATACATTTTATTTTGTCAAAGGGTGATTCAATAAAAATATTTCACAAAAGTGGATTTAGGAATCGAGAGAGATTATAGAAGGGGATTAGAGGAAAACGGGAACTCTAACATATTGTATGGCTGAAGGCAATCTTATAGACCTGATATTGCTTTCATTTTGATATGAAACTATTCATTTATTTTTCAATGCGCGCGAGGAAAATGACCTCATTTTGTTAGTGTTGTACTTGAATGAACATTTGCACATCCACACAATATTGCTTTAACCAATTTTCATTAAATGAGATTTTAAACTATTTGCACACTAAATCTTTTTTGAAAAAAAATAATTTCTTATGAAAATTCGAAACTATTATAGACGCGTATGATTCTTTTACAAATTAAACAGTTTTTACTGCCCTTACTGCAATGAAAATTTTAATGGGAGGGCCTGGTTCACCACTGATGATTGGAAGATTGCTTCCTTACGACTACACGGAGAGGCATAATGAAGTGGTGAGATGCGTCCACTTCAACTTGGCTAGAAAATATAATTTCACAGAGAAAAAGAAGATAAAGCTACACAAAATAACGACTAAGATTGAAAATACATACGCCAAGATAATAACGGACCTGCCAATGATAAGCGATATCAATATCAGAGCTAACAAACCTGATATAATAGTATATGACAAAATAAAAAAAACATAACAATCATAGAGATAGGCGTTACCTCCCAAGACAATAGCCAAACTACGGAGCTTACAAAGAAAAGAAAATACCAGCTACTGGCGAGGGAAATGGCCCAAACTGAAAAAATGCCCGTAAAAGTAGTGCCGATAGTCTTAACATGGGATGGAATAGTAACCAAATATAACAAACAATACAGGAAGGAATTAAACATAAGAAAAAGGGACTTTGCATATATTCAATCCCTGGTGCTAAAAAAGACGATGGAAATTATCTCAACAGAAAAAAAGAATAATCCTCACGATAAGTTACAGAGAAATAAAGAAATGGAAGCAATGGATAGATTGTTGGAACGATGTAGGGAGCTGGCATGTGATGACGAGGAAGGTGGAACACCGGACATGGAGCACAGGGATACGACGACCATAGAAGAGATCCAGGAGAACGACCTAGAGCAGATGACAGGAGATCTGACAGACAAGAATGGATCAAGGCCAGGGGACCATCTTATCGAGGAGCCACTAGGAGAGGCCATAGAAAGACTGCTGGAGAGCTGCAAGACATCAGGGGACCATAACGGCAAGGGCCACAGCACTGACCAGGAGTCAAGATAGCAAATATCTTTGTTTACTTTTACTGTTGTCATTTATTGAAGTTGTAAATAAAACCTTTTTCACCAACCACCTCTCAATAGGCCAAATACTCCGGAACCCCATCACCAGATCCAATATCAAGAAACGTCCCGACCAGCAACCATATGCCATTTATTCCATAGGTTGCCAAGATTGCAACGCAACATATGTGGGTGAGACTGGCCGCTTCATTTATAACAGAATTTCCGAGCATAACAGAAATTTAATAAACAAAGATCCCAAATCTTTGATCTTTCAGCACACCTCAAAAACCGGCCATGCCTTTAACCTTTCCGACCCAACCTGTCATTACCATAACATCAAATCCAAATATCAAAGATTATTAATAGAATCCTTCGTCTCTCATGATTTAAACAGCATTAACAGGCGTATAGAACTACCATCTCAGTACCATTCATTCAGGAAAAAACAGCCCAGCCCTTCCTTTTCACCAGATCCTTCCTCATCTTCCCCAGTTTGACCTTCACACCCATAGCCCCATATGCCATGTTTTGTTTGTATGTAGATAGAATTTTACTTGCGTCTAATTTTTTCGAATATGTAGATGTCCTGCAGTTTGGTGAAATTTATATATTATTTTATGTAAATGTTTATATTTATTTTTATTTTTGTTTTCTATTTTCGTTAGGTGTATGTAAATAATATTGTACATCTATATATACTCTTTCTCTCAGCTTATAGCTTGGCCTGTGGAAGGATTGATAAGATCCGAAAGCTTGCATAAAATTTCACGTATAAAGAAACGTATTGCTATCGTTTATTTTTATTTCAAATAAAAATATGTAAATAGACTGACCATTCGCTACACTTTTTAGAGAAAAACTTATAACCTATTTGAAAAATAAATTATTATTATTATTATTATCGTTTAATATCCTTTACATTCTCGAATTCACAAATTATCTTGATAATGGAATAATGAGACAATTTGTTCGTTGAATTCTGAGATTCGTCTTTCTATCTGAACTCTATATTACGTCAAAGGTTCATCCTGATAGTTCCAATAAATATAGCGAGAAGAGATTTTGGAACAAACTGAATATGCAAATAGCATGTTGTAAGACTAATTAAGATATTTCGGAACTGAAATGGTGCTGAAAAATCGCCCACAGAATCCATAAAGCATAACATGCATTTCTACTTTTATGTAAATATTTAGATTGATTTTTGGGTGTATTTGGTTGAGTACGTAATCAAAGTCGCTGCTTTCTACCAATTCAAAAATCTGAAATCGATCCTATAAAGAAACTCTTTCTAGCAAAATCCGAGAATAGTTTCATTCTCTTAATTGTGCAAAATCTTCTAAGTTATAGAAAGAAAGACTATATAATGTATTATTTAAATAAAAGGATGATGATAAACTTTTAAAATGAAAGGAAAATTAAGCTCATTGTTATACTCCTGATTATTATATTTCTCTTCTGAAAGTCGGAATTCTTTAAAAATTAAAAGATAGATTGAAATATTGGATTGTCCTGAGTTTTCAGTGGGAAATCCTTTCAGAGATTATGTAAATTTATTATACTAGTTGGCCTCATGCCTCTTCTTTGATATAATCGCTACAATGGCCATTCAAAGTTTTGTGAATCATTTCGTTTTTAATTCATGTTTAATTCAATGAAAATTGGGGAAACCCAACAATTAAAATCAACAAACGATAAAGTAAGTGGCCTCATAAATTACAAAAAAGCTTCAAAATATGAGATTTAAATATTCTGTAAAAATTAAATTGGGTCAACGATTATATATCTAACTTTTCACTTAATTTAAAATAAAATACGCTAATGGACAAAACTTAAGAAAGTGTTAAGTCTTTGATGTCGACGGTGGTCTGTTTTTATAAGGATATAGAGGAAATTTTGTTTATACATAATTATCTCGTGGGACTTCAGTAAAGGTCAATGTAATATTTTTCAGAGTTATTGTCAGAATCCCGATATACATGCTGTAAGGTAAAACTTTCTTTAGTTTTGTCCATGAGTATATATTTTTTTCTTATATTTATATATATTTGTTTTCCATAGATATTTATATATATTTGAACGTTTTTATCTTTCTTTCTGTGTTAATTGAATAGGGCAGGCCGGCGTAGGCTGCTGATGTACATATAATTCTATCTCTTTGTCCTTCTTTTATAGTTTTATACCTTTAGGTAATAAAGGTGCTTTCTCTTTTTCTACGAATCTATCATTTTTCCCAACACTATTTCACAATTTTTTTTTGCTTATCCCTAGTACACATGGTACAGGCCATGATAATCATGGTGGGTAGAAGTAGGCGACTGCTTTTACTGTAAGTGCACCACATGTATACCCATATGAAAATCAGTTCGACTTTGCACTTACAAATGTGCCAGAGCCCCGTACTATTTCACAAATAAAATATAATAGTACTCAAGAATGATTTGACATTTTTAACGAATTATAAAAATATATATTCAGTTTAATTCTCTTTACAATCAAATAGGGAAATTAAAATCTTTTCCCCCTTATTAAGAATCAAATGTTTACGATGCACTAAGAAACGTTCAGTTTATTTAAATCACCTTACTTAGCTTTTCTCTTCTAGAAGTTAAAATTATATTAGGTGTAAAAGATATTAGAGCATGTTTTAAATAAAATGCTCTTATGGAAATTGAATTATTTTTTAAGTTTTCCAGCTTCCTTCTTAGACATTCTGGGAAAAATATTTCAGAAATGTATTTCCACGAATTATAGATATTGTCTTAATATATTCAGAGTTTGACAGAATTTAATTATAATAGGGAACCTGAAGTTTATGATTCTAACAGGATTATCACACAAATTTGCTTTTAGCGCTTTCCAAAAAGGACTTTCTTTTACCAATATTTTAGAAAATAAAATGATAATTTTTCACTAGATCTTTTATATTTGAAAGCAGTTTGAATTATATTACGTCGCTAGTGTATTATAGCTCTTTTCAAATCATTTTAAAATGAGTTGTCTTGCGTAAATAACTTTACGAAAAAAAAATATTTTATTATTTGATGAATATAAATATACATTATTATAAGATACCTTTCCCTGGAGGCCTGATTTTTTTACTAAATATTGATAAAAGGGGTTGTTTTTTTAATTGATTACATCATTATAATCCTTCTTCATTATTACTATGTATTATGTCTAAAACTACCTTACCACTTCACCACAGTTAAAACATCACATAATCAACAACAAGTCTCCAAGAATAAGTAACTTCTTTTATTACCAATACTTCGAGTTTTCAGGTATAACGACCCTTCAACAAGAATATCGAACATTTATTTCAAATTTTATTATTGTTGCATTCTTCCATTAATTTGTTTACATATTGAATATTACAACAACAACAACAACAACAACAAAAGCCTTTATTGAGGACCTCTCGTCCTATAAAGGATTCGCCAGTTTACAGAGTAATTGAAGAGAAGAGAACTAAGAATACAGAGAGAAACCTATATGTAGTAGGTATATTATAGTATTTTCTACACTGTGACTATATGCAGCAACAAGCCTTTTACTGGAATCAAAGTCCCATACAGGATTCGTCATTCTAATCCTGACAAAGATTATTTACATATAATTATTTACATCAATTAGATTATGTATATAGCTTTCCCTTCTACATATTGAATATTATAAACATAGCCAAAAAACTATATATACAAGATTTTCAGGGGTTTTCTTAATGAACATTGTTAAGCATCTCTAGGTAAATAGGAATTCGATTAATAGGTAAATGAAGAGCAATAAAAGTAAATAAACCCGTCCAATATTTGTGACAGTTGGTCCCACAGCAGAGACAGATCGCCCTAGTCTTCCATCAAGTGCTGGAGGCAAAAAGCAGTCACATACATTCGAATCATTTTATTTCATTTATTTATAATTATACTATTATTTATGAAAATTTCATATTTTTATAGACGCGTATGATTCTTTAGAAAAAGACTCAATTTGATGTTTGCGGAAGAACGATTGCTGGAAACATATAATATATATTTATAATTGTATGTAATTCTGCTGTCCTCAAAGCTAATGTCCATAGTTCATCTGATGAGCCAGGCTCCCATAAATTTTTACATTGCAGTAAGGGCAGTAGAAATTGTTCAATTTTTAAAAGAATCATACGCGTCTATAATAGTTTCGAATTTTCATAACAGATGGCGCGCTAATGCATCATAGTATTATTTATAAAATCGATAAAATACTTAACCTTTTTTTACCTTCAATGATGCCTTATGTCTCAATATTTATTTTACTTATTGATGTGCTATCTCTTATCCAAATGCTGATTGTCAAGGAGGTCCATCTTCATCGATTCTAGCGCATTTCATCCGTAATGACCGTTGACCACATCCTTCTTCGTCTTCCTCTCTTTCTCTATTTCAATAGGGTAACTGCATTGCTAGAACTTATTGATACTAAATTTATTGAGAGAATCTTCTGATAATGAAACTAAGAATTATTTAACTGGGTATATATATTATTCTAATACAAACAGTAAACTTCATATATCCTGAAAGTTACTTGCACTCGTTGGTGGGGTTGAACTTTTGCAAGAATCGGGAACCATTGAAGTATTTTTTTAACCAAATCAGAAAAAAAGTGCCCAATGCGGGAATCGAACCCGGATCGTAGTAGTCGAAAACCAATGGTTTAGACCATCCTTCCACCGACCCCAATAGAATCTATTTGAAAAACACTAATGACAAGCGCTAATTATATTTTATTGTACCATATATATTGTATAAGACGAATGTTTCGTTCAGAAAATGAGTTTATAATAACAGCGCCTGTGCCTAGTTTCACTTCAATCACAATCACAACAATCTTCATTTCAAAAAAGACTAAGGAACAAAGTAATCAGAACAGAAAGACATATCTTGACCGTTTACAAAGAATTTGACAAGACGTTATGAATGTTAAAATTTGATACATATAACTTTACTGACAATGAGTTTCTTTTCAATAATATCATCAAATATTATCTCTACAGACCTTACTGCAATGATATAAGTTATTGAATGAGAGGACCTGACTCACCAGTAATGAACCCTTTCAGCGGTTTCGCAGAATTAATGTATCTATACATTTATAACGCCTTTGGTAAAAAATGCTTTCATTTATTTTTTCCTGAAGTGGACAAAGAATTCCGTCGAAAGTTTGATAAAATAAAAATAACATTACTAGCTGAAGTGTCTCTTAATTTTAAGAACAAATACCTTTTGTATTTTAAACCTTTCTTTAGATATTCACACAAATTCATTAATATCTTGTTGTTTGGAGTATTGAGGTACTGAACATTTCACGTTCTCAAAATATCAGATTATTCCGAATTTGCATAAAGGTAGCCAAATCGTTCCTTGAAAAGGACGACAGAGAGTCTTCGAAACGATAGAAATAGTAAAAAAAGGTTCATGAAACTAATTTACAAATCGAAAAACCTGAAAAATTGAGTTTTCCAAATACCTTTTTGTTAAATTCAAAATATCTCATGAATCCTCTGGGATATCACTAAATCAAAGCCCTTCCGAGTACTAACAAGAGAAAGAGCCATTATTCTGAAACTCTCGTCTCAAGGTTGATGTTTGAAATGTGACAAAGCTGGTATTTTGTCACCAACTAGAATCTGTCAGCTTGCGAAGACTATCAATAAATAGCTCAAAGAGTTTTACATCAAGTTTAATGGGAGAAGTGACCATTATTTTCATAGATAAACTATTTATTGCCTCAGTGTGGCAGGCAGGTGACCCTGGGCTGGACAGTATATCTAAAGTCTTGTACTCCTAGTTGAGACACTGTGGCATGAAGGCTGTCCTACTAAGCCCAGCTAAATGTTAACAGGCAAGGAGATAAAGTCCGTATTCCTACATTTTTCTTCAAATATTCCCCTCAGTAAATGCAACCAATTACTCCTTTAAAGAGATAAACACCATTACTAGATATAGTGCCCATTTTACTTTAGATATAAGGAAAACAATTCACCTTGATTATAATATATCATAGAGTGTATAGATATTAGTTTAGAGAGACACATATAGAAGATTTTCCATTTCAAACATTCCTCTTACTTCGTATAACTAAATACTCGCTACAAAAATATATTATCGTTCTTCTCAATATCATTATAGGATTTTGCACTTGATATTTTATATATATTAATAAACACGTGTATTGGTGTCTATGTATATTCTATTATATTAGAGCCTTGAAGAAAAGCCATTTTTTGGCTTGAAAAAAAGCCCTTCAGAATTATATATATTAATAAACACATGTGTGTATTGCTGTCTATATATATATATATTTAATTGTATTAAAGACTTCGACTTGAAATCTCGCCCAGTTTTAAGGTAATGAAGAAAACGGATCGTTAAAGTTTGAATATTCGAGTTTTTTTGTACTATATATTGTATTATTGTATTATATATTGCGCATCATAAAAATTATAATAATATATATTTATTGCTATATCTTTATTCTATTTATATTGTAGACTCTGAAGTTTCTCACATTTCCAAACTAAATAAAAGAGCTTCTAAGCAAATTACTAAAATGGAATTCAAGTTGGGTGTTTAAGCGAACAAAAAATAGAGGCAATAATCGAACTCATCAGATTTAGCTTAAACGGCTTTACGTGCCTCGGACTGAGACATTTTCATGGGAAATTTATTTCTTCTTTTTTATTACCGACATTCTTCCAGTTTACTAGAGCTAAAGATTGAGAGGGGTCACAGTAAGTTTCTTTTTTTCAGATGGAACACTCTGTATTTTCACACTCAATCGTTCAAAGATTTCTTTAAATTTAATTGATTACAGAAAAGAAAATCGACAAATTGGCATCTCTCTCTCTCTCTCTCTCTCTCTATTCAAATAACTTACAAAGTATTTACAAAACCAATTCGATGGTCTCAGGTTGTGGAACTCTCCAAGTTGGTAAAAGAAGTGCCCAAGACATCCTTCATCCTTACATAAATTCTCTTAGTCACACACTCATACACAAAAACCTTTATCAGAAATCAAGCCCCATACAGTATTCTCCCAGTATAGCAATGGTTCTAATTGAACATAAATCAAGTACTATATATAATTCAGTATTAACATGAACCTAAAAAAAACTATTTACACGTGTTTCTCAACTTTCTCGCCTTCTCACAAAATGTGTATAAATCTATTGTGTCTACTTTTCACTGTTTCTAACAGCAGGACATAGAGTGATAAATTATTAGCGCTCGTATTATTAAAAAGTAATTTCATTTCTTCATACAGATGATTGCAGGTAAATATATAGTGAGTTAGTTCTGACTCAAAATTATCCCTGCACAATACATATACGAGATTTTCTGTTTTCATAGTTTTATATGGTCTTCAAATTCTCTTAGTCATGAGAAAGGTATGGTTGCAATATTTAATACACAATTCTGTTCTCTCTTTCTCTGATCTAACTTAGTGTTTATAATGATAGACAATCTCCAAGAGAGGCCAGAAATATTCAGGTTTTAGATAGTCACACATAGGAAGTTCTAGTACAGTAAAACCTCCAATAAAATCAAAACTAGAGATTCAATTGATAGGCGACTTCCTTTTGTAAAACATTGCCAAATATTCATATCTTTAGAAGAGGAAAAGGTTGTTACATGTGTCTATCCATTTTTTATTCAATCTAATATATGCCTTTTTATTATCTAATATATATATGAAAAAATGAAGGAAAAAATAAAAGATAAAAAGCCTACTCCACGCTGACGAGCGCCAAAAACGCGAAAGTGGATGGCTTTTCTTGTTTATCAAGAAAATTGGGTTGGCCAAATATCAGAGAACAGGCAAAATCAATCTTTTGTTGATTTCTGTTCCACTAGATGGCGCTCTACCTTCTGTAAAGCATATGTGCTCCTGGTCAGCATATGCCATTTTTATTTTTGATATATACATATATATTAAGAAAAAGGCATCTCCTTATCGTGCAACTGAAAGTTGCTGATGGCTTGCGCCATCTATCGGCATAAATATAAACTATTCTCGTTGATTTTTAATTATTCCAGAATTGGCTAAATACCCATTCTTGATTAATCAAGAAAAGCTAACCACGGACGCGTTTCGGGCTGTTGGCCCTCATCAGCGTGGTGCAAGCTGTACCTCAACGACCAAAGAATTTGGTCATTAAGTCATCCTGAAAAATCATGAAACGGGTAGTTAATAAAATAGGTAATTAAAAATCAACGAGAATGGTTGATATTTATTCCGATAAATGGCGCAAGCCATCAGCAACTTTCAGTTGCACGATAAGGAGATGCCTTTTTCTTAATTTATGCACCTTATCTCAGTACAATATTACATTTGTACTATTTTTTCATACATATATATGCTCATTATTCTTTACATATATATTTTAACTATACCTTTAATAGACTAAAAGATATAAATCTATATTATTAAGACCGATAAGTTTCAATAGAAGCTTCTTTCTTTAAAATAATCATCTTAGAACTAAAAGCTTTTGAGGATTTCTCCTATTCAACATATGTTAAGATTATTATGTAAAGATAGTTTTTATAAAGGAAGTGAAAACTTTGAGGCACGAAAGTTTCTTTTACACACAAAACAAACTTCTATTGTCCTTACTGCGATGAAAAAATATTGGGAGAGCTTGGCTCATCAGTGGTAAACTCTCCCAGTGGTCTCGATAATTTAATCTACGAGATCGCTTCTTAGAGCTCTATTATAGTATTGAACGAGGCTGCTTATATATGCTGCACTGAAGGGTGGAATCTTAGAAATGGTATCCAGGTAAACTATGGACATAAGCTTTGAGGAGAGTAGAATTATATATAAATATTCGCATGTAAAAGAAACATTCGTTTCTTAATGTTTTCATTTCCTATATACATATAAATACGTATAAATAGCGTGTTATTGTCTCATTATTTTCCATAGGATCATTCAAATAATAATCTGTATATATTTATCATGTGTATATAATCTTTCTCCATTTTTACCCCTTTGTATATTTCCCACTTTCATAGGTTTCTCCGTTTTGTAACCCCAAGGAGAATTCTCTGTAAGACCTCTGTGTCTTAATAAAGGTTTTTTTGTGTGTGTCTGTTATTGTTTCATATTGAGGCTATATTAAGACCTTATATTATATGTAATATAGTTTTTATACATTTTTGAAAGCTTCTGCAAATAAGATTGTCACAATAAAATTAACTTTTATTCTAAAACTTATCGATTACTAATAAATATGAAAGTTATATTTATTTCGGCCAGGCAGCCTTTATCTTTACGATGAAGGTTATAGTGCCCTTAATTTATACATTTTCTTGAGAAATAAATTATACTCACAGAAGGCAGCTGTGAAGAATATACCTCAGACATTTAATTAAAATCTGTCAAATTAATTTGCTAATCAAATTATTTTTTTAATTTTGTAGAATTAATATTTAAAATTCTGGAGAAAAATTCCCTGATCTTCCAAGATAGAAAAATATTTAAAAAGAGAGGTCAAAAATTCTCTATTTCACTCATTTTTCTATATCTCTATCAAGCATTTAAGTTATATAACTATAACGTTTCCTATTTAGAAATAAGAGATAGCCACAATACTTTGTGTTTTAATATTTAATTAAATTACAACAAGGTTAACCATAATATACACCTATCCCCCGATTTACAAGGTAGATAGGTTCCTGAGAAAAACGTGTAAATCGGGGGATTGGTGTACACAGAAATAAAAATAAAATGCATTGACAGGTTAAAATATGTAGTCAGCACATAAGCTCGGGATTCCTCGTGAGATGTGTACACAGCGAATGTGTTCAATCACATTAGCATTTAGTATAGTGCGATAAAAAAAAACTTATTTGGAAAACCGTGTAAAAAGCGAAAACGTGTAAAACAAGTACCGTTTAAATCGGGGGATAGGTGTATAAACAAAAAAATAATTTACGCAAATTAGAGATTGAAAGAAAAAGAGTAAAGTGTTCCCGACTACCTAACTATGAAGAAAAATCAAAGAATAATTAAATATCTTACATAAATAAATACAAAGCATGTTACAATAACCAATCAAAATAGAGAGAAGTAACCTATATTCTCAAAATATAAAGATAAAGGCTGCCTGGCCGGCATTCATATTTCTTGAAAATAAAGATACTTCGGCCAGTAAATCTTTTTATTACCTCGACGTTTCGACAAAAATCTTTTGTCCTCGTCAGGAGCAAACAAAAATTAAAACATTTAGCAAGGATGAATGATTTTAACGCCTTGCTAGATGTTTTAATTTTTGTTTGCTCCTGACGAGGACAAAATATTTTTGTCGAAAAGTCGAGGTAATAAAAAGATTTACTGGCCGAAGTATCTTTATTTTCAAGAAAAATCAAAATATAAAATTACTTTATATAATCTTTATTTCAATATATATAAATGCTCACACATATATATACACAGTCAGATTCAATCTATTCAAATGGTGAAAAAAATAAATTGTTTATTACATATCGATACACAATAAGAAAAAGCTTTTATTTTTTGAAGGATCTCAAAATTCAAAAGCGCTTATATCTTACTTGTCAATTGAATCAATAAAGAAAACTTTCCTATTAACACAATGAATTCTTTAAAAGAAAGAGGATGAGTAGAGAGACGCAAAATATTTAACAAGCTTTAAAATATCTGTAAACAAAAATACTTAAAGGGATTAAATAAATTACTCAATTACAGTAGAATTCAAACATTTTCTAATTATATTCTACAGAAAGTTTTGGTAGTTTGTCTAATTGGAGAGAAGGAAGGAGATGAAAGGGCATTGAGAGAGCTCAAAGACTTCTGGAAATAACAAGAGAGAAATTGTAGGAAGAGTTGATTTGGTTGGTGAATCCTTCCTTGTTTGAGACCGAAGCTTACTGGTGTTTTGTCTCCAAGATTGCCGCTAACTACTTAACTTTGACATTTTCGTTTAGTGGTCTTAATGACACCATCTTCTAATTCTTTCTAGCGATTCCCCAGGGTGACACTTTCAGAACAGGAAGATAAGAATTCGATAAAACTGCTTAGTTTGTCAAATTTACTCTTAAAAAAGGAAATCCTGATAGAGAGGTGAAATTGGAGTTGTTTTGATATATAAAAAATATATTAAAAACAAATTGGGCCTAACTTGACCAATAACATGAGCGTGTTCAGTGGAACAGAAATCAACTGATTTGATCTATTCCCTAATATATATATATCACTATACATTCACTACTGATGAGCCAAGCTCTCTCTCTCTCATTCAATAACTTATATCATTCCTGTAAGGTCTGTAGAGATAATAGTTGATGATATTATTTTAGAAAACACATTGCCAGTTAATGTATTTGTTACAAATTTTATCGATAGATAGCAATTAAATTTATAAATTTGATTTACTAATATATATATATGAATTACCTGAAAGGCATCTTCTGATCGTGCAACTTAAATTACCGCAGAAGTCGGCAAACTGAGCCTCGCGAGTCACATGCGGCTCTTTGGATGTGAAGCTGCGTATATAATTCCATACGTAAATATTATTTATGCGAGTACTATTTATTGTTGGCAAGAAAAAATGTTGTGGCTCTTTAAAAACTTAGAAATTTTGTAAATTGTAATTTTTGACCCTTCCGACTCAAAGGTTTGTGACCCCTGGTATAGCGTATAAAAGAGCGTAGAACTATAGGTTTACAGCACCTGTGTAGTTATGCAAATATATTTATGTAGGTATTTTATTAGCCTCGGTTACATTACACAGTTATTTACAAATTCCTCGTTAAACTCATTCACCTCAAATACTTCACCTATATATGTCAATAAAGGATAGAATTAAACATCATTTATCAATATTCCATGATAGGTGGGAAGAGATATTCATATGAGAATTCGAAACTAATCGTGTTATAGATGCGTATGATTCTTTTAAAAATTAAACAATTATTCTACCAGACCATTTCTTAGAGCTCTAATACTGTATTGGACGATTCGGCTTATATATCACTAGCCGAATGACCCGGGCAACGCCCGTGTTTTACCCGATTGAATGTTTTGATTCAAATACTATTTGTTACAATTATAAATTGGCGCCTTATATAAATGCATATGTTAGTTAATGACTATAGCCTATGTGCTTTATCTGTCTATGTACTGTTGGCTTCCGTAGGCGTCTCTTACTGGGAAATAGAAAGAGAGGATTCCATTTGGTTATTAACTAATATATGCATTTATTTAAGGAGCGACCCGCTCCAACACAATGGTTACAAAAACGAAAAAGCGAGTGGGAGGGGGGTGCAAAGGTGGCGTGATCGTAGCCGACCAATAGGAGGGCGCCATTCCAAAAAAAAAAAAAGCAAACGGTGACAGAGATGACTGATGAAGAATGACGCTCGTAACTGTATATAGAATACACTGAAGGGTGGAATCATAGAAATGCTATTCAAGCAAATTATGGGCATACGCTTTTAGGACATTATATATATATATGTTATATCAAAATATTATTTTATTTAAAATTTTATTTCATTGATTCAAATACTCTGTTAAATCGACCGCCAGAGTTACGCTTCCCCTATAAAAAAAACCTCGTTATTGTTTCCCGATGGTCGGCTCAAACTTTTTTTGTACATTATGTAAATAAGTTTATTTTTTTATTCTTACGCCTTAAGCCAGGCAGTACTTTTATCAAATTATGTTTTTATATATTCCTTTAGCTCAATTAAAGCAATATCTGATCAAAACTATTTTATTATTCCCACGACTGCAAAACAATATCGTAAAATACTCAGGGATACCAAAATCAAGCAACAGCTAATAATTCTGTATATTTCAAAATATTCCAAAATCAACAGAAAATATTTTCATTTATAATATATATTATATATATATATATATATATATATTATCGCAGTGTGAACAGTAAGGGCAGTAGATAATTGTTTAATTTTTAAAAGAATCATACGCATCTATAATAGTTTCTAATTCTCGTAACAGATGGCGCGCTATCTTATTAGAAATTTATATATACAATACCTACATGATTTCCTAAAACACAAAGCTGTGTATCAAGTATGACTAAAAACAACTTGAAGGTTTTTCAGATGTGGGTGAACTGAATGTTTAAGCAACTACCTTGTTGTATACCTTACTCAGATGGTGCTGAATCATTGACCCAATTCCATATGTCGATGCGTCATTTATTACTAAGCTTTTGGATGGATGTTGTTTCTAGGGTGTATATGAAGGTTATTGAATCATTTACAGTAATATAACTCGATAGGGTTTGATAAACAAATTTCTAAAACGACATTTGAAAATTATCCCGCATGTGTTTCTTTTCAACCTAAAATCATTTTTTTTAAAGGAGAAATAACAATTATTTATAAACTTAGGGATGTGGTATGAAAGGATGAATTGTGAAGAGTAATGATAAACGGAAAAATAAAAGTGTCCAGGGATGGGAATTGAACCCACTGTGTTCCGCTTACCAGGCAGATGCCATGTCCACTAGGCTACTGTCCATACTGCGAAGAAAAATGAATTCTACTGTCCAAAAAGCTTATATCCATAGTTTGCTTGAATAGCATTTCTAAGATTCCACCCTTCAGTGCAGCATTTAAGCAGAATCTTCCAATACAGTATTAGAGCTCTAAGAAGCGGTCTGGTAGATTAAATTGACGAAACTGCTGGGAGGGTTCACCACTGATTAGCCACAAGCCCTCCCAATATTTTTTCAATGCAGTAAGGATAGAAGAAGTTTGTTTTTTGTGTGAAAGAAACACATTCGTTTTTTTTTATTTCTTAATTATGCATAAGGTGATTCCATTATTTTTAGCTTATAAAATATCGGTCAAATATTTCACCAACTATAATGAAGAATATTTTTCCATTGGAAAGTGTTAAATAATCAAAATTATTTTTATAGTTAAAAAAAGACAAAATTCTTCATTTTCCAACTAATTTTAAAAATAGTCATATCATCTTTAGAAATTTTAATATACAGTAAAACCTCCTTGTAAAGGACACCTAATTGCAGAGCCAAAGTGTCCTTTGGGGAGAAGTGTCCTCTTACCAGAGATTTGCTAAATTGTAATAATGGTAATTTTGCAAATGAAAACTGTCCTTTATAGAGAAGTGTCCTCTAGCGAGTTGTCGGTTAAATGGAGGTTCTACTATATATATAAATTATAGAATTTTCACACACAAAATGATAATTATATTGTATATATTAGGTAGAATGCGACTATTAATAGACTCCTTCAATACATTAAAATCCTAAAAAGGAAAAAAGCATCGTTAATTTGTTATATAAAAATATAATTTATACAAATATTCTGGAAGTTTATATATAAATTATTTCTGAAAGACAAATATGTAACATCCACATTGACAAAAGTAATACATAAAATAGAATCCAATTCAAATAGGTAAAAATCGGCAAGTAAAAAGTATCAACCGGGAATTTAGACAAACAAGTTCTGGGAAATAATAAAGATTTGGATCGATATATTCAGGGCCAGAATTGTCTCCCCCATTTCTAAAAGAATGTTTGTTAAACCGCCTGATTGAGTCCCAACGGACCTTCAAGACTTGGACTTTTGAAGGCAGCGTTTTAGAAGCCAACTCTCTCTGGAATTGGTCTGTGTATAGTGGCCTTAAATTTGATAGGAAAACATTCAAATATTTAATTTATCTCAATTTGTAAAGTTTTTACTTTGTGTATTTTATATTGAATTTTGTAAAAGGTATTAATTTTATTCAGTTATTTCACGAAAGATATGCTACTTTTTTCGAAAATTCTAAACTATTATAGACGCGTATGATTCTTTTGAAAATTAAGCAATTTATACTGCCCTTACTGAAATGGAAAAATTAATGGGAGGGCCTGGATCATCAGTGGAGAACCCTCCCAGCGGTTTCGCCAGTTTAATCTACCATGGTAAAGGAAGAAGAATTTGTTTAATTTTAAAAGAGTCATACACGTCTATAATTGTTTCAAATTTTCATAACAGATGGCGTGCCAATTCATCATAATATAATATATTAAGTTATGAAAACTTATAAAAATATCATTTTACAATGATTCTTAAATATTAGAGGTATTTTTATCTATAATTTCAACAGTTTTTGGAAAACCATATAGGTTTGATAATATAAAGATAAAATACTATTTTAGTGTGTATTAATGAAATTTTCTTGTATATATATGAAGACATATATATATAATAATTGAGCCTTAAAATGCTTATCAGATAGCATGTAGAAGGCGGAATAATTGTTACTATATATAATAATTTTATTATTTCTTAATCTAAAAAAGGAAGAGCATCTCTCCTGTCAGAATAGATGTAAAATATGTGCGCCAACTATTGGCCGTAACCGCAATCTAACAGACTATGGTTGATGGTAAAACCATAACACAAGCTTCAGCATATCAAGAACGCCCAACTGGAGATCATGGTTTCAGGCTATGAGCCTCATTATTCCACTAGATCCATTCTTTAGGATCCACCAAAGAGGTGTTTAGCTGGGAAAATGGCTAAGCGAATTTTAGGGAAGTCAAAATATGGATTGAAATTTTGATCTATAAAAAATAAAGGGCACCTCTCAGATCAAAATACACTCATGGACAATACTTAAGAGATAGAAACGTCTTTGATGTCGCCTGTCAACTATTTATTTTAAGGAGACAAAGACAATTTTGTTCACGTGTGTCTTCAATAAAGGTCACTGTGTACAAAATATCTTTCATAGTTATTGTCTGAATACCGACATATAGGTTAAAAGATACAATTTCCTTAAGTTTTGTCAATATGTGTAGGCACAAAATGGATGACACATAGACGAACGAAGTGTCCTATCTCTCTATAGGTTGATTTCCTACCTACAAAATTTATTTGCTATCTATTTATATATTCATTTTAGAATCTATTCCTGAATGTTTCCCAAAGTTTTCTTGCATAAGGTAAAAATATGGTGAACTTCTTTATGTTATTCTATGATCATGGTCAAAAACGAACTGAAAATATGGACAGCGTTATATTTAGGAAATATAGAGAAAAACGAATATCTTGATTCGGAAAATATAAACATATCGAAATAATGGATAGAGAGATAATTTACATCAAATTATCTTCTTCTTTCTTAATCTATATCCACAAATTATAAGGATTTGAATTTCTCACAAGTAAAATCAGAAATTTGAAGATTTTCCTTAAAAAGATATATTTTTTATTCCTAGCATACGTAATACCGACCATTATAATCATGGTGGGTAAAAGTTAGAGACTGTTTTTACTGTAAGTGCACCACGTGTCTACAAATGTGAAAGCAGTTCGACTTTTGCACTTACAAATGTGCCAGAGCCACGGTTGTTTACTTGAACCCACTGGTAGGTTAGACTTTTGTAAGAATCGGGGGCCATTGGAGCATTTTTATTTTAATTAGAAAAAAGTACCCAATGCGGGAATCGATCCTGGGTCGTACCGGTCGAAAACCAACGGTTTAGACCATCCTTTTATCGACCCCCTTATCAAAATAATAGATAGAGATAGTATGTACACCAAATTATAAGGATTAGAATATCTCTCCAATCAAATCGGAATAACCATTTTAGAGATTTTCCTCAGAAAGATTGGAACCCTGGAATATCAGCTAACACCTTTCAAACAAAGATACTGATCCCAAGGGAGAAGCGGTCTTATTCTCATTATAATAAGTAAAACAAAAGATAATTTGGTCACAAATTATAATTGGGTTTATGCTACCCCATCAATCAACCAATGTCCCAAGAAATTATTTAGCCGAAAAAATTAATGATAGACTTTGTTAAATTAACCCTTCTCTCACAAAAACCCATTTATATATTAAAACTACACTAAAATTAGATATGTGTCATTTTTATAAGTTACGGGAGGATGATATTCATGTATCAAATGAGGCATCTCTCCCTTTAATTATGTATCAGAACACACTGTTTATCATCCCAGTGAATAACTTCACTATTGATGATAAAGAATAACGCCAGATTTGTAGAATTCAGACAAAAGGCCAACCTGTAGTAGTAAGGTTTTTCACTAGGAGGATGAACAAGTGCATCGTTCTGATGTACATATGTGTATAATGAAAGGGAGAGGTGCCTCTTTTGATACATATATAAAAGGTTTCACCATTAAAATGACTGCCCAGCTATCATGGAGACTCCCATTATGTTTTCTTGTTCATTATTTAGTTTTAATGATATAAACTGTTGGCTTTCAATAGCCACGACCCGGGCTCGAATCCCACACTAGACACTTTTTTTTAAATACAAAAGAGTTGTGCCAATGCCGCATGTAGAGTCATTGTGTAGCACAATAAAAACAGTCGCCAACTTCTACCCACCATGATTATAATAGTCTGTACCACATGTACTGGGGTTCTTTAAAAATTCGTTGAATTATTCTAACGTAGCTATGAAAAGAAAGTCGAAATAAACAATGGGGAAAACTTTAAAATGATTTTTAAATATATACCATTAATAAAGTTTAAAAATCTATATACTTATTTAGATGATAGAAATAAAGAGAGAAAAAGGGGGAAATTTTACTGAAGAAAGGAAGCCACATTTCCAAAGTAGAAATTGTAAAAGAAATGTAGCAGTACCCCCCATGATTAACATAGTTGTTGTACCACATGTACTAGGGATCTTCGAAAAGTCACTGAATTATTTTAACATGCTATAAAATAGTTAAAACAAACAATTGGTCTTTTGAAAACTATAACATAAATATTTGAAATATACATAAAATTAAAGTTTATAAATCTATGTAAATACTCTTTTAAATTATTATCCCATTGTATAATTTTACAAAGTCATGGAGAGACTATATTCATTGATCAAATTCACAATCTTGGTTGGGTTAAATACTTGTATAGATGATAGAAACAAAGAGAAAAAAAAAGGAGGAAAATTTACAAAAGAACAAAAGAAAGAAAGGAAGCCACATTTCCAAAGTGGAAATGGCAAAAAGAATGTAACAGCGGGAAATATCAAAGAAGAGAAAAACAAGATTGAATATTGGTTCCAGTTTATTGTTGAGAAATATTTCGATACCTTTGTGGCTAGAACACATTTTATTGGGTTGGTAAATCTATTTAATGAGATAGACATAAAAAATTACTTTTATATTTTGTCGTCAGTGAGTTACTATGAAAAAGATAAATCCAAATATATAAAAATAAATAAGAGATATTATTGCTTCCAGCTACAAATGGGTATATAGATAGAATGGATGTTTGTCCTATTTTTTCAATCAATTTTATGTGTGCGAGATATATATACAGATAACTAATAAAACTACACACAAATAAAAGTAATATCCATTTAGAGATTTACTTTCTTGTGAGATTATTCTACAAGAACGTTAAAACATTCATATTTTCACGTGGAAAATTAGGAAAGACAAACTTCAGGAAGACACAGCAATTTATTTAAGGCAAATACAAATTATGATTGTAGAACGACATTTGAAAATTATCCCGTATGTGTTTCTTTTGAACGAAAAATCGAAATATATTTTAAGGAGAAATAACGATTTTAATGCTCTGGATTTCCGACCCTTTAACTTTTTTTTTTTTTTAGCTTTCCAAAAAGGAAGAGGTCGCAGGGAGCCCAATCAAGACTGTAGGGGGTTGGGGGAACACAGAGGTTGAGTGGTCCTGCAGGAACTTCGAGATTTTGAGGGCTGTGTGCGCCGGCGCGTTATCGTGGTGGCGGATCCACGACTTGCTCCTCCACAGCTCCCCACGTTTCTGCCTGATCGCTTCCCTCAATCGCCTCAAAACTCCCAGGTAGGAATCAGCAGTTATTGTAGAGCCTTGTTGTTGAAATTCGTTCAAGAAAAACACATGCGGGATAATTTTCAAATGTCGTTCTACAATCATAAGCCGCATTATATTGTATTATAAATTATGAATGATAAAAAGATAAGCAATGAGGGAAGTTTACAGAATAGCAAGGGCGCCATTCCAAAAAAAAAAGCAAACGGTGACAGAGATGAAGAATGACGCTCGTAACTGTATATAGAATATTCTGTGGTTTAAATTATTTTTGCTTTTTTAATTTTTAAGAAATAAGATAATTCACCTATTTATTGATTCCCCCTTGTACATGATAAAAGGAACAACTTCCTTAAGTTTTGTTCATGAGTGTATATGATAATTATTAGTTTTTATTTTAAAATAATAATTTAATAATAACGCATTTTAACGCCCACACACACGCACACACAATCTGTTAAACGAAATTTAAACTATTTTGACCCGTATGATTCATTTTTAAGTAAAACAATTTTCTACTGCACTTACTGCAATGATAAAATAATGGAAGGGCTTGGTTCATCAGTTGTGAATCCTCCTAGCAGTTTCGTCAGTTTTTGTGGAAGAGCCATGTTCGAGAGAGAAGCATGTTATATATTTATAATTTTATATATTTCTACTGTCCGTAATGCTTATCCCCTTAGTTCATTTAAAATACCCTTTCCAAAAGTTTTTTTTAATCTTCAATATCGGTTTAAAAGAAACAACCTAATGCAATATTACAACGGTATGGTAGATTAAATTGGCGAAACAACTGGAAGGATCCATCACTGATGAGCCATGCCTTCCTATTATTTCATCATTGCGGTAAGGGCAGTAGAAAATTAGTAGTTTATTTTTAAAAAGAAAAATACGCGTCAAAATTACACTCATGGACAAAACATAAGGAAGTTGTACCTTTTAGCATGTATATCGGTATTCAGACAATAACTCTGAAATATATTTGATACACAGCGATCTTTATTGAAGACACACGAGATAACCAAATGTGAACACTCATGGACAAAACTTAAGGAAGTTGTACCTTTTAACATGTATAACGGGATTCAGACAAAAACTCTGAATATTTGATATACAGTGACTTTTATTGAAGACATACGAGATAACCAAGTATCAACAAAATTGTCTCTGTCTCCTTAGAAAAAAAAGAGAAGACAATCAACATTGAATACTTTCTACTTTCTAAAGTTTTGTCCATCAGTATAGTTTAAATTCTTATCATATAATATAAAATAACAAATAGAGCTTTTCGGTAAAGCGCTTGAGAAAGAGATGTGTATTGCAAGCTTTCGAACAAATTTACTCTTCTACAAGAAAATAATAAATATGAAAACAACTATAAAATCATTTACATTACAAATAGAAAATTAATGAAGTTTTTTCGGCCTAGCTTCAATAATTTATAAAAAGAAACGCTCTTTACCCAACAAACATTTTTTCCAATTTAAAGAAATACTGGGTTACAATCGCTCACATAAATATATCTTATGTGTTACTTTTCAGAAATCCATTATCAGAATCACAACAAGCTAACATGTGTATCATAAAACCATAATTTACATAAAATATTGTAAAAAGAGTAATTCTAACTATTTCGGCAGAAGATAAGCAATATTCGGTGCGCGGACTTACGTGCCCCTTCAAGGATATGGAGCCGTCCTTATGACGTCTCAGGGAAAAATTGGGTCCAATTTGGGACAAATCCAATCTTGGCTTAGATTGCATGGATCGCTTGAAATATTGAAACATCCTGAAAATATTCTGTTCTTATCATTCTGATATATAAAAAAGAATATATTTTGAATTTACACATGATGTTTCGATAGTTTTAAATCAGTTTTACTCTCTGTGTGGTTTTATATTATTATATATATTTTCAAATCTATTTATTCATACATTTATCCTTATGAAAAAACAATAGAAAAAAAGTTCAGGTGTTGATATTAAAAACATTTTTTTATTTATCCTTATTTAATCTTATTATTCACATTCAATTCTGTATTTAACCTCATATAATCTTATATGGACGTTGTAATAAATCAGTTTCAATATCAATCTCTCTCTCTCTCTCTGTTTTTATATTACTATATATAAATTGTCGAGGTCAATACCCAATATTTGTATATAACTATGATGCTAATCTGTTATTTATTTATTTTGTCCTACCGGGAGAATCCTGTATGGCACGTGTGCCCAATAAAGGCTATTGTTGTTGTTGTATATATGAATTTTAATGAAAAATAAAATATTTAAACATATTTAATATTTTTATTTATCTCATTTTTATAGATTTCCTTCAAAAATTATAGATTATGTAAGTTTTTTATATTGATTATAATTCTAAATGCTTATCTATTCGTTTTAAAAACAATGCAATTTTTACACTATTGTAAGAAATTATTTATATCTTTCTTTCATAAATGATATTATTAAAAATAATTTTCTTTCATATTGATTGATGAAATTTTATCATTTTGAGAATACATCCTTAATGGAATTTTTATTGGTGTGTATGAGAAAGAGAGGGAAATTAAAACCTTTTTTGTAGTTTTCTCCTTCAATACAAAGATTAAAAATATATTTTTGCTAGGAAAATGATCCAGTAATTTTATATGGATTTTTTTATCGAAACGTCGAGATAATAAAAAGATTTACTGGTCGACGTATCTTTAATTTTAAGAACTAGTATAGAGATCTGAAAAAATAGTAAAAATATGATTATATACTGTGATGAAGTGCATATACGAGTATTATGAAAAAAGGTATCTCCTTATTGTGCAACTGAAAGTTGCTGATGGCTTGCGCCATCTATCAGAATAAATATCAACTATTCTCGTTGATTTTTAATTATTCCAGAATTGGCCAAATACCCATTCTTGATTAATCAAGAAAAGCTAACCACGCACGCTATCAGCGTGGTGCAAGCTATACCTCAACGAGGTAGACTACCGTTTCTTGATTATTCAGGATGCCTGAATATAACCAGTACTATTTTTTAGTATAGAGAGATGTTACAAGAAATATTTTGTCCTAAGGAAATGAGTTTTTCCTATCTGAAAAAAAAGCAATAATTCAACAGATACCATTTAAATCTCAAGTATGCACGCCTCTCTCTCTGAAGATTCCAACAGATGCGAACCAAGCGGTCTAAAGATCGATTGGAAAGGAGATTTCCAAATGTAAAAGATTTTTTATGAAGCTAATAAATCTTTGCCGCCAATTAATGGTCGAGGTAAGGATCAATACTTCTATTTTCACGGTTTTTCTTGAAACTTTTGCATTTATTTCTTCACCGCTTTAAAATTCGCGATTTGGATTATCTGAAGCGACTTCTCTTACCTGGAAATATGCATAACAAATAAAATGAATATATTTTCTACTTCCCCATATATAAAATTACCTATAGAGTTGTATTCGTATAAGTATTTTAGTAGATTTATTATAATAATTCTATAAAGGGGATATAATTCTTTATTCTTTGTACAATATAAAGGAATATTCTCTAATTATATTTATCTAATTATTCTAATATATAAAGAGAGATAAATATATTATCTTATTATAATATCTAATCTAATTATTCTTTGAATTTATATATACGTGGGCGCTGTTCGATAAGTAAGGTAAAAAATAAAGAAAACGTATTTCTGGAAAATTATGTTTTATTTTTCAACATAGTCTCCATTCAGCTTCCCACTCCTGGTTCAGCGATATTCTGATATTTTATTATCTCTTTGGAAAATTATGATGTTTCGAGGTCCTCAAAGTATCCATTTACATCGTCTATAATATCTTCATTTGATGAAAATCCTCTCCCTCCTAGCCATTTATTTCGATTTGAGAAGAGGATGAAGTCACACAGAGCCAAATATGGGGAATAAGGTGGATTGAAGGCAAACTGGAAACCTAATTCGAACAATTTGGTAGCTGCTATATTCGAATCATGGAGTGGAATATTATTGTGGTGAATAAACGTCTTTTTCCGAGACAATCTCGGACGCTTTGCACGCAATTCTTCTTTTAATGGATTCAAAAGTGTTGCATAATATATACTCTCATGTTATTGTTTTTCAATTTTTAAAGTTGTCAATTAGTATCATTCCTTGTGTGAATCCTAAAAGACAGTGGCCATCATCTTTTAGGCTGACACAACAGTCTTTGTCTTCTTTGTAGCCCTTTCACCTGGACTGTCCACTGCTTTGATGCTGTTTGGACTCTGGTTTGTAGCGGTGTATCCAGGTTTCGTCTACCGTCACAAAACAACGCCAAAAATCACAAGGATTAAGAGCGATCAACGATAAAAACACTGCTGGGAAATATGCATGCGTTTTTGGTCGATCCTAAACAATCGCGGTACCTATCTGACACACAGCTTCATGTGTAATTTTAGATGAAGGATATGGTGTACCCTGTCTAATGGGATGTCCGTGGTCTCAGCTAATCTCGCGTTTCTTTACTCGTCAATCTTCCATAACGATGCAATGATTTTTGATACCATTTCTGGTGTGGTTACATCCATAGGTCGTACGGAACTTGGTTCATCTCCCTTTTAGCACTAATCCTAATCTTATTTCTGTAAACTCTTCATTTATTAGGACACGTTTAACGTATCTTAGCACGAACTGTTTCAATACTTTGATAATATATCTATATCCTTCTAACAAAAATAGCAAATTATATGCAAATATAACACACCAAATACTACTATATAAATATGAGCCTCAATCTGTTTATAAATAAATTCAAACAATGCATTTTACTACCTGCATAGTGAACGTACTGTTGGGGATAAAGACAATATCACAGCACCATCTTTGGCAAATTCAGACACACACACACAAACCTGTTTACTATATATTTCAATGGAAGAGGTGCCCTCTTTTAATACACATAAATACCACCCTTCCGTAATATTGTATGCGATATTTAAATCAAATTACTTAGTCACACACCAACCTATGTTATTACAACACTTCTCGTGTATCACGCGGATGATTAGCTTACAAGGAGTTTGATTTCCTAAAAGAAGATAGGCGAACAGCCTCGTCGAAATATTGAATTTTAATAAATATATTTGAACCAAAATATTCCCTTTTTTGAATTTATAAAAATGTATTGCTCGGTATTTAACATATATATATATAGAGAGAGAAAGACAAAGGTCGCCTCTCCCGTTAACTAGACGCCATCTATTGACCGTCGCCGCAACTAGCGGCCTCGGGTCGGTGACAAAGCCACAACACCTTTGTCTCTTTAGATCAATATCTTCCCGGCAAAATTTCCATGTATATTTTAGCCATAGATTTGGCCCAGCCACTTTGCCAGCTAAACACATCTTTGGCAGATTGTCAAAATTCCATTAGATCCCGTGTGAATCTTATGGAATAAAGTCCGCCATAGGCTGACGAGGGCCATTAGCCTGAAACCATGGTCACTAGGTGGACGCTTTTCAATTTGCCAAAGCTGGTGTTGTGGCTTTGTCACCGACCCAAGCCCGCTAGTTTGCGGCGACGGTCAATAGATGGTGTCTAGGTTTGACGTCTATTTTGACGGGAGAGGCGACCTTTGTCTCTTTAGATCAATATCCTCTCGGCAAAAAAAAATTCCATCTACATATATATATATCGTTTAATTTATAATGATTCATACTGCTCTAAAATGGTCAATTTCTTATAACAGATCTATTGCTAATGCATCATAGTATATGTGCGTGTGTGTGCGTGTAATAATATATGTGCGTGTGTGTGCGTGTAATAATATATGTGCGTGTGTGTGCGTGTAATAATATATGTGCGTGTGTGTGCGTGTAATAATATATGTGCGTGTGTGTGCGTGTAATAACCATCTAGGTCTCTCTTATTGACAATTTAGTCCAAAATTTAATTTGAGAAGGAAAAAAAAGCTTTGAAGAGACTAATTAAACTTCAATCTTTTATTTTTAAATTGTCTAATTAGTGTAAAAAATGAGGGCCTGTAGAAGCTAACTCCCCAAGGATAGAATTCAAGCTTCAAATTTTACTTCTGTTCATTTTTTTTTCCTGAGAAGGTCCAATTAAGATATAAATATATTTTTTAAATATGGAAAGTAACTTCTAATGTTTTTTAATTTCAAGATTAAAAAATTCGATTTTTTAATAAATAACTATTTTATTTTCATAGAGATTCTCTTTTCTTAATATGTATAGATAAAAGAAATGTATTTTTTAAATTTAAATTTCCTTTTAGTGATACTTTGTTTTAATTTTTTCTTCTTATATATTTATTTTTCAAAATATGTTTCAAAAAAACTCTTTTTTTATTTTAGAATGTAACCATTTTAACTTTTAGATACAAATTGGAATTACTCTAATTTTAAAAGAATTAAAACTCTGCAATAAATATTGAGTATTTAATGTAAATGATGTTTAGACGATGTATTTTGCTATCTACCTTTTATCTTATATATATTGTTGCGTTGTTGGTTGACAAAGAAGAACTTCCGTGGGTACAAAGGATCTTTAGGACTTTATTTAAGCCTAATCGATAATAATTACAGAAGAGTGCAAAAATAAAACAACAATAAAGAAAACAGCAGTTACAAACTCACCAACTACAGCACGGTGAGGGAAAGCAGGAGCAGAACAAAAGACAGAAGTTCGTAGAACCTTCTAGAATCTTCCAAGAAGTACACCGGCGTCGGCGGTAAGCAGCAGTCCGACCTCTTGAGACAGCAGCTTGCTTGGAGTACACCACGTAGCTTCGTTCTTCGAACTCTTTTTTTTTTATCTTTCTTCTCTCGGCATGAGTTCCTCATCCCTATATATCCCGGAGTATATCTTTCCACAACGGTCATGGTTGGTTAACCAATCAGAAAGCCGCCAGCACCGAGCATTGCGCAATCGCTATAGATTGGCCAATCAGTTGTCTTCCGCTTTTTCTACATTATTCTTAAAAGTTATAGCATATTCTCTCTCTATCTGGAATGTGCTTTTATTTCTACGTAACAATATCCTAAATACACGTGATACAGACTAGTATGATATTTTTATATCAATCAGAAGCGTTATGTCTCCCTAGGGACACTTGCGCTGATATAAATTCTATTTATAAGACAATATAATGCGGCTTATGATTGTAGAACGAAGTTTGACAACTATACCGCAAATGTTTCTTTTGAACGAAAAATCGGTAACTGGAACACTGTGGGTTCGATTCCCATCCCTGGACATTTTATTTTTCCGTTTATCATTACTCTTCACAATTCATCCTTTCATACTTCATCCCTAAGGTTAGAAATAATCGTTATTTCTCCTTAAAATAAATTTCGATTTTTCGTTTATAAGAAACATTAGCGGTATAGTTGTCAAACTTGGCTATACAATCTATTTCTATACCGACCCAATACTGCAATGATTATACTTGAAAAAGGTGAAAGCATGACTCATCAGTGATTAACCTTTCCAGCGGTTTCGCCAGTTTAATTTTCAAACCACTCTACCCTTGTATTGAACTGATTTTCTTATTTACTTTATATTTATAAATAATTAAAACTTATTTTGTGACGCGAATGATTACCTTTGAAATAAAACAATTTTCTACTGCCCTTACTGCGATGATAAAATATTAGGAAGGCCTAGATCATCAGTGGCGAACCCTCACAGCGATTTCGCCAGTTTAATCTACCATACCAGTGGTTTATTTCAAAAAGAATCATACGTGTAAAATATAGCTTAAATTTCTTAAAACAGATGGCGCTAATGCATCACATTTGAAAATGCATACAGTGTAAAGAGGTTAAAGGGAGAGATTTATGGACATAAAGTTATCTAGTTCTGTAGAAATATACTTCACTAAATTAAAGATTTGTGTTAAAAAGTTACAATTTTCAGAAATAGATGGCGCTATGAATAATAATAAAGGTATTTGAGATATTCCTAATTCTTTCTATCCTAAAAATATTGAATAATTCACATCCAATCACAAATATTAGTAAATATGATATATATATATATATATTCAAAGTATACTTCTCGTGCATCACACGGATGATGGGCTTAGAAAGAGTTTGAATTCCTAGAGAAAGATAGGCGAACAGCCTCATCGAAATATCGGAAATATTTTAAATAAATTATGTGATGTTCTATATTAGAAGAACGAGATTCACGAGACATGAGAAGATCTATGACAATAGAAACTCTAACTTTATTACTTTTCCTACCTATATATATACATCGCGCTTCTCGCGGACATGCAAATATATCAACCTTTCATAAGAAACAAAATGTAAAAATATATAAAACAAAACAATATTATGCAAATATCTCGAGGTATGCGACAAATTATATTTATCCAAGATATTTCTATATTTTAATAATATATTCAAAATATATCTTGATATAAAAAACGCCATGTTTATACAGATATTTCTTGGAATAAATATATAATGTTTATTTTCGAAATGGCTTCCATTTTTCTAAAAAAAAAAAAACATACGAACTTTGTTGTCTCATGGATATTTTATCATAAAGCAATATCTATCAGAGAGGCACTGTTTTCAATGTGTCATATCAAATTGACAACACACTGGAAGAAAGAAGCTGATGTGAAAGAGTTAAATATTAAAATAACTTTATGACGTGAGTCCTGTTTTTTTTTATATTACTGTTGAAATTTTCGAAATATGCTCTGAGAAATGTCAAACCGAGTTGGAATATTTTCATGAAATTTTACACTTTTATATTTAAATATTTATTTCGTCTAATTTTAAGATATATTTTGTATTTTTTTATAAAAATAGTATTCTTTCAATTCTTTATATAAAGGAGAGAGAGAGAGAGAATTAAAACAAAATTAATATAGAATTTATCAAATTTTTACTTTTAATTCTATACTTTGTCTTTTTCAAGAATAGTGTGTTGAAAGATACGTGAACCAATTTCATAAAAATATAATTAATATTATTAATAGGATGCATTAGAGTGCAATCTATTAAAAGAAAATTGAACTATTTTTGACGCGTATTATATATAAATCAAATTTCTACTGCAATGATAAAATAATGGGAGGACCTGGCTCAACAGTAGTGAATCCTCCCAACGTTTTCGTCAGTTTAATCTACTATCAACACAAAACACATTTAAACTCCTTATTATATTGAATATATGAATATTCACGTTATTTTTCCTTCCAAAATTAGGTATATATTGATAAAAAGTTATTAAACCACTGGGAATATAAAAAGGATTGTCTAATCTTCTGACCTAATTACATACTAGAGAGGGTAGTAATTATGTTTACATTACTATTCATTTGAAATTCCTAATTAATATTTATATTACAAAATTCTCTTTTCATAGTTTTATTAAAATTCATCACCAAGAATAAACCTTTATGTTCAGACTATTCGAAAATAAGTTGAAAAGTTCTCGGTCTGACCTATAGATGACATTACAATCGGCAAAAGAATGTGTTTCCTCCTTGCGCGCATGTGTCATTAGTTCGTAGGACAAGTTTTAACTTGTTCGCTTAGTTTGTGTAAACGAGTCTTTGCAGAACACATCTTGCGCGTGTTTCGGTAAAATTGTATGCGAATGTCGTTTACGCATTTGAGCTTTATCTGCTTTCAGAAAATGAGGCACCCATCTTGCGCGTGTTTAGGTAAAATAGAATGCGAATGTCGTTTACGCATTTGAGCTTTATCTGCTTTCAGCAAATGAGGCACCCATCTTGCGCGTGTTTAGGTAAAATAGAATGCGAATGTCATTTACGCATTTGAGTTTTATCTGCTTTCAGCAAATGAGGCACCCACCTTGCGCGTGTTTAGGTAAAATAGAATGCGAATGTCATTTACGCATTTGAGTTTTATCTGCTTTCAGCAAATGAGGCACCCATCTTGCGCGTGTTTAGGTAAAATAGAATGCGAATGTCGTTTACGCATTTGAGTTTTATCAGCTTTCAGCAAATGAGGCACCCACCTTGCGCGTGTTTAGGTAAAATAGAATGCGAATGTCATTTACGCATTTGAGTTTTATCTGCTTTCAGCAAATGAGGCACCCACCTTGCGCGTGTTTAGGTAAAATAGAATGCGAATGTCATTTACGCATTTGAGTTTTATCTGCTTTCAGCAAATGAGGCACCCACCTTGCGCGTGTTTAGGTAAAATAGAATGCGAATGTCGTTTACGCATTTGAGTTTTATCTGCTTTCAGCAAATGAGGCACCCACCTTGCGCGTGTTTAGGTAAAATAGAATGCGAATGTCATTTACGCATTTGAGTTTTATCTGCTTTCAGCAAATGAGGCACCCACCTTGCGCGTGTTTAGGTAAAATAAAATGCGAATGTCGTTTACGCATTTGAGTTTTATCTGCTTTCAGCAAATGAGGCACCCACCTTGCGCGTGTTTAGGTAAAATAGAATGCGAATGTCGTTTACGCATTTGAGTTTTATCTGATTTCAGCAAATGAGGCACCCACCTTGCGCGTGTTTAGGTAAAATAGAATGCGAATGTCGTTTACGCATTTGAGTTTTATCTGCTTTCAGCAAATGAGGCACCCACCTTGCGCGTGTTTAGGTAAAATAGAATGCGAATGTCGTTTACGCATTTGAGTTTTATCTGATTTCAGCAAATGAGGCACCCACCTTGCGCGTGTTTAGGTAAAATAAAATGCGAATGTCGTTTACGCATTTGAGTTTTATCAGCTTTCAGCAAATGAGGCACCCACCTTGCGCGTGTTTAGGTAAAATAGAATGCGAATGTCGTTTACGCATTTGAGTTTTATCTGCTTTCAGCAAATGAGGCACCCACCTTGCGCGTGTTTAGGTAAAATAGAATGCGAATGTCGTTTACGCAGATGATTTCATAAAATGCGGCATCCACCTTGCGCAGAGATTTCGTATCTGTAATTCTTCGTACAAGATGTTCCGCGCCCTTTCTTACGATATTCCCAGGGCCTCAGCTATCTCACACATTTTTACTCGCCTATTATCTAACACGATATTGTGTATCTTTTCGATAGTTTCCGGTGTGGTTGCAGTTCTTGGCCGTCTTTTACGTAGGCCATCTTCGAGCGACGTGCGACCACGTTTAAATTCATGTTCCCACTTTTTAAGGGTTTAAATTGAAGGAGCAGTTTCCGTAAACTTTTGCCAACTTCGAATTAATTTCTTTAAAGGATAATCCATTTAAAACCAAGAATTGAATAACTTCACGATATTTAAGTTTATCTATTTCAATGAAACCCGCATATATATATATCAAAACCAAAACAAGCATATCCTGACCACGCTCACATGAGCTTTTAGATGGCAGAGAGAGCGCCATCTAGTGGAACACAAATCAACTAAACGTTGATTTAACCTGTTCCCTGATATTTGGCCAACTATTTTCTTTATAAATAAAGGAAAGCCAACCACGAACGCGTTTTGAGTTGTTGTCCAAATATCAGGGAACAGAGTAAATCAACGTTTAGTTGATATCTGTTCCACTAGATGGCGCTCTGCTATCTAAAAACTCATGTGAGCGGTCAGAATACGTTTTTTTTTTTATTTCAATACCAATTATTGACCTTTTTCATTATATATATATATATATATATATATATATATATATATATATATATATGATAATTTAAACCAATAACCCTATATTATGTAATACGATTGTCATGTTGTATATAGAACTAATTGCAGATTTATAACTAATTATATGCATAATTGACATGTCTCCTTGCATCACCAAATGTAATGTACTGAGGATAAATAAATAAAACTATATAATAGATTAAAAGCCAAGTTAAAAGCAAGATTGAGAGATCACAAAGTAACTTCTAAAGATAGATTGTTAGCCGACAGGTAGGCGCCAGACTCGAGTAACAGCGACACGTGCCGTGTCTCGAGTAGCAGCGACACGTGCCGTGATGCAATTCTCTTTGTCGGAGAGGTAGTATAAATAAGACCGGCCTTAGCGACAGTTAGTTCAGTTCCCCATCAGCGCGTCGCCGGCTGTCTCCAAGTTCCACCTCATTTCACCATGTAGTCAGTAAGAAACGCTACTCCTATCTCCATCTTTGCTTTTGGCTCAACTTTTTATCTACTCAAGGAACTTTCTACAACTGTGTCGCTTCGTTTTGTGTGTGTGGACATTCCCCAGCTTTTCCACTCTGCCTCGACCACGACTGCCTGTACCCTGTGAGAACTGTTAAAGATCCTACAAGGTGCAGAGAGGTACTGGAAAACTCTCCACCCCCTGACTGTCCCTCTCGGTTACTACAGGTTTGACCCTCGGTTGCCACAACTTATAGCGAGAGTCGACGAGGTTCTACAATAGTCAACCAGAGCTCCAACGCATTTATTACAGAGAGTCGACAGGATCACAACACATTATTACAGATAGTCGACAGGATCACAACACATTATTACAGATAGTCGACAGGATTACCACAACGAAGGAGACCACAACGAAGAAGGTAAAAAGACTGTCCAGATAGATAGAAAAGAGCCAAGAAGCAAGATGGAGGAACAAGCACGCCATTCCAACGAAACGACCAAGCAATCTTCCCCCCAACGACACAGCCGAACATCCCGCAAAATAAGCCGGTGAGAAGTTACCCACCTTCGACCTTACAACGCAACCATCCAGACGACATGCCACCATCGCCAAACAGAAGTCACAAGCTTCTACAAGCTCTACATGGGACGCCTTCCACGTCATCAGGACAACAACCAAAGACCAAGTCTCCTGACTGAACAATCATAAAAACTGTAAGTTTTTAAAAAATCTACTTAACTCTCTCTTCATGCTAACAACTTGATTTTCCATAAATATAATGTTTATTTTTACTGTAATTATTTTAAAATCAAATTTTACCATTTTTATAGCATTTCAATTCAAATTTTAAATATTGTACACCCTCATTTATCATTTTTTACTTTATTTTAAGCAACTTTTAAATTTTAATTCATTACTTTCAATTTTACATAAAAAATCATATTATATTTTAATTACTCGAATCCTATTTCCTAAACTTATTTGTGTGTTTTTTTTAATACCTTATTTTTATACCAAAAAACACCAATGTCTTAATTAAATACACAAAACTTTGCAAAAAATCATTGTTATGTTCACTATTTTATGTACACGCCCCATTCAAATTATAAGTCACTATCATGCCATTGCCCTTTTACAAGTATAATTTTCGCACTAACATAAGCAACGATTTAAAAAATATATTCAAATTTTAATAAACATAGGTGAAACGCATTTTTTAAAAATACAAAAATCGAAAGATACAATATCTTCAAAAGCACAACTAGAAAAGTAACTGTCCTTCCCCAAAACAAGTTAAAAATTCCAGCATAGCTACACTCCCTCGTCCTTTTCTTTTTACATGCATAATTATTAATAATTCACACATCCCTCGGAACGAACTTCAACACATTCCCACCTTACTTTCTCCAATTGGCCACCACCTCTATAACAATCTGAAAATTCTCGATGTGTTTCGTACAACAACCACCCATGACTAATAAATTTGTTATTCATTCGGAAACTAGTTAGATGCTGTACCCAAAAACGAAGACTTCACGTGACACCTTTCCATACAACACCCACTAGTGTTACACAGCGCACCACAACAATTTTCTCACTTAACAGGCCCAAGACGCCTTCATGCCTGTGACACCTCACCAAAGCGTGTCTACGTTGAAGTCGCACTTTTATTCACATCTAAACCTGACATCATTGAATAACATTTTTTAATAAGTCCGCAACATCGTCGAAACACAACACTTACGAACACCAAGAAAACTATATTTTCAAACAGGCAAGAGAAGACAACTCAACTCGGGACGTAGGCCAGACATGGGATCATGTGCCAATCGGCAACAAAGGGTCGGCAACAAAGGACCGCCTACGAAAATAAACAACCCAGCTATGCCGGTCGGCATCAAAGGATATGGACACCAATTTCGGCCGCCATGTTGACATCTCCAGTTTCAGTTTACCACAGCCGACTAGCCCAGTCCGCCTGTACCTGACACGTGATCCAACTCGCGGGACGAATAGATTGCAGCACCTAAAACTAATTGACTTACCAATAATTACCCAATTCACTTATTAATTTGAATTTTAATATTGAAAAAAATATCATTAAACTTTATATCTTTAATTATCATCGTGTGTTTTACAACTTTTACATTGTTTGCACGCCCAGTGTGGAATTTTTTTTGACGCAAAAGAACAATCATTCAATTATATGACTTTTGGGTACGCTTTTAATATGAACAAACACAACATTACCGGCTCATTCGTTAGGAATAAAAAAGGATTTAACCTCTCATTTCTCCATAGGTAACGCAATGTTACATGGAAAAAAGATCTGTTAAATTAATAGTTTAAATGATTTTTTCCCAAGCGTAACAAGCCGGCGTTTGGGTAGGCTCACCTAAAAATTTTGCAGACCAAACTGCATAAAACGCTCTGCAATCTTTTTAGCGCCTAAGACAAGCACTACACACTTCATGTATCCAAAGTCCCCATCTTCCACTACACTACATCATTTTTAGGGATCAAGATCGCTCCCCGTCTGGTCTCACATAATATAATCGGGAAGATCTGGCAAAGACCAACTTCTCAGACCGGACCAAAGCGACATAGGGCCACATTGCCTCCCCATAGGTCAAACTAAAGACACCAATAATCTTGGACCTACACCTAGACATTGTGTGAATATGTTCCTTTCTTTTTTTTTCAGGAACGAATATTTTTTGTTTTCTTTTAACTTTTCTTCAAAAGAGACATTTTTTGCTCCATTTGTTACTACTTAACATTTATCTAATCATTAATAACCTTTAATTATATTATATTTTTTTTGTATAAAATCTTGAATAATTATTATTATTATTTTTTTTTTTTTTTACTTTTCAATTATAATCAAATTTTTATTCCAACATTATTTTAACAACCTTATTTTAACAATTTTATTCTTCATGATATTATTTTAGTATGGCAAAACATTTAATTCTTTCAATAATCATTTTTAATTCATTATTATATCTTTTATATATTACTAATTCTCATTATTATATCTTTTATATTTTGCTAATTCATTATTATGTCTTTTGTATATTACATGTTTGATTTTATCCCCTTATACTGTTATTATCAGCAATCATATTTCTATCTTTTTATTCACCATATTTTATTTTTGTTTAAGTAACTTTATTATATGACAATGTTTATTTATCAGCAACCACCGGGCATACAACAATCGTTTTTCAATAATCCTACTTACTAATCACTTCCCTATACTTTTTTCACTACCTCTTTCAGCCATTGCTTCGAACGATAGTAGAAACGACAGCACTGCTTGACAATTTTTCTTTTGATTTCGTAATTCAACAAACTCTTTGAAAACACCGTTCCCCAGAAGTACAAGTCTCGACTTTTGGTCTGAACACGTTTCAAAAGTTTATTTCAATCATCCGCAGAGCACATCACCAACGCATGCACCAAGAGTTCACTTTTTTCAATTTTCAATTTTTTTCAGCTCTAGCGGACCACAATCAACCTTTGATTTCAAGTCAAGTCAGACCACCTACTGTCGATACAACAATTCTACTTATCGCATGGCTCTACCACCCCTTTCAATCATATTAATTCTTTTCTTCAACAACTTTTTAACCCAATAACCCTACAATTGTGACAAAGCACTGTAACCTTATACAGGATCACAGGTGAAACATTGCCAAGGAAGACGCACAAGTCTATATCCTCGCTTTGCACCTGGATCTCAGTATTTGATTGTCTGTGCAACACTTACAATTGCATATTCAACCCCTAACCCTTTCCAACGCCCGCCAACAATCTTTTAGAACATCATTTTTTATCATCATTATTTTTAGCAAACAAAGGTTTTATCTACAGTTCTCTTTTATAATGAATATCATAACTTTTAAATTAAACATAAGTTTTATTTTTATAATTTTCAAATATAGCCAAATAAACATCTTGTTATAGCCCTTTACCCTCACAGTTTTAATTAATTAAAATAAATTCTAATTACTTACCTGTGTTAGAGAGGCTTTACCCGCTTAAACCCGGATAAACCCTTTCACTCCCGGGGCCCATCTATGATAATTTAAACCAATAACCCTATATTATGTAATACGATTGTCATGTTGTATATAGAACTAATTGCAGATTTATAACTAATTATATGCATAATTGACATGTCTCCTTGCATCACCAAATGTAATGTACTGAGGATAAATAAATAAAACTATATAATAGATTAAAAGCCAAGTTAAAAGCAAGATTGAGAGATCACAAAGTAACTTCTAAAGATAGATTGTTAGCCGACAGGTAGGCGCCAGACTCGAGTAACAGCGACACGTGCCGTGTCTCGAGTAGCAGCGACACGTGCCGTGATGCAATTCTCTTTGTCGGAGAGGTAGTATAAATAAGACCGGCCTTAGCGACAGTTAGTTCAGTTCCCCATCAGCGCGTCGCCGGCTGTCTCCAAGTTCCACCTCATTTCACCATGTAGTCAGTAAGAAACGCTACTCCTATCTCCATCTTTGCTTTTGGCTCAACTTTTTATCTATTCAAGGAACTTTCTACAACTGTGTCGCTTCGTTTTGTGTGTGTGGACATTCCCCAGCTTTTCCACTCTGCCTCGACCACGACTGCCTGTACCCTGTGAGAACTGTTAAAGATCCTACAAGGTGCAGAGAGGTACTGGAAAACTCTCCACCCCCTGACTGTCCCTCTCGGTTACTACAGGTTTGACCCTCGGTTGCCACAACTTATAGCGAGAGTCGACGAGGTTCTACAATAGTCAACCAGAGCTCCAACGCATTTATTACAGAGAGTCGACAGGATCACAACACATTATTACAGATAGTCGACAGGATCACAACACATTATTACATATATATATATATGGAAACTTTGCCGGGAGGAAATTGATCTAAAGAGACAAAGGTCGTCTCTCCCGTCAAAATAGACGTCTAAAACCAGACGCCATCAATTGACCGTCGCCGCAACTAGCGGCCTCGGGTCAGTGACAAAGCCACAGCACCAGATTGTCAAGATTCCATTAGATCCCGTGTGGATCTCATGGAATAAAGTCCGCCCTAGACTGACGAGGGCCATTAGCCCGAAACCATGGTCTCTAGGTGGACGCTTTTCAGTTTGCCAAAGCTGGTGTTGTTGCTTTGTCACTGACCCGAGGCCGCTAGTTGCGGCGACGGTCAATAGATGGCGTCTGGTTTTATACGTCTATTCTGACGGGAGAGGCGACCTTTGTCTCTTTATATATATATTCTACCTATTTAGCATATCCCTATATTCTTGCAAAGTATTATCTGGATAGGTTCGTCGTTTATTTCTGAACGTATTCAGATAAAAAATATTTTTTTATTCACGTGATGTTTTAGATACATATTTATATCCATTTAAATTCAAAGAGGATTAAAATAAACTTGTCTCTTTCTCTTCACAAAGAAGGGAAAAAATAAATATAAAAATAAATTGGAATTTGAGATCTTTTTATTGACAAATCCAATTTGTGTCTAATACACTCAGGAGTTGCTTTAATAAAGTCAGCGTTTTTTATTAGCATTAAGGACATATTTCACTCTAGCTAGAGAATATTCTCTGGAAACAAATGTCAATTTTATTCCATTTCCCCGTCTCTTTATAAATTCCATTTCGTTAACACACTCGATCGGAACGAGCTGTCTTCGAAAAGAGTGGAACTGTAAACTAATTTGAATATAAAGGGTACTAATAAAGTCTATCTTGTTAAATATTTACATATGTGATGTAAACAGTAATTGATTGAAGTAATTTATGACTTTATTTTCCTTCTCTTTAAATTAATTTACATATTATTTACTAGAGACTTAGCTAATAGTTGTATATGTGATGGTAAATTTGAGTATATTAGAATCAAAATATGATTAAATTTACAATATAAATTTTCTTTTTATTTATTTGTGACGTATCGGTTACCCTCCTGTCACACTTTTCATTGAGAAAACATTCAAAGTTTTTTTTCTTTAAAATAAAGATACTTCGGCCGTTCATAATGAAATTGTGAAAAAGTATTATAATTACAATTATATTCTCTCACAATGAGTATCTTTTTATTTAAAAACGCTAGCTTTCAAGCGTTATTCGCTCTTCAACGGGCTTATAAAAATACATATATATATGATTGATATATGATCCCACTATATATATCAATCATATATATATATGTCATAATATATACTCTTCCAGGAATAATAAAACAAACCTAGAGCCATCCCAGAGAGAGATGGTATGTAAAGTCCGGTCAATTGAGACAGCAGCGACATTCCAAAGGGGCGGCAAATGGGGGCCGCCCGTCAACACCTGGGGACTATTTTTGGATAGTCGGGGGGTGGTACACAGGACAAACGGTCGTTCAGCGGATAGAGAACCTCGCTCCCTCTCCCTCTCGGCTGGCTGCCTGGGTTATTGCTCTACCAACTCGTCGTGTGATTATTTCTCTCCCACCACATTATTACCACTATATTGCCACATTGAAAGTCGACAGGATAAGACCTGGCCGGGAAGCATCTCCCTCATATACCGGAGTATGAAGAAACAAGAAGCCAAGCCACGATGATCGGCCAAACCCAACCCAACTGTAACCACTCCTCTTCGAGCCCTCAACCTCTTCTTCGCCAACCTTTGAACCGTGATCCCGAAGAAGTATTCACCTACGACGGAGATGGAGCTGCCACGCACTTCTTCCAGCACTAGATCTGCCCAAGAACGATCGCCGTGCCAGAGCAGGACACCTCCCACCATCATGGACAAGACTCCGCCATATCCCTGCCGCTACTGTTATGTACAACACTGGTACGCACAGTGTCACAGACAGAACTCTCCAGAAGCTCAATGAACTTACCTGCTCTCTAAACCAGCATAACCTGTAAGTGGAATTGTTTTAACCCCTACCATTCATTCTTAAATAAGTCATTCCTTGTAAATTGTCCCAATATTTACATAATTAGCTCCATTTATTCTCTCCACGCCTATTAACAATGATTTTATTCTCCATACTATTTATCTAGATATTTGTAACTCATTTAATTAGTTACCTTACCAGTAGAATTTAACAATCGTCATTTTAATTAAATAATTTCCATTTTAACGTAACTTAAAAAAAAATGGAATTCTACCTATTAATGCTTTACGATTTTTACTATTAACAATAGATTTTTCATAATCAATTTATCTATAAAATATGCCTCCAGCACCTAAACTTTTGTATACCTATTTGTATATGACCTCTCCTACTTGTAAGCACGGCTCACGAAAAATAATGTCTTTCCCTAATCGACTCAAAATTCACCCTGTAATTCAGGCGTCAAAGAATTCCAACCACCACGTGAGCCTTGCTTACAACCAACCCTTGGTGACTCTTATCTATCTTCCCCTTTATGTCCCACTTATTCTTACAACCTTGTCAACCTTATACCAGCTCAGGACCTTTATAGAATTATTGATTAATCAATTATCGAACATTATTACAAACAATATTGTCATTTCAAAATCCTAATCTTCGCCCTTCATTTATTATAATATATTTCGTAGTTCATCTCTAGCATATCCGCCGACCCACACCATCTAGCCAATGGTGAGTTCGTCACAGGATGCAGATTGACTAACTGCTAGATATTTATCAAACCCTTTTTGTTCGCACTTGAACAATCTGCATCGAGCGGCACAGTTCGCTTCTTCTTCTCGCGCCACACGTTCGCCACACGGACCCTGTCTTCAAATCTATGTTTGTCCATTGTCCAAACCAGCACGATATAGCCTACCTTCGATATTTCCCTCGGAGGTACGTTAAACATCGTCGCTGATTCTGTCCGGTCCGTCATCATTTCGCGCAGACATGGGTCTTACGTACAACCCACCGCGAAATCATCGCCTTGCACAAGCTCCCACGACGGTACAAACACCTCGTGTCCGAGCAGCTTGTCACTTGTAACGGACAACGCAGTCCTCGTCCCAATTTTTGGCACTGTGCGCGCATACTTTCCGCAAATTAAATATAAGTCCATTCGACTTCCTCATCTACACACGGGACTTTTCCCCTCGGACTTGCTACACAAGTAACTACATAGATAAGGTAGAATAGCCCAGGGCAAGTTTCCCCTCGCTCTGTTCGCCAAGGTTCTAACATTGTATGTAGTTTTATATTTACCTCAGTCCTGAGCTCACACAATTGCCAACCTCAATCTCATTTCTCGTACTCTACACCTATAGCATAGAAAGCCCATGACAAGTTTCCCCTTGCCATGTCCGCCTGAAACATATCTTAAAGTGTAGAGTTTCCCAGTCTTAATGGCTCAATATTTTCATCATGTGTATGTGACTCTTCTTCTCCTTGTTCACACCTCCCAATAGCATTTCCCTTATAATACATTAGAATTTATTGTATATAGCCTTTTATAACCTTGATATTTTCGAAATTTCCCATAAATATCAAACCCTCCGGTGTTGTAAAACTGCTTGTAAATAATATTTACTTGTGTACTATACAATATTTTATTTACATAAAACTATGTCACCATTACCTTAACTAATTTCAACTGTAAAATTATTTTCTCTATTCCTGGCTTCTCCAGCTTTAAGTATACTCAAACCATGTTCAGCCTTCTTCAACGGGGGCCATATGTCATAATATATACTCTTCCAGGAATAATAAAACAAACCTAGAGCCATCCCAGAGAGAGATGGGATGTAAAGTCCGGTCAATTGAGACAGCAGCGACATTCCAAAGGGGCGGCAAATGGGGGCCGCCCGTCAACACCTGGGGACTATTTTTGGATAGTCGGGGGGTGGTACACAGGACAAACGGTCGTTCAGCGGATAGAGAACCTCGCTCCCTCTCTCTCTCGGCTGGCTGCCTGGGTTATTGCTCTACCAACTCGTCGTGTGATTATTTCTCTCCCACCACATTATTACCACTATATTGCCATATATATATATATATATATATATATTATAAGCCCGTTGAAGAGCGAATAACGCTTGAAAGCTAGCGTTTTTAAATAAAAAAGATACTCATTGTGAGAATATAATTGCAATTATAATACTTCGGCCAGTAAATCTTTTTATTACCTCGACGTTTCGACAAAGATCTTTTGTCCTCGTCAGGAGCAAACAAAAATTTACTGGCCTAAGTATCTTTATTTCCAAGAAATATGAATGCCGGCCAGGCAGCCTCTATCTTTACGATATTCAAAGTGTTATCCTTAGTACACGTCGTTTGTCATGATAATCTTTGTGGGTAGTAGTTAGCGACTGCTTTTAATGTAAGAACATCACATGTCTACACTTAGCCCTGAATGCTTTATTGGATTTATTAAACCACATCATTACATAACATGTAGGAAGCGTTTATAATTTTGCCCTTTTTTTATGTACTAGAGCCTATTTTGAATACTTGCATTCATTGGTGGCGTTGAACTTTTGTAAGAATCGGGCGACATTGAAGCAATTTTTCTTTTTTAAAAAGGTTCCCATTGCGGGATTCGATCTCAGGTCGTAGCTGTCGAAAGTCAATGGTTTATATCATTCCTCTACCCTTTACAAAGTAAATTTGAAAGGTTGTAATAGATATTTTAATATAACAATAAATCCAACCTGTAAAATTTTTTTCTATGAACCAAAATAGGTAAACTTGTTTATATTTTTAACTTAGAAAACGTATAAAAATATTTTGTGCCTCATTATAGACATTTATCTATCGATTTGTTTAAATATTTGTTAATTTTGAAAATAGAGCAATCCATAAATAAATATTTGAATAAAATGACATATATTGGATCAAAATATCATTTATTTTACCAATATTTCAGTTGGCTGAATGCCAACCTTTATCAAGGTATTATAACATATTAATGTGTGTCAGCAACAACGTTATGTGGCGCTGAGTTTGTTGTTGACACACATTAAATATGTTATAACACCTCGATAAAGGTTGGCGTTCAGCCAACTGATATATTGATAAAATAAATGATATTTTGATCCAATATACGTTTTTTTTTTTAATATTTGTTGATATAAACTTAGAAAACAATGCGTTACTTTTTATTTATAACGTTAGCAAGGTAATCAGTGTATTTCTAGACAAATTCTTATAAAACACTTATATACTAGAAAGCTAAGAAAAGTCAAACAATTTAATACGTTATATATATAAAGTCTAAATATTAAAATAATTTATTTTTTAAATAAATAACATATTTGTATGTGCTGTAAATTCATTAGGATTTATTCAAATTAGACAAAACTTCTTTTCATCCTTTCGTAGAAAATAAAGTGTAAAACATTTAGAAAATGTATTAAATAAAGCTTCCTTTTCCACAATATCTGGCAGTTAAATATTAAAAATAGTCTTCCTGCTTCTTTTAATCACTTTTTTCTTATGGAAATTTATTTTATTGCTCTTTTTTCCCTCTTCTGTGTTGAAGAGTGTTTGGCTCACACAAAATGCTGTTTAAATATTATTTTTAAAAATATTCTCATGTTTTGGCCTGCGGTTTTATTTCCTTTGGCTAAATAGCTTACTTTTTTTTGAAAAATAAAACTTTTTTTAAAGTTTGTAAACTAGAGTTTTTCAATAGAAGGCAACCATTTCTTATACTTGAAATTATAATTTTTAATTTAGAGTGATGAATTACTCGGAATGGAAAGTAGAAGATTTAAAAAACTGATAGAATTTAGATTTTGAAATAAATTTATTAATTTATATATATATAACTCATACTTATAAAACCTATACTCTCGTGTTGATTTTGTTTTATTATACAAGTATACTTGTATAAAGTGCAAATGTGTGGTAGCCTTGTCTTGCAAAATCCTATAAACAAATATTACATGTATTCTATTATAGATAATATAAACTAATGTAAATTAATAAATAAAACTTTCAATCTTTTATATATTAAAAAATATAATAAAAAACAACAACAGCTTTATTAGGACATTTCCGTCGTGTAAGGACTCGCCATACATCATTTTCATGGAGAAAAGGAAAAAAAAAACATAAAAAAGGAAGAGAAAGGAAAATGAAAAGGAAATCAAAGTATTCAACATAACTATACAAATTAACTATGGAAGGAAATTGTTCTGTAATTTTAGATCTCAGAGATTACCTTGTTCTCTAACGCTTTATGAAAGTTAAACAATTTTATCGCTGTATATTTTTTCTCGGACATTATTCTGATTAGCTGAACTGGGTTCACGTAGACTTGGATAATGTTCTTTAAGATCTTATTCCGTTCCTCGTTAGCAATAGTGCATTCAGAGATGTAGTATAATAAAAAACATTAATAATACGAATATAACAAAATGAAATTAACAATCAAATCTTTGGCGACACTCAAACATATCACTAATGTTGTAAAAACAAGAGTTTTATCTCAATTTTTCCAATTTAAATATTAAAAATTGGTTTAATAAATATTTTATAGTTTTCTTTGATAGTATCTAATGATTCAAATTGATCTCCTTTATGGTCGTATTTCTTCATCGTTTCAAGTCAGGCTGTTAGACTATATCTTGCCGGAATATTACACAGAGTAACAATGGCTATAGATGAGCTCGTGTTTGAAAAGGAATATGTATATAATATTGATTTTTTTGTTGTTTTCACCTAAAATACATACCAAGATTTGTTTTGTATAATTGCTATTAATAATAAATAATATGCAAAGTTAATTGGTTACGGATTCATCCTTCTTACTTTAATAACATAACAGATCTCAGCAAGGAATTTCTGGTTAAGTGATTCTGCTCAGCATTCCACTCAGTTCTCGATAAGAATTTCTAGAAACTAGTTTGTATTAGCTAGATGAATAGTTCGATTAATTGGTTTTCTATGCTCCAGAAACTCATCTATCTCTGCATCATCCTTGAGAGAAAGAGATAAACTAGAACATCCCTCACGCCAGAATCTTCTACTACTTTCCTTCTATTGGGAATATTGACGTATCGAAGAGATTGTCCAGTCAAAATATATTGTAGCAAAGTTTCTATTATTTTATTAACAGAGTATCATTTTTTTGTTTATGTTTTGCTATAACTCAGCCTTTGCCTGTCCCAAGCCCGGATGAAAAAGGAGGAGGGGGATCAGTAACAAGCTCGCTAAAAAACCTGGGCTCAGCTGGCCCGGCTGATAGTACCCTGTAAGGGCTCCTAATCCAGGGATACAGGATAAGCAGCGTTTGTACTCCATGTTAGGAGCAGCTGCACATGGCGTCTGTTCCTCATGTCAGAGGCAGCCATTTCATTTGGAGCTAAGTCGGCCTGTCTTAACCACAAAGGCAGACGCATTCTACTTCACCCAGTCTGATGTTTGCCAAACAGACACCATCAAGGGTCACAAATTGATACCCTAATATGATTGAGTGGAGATAAGGAAGAAGAAGATGTTTTGCTACTCTGTAAACTTCTCTCATTCCTTATCTTTTGTTTATCCTTCATAGTTTGTTCTTGCCTTAAATAAATTGCTGTGTCATCCCGAAGTTTGCCTTTCCTAATTTTCCACGTGGCAATATTTCATCCTTCTTTGGCAAGATTATACTGAAGATTTCAAGCCGCTATTCCTCATACGGTACTTTGCACTCCCTTCATGTGATTAGAAATTCCCTAATGCATCAATTTGTAATCTTACCATTGTCTACGTTAGTTAATTGTGTCCTCTTCCTTGGCCATCTCAATCAACGTGATTGAAAAAAATCTTCCACTTTTATTAGGAATGCAAGTTATCAAGCCGCCATAGTATCCTTTGACCAGCTTATTGAAGCCCACCTTTTCCAAGCGGCTTTACTCCTCATCAAAACGTTTTGTTTCCTTTATATCAAAATGAAAATTGAGTATATACAGATTTGTATTCTCTTCTTATATAGGTTACTCTTCTAATTTTATTAATTCACGTTCTCATATTTTAGATCATCAAGATTGGAAAGGCAAAAAAGAAATTTCAACAGAATGTGTAAACTTACAACTTTTTCACAGTTGAAAAATGAATTTGATGATGCGAATATATTATTAATTTATCTTATATTTGTTCTCTAACGCGTGTCATCTTCTATATAGATAATACCGTAACAGAGTTTTCCATTGTAAAGTCCTGGGCTATCTCCTCCGAAGATTCTGAACTACACATAACAATCTATATACCAAAATTTTCGTTATTTTTTTCTTCGTGTGATAGGCCTGTTTTTATTTTCCTAATGTTAACAGTTATTTTTATTTTTTAATTTAATCTATTTTACAATCGTAGATTTTTTGCATTTATCATCTTCAATTCATTTGTTTTGAAATGCGTAAAAATGTGTTTTGAAATAATATATATTTCTGATTCATTTGATTATGTAAGTACTTTGTTATAGTTTTTCATTTAAATATATAAATTTTTCGAATTGTAGATTGAATTATTACTTTTATTCTATAATAATTATCTTTTATAAGTGTTTGTTATAGTTTTTCATTTGAATTTAGCACAATTTTTGTATCTGGTTATCTTTTTTGGCATCTTTTCATCTCTCTTTGGCATCTTTTTTTTTCTCATTAATAAGACCTAATCCAAATAATTTAATAGTGTGTGACGTTTCAGCAACAGCATCAGACAGAAGAATAAATGAACTAAAGAATAAAATCTCATTTTTTCTTTTGTCTGATGATGGTGGCATTTGGATTAGGTCTTTTTTTTTATTATTAATTTGTTATAGTTTTTCATTTGAATTTAGCTCCATTTTTGTGTCTTATTTCTTCTTTATATTAAAACTTAGAATTAAGCTTTGCTTTTTTATATACATGTTTATTACACATTTAGCAATACTTTTTCTTTATATTTGCTCTTATTTACTCATTTTTTTACTCTTTCACAATCAGATTTTGAAAATGGCTAAATGGCTTCACTTCTCCCTATTTGCTTTTGTAGCTTTTCTTATAAAAAAAAATATTAGAACTTAGAATTAAGCTTTGCTTTTTTATATACATGTTTGTTACACATTTAGCAATATATATACCAAAATATTTTTTTGAATACTTACCTCTTTTAGTGAATTTTTGTCAGGGGGGGCTGCAAAAGTGCCGTACTTATGCAGTATTTTGATGCTTTTCCTGTGAAAAGGATAATGAAATTTAAAATTAAGCTTTGCTTTTTTATATACATGTTATTTACACATTTAGCAATATATACACAGAAATATTTTTGGAATATTTAACTTTTTTGGTGAATTTTTGTCAGGGAAGCTATGGACTGCCGTAATCATGTATTATGTTGATGTTCTTCTCATAAAAAAAATATTTGGGTTTGGAATTGGGCTTTGCTTTTTGTATACATGTTTTTTACATATTTAGCAATTTACACACAGAAAAATTTTGGAATATTTAACTTTCTTGGTGAATTTTTGTCAGGGAAGCTATGGACTGCCGTAATCATGCGGCTGCAAAAGTGCCGTACTTATGCAGTATTTTGATGCTTTTCCTGTGAAAAGGATAATGAAATTTAAAATTAAGCTTTGCTTTTTTATATACATGTTATTTACACATTTAGCAATATATACACAGAAATATTTTTGGAATATTTAACTTTTTTGGTGAATTTTTGTCAGGGAAGCTATGGACTGCCGTAATCATGCATTATGTTGATGTTCTTCTCATAAAAAAAATATTTGGGTTTGGAATTGGGCTTTGCTTTTTGTATACATGTTTTTTACATATTTAGCAATATATACACAGAAATATTTTTGGAATATTTAACTTTTTTTGGTGAATTTTTGTCAGGGAAGCTATGGACTGCCGTAATCATGCATTATGTTGATGTTCTTCTCATAAAAAAAATATTTGGGTTTGGAATTGGGCTTTGCTTTTTGTATACATGTTTTTTACATATTTAGCAATTTACACACAGAAAAATTTTGGAATATTTAACTTTCTTGGTGAATTTTTGTCAGGGAAGCTATGGACTGCCGTAATCATGCGGCTGCAAAAGTGCCGTACTTATGCAGTATTTTGATGCTTTTCCTGTAAAAAGGATAATGAAATTTAAAATTAAGCTTTGCTTTTTTATATACATGTTATTTACACATTTAGCAATATATACACAGAAATATTTTTGGAATATTTAACTTTTTTTGGTGAATTTTTGTCAGGGAAGCTATGGACTGCCGTAATCATGCATTATGTTGATGTTCTTCTCATAAAAAAAATATTTGGGTTTGGAATTGGGCTTTGCTTTTTGTATACATGTTTTTTACATATTTAGCAATTTACACACAAAAAAATTTTGGAATATTTAACTTTCTTGGTGAATTTTTGTCAGGGAAGCTATGGACTGCCGTAATCATGCGGCTGCAAAAGTGCCGTACTTATGCAGTATTTTGATGCTTTTCCTGTAAAAAGGATAATGAAATTTAAAATTAAGCTTTGCTTTTTTATATACATGTTATTTACACATTTAGCAATATATACACAGAAATATTTTTGGAATATTTAACTTTTTTGGTGAATTTTTGTCAGGGAAGCTATGGACTGCCGTAATCATGCATTATGTTGATGTTCTTCTCATAAAAAAAATATTTGGGTTTGAAATTGGGCTCTGCTTTTTTGTATACATGTTTTTTACATATTTAGCAATTTACACACAGAAAAATTTTGGAATATTTAACTTTCTTGGTGAATTTTTGTCAGGGAAGCTATGGACTGCCGTAATCATGCGGCTGCAAAAGTGCCGTACTTATGCAGTATTTTGATGCTTTTCCTGTAAAAAGGATAATGAAATTTAAAATTAAGCTTTGCTTTTTTATATACATGTTATTTACACATTTAGCAATATATACACAGAAATATTTTTGGAATATTTAACTTTTTTGGTGAATTTTTGTCAGGGAAGCTATGGACTGCCGTAATCATGCATTATGTTGATGTTCTTCTCATAAAAAAAATATTTGGGTTTGGAATTGGGCTTTGCTTTTTTGTATACATGTTTTTTACATATTTAGCAATTTACACACAGAAAAATTTTGGAATATTTAACTTTCTTGGTGAATTTTTGTCAGGGAAGCTATGGACTGCCGTAATCATGCGGCTGCAAAAGTGCCGTACTTATGCAGTATTTTGATGCTTTTCCTGTGAAAAGGATATGAAATTTAAAATAAAGCTTTGCTTTTTTATATACATGTTATTTACACATTTAGCAATATATACACAGAAATATTTTTGGAATATTTAACTTTTTTGGTGAATTTTTGTCAGGGAAGCTATGGACTGCCGTAATCATGCATTATGTTGATGTTCTTCTCATAAAAAAAATATTTGGGTTTGGAATTGGGCTTTGCTTTTTTGTATGCATGTTTTTTACATATTTAGCAATTTACACACAGAAAAATTTTGGAATATTTTACTTTCTTGGTGAATTTTTGTCAGGGAAGCTATGGACTGCCGTAATCATGCAATATGTTGATGTTCTTCTCATAAAAAAAATATTTGGGTTTAGAATTGGGCTTTGCTTTTTTATATACATACTAGCCGAGTGACCCGGGCAACGCCCCGGGTTTACCCGAAGGACCCGCAGGTGAGAAACTATAGAAGAAAAATTTTAACAAATCAGAAAATGAAATTGCAAACAACAGAACTACACTACTTTAAGGACATGAGAGCACATGCACTGTATCACCATACGTGTACCATTTTCAAAGACCCTGCTTAGGATTAAATCTTCTCAGAAGCATAACAATAGTACCAACCTAGAGGTTAACTGGTGTGGATGCATTCCTCTGGGAGTGAGACTATTGAGAAATTCAGTAGGGAGTTATTTTGCTTCTCCGCATTCTAACACTCCAACTGTTAACACTGTGGAAACACTGACTCATGTTTGGTAAGCAATTTCAGGGAAGAAACTATAGACATTGGATTAAATAAAGTATTAATTAAATTGCATTAAATAAAAATTATTAGATTTAAATAAATATTATTAGAGTGAAAAAAAAGAAAGAAATTAACAAATTAGAAAATAAAATTTCGAAAAATACAACTATATTGCAGATAAGATAAGAGGACCTTATTAAAAAATACATAAACAAACTGTAATTCGACACTCGATAATTCGACACTTTCGATAATTCGACACTTTCGATAATTCGACCATTTTAAAAATCAAATTTACAAGGTTGATTGTTGTTTAAATACAACTTTGCTTTTGCATGCCTAAACACAGGCTCTTGTAGCAAGAACCCAAATATTATTTATAGTCATAGCAAAAGCCAACTTTAGTGAAAACTGATGCCTCTTCAGAATGAATGGAAGACTGAAATCTGAAGGAGCAGAAGATATGGGTCATTTATACTTTCACCAATGCCTTTAGGATCTTTGCGATGGAACGCGTATGGTGTTTCAGCGCATGTGCTCTCATGTCCTTGAAGCACATATACTGACAGTGCCCAAAGTTGAACACACTGTATAGTGTCTGAAATATCTTTGGCCCCTTCGGATACCAACCTTCGCTTCATTCTAGAGAGGCGTTAGTTTTCATGTCATATCTGTAATATAGTTTTGTTGTTTGCAATTTTCTTTTTTTTTTCCTTTCAAATATGTATCCACTCTGAAATATAGTTTGTAAATTTTTATTCCAATTTATTTTCTTATATATATATGTATTTTTTTTTCATTTCCAAAATATTTATTTATACTTTCACCAATGCCTTTAGGATCTTTGCGATGGAACACGTATGGTGTTTCAGCGCATGTGCTCTCATGTCCTTGAAGCACATATACTGACAGTGCCCAAAGTTGAACACACTGTATAGTGTCTGAAATATCTTTGGCCCCTTCGGATACCAACCTTCGCTTCATTCTAGAGAGGCGTTAGCTTTCACTAAGGTTGGCTTTTGCTATAACTATAAATAAGGCTCAAGGCCAAACCTTGGCTACAAGAGCCTGTGTTTACGCACGGACAACTTTATATGTGGCTTTTTCAAGTGTGCGAACATTGGATAGCATACATGTAAAGATGACCCATATCTTCTGCTCCTTCAGATTTCAGTCTTCCATTCATTCTGAAGAGGCATCAGTTTTCACTAAAGTTGGCTTTTGCTATGACTATAAATAATATTTGGGTTCTTGCTACAAGAGCCTGTGTTTATGCATGCAAAATCAAAGTTGTATTTAAACAACAATCAACCTTGTAAATTTGATTTTTAAAATGGTCGAATTATCGAAAGTGTCGAATTATCGAAAGTGTCGAATTATCGAGTGTCGAATTACAGTTTGTTTATGTATTTTTTAATAAGGTCCTCTTATCTTATCTGCAATATAGTTGTATTTTTCGAAATTTTATTTTCTAATTTGTTAATTTCTTTCTTTTTTTTTCACTCTAATAATATTTATTTAAATCTAATAATTTTTATTTAATGCAATTTAATTAATAATTTATTTAATCCAATGTCTATAGTTTCTTCCCTGAAATTGCTTACCAAACATGAGTCAGTGTTTCCACAGTGTTAACAGTTGGAGTGTTAGAATGCGGAGAAGCAAAATAACTCCCTACTGAATTTCTCAATAATCTTACTCCCAGAGGAATGCATCCACACCAGTTAACCTCTAGGTTGGTACTATTGTTATGCTTCTGAGAAGTTTTAATCCTAAGCAGAGTCTTTGAAAATGGTACACGTATGGTGATACAGTGCATGTGCTCTCATGTCCTTAAAGAAGTGTAGTTCTGTTGTTTGCAATTTCATTTTCTGATTTGTTAAAATTTTTCTTCTATAGTTTCTCACCTGCGGGTCCTTCGGATAAACCCGGGGCGTTGCCCGGGTCACTCGGCTAGTGTATGAATATTCCTGAAAATGAGAATCATTGACTACTTAAAACAGGATTTTCTTTTAAATATATTGCGGCAATTCGTTATGAAGATATAATTCCATGGATAGACCTATATAATTAAACGATTAATCTGCTGTTTATGAAGATTAGCACGAAAATAACGTCTACATATTATATATGGTATCAAAATTGACAAATTTCTATGGTCGTAAATAGGTATCTTTACCCTCTTATATACTTAGGATACTTGTGCATTCAAAAAAGATTCACAATAAACAATGATCTACATCCTGAATATGTTTTACAATTTAACAAATGTTAAGAGAGAATTCTGATAATCTCAAACGCTCCGAATAAAAGACAAGATGTTTTATATCGTCTACAATCCAATTATACCATTAAAATTCCCCGAAATTTTTATAAATTATTGCTGAGATAATAAATTAAAATTATATATTCAAGATATAGTTAGTTATATTGAAAATATTTTGTAGGCAAAAAAAAAACATTTCTTTAAAAGATCATTTAATCAATGTTTTTTCGTGATCACCCCTCTGCAGGATGCGATAATACAATATGACACTTTGCTTGAAGAACAACAACTTTGAGGATATAATATCTCTATATATATTTTGTATTAAAAAATGATATTTAAAATATAAGGAATTAGCTATATATATTAGATCTGTATACAGCAAATGAAACTATTCAGCGCAAAATTTCGCAAATAGGGGCCATTCTCGAATCAATTATTTTTCTACTGCGTGTGTGTCCTCTAAGCTTATGTTCATATAATTGTTGAATACCTTAAACAACAATTTATTCCAAGTACCGGGTATATGTATAAGTAAAATAACCCAATACAATATTAGATGCATGCATACAATATCTTATTGGTATGGTTGGATGTAGGTGACCCAATAGTGCCTTTGGAGGTGAGTTTCCAAGATTCTATCAAATTATCTAAGGTCTTAGGATCGGAGCAAATTTAAAAAGTAGTTGGCATATAAATCGATATCATATTTTGGGCTTTCCCAAGCGCTGGGCCTTTTCTCGCTGAGGCACGCAAGGTTAGAGCTCATATTGCGTGCACTTTGTTTTGGATTTGATATCTGAAAACTATATAAAGGCTTCAATTGCAGATTCTATGGAGGGAGAAACCCGATATCTTGGTTCAATTATCATGGAACTCCATATGGAATATAAATAGTTATAAAACGAAGAGAAATTTTTTTATTAAAATGCATGGGCTACAAGCTTTTGGGCTTCACGCCCTTCGACGGGTACAACATATTGAGAGAAAATAACGCTATATATAATATCGATATGTGAAGAATCTGCATACATAACCATATATGAGTTAACAATATCAGATTAAGTTATGGAAATAAGGCTTTTTATAGTAATATTTGACGAAAGTAGGATGTGATGCTAATTAAAAATTAAAAAACTAAAAACAAAAATATTTATGACAGATTTAACATAACTAAGACTATTGCAATTTATAGGAGAACATATGATCATCTATGGATGTCAATCAACTTAAACCAATGTGATGTTATATTAAAAAACCAACAACAGTGAGGAACTATGGCATGGCCCGCCATCAGCGCGATCATCGGACAAAGGAAAAAATTATATAGGGGTAGGTGTCTGGGTGGGGGGGTGGTTTGTTTGCGGTGGGATTAACAGTAAGATCAGGGAAAAGAAGTGAACGGCCTATAGGTTATTACAAATATCTAAATACTGCGATGGTATGTCGATGTGTCTATTAATGCTATGGTTATTGATGGATAAAATAGCTTCAATGATCAACCTTTGGTATTTGGTATTGACATTAGAGTACAGGGTGGTAGGGGAGGAAAGGTTGAATGAATGGCCGGTGGTGTTAATATGGTTGAAAATAAGCGACCTGTTGTCTCTGTTGGCAATGCATCTACCGTGCTCGGTCATCCTGATGGCCACGGACCTACCAGTCTCGCCTATGTAAGATGCACTGCAATCGTTACAAGAGACTGAGTAGACCGAGCCACCAGAGGACCGAGCAACGGTAGATCTAGGTAATCTGGTGATAGGGTGTCTGAGGATGGCGCCGATACTATTGCTATTAGTAAAATGGGTGTTAATTCCGTGCGTTCTGAGGATGCGGGAGATGGCGACTGATTGGGTGGAGAAGGGAAGTAAACAACTGTTTCTGGTAATTGCAGGTGGTCTAACGGAAGAAGGGTCAAATTTATACTTATGTATGAAATGGGGGGTATTGGGACCGGGCCAACTGTTTAATGATTAGGGAAAATTCAATGGTTCTAAACAGTGGAAGGGAGCAGTGGGTGAACAATCTCTTGGTAAGAGTACGGACAGTATTTATTTTATGCGATAGGGGACATGAAGATTTGAAGTCTGTATAGAATGTGGGATTGTTAACCTTGTGGTATACGGTGGTGTGGTAATGAGAGGTAGTACGTATGACCAGTATATCAAGATACGGCAATACGGACCTGTTTTCCAATTCTAAGGTGAATGAGATCTCGGGATGATAGGAGTTTAGAGAATCTAAAATATTGATTTCTTGTCCGGTATCACATATGCAGAAGATATCATCAATATATCTCCGCCACATGTGAATGCCCGGTGCAATTTGCTGTTGGACCCAGTGGTCATTGTTGGCCATGACTATTTCTGCAAGTGGGGAGGATAGTGGGCTGCCCATGGGCGAGCCTCTGATTTGTTTGAACAACTGGTTGTTAAATGTGAAAGTAGTGAAGTCCAAACACAGGGAGGATAGTGCGACTATGGATTCTGCGGTACGGGGATCTACCTGGTTATCCTGTAAGAAATTAGTCAAGTGCCTAATAATAAGCTGATGGGGGAGGGAAAGATACATGGCAACTACATCATAAGACACCATAACGGTGTTGGGGACAGGGCAGAGAGAGTTAACGGATTGCACAAAAGAAGGGATATCCCTAATGGCAGAGGATTGTGGACTGGCTTTCACCCAAGGTGTGAGATAGCTAGTCAGATATTTGGACAGCTTATAGGCAGGTGAAAGATGGTAGGCTATGATGGGGCGTAGGGGGATGCCAGGCTTATGGGTCTTAGGAAGACCATAGATATAGGGGATATTATTAAGGTCGGAGATGAAAGTACTATATTGATCCGGTGTTATGTGACCCGATTTTTTCAAACGCAATAACCCCAATCTGAAAGATTTAGCTGAGGCAGATGCATCAGACTGTGCAATGGGAACAAATGTATTGCGGTCGCTGAGTATCTCCGTCATCTTGGAGGCATAGTCAGCCGTGTCCAAGACGACGGTCTGGGAACCTTTATCCGATCTGGTGACTATAATGTTAGGGTTTCGCCTTATGGTAGCTAGGGAGCGGTACTTACCAAGAGATTGGGACTGAGAGGGGGTGGGTTTCCGGAGGATATGGGCTATGGAACTCCGTATGTCATATTGGGCTGTGTGGGAAAGGGAGCTGATGGCGGGCTCAACACCAGAAATAATCCTGGGAATGTCAGGCGTTGTGGGAGGACGGTACTTGAGGCCTAAGGAAAGAACCTCGGTCTGCGAAGGAGACAACACTGTAGATGACAGATTGAGAAGAGTGGGAACCGGTTGGTTGTCGGGGTGAAATTCTTCTGGGAAGCCATATTTGCTGATCCAAAAGGATATCTTCCTGTATTGACGCCCTTTAATGATGCTGTCCTGCTGCCTGATGTCGGCGGTGAGGAGACCAAGGAGTTCAACCATATTGGATTGGGATATAAGATTGGTGACTTGGGAAATGATGCCTTTAATGGTCTTGGACAAGCAGCGTATTCGCGAATAACATCCCTGGGTTCTAGCCCATAGTAATTGGCGTTGGGATCGGGGGATAACCCTGTTCGAATGAGAATTTCCCACAGGATCTGCGACTCTGAGAGATGGGGGGATGAAACGGGCCCTTTGGCAAATCTTGTTAAAGTTGAGGTGCAATCTCCATCTGGCCAGCTGCAGCGACTTTCGACACAGATGCGTTAGGAGGCGGATTACTTCAGGATTGAGGTTGGTAAATCGACGAATAGCGTTCAAGGATAGTTGTGCTTCAAGGCCAATTGCCATCGAATATTAGAAGTTAGAGCAAACGTAAAAGATTTTTAATTTTAACATGAATCATGAAAATTTCTCTTATAGAATTGTAAATAGTTATAAAACGAAGAGAACATTTTTTATTAAAATGCATGGGCTACAAGCTTTCGGGCTTCACGCCCTTCGACGGGTACAACATATTGAGAGAAAATAACGCTATATATAATATCGATATGTGAAGAATCTGCATACATAACCATATATGAGTTAATAATATCAGATTAAGTTATGGAAATAAGGCTTTTTATAGTAATATTTGACGAAAGTAGGATGTGATGCTAATTAAAAATTAAAAAAACTAAAAACCAAAATATTTATGACAGATTTAACATAACTAAGACTATTGCAATTAATAGGAGAACATATGATCATCTATGGATGTCAATCAACTTAAACCAATGTGATGTTATATTAAAAAACCAACAACAGTGAGGAACTATGGCATGGCCCGCCATCAGCGCGATCATCGGACAAAGGAAAAAATTATATAGGGGTAGGTGTCTGGGTGGGGGGGTGGTTTGTTTGCGGTGGGATTAACAGTAAGATCAGGGAAAAGAAGTGAACGGCCTATAGGTTATTACAAATATCTAAATACTGCGATGGTATGTCGATGTGTCTGTTAATGCTATGGTAATTGATGGATAAAATAGCTTCAATGATCAACCTTTGGTATTTGGTATTGACATTAGAGTACAGGGTGGTAGGGGAGGAAAGGTTGAATGAATGGCCGGTGGTGTTAATATGGTTGAAAATAAGCGACCTGTTGTCTCTGTTGGCAATGCATCTACCGTGCTCGGTCATCCTGATGGCCACGGACCTACCAGTCTCGCCTATGTAAGATGCACTGCAATCGTTACAAGAGACTGAGTAGACCGAGCCACCAGAGGACCGAGCAACGGTAGATCTTGATATACTGGTCATGCGTACTACCTCTCATTACCACACCACCGTATACCACAAGGTTAACAATCCCACATTCTATACAGACTTCAAATCTTCATGTCCCCTATCGCATAAAATAAATACTGTCCGTACTCTTACCAAGAGATTGTTCACCCACTGCTCCCTCCCACTGTTTAGAACCATTGAATTTTCCCTAATCATTAAACAGTTGGCCCGGTCCCAATACCCCCCCCCCCCCCCCCCCCCCCATTTCATACATAAGTATAAATTTGACCCTTCTTCCGTTAGACCACCTGCAATTACCAGAAACAGTTGTTTACTTCCCTTCTCCACCCAATCAGTCGCCATCTCCCGCATCCTCAGAACGCACGGAATTAACACCCATTTTACTAATAGCAATAGTATCGGCGCCATCCTCAGACACCCTATCACCAGATTACCTAGATCTACCGTTGCTCGGTCCTCTGGTGGCTCGGTCTACTCAGTCTCTTGTAACGATTGCAGTGCATCTTACATAAGCGAGACTGGTAGGTCCGTGGCCATCAGGATGACCGAGCACGGTAGATGCATTGCCAACAGAGACAACAGGTCGCTTATTTTCAACCATATTAACACCACCGGCCATTCATTCAACCTTTCCTCCCCTACCACCCTGTACTCTAATGTAAATACCAAAGGTTGATCATTGAAGCTATTTTATCCATCAATTACCATAGCATTAACAGACACATCGACATACCATCGCAGTATTTAGATATTTGTAATAACCTATAGGCCGTTCACTTCTTTTCCCTGATCTTACTGTTAATCCCACCGCAAACAAACCACCCCCCCACCCAGACACCTACCCCTATATAATTTTTTCCTTTGTCCGATGATCGCGCTGATGGCGGGCCATGCCATAGTTCCTCACTGTTGTTGGTTTTTTAATATAACATCACATTGGTTTAAGTTGATTGACATCCATAGATGATCATATGTTCTCCTATAAATTGCAATAGTCTTAGTTATGTTAAATCTGTCATAAATATTTTGGTTTTTAGTTTTTTAATTTTTAATTAGCATCACATCCTACTTTCGTCAAATATTACTATAAAAAGCCTTATTTCCATAACTTAATCTGATATTGTTAACTCATATATGGTTATGTATGCAGATTCTTCACATATCGATATTATATATAGCGTTATTTTCTCTCAATATGTTGTACCCGTCGAAGGGCGTGAAGCCCGAAAGCTTGTAGCCCATGCATTTTAATAAAAAAATTTCTCTTCGTTTTATAACTATTTACAATTCTATAAGAGAAATTTTCATGATTCATGTCCATATGGAATATATTGAAATTTAAACGTATAAATATTTCTCTTTAGGAACCAAACTCTAGAGCATTGATGGATAGGAAATTAAGGACTCATCTGAAAGGTGTCGAATGGTTGCTTGGATTTGAATTCATTATTGAATACTAGAAGTCTGAAGAGAGATTAAATCTCTCTTTTCGTGATTATATATATACACTTATGGACCAAACTTGAGGAAGTAGAAAGTATTTTCTCTCGCCGGACGTCTTTTGTTTTTTAAGGAGACAGTCAATTTCACATTTGGTTATCTCGTGTGTCTTTAATATAGGTCACTGTGTATCAAATATCTTTCAGAGTTATTGTTTGTGTTCAAAGTGGAAATTCCGGGATATTTTTGCGATATAATACTCTTGTGATTTACAAATTGTTTCAGAGTATTGTCTATGCTAATTGGCATCTCTGCATATATATCGCAGCTTTCTTAGAATGGTTTGTTGGCTAGAAGTTCATGGATAGGGAAGGCCGCTGATAGGCGTGAGCTGCTGGTGTATATAATTTTATTAAGTTCAATTTATTTAATCTCTTGTCCTTCCTTATTGTTTATAAATACCTTTAAGTAAAATAAAGGATCTTAGTAATTATCAGCCTTCTTTCTATTTACGAATATATTTTTTCCAACAGTCTGAATCGCGATAAAAAGACTAAAGGTACAACCTCCTTATGTTCATGAGTGCATTTATAGGAGTTCTCGGTACAAGCTTACAGGTTTACCAACCTCAACCTGAAATTAACCTAATTTGAGCCTATCCTAAGCTAACCTCTTACAGAATTGTAAGCACCTTACACTATATAGATTAGGGTTAGTAAACAGGTAAGCTTTTCCTGATACATCCCAAGATTTTCCATCTTCGATACCAAGTTCACTCAATGTCTGACCTGGTATTTCAATCGTTGCTCAATACTTCCTACCTATTCTTTCTATTTTGTCAATTTAAATTTGGCCTGTTTTAAAATAACAAGAGATATATTTTCAATAGATTAGGCAATGCGTATAAAAAATAAACCTACATTATTAGTTTTTTTTTTATTAATGACGGAACGTTTTGTGATTTTTGCAACATAATTATCAGGGAGAGGTAAGAGCATTACTGCATTTAACAACCAAGTAACTATAATTCTTTGTTATCTTTTTATGCCTTTGCAATCTCTGCTATTGGGTCAATGATGGTAATTTATTTTTTTTTTAGTAACTAATTGGTGATTTGGTCATACCGCTTCTTTTGTTACTTGCATTTTGTAATTGGATAATTTATTCTTTTTTTTTTCTTTCATGTCCCTCTCGTTTTTATTATTATTTTTTTATAAACAACAAGATATCTACAGATTTTTAATATGAAGACTCTATCTGTAGCGGTTACTTTTTAGTAATGTCTTTATTCTCCTGATAAAATTTCTGTTTAAAATATTTAATGATTTCAAAAAAAGGTTTTGAAAACATAAAGTATACTCATGGACAAAACTTAAGGAAGTTGTACCTTTCAGCATGTTTATCGGGATTTGGACAATAACTCTGAAAGATATTTTATACATAGTGACCTTTATTGAAGATACATGAGATAACCAAGTGTGGACAAAAATATCTCTGTCTATTTCAAAACAGACGGTCGGCATTAGAATTTACACTTCTTTAAGTTTTGTTTCCATAAGTGTAAATTATCATATATAATACGTCTCTCATTATTATGTATGAAATTTTTGTTTTATAATTTCAAAGCCTACAAAATATATTTAAAATTTATTTAATTACTTTATGGCATTCTGAATAAAATACAATATAGACTGAAAGAAGAGATGGAGGAATTGCTGATAATAAGAAGGCCGAGTATGATATTCATAGACAATTTCGACAAAAGGCCATCAAAAGAACATCCACAAAATTTTAACCCTATAAAGGATACTCTGGTTGAACAAGAATATTGTGCCCATTAACCAATGGTTGAGAATAAATTGATGACTCTTTTGAAATAATGCAAAAATATAAATACAAACAACCTCTCTTAGAGATCATTTGAAAAGAATAATGAAATAGTAGTGAGGCCTCATTCACAAATAGTCGCTGAGTACAATAGATGTGAAAAATAATCCCCTGGATATAAATCAAAATGATGCAAAAGGTTTCGGGAGATAGTTTCTTTTCATTTTATTATTGCATACTCAAGTTTTCGGACATTTCCGCCCTTTATACAGAAGTACAAATGAATAACAATAAATAATGGTTCTTTATTTGTTATTAACCTAATTTTTTCATTGTTCGCTTTTTATACGTCTATAGAAGAGCTGAAATTCCCGAAAGCTTGAGAATGTACAAATAATATATAAAGAAACACATCTCCAGAAACCATATGCATTATTTTAATTTACATCCAAGGGATTTTCACATCTACTGTACTGAGATACTATATGTAAATATAGCTTTACTACTATTTCATTGATGTACACGCTTGTTTGGCGGTACATATACTAAAATTGGAACGATACAGAGAAGATTAGCATGGCCCCTGCGCAAGGATGACACGCAAAATCGTAAAGCGTTCCATACTATTTCACTGATTGTTTGAATAATCTCTGAGGTTGTTTGAATTTAAAGTCTTTCTAGAGAGAAATTAAAGATTTCAGTAGACATCGCGTGTAGAATTATCAATAAAATTGTTGAACTAGCTTATTTCGAATCCTATTATATGAATCTGTGGCTCAAATATTTGTAACATCACCTTTCTAAAAATGACAACTTATATATATTTACATTACCAGTAAAATCTTTAAAATGTTCTAAATCAAAGAGATAAATAATATTTAGATTGTATCATTAGTCTTTAATTTTTATAGTTATACAATATATATATATATTCTGTTTTATATTGATCATTCAATGTGAGTGAATCATAGTACAGTTAATCATAGTACAGCAAAACCTGTTTATAGCGCCACCTCTAAATAGCGCCTTCCTCTCTATAGCACCCCGATTTTTATCATTAAAATGTAAACATTTTACATTAAAAGTGATCTATCTATAGCACCCCCTCTCTATAGCACCCTATTTTGGTGAGTCTCAAGAGGAGGGGGGGGGGGGCTATAGACAGGTTTAACTGTATACTCATAGTAAAGATCAAAGTCAGTCGTAAAGACGTCTAATCGCTCAAAAACTGGCTCCTTATCTAGCTCTTTAGCAAACAAAGATACACACGTTTAATTTCCTAGCTGTAATATTAGTTTTAACTATAATGTTTTGTGGAGTAGTTTAACTAGCTTGGCTTTTGCTACGTTGGTACAAATTCCATTTATATTACAATATAATGTGGCTTATGATTGTAAAACGACGTTTGACAAGTTTTACCACAAATGTTTCTTTTGAACGAAAAATCGTAATTTATTTTAAGTTGAAATAGCGGCCATTTCTATCCTTAGGGATGAAGTATGAAAGGATGAATTGTGAAGAGTAATGATAAACGGAAAAATAAAGTGTCCAGGGATGGGAATCGAACTCACAGTGTTCCGCTTATCGGGCATATCCCATGTCCATTAGGCTACCCTGGACAAATTTTTCCGTTTGTAAATATTATATAAAGTTAATATTTAATTGCAGGATCTTGAGCGGTTGTGTATTCTGTGGTTAGTTTGTGTTGGGTGGATATTACTTTTCGTACAGGATCCTCTGTCTATATCCTGAACGCCTCTCTTTTGCTCAACGGACGGTGCAGCATTAGTGGGAATAGTGGAATTTATACGGAGCCATAGGGTTGATGGGAGCATCTGAGGTATACTACGACTTTGCCATTTTGCCTGTTAACATATAGCTGAGGTTAGTAGGGCAGTCTTTTCATGCTTAGGGTAGCCCTACCAGGAGAACAAGATTCCAAACATATTTCTCCTGTCTTTCCCATGGTCACCTCCCCGCCACGTTGGGGAAGGTAACAGGATTTGAGGAGGAGATTAAACATTATAAATTCATATTAATCTACCCGAAAACTCGAAGAATCATTAATATATCGAATTTATTGAAAATTATGATATTCATATTTTAAAAAATGATTAAATGTTCATGTGTTTCCATAATACGAACAGCTTCAATTGATTATGGATTTTAGGTATTGAAACAGGGAATTTATATGTTATGCTGCTAAATATTATCTTTTCTATACGCATTAGATTTTATTTAATTTTGTATATAAAACATAAATTTAACTAATCAATGTTAATAAGACGATACTTCGATTTGCAATTAAAAAAACTGTTATTTTATTTGAAATAACATTTAGTGTTGATTCTTGATTTGTAAACCCATAATAAGTACTTTATTTCAAATTTTTGTCTACCTTATTTCACAAGAATAGAAATAACATACATATAGAAGAATTATAAAAATCCGAAAGCTTGTACTTTGCACACACAAATAAAGAAACGCATTGCTATTGTTTATATTATCATCTATTACTTTATAGCAATTTTCTCTTCTAATGAATTTTATAAGTGTTTCTATATATGAGATTTTGAGGAATTAATATGTTAAGAAAAATGATGAAAATAAATATTAAAATGTGTACATTGCTTTTGCGATATTCAAATGTTAACACACGCTTTCAAATTTATTTTTAAAGATTATAATTATTTAAAAAAAAAATCAATTATTTGAGTCAAAAAGCGATCCATTAATTAAGATTATATAAAAAGGCGTACCTGGATCTGTAAAGAAAAAAAATGTTTTTCTTAATATATTTCGAGAGGTTGCTCCCTCTTTATCAATTTATTGCACAGTGAATTTAATTTACAAATTATTGTAGATCATATGATGATATGTAAAAATTAAATTCACGGTGCAATAAATTGATAAAGAGGAAGCAATCTCTCGAAATATTTTAAGAAAAAAAAATCTTTTTTTCTTTACAGATCCAGGTACGCCCTTTTATAAAATCAATTATTATTTCACATTACTTTAGTATTATTTTTATTTATCAAAAGTTCTACTAGAATCAAAGAAAACAGCTTGAACGTAATAAATAAATATTCCATTTGAAACTGTAAAAGTTATAATTTGAACTGTATCCAGCAAGTGTATAATTACACGAAGTTAGGGTTAAAAAAACACCCACGTTGGGGCGCCATAAACAAAATTTGCAGGGTGTTAACAAGGAATGTAAACCGATGTTTTGCTCCTCAACGCATTTTAATTAAGAAGCTTCTGTTCCAAGCCATCAAATTTTAATTGTTACCAAGCGTGGGCAAATGAGATTCTATCTAATTGAGTTTCTACTCCATTTGGAAGCTGGGAGTAGGTACTCAGGGAGATTTAATTTCAGAATCAACCCACTGGAGTTGAGTATATTCCAAACAAAATTGACTTTATAAGCGTCTTAATTTCCCCAAGATTACCCTCATATTCCTATATGTTACTTAAATTTTAATCTTTTCAATATATATGCTCTTAAAACATTATATTTAATTAAAATTAAGGTTAAATATGGGAAATTTAAAAGGTTTTGTTGACTATGCTTCATCAAACGACAGTATTCAAAGCAAACTTAAGCTCCACCGTGGGTTACAATATATGTAAATATATTTCAACTTTGATATATGAAATATTATGATACTATATTAGAAACTACTGACTGTTTAATTATAGATCATATTTATATATATATATAATTTGTGTATTTATGAATTTATCTCTAATACAAGATATCCGAGTCGGTGGATGTATGGGTAATACCTCGATTCCCGACAGCCATGAACCAGGAACGAATCCCACGTTGGACCCTTTGTTTTCATATGTGAATAACCTTCACATATTATTCATTGTAAAACGACATTTGAAAATTATCCCGCATGTGTTTCTTTCAAACGAAAAATCGAAATTTATTTTTAAGGAGAAATAACGATTATTTCTAACCTTAGGGATGAAGTATAAAAGGATGAATTGTGAAGAGGATGGGAATCGAACCCACAGTGTTCCGCTTACCGGGCAGATGCCATGTCCACTAGTCTATCATAAGCCGTATTATATTGTGTTATAAATTACCTCATATTATTCATTGTTGCAAATATCATAAACTAGATTGCTCTTTTTGAGCGGTACCTAAGAAAGTGATTTTGGAACAAGAACAATACGAGATAGCTTTTTAATAAAATAGAACTTATATGTAACTATGTACTCGCAAATATCTACATAACATATTGCGTGTTATTTTAAAATAATTTTTAAATGAATTTAATTGAATATCATGCAAATATTTTCAAATGCACTATAATAGTAGGTATATACTCATAGACAGAACTTAAGGAAGTTGTACCTTTTAGCATGTATATCGGGATTCAGACAATAACTCTGAAAGATATTTGATGCACATTGAAGACACACGAGATAACTAAGTGTGAACAAAATTGCCTCTGTCGACTGGGAAAATCAATGATATTCCATTATTTAAGTTTATCCATGGATGTATATATGAATTGTAAAGCTGTGGGGAAAAAATCGCTCGCTTTCAATAAATGCATTTATTTAATCTATAAAATAAGGCATTTATTCGGTTTTCTATAGGTTGAACACGCAGATATATTAATAAGAAACAATAACGTGCAATCTATACACAAGAAATGAAACATTCGAAAGCACGAATGTTTATTTTTTACACAAATCAAACATATTTACTGCCTTTACTGCAATTAAAAAATACACAGAAATATATCAATAAGCTAAAGTACCAGTTTTGGCAAATGCAAATTGGAATCATGATTTACAGGTTGGCTTATTGCTCAAAATTTCCAAGCTGGTGCTATGTCTCATTCATTGATTTGAATATGTAGGTTCCAAAAAGCGAAAAAAAACCTTTGTTTTAGTGTAATAAATAGAGTGTGCTTTGTCGCATTTGCTAAAAGGAAGACTACACTTACAATATTTTAGTGAATACATATTTAATTTAGACAATGTCCACCATGTTGAAACTGGTCATCAATAACGTAAGAAAACAGAATATATCCTTGGAAAGTTTATATGACCAGGTTGAGTCACACATAAGGTCTTTGGATTTCCTGGGTGTGAATGTGCAGCAGAACTCGTCCTTTTTGTATCCACTCGTGGAGTCCAATTTACCCGAGGAGTTGATTAGAGTCTGGCAGAGGAGTGACATGGCTGGCTATGCTAAAGATGAAAAGGAATTAATCCCATCGGTGGACCAGAGACTAACATCTCTGCTGGCTTTTGTGCGAAGAGAAGTTAAGAGGACCATCAAGGTGGTCCTCATTTAATTAAATATACATTCAAAACTAGATATCGCGGTACACTTTATTTCAGAAATATAAGCAAAGTTTGACTAGTATTTATAAAATTGGTTCCCTCATTTTTACAGAAAGTAGTAATTCTCATAATTTTTTCACTTTTAAATTACAAGTGGTATAAATCACAAGTTGTATAAAGACACTAAAATCATATTTAATAAGAAAGGCAGCTTAGAGGCGGCTTATAAAGAACCTATGAAGATAGGTTTATAGGCTTATAGATGATCAGTAAATTCAGGGTATATAAGAAAAGAAATCCAATGCAATATTAGAGAGCTTGGTCTAGAGATTAATTTGGAGAAACCGATGATAAGATTCACGACTGATGAACCATTGGTAATTCTTATCATTTGAGTAAGGTCTGTAGAGTTTACATTTGATAATATTTATTATAATGAACACGTTTTATCAAAATTATTTATTATAAATTTTATCGACAGTTGGCAATTTTTTTATTTATAATTTTTACTTATATACATATATTGTATCTAAATTAAAATTAATTAACATTGGGTCCAATATATGCTAATTATGTATTTATATATATTATTATGGATTGCTCCATCTTTAAAATATATATGTATATGTTTATTCTCCCAGAGACTCGTGCTGTGACCATAGAACTTCCTTCCTGTGTGTGGCTAAATGGTATATTTATAGAAACATGCAGACAATGTCAGACAATGATTAGAACAATTCACATATGTGGTGATTTGCGAGTATTCGTGGGAGTTTTGGCAAGTGGTAAGAACACACACAGAAATCAGGATCCAGGAGCAAACACCCGTAAGGAGTATGTCGGAGAGGAAAGAGAAAACCTGAGGACCACCCTGGGAACAACTGGCGTGGAGGGCACCTTAGTAAAAACTGTCTCCCAAAAATTGGCGCGGTTGAAGACTCTAGCTGTCATTGTTGCAACGAATTCCTGGACTCAAGACACCTACTGTTGGAATGCCCACTCTTCTTCACCGCTAGACAACAGACAATAAATAATGTTGTAGATCTATATCATTTTGTAAATAGTAGAGAGAATTATCATAGGTTTAACTATTTTTGTAGATATATTTATGATTATCTTTCTGGCCTGAAAGGTTCAGGTTCCTAATATATATTATTGTTTCTCTTTTTATTTTGAATACGTTTTCTTGTATAATATGTTTATAACTGTTTCTGTTTTAAAAAATGTAAATCGACGCAATTATCCCTAGCCGGGATATCGCGTTTGGTGTGTTGGAATAAATAAATAAATCATCATGATATTAGTGATAAAAATTTGTCATTTTACGTTATGGAGTCCCATTGGAATTTATATTACAATAATTATTTCGATATAATTTCGATATTTAACAAATCATAAAATTCAGAATAGCCTTATATTTGTGGAAATATGCATTGTACTGCCTTGAAATTCGGAATGAACAAACTGAAAATATGAAATACAACACCCAAAGCTACGCTATAATTTTTAATGGAACGTAAACATTAGGATAAATAATGGCGGGTAATTATAAATCCGGCATAATTAGTGCACGAAATAATTTACTCGAGGCCCTATTTAAATTAAACTTTTGTTGAAAAAGTAGACTTTAGGCATATACACAACTTGACGCTGAAACGTGAACACTAAGGGGAGGCGTTTCTTTTATAATGAAGCAAAGTTTAATTTAGAAGAATTCTCGTTTTAGCGTAGAATATCAACATGTTTATAGTCTTAGCTATTGAAACACACAATTTTACATCTTGTTTGTTATTTTAAATTTAGCTGAAAATGTTGATATACATGCGGTTCGTAATAATCCTATCGAGTTTTTATGTTTATGAACAAATGGGGGAAAGGGGGAAGATGAATTGAAACATTTATTTCTGACCGAGAAAATTAAAACACTTTTATTGACATCTAGTTAATAATACATTTGAAATAAATGAAAAGTTTTGAGAATTTACAATGATTTATGAGCTAGGGAGGATCCACCATCTTGATAGGGTCCTCCTCCAGACCAGGAGGGGGTCTTCTTGGACCATCCGCATCTCCAGGTCCAGAAAATGCTGGTAGATACGGGTCTTGGCAGACGTCAGCATAGCCAGGGCGTCATTTTCCAAGTCATACCCGAAGATCCAGCTCTGCAGGTTCTGATCAAGAGATAGCTAAATAGTTTTATATGATAATAAAAGAAAATAAGACCTAATCCAAATAATTTATTAGTGTGTGACGTTTCGGCAACAACATTGTCACCATCAATTGCTGAAACGTCACACACTAATAAATTATTTGGATTAGGTCTTATTTTCTTTTATTATAATCTATAATTCAAATTGTGCTTTATCATAGTTCTATATTAAATATTCTGTCACATATACATTAACGTTGTGAAAAGTTCCTAGAGATTCTTTAGGCAAGCTTTCAGAAAATAACTTCCTTTTAATATGCTAAATTGTCTAACTTATATTCTACTCAGCCTGTTGAAGGACGTTATTATCCGAAAGCTTTTCAATAAAGAAACTATTTACCGTTAGCTTTTATATCTTTTCAGAAACTTACCTATATATCTATAAAAAAGGAAAGATTTTTACTTATTCTAATGTGAGGGGAAAGGAGAGAGAACACTTTTTATTGTTGGCACTCGCTATCTTATTTTTTAATCAATGCAATAACGTTTGTAAAGATCCAATTAAAATTTCTATTTTAGTGTAGGAGGTGCTTAACAGGCATAACAACTTCTTTCAGAGGAGAGAATTTTAAAATATTTTTTTTATTATAATGTGCTAATTAAGCTTTTTGTAAAAATCTACTTAATTATTATTTTATGTTTTGAAAATTAATAGTATTACACTTTTTTTCTGCTTAGAGAGCTCTCTAAAAGGTTTTTAATTTTAAATTTAAAAGAGCGGAAAAAATAAAATAATATCCTTCTTTCTCTCTCTGAGGTTTTTCCTTTCTAGAGAACCGATGCATTAAGAAAATGAAACCTTCTGGAATTATATCGTAAGTGGCAGAAATTTAGAGAAAGTTTTAAATAGAAAATTGTATTTCTTTTTTAGATATATATATAAAGACTTATTTAGATATTTAGAATCTTTATTAAAATGTCTTTATATATATGAAAAGAAATATTATCGGTAATAAAATGAAATATTGATATTTGATTGAATAAACGGATATGTGATATAAGCATTAAACTTCGCTTTTTCACGCACTTCCAAAAGGTGTCAATAAATAATGACATTTTCCAAACGCTTATTTTATGGCAGAGAGAAAGAAAAAGATAGATCGATGGTGATTTTTATTGACGTCAGTAAATAGGTAATGAATAGGAATCAAAAAGATAAATTGATTTTTATATATATAAGATTTTGAAAATAGAGCAATGCATAAATAAATCTTTAATTAAAAAGACATATATTGGATCAAAATATCATTTATTTTACCAATATTTCAGTTGGCTGAACGCCAACCTTTATCAAGGTATTATAACATATATAACAAGCTAGAAGAAAATCTCGAAAATAAGTTTATATGAATTTAAAGCTTAAATTCTCTTCTACAGGAGAACAAGATAAAAATATAATGGTAATTTATTTATATATTTTATTTTAAAGCAATTAGAAGATTTAAGATATGTCTGTTCCACCGAAGTGATACACAAATATCATCTAGAGATTACATACACGATTTAAAGCCAAGGTCTTCTTCTCTCTTATCTCCACTCAATCACACTAAGGTATCAAGTTTGTAAAGCTTGAGATTTTTGATGGTGTCTACCGGGAAAGAGTAGAGCTCATCAATGGATGAGTCAATACAATCAATAATATGTCTTGGGGTTGCAGGCTGAGAATTGCACTTAATACATAGTGGGAAAACCCTGCAACCATTCTGGAAAGTCATTGTCCGTAGATGACCAGACTTAAGTCTGGAAATCAAACTCTGTTGTTCTCTAAAGTCAAGGTTAAATATAACCATGAATAGTTTAAAATAATATAACTTTTAAACAATAATATTGCTTTAAAAATAGACACTTCGGCCAGCGTGGAGCAAGATATACCTCAACGTCAAAAATAAATTATCTTTGAGGCATTCTAAAAAAAATCACGAAGCGTGTATTTGATTATTTGATTCTTATAAAGGTATTTGGCCAGTTCTGGAATAAATACAAATCAAATATTAGTTGATATTGTTGCATCAATTTTAATGCGCCCTACATTTATTCAAAATATTCTATGGTATTTAATATTTATTTAAAACAGATTATTCAGATTATCATCATTCCTTTTTATAGTTTCATTCCTTTTGTAATATTGTTATCGTACATATATCTTGATTGGTTATTGGAGCGAGAGAAGGCCAAGACTGCGGATCACGACCTACGAGGAAGACAACGAATAAATAAACACAATAACTTTAAAAAGTAATTTATTTTTATTTACTTTTCTTTATTTGTTTTGAGTATGGAAACCCGCTCGGGAAACGTGTATAACACAAAGAAGGAGGAAACCAAGGTCGACGACACTGCAAAGTTGCAACTTGGTGCAACAATATTTATTCAGATAGATGATGCAAGCCATAAGCAACTTTCAGTTGCTCGCGCGACATTTTATAAAGCCTATAATGTCTATACTGTATTTTGCTGGCGGAGTCTATCCCGCAGGGATACACCACCAGTGGAAAGAAAGGGATATAGGAAGTGAATAGGAAAGAGAAGAGATAAAGGACATATGTAGATGTTATAAATGTGTAAATAAGATATTAATAACACACACACACACACAAACACAAAAACCTTTATTAAGACACACAGGTCTTACAGAGGATTCTCCTTGGGGTTATAAGACGGAGAAACCCATGAAAGTGGGAAATATACAAAGGGGTAAAAATGGAGAAAGATTATATACACATGGTAAATATAAACAGATTATTATTTGAATAATCCTATGGAAAATGAGAATATGGATTTGGAAAAAAATTAAGATATAAATAACTCTTCATTATAATATGTATTTTAATTAATAATGCACACAATAAAAATACATCCTTCTTTGCAAGATGAATGAAATAAATAGAATTATTCAAATTAATATAATAATTTTAAGCATAGTCAGTCTCGAGTTGGATGATGCAACTTCTACCCCCGTTCAGAATGTCCTTAAATCGACCACGACAACAACAGCTTTATTAGGACATTTCCGTCCTGTAAGAACTCGCCATACATCATTTTCATGGAGAAAAGGAAAAACACACAAAGGAGAGAAGAGAAAATGAAAAAGAAATCAATGTATTCAACATAACTATACAAATTAACTATGGAAGTAAATTGTTCTGTAATTTTAGTTCGTAGAGATTACCTTGTTCTCTAACGCTTTATGAAAGTTAAACAATTCCATCGCTATTTATTTTTTCTCGGACATTATTCTGATTAGCTGAACTGGGTTCATGTAGACTTGGATAATGTTCTTTAAGATCTTATTCCGTTCCTCGTTAACAATAGTGCATTTAGAGATGTAGTGGTTAATTTCTTCTATGCTTTCAGTTTTGCAGAATTTACAAATTAATCTTCATTTTTAATTATTTGAATGTGACTTTCTCTTAGTAAAGTCGAAGTGATTCTTGTTTGGGTAATGTAACCTTTTATGTATAATGATAAGTTTCAGGAGAAAAATTGTTCAGGTATTAAATACTTATTTAACTCAACCTCTCGTGGACAAGTTCCTGTCAGTTGAAGTAGAGCTGACTGACGTCTCTACGTCACTCTTTCCTGGACACACATTTCTCACATCTGCATCCTGTCGGTTCTTACTATGAAACCTTCCTTCCTGTCCATTGCATCGTCTACTGCACTTCACACTACACACTTATATTCAAGAAAAAGGCATCTCCTTATCGTGCAACTGAAAGTTGCTGATGGCTTGCGCCATCTATATTGCACGATAAGGAGATGCCTTTTTTCTTAATTTATGCTCCTTATCCCAGTACAATATCACATTTGTACTATTTTTTCACACACTTATATTCGTGTACTATATCTAGTATACTTGTACACTTACCAAAATATTTCGAAATCCTACATTGAATTACAATTAAACCTGCCTATAGCGCCCCCTCTAAATAGCGTCTTCCTCTCTATAGCGCTCGATTATAAACATTAAAATGTAAGCATTTTACATTAAAAGTGACCTGTCTATAGCACCCCCTCTCTATAGCACTCTATTTTGGTGAGTCCCAGGAGGGGGCGCTATAGACAGGTTTAACTGTATATTGAAATCAGATTGATAATCTAAGAGAATGGTATCTCCCGAAAGAACAACTAAAAATGGCTAATGGTTTGCGCCATCTGTCCGGAAAATATCAACAAAACGTGATGTTGAATTATTTCATTATTGGCTTCCAAAATTCAATCTTTTCTTTATTAATCAAGAAAGGGCTATTTAGTATGCAACGGCTTTCCCTATTAGCATAACGATTTTCAGTATGTAGTAGTGTTGCTGATGACTTGTGCCATCTGTCGCAAAAAATATCAACTAATTGTTGAATTTTAATTATTCCAGAATTGGCTAAATGATGTGATTCTGGAACACTTGATATTCAATGATTAGATGATATTTATTCCGATAGATGACGCATGTCATCAGCAACATTAAGACATGCTGGAAATCGTTATGGTAATAGGGAAAACCGTCGCATAATAGCCATTCATACATTTCTTGGATTTGAACACATGTTCAAAAATGATATTTTTTAGGAACCTAACAATTTATACATTTTCAAATTCTACAACTTACCTACTTCGTTGAGACACATTCTTTCTTGGGCAACCTGAAATCTTTCCTTTTTTTTAACTAAAAAAAGCAAAGAATTTGGAATTTGTTCATTTATCGGTATATACAATGATTATCATTGTTATCTACCTATCTGATATATAAATTTATGATTATTTTACAGGATCTCTGAAAGACCAGTGCGTTTAGATAATGTTCTTTAAGATCTTATTCTGGTTCTCGCTAACAATAATGCATTCAGAGATGTAGTGGGTCATTTCTTCTATTCTTTCAGTTTTGCAGAATTTACAAATTACATCTTCCTTTCTAATAATCTAGATTCATAAAAATGAGAGAATGCCATTCTCAACATTTCTTGAATAATTAAAAAGAATGGGTATTTGGTCAATTCTGGAATAATTAAAAATCAACAATTAGTTGATATCTTTTCCGGTAGATGGCGCAAGCTATCAGCAACTTTTAATCGTACGATCAGGAGATGTCTTTTTATTAATTTACCTACCTGATCCCAGTACAATTTCAAATATTTTTACTATTTTTCACTTATAAAGTTATCATTCTTATGTTTTTGTAATAGAATAAATGAAGACTTTTGCAACATAGACATATCTAGAAGCACTAAGTAACAAACGGTGAGCTGTTTAAGGACTTGATTAATGGATTCCTTAATTGTCCGTGGGAGAGACACAAGACATTGACCAGCTCCCAGCACTCATTCCTTAAACTTCAAACACTTCAAACATCCAAAAAAAAGTTTCAAATTCACTCCTATTCTCAATAGAACTGAAATGCTCCTTTAATGCATAAAACTTTAGCAAGTTGTATCTTTTAGCATGTATATCCAGATTTAGACAATAACTCTGAAACATATTTGACACACAGTGACCTTTATTGGAGATACACGAAATAAAAGTGTGAACAAAATTGCCTCTGTCTCCTTAAAAAAACACTTCCTTAGGTTTTTTTCCAAGAGTGTATAATTAGATTAAATATAATGGGTTCAAAGTGTGTGTTCAACATGAATTAAAATACTATAATTGAAATAAATAATAGAGAATTCCAACTCTGCCAGTTACAGAAGGTCCAGACTTAGCTGGTGTGAATAGTAAAGTCTTTGGGCTCAAGAATGACATTCTGTCATTTTTTTCTGATGAATCCAGATCCAGTTTGGAGGTTTATAACAGCAGAATACATGTTAAACCTAGGCCCCAAGAAAGATCTCATCAAGACTGTATTGTGGAAAGACATACAGCAAGAATCCTTGGCTTCATGCATCAGCCATGAAAGTAGGTTCCTTTATTCAAGGCACAATGACTGCTCAGCTATATATTGCAGATGTGTTGCAACCTGTTGAATTACCATTTCGTGAGTAGACTAATAATGTCATTTTCCAACAAGGTAATTCCCAATCACATTAAGCCAACATTTCACGAGACTTCCTTCAAAATGTTGATATCCTTCTCTTACCTCATTGTGCCCGAGATTTTCTCCAATTGAGCATGTATGGGCATGATAGGCAGGAAATTTTGTATTCCCCACAGCCAAGTAATTTTAAACAGCTTATTCAAAAATTTAATTTAAAATGGCGTGGTTTAGTATCCCTCAAGAATCCATTATAAAAACTGTATGACAGTATGCTTTACCGTGTAGTTACTTGTATATGTGCCAAAGAAGGACACACCAAATATTGATAAAAAGCTGTGTATCTCAATACATTTACATACTTTTTATATTTCAATCAAAGATTTTTCACACTACCACTATATAGTTCATCGATTTTCAGAATATTTACATGTATTTATAAGTAATGCAATTTTTGTGGCCAGTATCAAATAAAACATCTTAATAGATTTTTTTTATTCAAACAACACGGCGCGAAATTCAAAAAAACCTTCTTCTTTCTTATCTCCAATCAATCATTTTGAGGTATCAAGCTTGTAAAGCTTGAGACTTCTGATGGTGTCTGCTGGGGATGAGTAGAGCTCATCAATGAATGAGTCAATACAGTTAATTATGTGTTTTGGGGTTTCAGGTTGAGAATTGCACTTAGTACATAGTGGGAAAACCTTGCAACCATTCTGGAAAGTCACCAATAAACCTTTAAATGAATATACCTGTATATTCTAAACCTCCTCATATTAAAAAAAAAATAAAATCAGTATAATCCCATAGAAATTCTTGTTCCAAAATCACTTTACTAGGTACCGCTCAAAAAGAGCAACCTAGTTTATAATAATTGCAACAATGAATAATATGCGTAGGTTATTCACATATTAAACAAAATGTTAACGCGGGATTTGGTCCCGGTTCATGACTGTCGGGAATCGAGAGTGTTACCCACTCGTCCCAGAGAAATTCTGCCATACCTCATATCCAAGTATAAACAGCCATCATTGAGTAAATCTCGCCTTCCCATGCTCACTCTCAGTTGAAATACCGCCTGTTGAAGAGCGACAGATCGAAATCTCACGGTGTTTTGAATAAAGAAACTTATTGCGAAAGTGAAAAAATAGTACAAATGTGATATTGTACTGAGATAAGGTGCATAAATTATGAAAAAAAGGCATCTCCTTATCGTGCAACTGAAAGTTGCTGATGGCTTGCGCCATCTATCGGAATAAATATCAACTATTCTCAAAGTATTTTCAACTATTTAAAAATCAACAAGAATAGTTGATATTTATTCCGATAGATGGTGCAAGCCATCAGCAACTTTAAGTTACACGATATGGAGATGCTTTTTTTTTTTTAAATAAATTATTGCGAAAGGTTTTTAGATATTCTCATAATTGATTATTTAATATCTGTGTATTTTTGTATGTAAAACCTGAATTCTTCATTAAAACTTAAATCATTTAACCCAAACTATTTTTGATATACTATAAAGCGTTTTTGATGAACAATCTAAATTATTATTTAATAACAAAACATTCACTTATCCTACGTAAAGGTTCTAAATGTTATATAAAGTTAAACTATTTTAATTCAAAAGCAATTTAGTAAAAAATACTCAGACGTAACATTTCCCAAATTGTTTTTTTCCTAGCCTAAACGTCCAATTTCTTTCCTTATATTCCTGAGGTAGCTTGACGTTTCTTGCTAATTTCAGAGAACCAATCTACTTGTCACATTAAGTTTTCTCTCCCCCCCTTGTTTAATATACTTGTTTCTTTTTCTTCATTCGTTTTTATCTCTTTTAATTTGTTCCCCTTTTATAAATTTTTATTCTTTGCTTTCTCTCTCCTCTCTACAAAGGTTCTGATCGATATTTTCGTTGATGGCTCAATATTTCTGTCATTTTAAAAACCATTATTGTTTGAATTTCTCTTTAAAATGTAAAATCAATTTCACTAACGTCAACCATTACTTATTTAATGTGAATAATGAGTTACATTAACTTTTATTTTTTTATACGTTAAAGGTTTTATGTTTATGTCTCAAATATTTAGATTGCGTTTATTGCCTAATTAAGTTGGAATATTAATTTTGGGGATATATATTATATATGTTAAGAAAAAGGCATCTACTTATCGTTAAACTGAAGGTTGCTGATGGCTTGCGCCGTCTGCCAGAATAAATAGCAACTTTTCGTTAATTTTTCAATTATTACAGAATTGGCAAATCCTTGATTGGCCTTTTCTTGATTAATCAAGAATGGGTATTTGACCAAATCTGGAATAATTAAAAATCAACGTATAGTTGCTATTTATTCCGGCAGATGGCGCAAGTCTTTAGCAACTTTCAGTTGCACGATAAGGAGATGTCTTTGTCTTCAATTATAACCTTACCCCAGTACAATTTCACATTTGCACTATTTTTCATATTAAATATGTGGAAAAATATATATAAATGGTGAATAATAAAGATTCCAGAGGTTAGAAGTTGCAAGGATGGCTAGAACCCAGAAAAAGAGGTGCTGGTGCGGCCCAAAATGAGATTTTCGTTCAATGCGATGACATTTTTTTTTTTTCTGTCTCCCTATCCCTACTGTCTTTAAAAGGTTTCCAGGATCTTTTCATAGTTGAAATGATCTCTCGTACTCAGATCAAGAGGCTAGATGTTGAATGCCCAGCTATGTAAAGTGATATGCTGTCATGCCTATTCCTGGGGCTCATCAATCTTCCTTTAATTTTATTGGTTCCATACAAGTTACATATATAAAGTATATATTATAATTTTCATATTATATATATATAAATTGTAAAATTGATAATAAATTTAATTGTTTTATAAAAGTGGTTGAAATAATTTGAAAAGATAAATGTATGCAAATATATATTTAACAAAGAAAAGCATGCCTACTCTGATTTAATATAACTAAAAAATCAAGGGGAAAAAAAAGATAAATATAATGAGTAAGATAAGTTTATATTTTTCTTTTATTCTTCAATATTTTTAAGCTATATATATTGAAAATAGAGCAATCCATACAAATATGTTGTATAAAAACCAAATAAATAAGTTGTAATATCTTGAAAAAAGTTGGCGTTCAGCCAACTGATATATTTGTAAATAAATTATATTTTGATACAATAAATGCCTTTTAAATTGAATATATATATATATACATTATCACAAAGAAATTAATATAAATTTTAATATTTATAAATTTTATTACCATCTATATGTATCGTTAGAATTTGTAATAATTATTTATGTGTCAATGTATTTCTTTTTACATAAATCACACACATACACACAAACCTTTATTAAGACACACAGGTCTTAAAGAGGATTCTCCTTGAGGTTACAAGACGGAGAAACCCATGAAAGTGGGAATTATGTTTTACATACGAGTATATCATCAAATACTATCTCTACAGACCTTACTGCAATGATAAAAGTTATTGAATGAAAGGGCTTGGGTTATCAATGGTGAATCCTCTCAGCGGTTTCGCAAAATTGATCTCCAGACCGCTCTAATATTGTATTGGATCGGTTTTCTTATATACCCTGGACACATTCACTAAGAAAGTCAATTCAGAGGTGTATGGACATAAGCTTGTAAGTCTGTAGAGATGCATACATATAATCACAAGAAACTGCATCGATCATTGCTCTTCCGTAAACATGATGTTATATCAAGGCTATTATATATTCTGAAATATATAAATTATGATTCAATTAAAAAGGCATATATTGGGTCAAAATATAATTTATTTACCAATATATCAGTTGACTGAACGCCAACCTTTTTCAAGGTATTATAACAAATTAATGTTTACCTATTATATATATTTTGATCCAATATATGCCTTTTTATTCAAATATCTATTCATGGATTGCTCCATTTTCAAAATAAATTATTATATTCCCTCATATCCTAATTTTATATATTTTAGCGCCCACAATTTCTAAAATTATTAATAATTGTTCAGATTTACAGTATTTTATTACAGTTAATTATTGTATTATTATTTTTTTAAATCACATTAGTCTCTATTATAGATAATTATAATGCATTAATATGCACAAATGGGTCTACAAAGAAAAAAATACACAAGTCTATGTCAATTTTTCGAACGAAATTTGTAGAAATCACTAGAGAGGTTCTAAAAAGAGGTTTATCAATCACAATTTCGTTACATTTTTCTTTACTACCAATGTAAATATAATTACTCTATTTTTTGATGGAAAGTAATAATGTCAATAGGTAAATATCTTCGAGATGAAAATCTATTTACATAAAGTAAACACATTTTTCCACCGCGAACAAACACGGAAAATTTGTAATAATTTTTTGTAGGTAGCATCCATAATTGGACCTCGATTTTTTCCTATTATTTGAAAAATACAAAATAAATATGGGAGTATAATAGATATAGAAATTAATATGAATATTTTCTAATAAAAAATGTAACTAGAAATGTTTTTTTTTTATCGGTAAACACCACGAAACGCTTAAATATTTGGAGTGGCACACATGAATCTATCTATAGAGAAAAATTGCATATGTGCCTCTGTCATTTGGGAAATGAGTTCACCGATAATTTCTGGTAAGTATTGTTTATTAACTCAAGCTTTCTTCAGACCTTCTATATAAGTGTATGAACGCTATTGTTAGTCAGTAATACTCCTGTATTAGGGCTTTAAGAGGCCCGAAAGCTTAAGTTAATAAAGATTCATACCAGAAACTTATCACTGGATATCTTTTCATGATATCATGCACAATATATTTGAAATTTTCGAATATATGTCTCTGCATTGTGAAGGTGCGATTCAGGATTTCAACTCAGAGCTCGTTTTAAGCTGAGTCTTGATTTCTGAAATGATTGTTTATGACCTCAAGGTAGGAAGTAATCCAGAAATTCAAATTCCTATGTGTTCAATATTTTTGCTTATCCCTAGTACACGTGGTACAGGCTATGATAATCATGGTGAGTAGAAGTAGGCTACTGCTGTTACTGTAAGTGCACCACATGTCTACACATGTGAAAAGCAGTTCGACTTTACACTTACAAATGTGCCAGAATCCCGTTTGGTTACTTGCGCTCGCTGGTGGAGTTGGAATTTTGCAAGAATCGGGGGTCATTGGAGCATTATTTTTTTATCAGAAAAAAGTGCTCAATACGGGAATCGAACCCGGGTCGTAGCGGTCGAAAACCAACGGTTTAGACCATCCTTTGACCGACCTCCTGGTTGTGTTCAATAAGTAAGCATTTTTAGAGACAAATGACATAAACAAAGTCGATTGTTGTTATCAACATGCTGCTCTGACATCCTTTAAATGTTAAATATCGCACTGATTCATTTAATAGTTTTGATTTGATATACATTCCAGAATACGGCTGTTTATTGAATGACTCCATTTTCTCATGTATTCTTGGCGTTACAATCTATTGAAAAAACTCAAAAATCGCTATAAAGTTTAATTTGTTTGTTATTATTTATATTATTATGTTTCTTAGATAGAATAAGGAAGCGTGGGAGCAGTTGCAACCGGCGCCGCTTGGTGGCGCTGTTCCGTAAACTGACCAATGGGCGTTGCCCGCCGGCAACCGCCAATTTTCTCTTTGTCTTCCCTTAACTATCTTATTTACCGCTTAGTGCAAATGTGTTTCCTATTTATAATATATATTTATGTAACTAAATAAAGACATATTCACTTACTTCCATCATTATTTCAAACACGGACCTAGAGTTTCAAATATGACCATGGGAATATAAAACACAATACATCTACAATGAAATGATATATACACAAAGCGAATAAATAATACATGAGAAACAAAATATGTTCTCTCTCTAAAAACTATCTCTACAAATATGGAAATTTGGTAAAAAATATATTACATATTTGTCCATGTGTTGTAACAACGCCACAATATGAATAAAAACACACATAAAGACTAAATATATAAAATAAAAACATACCTCACAAATAAAAAAAAAGATAAAGATATTTAAAATGACAATTAAAAACCTTCATTAGATGATATGCACGATAAATAACTTAAAAAAAAAGACCATTCCTGAATAAAAAATACAAAGACAAATATACTTGTAAAACTACACTATTAAAACTAAGCATACACAATAAAAAATGAAATTTTAATTTTAAAATCCCATGCCTTAATTTGAAAAAAAAACATCAAGACATATACGGAATTAAAAAACATACACTAATAAACCCAGATCTGCATATTAAGAGCTAAACTAAATATAAACACAAGTCTTTGCCTGATTTGAAAATAATTACTAAGATATTCATAATAACGCTTTAACATTAAGATCAGACATGCACAATAAGAAAATATTAATAAGACCAAAGAGCCCATGTAAAACATAAAATAAAATACATATTAAAGAGTGAACCTTCACATTAATACATAATACAGGACAATCCTAGATTACCACAGGGAAGATAACAAGAAGCTATATCAAAGATGGGTTGTTAGCGCCCCACTTGTCGGCGGTGTGTCGTGGCCAATCGAATTGCTCTATTCGATAAATCACTCGGCCAATTACGAAGTCGTAATTACATATTAGTCGACCAATATCGGGAGGCCTGCCTTCCAATTAAGAACTTTCAATAATTGCGGGGTCGTCGATTATTCCAGAGCCAACATCGAGGTATCTTATTGGACTACATTTCCATAAGAATTACACACTTAACTACAGACCTAAAAATATATTGCACGTTTCTAAGACGCCCCCAATTCGAAATGCAAATTCAATTGGAAGGAAAACCAGTCTACTTTTTGTTAGTTTTATCTTGAGTTAAAATACGCTCTCTGTATTGAATTGCAAAATATATTTTTTGTTGTTGCTTCGAATTCTCTAAAAAGGATTCTGTTGCATATATATTAAGAGTATGTTTCTATGTATATATTTGAATATATGAAGATATATTTTATATGCAAGGAATAGATACTCTCCTTTCCTCGGATTAATTATTAAAATATAAATGATTTATTATATTATTATTTTGGAGGTAGGTGGAAGCTTTCGAAAAATTTTATATTCTATTTTTAATATTTGGATTTAATATAGTCCTTAATATAGGCATTATGAAAATATATTTTTAAAATATGATTTAATATATATTTTAAAAACAATTTAGGGTGAAATCTTATAGAAATATGTTCTCTCAATCTGTAAATAAAAGTGGAATTTTATTAAAATGAAGATTTATCTTATATATCGTTTGAGAAATACCTGCGTAGCTCCAGAGCATATCTCTCTCCTGTCTAATTGGAACAAATTTGAAGATGTTTACGTATACATTGATGAGGGTTAGGGTTCGGAGTGTTGTTCTGTTTGTATGCGTTGTTTACTGTGTGTTGTTCTGTTTATATGCGTTGTGTTCTGTGTTATTCTGTTTGTATGCGTTGTTTACTGTGTGTTGTTCTGTTTGTATGCGTTGTGTTCTGTGTTATTCTGTTTGTATGCGTTGTGTTCTGTGTTATTCTGTTTGTATTGGTTGTGTACTGTGTGTTTTCCTGGTTGTATGTGTTGTGTACTGTGCATTGTGTTGTACTGTGCATTGTGTTGTTCTGCTTATGTACGTTGTGTTCTGTATTTTTCTGCTTGTGTACGTTGTTTACTGTGTTTTCTGTTAGTATTCATTGTGTACTGTGAGTTGTTCTGTTTGTGTGCGTTGTATACTGTGAGTTTTTCTGTTTGTATTCGTTGTTTATTGTGTTTTGTTTTGCTTATGTACGTTGTGTTCTGTGTTGTTCTGCTTATGTACGTTGTTTACTGTGTTTTGTTCTGCTCATGTACGTTGTGTGTTGCGTGTGCCCCAATCAATATAGCGCTGAAGAATTTCAAAGAGTATTCACACTTCCTCTTTTTCTTCTCAGTTTACAGTACCTCGGTAATTCTTCAACGCCTCAGTTATAAAATGTAATACCACTGATACTCCACATTACATGAAATTGATCTACAAGAAGTAAAAGAAGCTCTTCACTTTGGGCTTCTCAAAATCAAACAATTTTATGAACCACTTTTTATTATCTATCCAATGGTGTAAATATCTACGTTTGAATTCAATTTTCAAGCATATCAATTTAGTTTTAATCTATTTTGTTGCATTTGTAAGATTGTTCTAACGAGAATAAACGTTCTTTTTTTTTTCTTGAAAATATACTTCGGCCAGTAAATCTTTTTATTATCTCGACGTTTCGACAAAAATCTTTTCTCCTCGTCAGGAGCAAACAAAAATTAAAACATTTGGCAAGGCGTTAAAAAATTTTCACTGAGGTTAATTTTTAACGCCTTGCCAAATGTTTTAATATAAAAGTTAATTTTTATTAACTCAAAATTGTATTAAGTAGTTTGCTCACTATTTGAAATATCTGAAGATAAGCTCCGTAAAATTTACGTATACAGTAGTTGTTTTATAGGTGTAGGAAAATAATTAGATAAAAAGATAGAGGAATCAGAAATAACAAGAATATTCAGGAAATGATAATTCATTTCACACAAGGGCCGTCATATTCAACTCCTTTAGAAGTTATTAGATCTGAGAATACAAAAATACATATATCAATACACTAAATATCTCACAAGAGCCGTCTTTTTCAACTCCTTTAGAAGTTATTAGATCTGAGAATACAAAAATACATATTTCAATACACTAAATATCTCACAAGAGCCGTCTTATTCAACTTCTTCAGAAGTTATTAGATCTGAGAATAGAAAAATACATATTTCAATACACTAAATATCTCACAGAAAGAACCTGAATTCTATCATCAATTAAATCTACAAGGATTTCACATAAATCTACATATATTATTTTGAGAAAATATTTGAAAACCTAAAGATTCACTGGTATAAAATTACCTCCTTGCGTTCCTCTTTCATATTCTTCGGTTTTAATTAATGTTTCTATTTTAAAGAATAGAATTCACACCCTCTCTCGTCCTGGTATTTTTAAGAAGGAAATTTAATTTTAAAATATTCATTTCAATAATCAATGTGTGTGTTGAATAAAAATAACTTTCATTAAAATAAATAAATTCACTTAACACAACCTTATAAATAGAAATTAAATATTTATTTATGTCGCGCTGAAAATAAAGCTTTTGTATCTTCCTTGCCATAATAAATAATTTAAAAAACATGTATTTTTTTTATATTTAATGATAAATATGTTTAATTATACATTACTATTATTATTTATACTAATTATTATTTTATATTATATCTATTTATACTAATTATATTTGAAACTATTATAGAGGCGTATGATTCTTTTGAAAATTTAACAGTTTCTACTGCCCTTAATGCAATGGAAAAATTAATGGGAGGATCATAATAGTATCGAATTTTCATAACAGATGGCGCGCTAATGCATGATTCTAATTATAATACGAATATTATTTTAGAATTATGAAATGTATTTGATAGTTGATAAAAAATATGCATTAGAAAATGTAACCTTTTTATGATCAGAGTTATAGAAATTGAGGAGTAAATAGTGTATTTTATTTAATTCATGTCTAACAGAAGAGAGATAATGTTTATTTCCATATCTACCAAAAAAAGGAACCTCGCCTGTTAAAAAGACATTAAAACAATGGATTTTGGTTCATCAGTCATGTATAGAACTTTATAGATGCAAAGAAGAATGTGCAACAACACCAGATTTTGGAAAATTTTAGCACTCATTACGTTAAAGAAACGGCTGTGCCTATTTTTGTACGTTTGAAATTAAATTCACTTCTCTTGTCTATTTTCGACTCTAGCGGCCACCTAGAAGCTTGAAATTTTGTACCCTTGCAATGTTCGTAGTATTAAATTAACACAATAAAATAAAAGGTCCTAAAGAAAATAATTTTCGGCCTAAAGGATTGCACAATTTTATTGTAAACACGTTGTAAATTTCGTTTCATTAGAAAATATTCGATAGGTTTTACAATCATTGACAAGACTTGGGGAAGTGGAAAGTCTCTGATCTCGACGTTATTATTTTAGGGAAACAGAGGTAATTTTGTCCACACTTGGTTCAATAAAAGTCACTGTGTATCAAACATCTTTTAGAGTTATTGACTGAATCTTGTAATGAATGCTAAAGGATACAACTTCCTTAAGTTTTGCCCATGAGTGTAAATTTTGTGTCTTAAATAGCATCAACAATTTAAGTACATTTTATTGTCATTTTGGGCGTGCACTATAATTGATTTGATCTTGTTTACAAAAAATTAAATGCAACAGACGGCCTTCACATGGAATAAAATAAACTCTCATATTTAAACACGTTCAAACTCTAAATCTCAGCAACTAAAAGCTAATCAATAATCTAAATCGATAAATATTCAAATGTATAAAATAAAAAAAAGATAGATTAAATCGCTTTATCTTACTAATTCAAGTTTATGATAAAAACTCAACAAGGCGTTACAAATTAGAATGTCGAGGCCCGATCAAAATTCAATTTGGTGGCTGTGAATAAAGATTTGGGACCTAGGTAATCTTCTTGTCTGATGTGGGGCAGAAATTCAATCTCCGTACTCCCGGGGGGTTAGAGACCTAATGAGCTGGTGGTAGGGCATTGATCTGTGAGCCATCCTTCCTGCCAAGGACGACTTGGAGATTTAGAGCTTTTCATACTTTCTACAACTAAGTGTAGTGTTGAATTATATTGACAAACATTTGCACTTTTATCATTTCACAGTTTTTAGTGGGAAGAATGTTGTTTTTGTTTGTTAGTGAACCAATCTCTCCCTCCTTCTCATTAGACGAATGTGGCCATGTCTGTATATATAAGGGGGCTATGGTATTGCGAGAGAGGAGTGTGGTGGATATTTTGTGTGGAGACGCTTAAAGTGTTCTCTGCGTGCTTTATCCGTGTCTGGTGAACTACTCGCATTCCTGTCTGACCCCGGTCCGATCCCTACCAACGCTACAATAAAGAATAAGTACTATTTTGTTTTTATATAGCAAATCGTGAGTTTTTTTTTTTTTTTTTGCTCATTTTTATTGTTGTTGCTGTACTCTTGAGTGTACGTTTTTCTGTGTAGAACGACATTTGAAATTTATCCCGCATGTGTTTCTTTTGAACGAAAAATCGAAATTTATTTTAAGGAGAAATAACGATTATTTCTAACCTTAGGGATGAAGTATGAAAGGGTGAATTGTGAAGAGTAATGATAAACGGAAAAATAAAGTGTCCAGGAATGGAAATCGAACCCACAGTGTTCCGCTTACCGGGCAGATGCCATGTCCACTAGGCTACCCTGGACATATTTTTCCGTTCGTAACTTTTCTGTGTGTTAGTTACTATTACTTTAGGCCCTATTAATTTGCAACTTTATGTGTTACCCCATAAATAGTAACTTTTTTCAGTTGCATTACCTTTATACTCATTGATGAACCTTAGGGCAGTTGTACCTTTTAGCATTTATATCGGTGTACAGACAACTCTGAAAGATATTTCATATTGACCATCTGGTTCACAGTGACCTTTATTGAAGATCCACGAGATAACCAAGTGTTAACAAAATTGCCTCTGTCTCCTTAAAAAGAAACAGACAACCGGTGATATCAAAGACTTTCCACTTCCTTAAGTTTTGTCTATGAATTTGAATTGTTTTTGTGTGTAATAAATAGGTAATTTTGAATTCAAAACGTCTGTAAAATTGCTAAATTCATACATGTTAAACACTAACTAGATAGACACCATAACACACTAGACACACACGCATACAACATACATGCAAACATACACACAACACAAACATCACACACACCCGTGTATAAACTAGACACACAAGACACATGCACAACTAAGTTTTATTTAACAATACAGTCAGGTAATTATATATATATATATATTATAATCTAAATATAAAAATATTCTATTATTTAAAAATATATTTTATTTTAATTCATTGATAGTTCTACTTGTGTTTTGACCATAGTTTTAGAATACGCCGACTTTTAATACTTGTTGTAAATATGTAGTTATTCAACCTATTTTTGAAATTCACTAATATAGAATTCATTTAATAAATTCTATATAACTGTGAAAAATGTCTTATTGTAATTTTCTTCAAGTAATTTAAAATAAAAACTACTTGATAGTAAATAGTTATTCTTCTGCTTTTCTTTCAAGATGACACGACTGCAAACGATACCATTAAGTACCCATGTACTCAAAAGAACCAGCAATTAATTTCTATCTCAAAATAATACTTATTATAACATATATATATGGTAATTTAAAACAACAACCTCATATTGTGTAGATAACTTATAACAAGATTGCCATGTTGTATATAGAAACACATCTATAAATAATTATGCGCATGATTAATCTGTGTCATTGCATCACCTATGTAATGTTATTTGTACAAAGTGGATAAATAAATAAAATCTGTAATAGATTTAAAAGTTGAGCTAAAGCAGAGATCGAGCATAGTATTGCCAAAACAACAAAGTCTAAAGAGGGAAGTCATAAATCAGGTCGATTTACAATTCCCACAAACAAGGCCACCCACACTGTCACATGTGGTGGAATGCAGAGACCCTCTCACACCTGGACAGGTAAAGGCGCCCTTTCTCAAACGCCCCTGTCACATAAGGTCACCCCGTCTTTAACCTATAAATCATCACCTTACAGTCTCTTGACAGTTCAGTCAGTTCAGTTCAGTTTAGTTTAGTTCACCCTTAGTGCAAGCCGCGTCGGTCGTATGTCGTATGTTATGTCGATCTCATCCAACATGTAGTTAGGAAGAATTCGTCTATCTCCATCTTGCGCTTCTAGCTCAGCTTTTATCTGTTTACGGAACTTTCTTAGTGCAACTGTGTCTTCGTTTTTTGTGTATGGATATCCCCAGCTTTCCACTCTGCCTCGACCACGACTGCCTGTATTTTGTGAGAACTTTTAAAGGTCTTCCAAGGTGCAGAGAGGTACTGGAAAACTCTACATTCTGACTGTTCCTCTCGGTCAACACAGTACAACAAGAGCTACCAGGACTTCATCATCTTTCATTACATGAGTCGACAGGATCTCATCACAGATAAGTCGACAGCAACTCATATCATTACATGAGCCGACAGGATGACCAAAACGAAGGATGACACAACGAAGAGGTAAGAAGACTGTTCAGATAAGAAGCGAGAACGAGCAAAGATGGAGGAACAAACCGACCATTCCAACGAAACGTCCAAGCAATCTCTCCCCCCAACAAGAGACGATATTTACGGAAGAAACGCCGCCCCAACGGACTTCCGCATACCCGCTAACCGATCGCCAACGCCGGGAGCAAGCTGACCGCGCCAACGACAGCCCCGAAATTCCCGCAAGTCATGGAAACTGAGCAGCGATGTACCCAAACCCTGTGACAAGTTCCACACCTTCGACCTGACATCGTCGAGACAATGGCATCGAGGCAACAAGCGACAAACAACTTTCCAGAAGTTACAAGCGTCTACAAGCTCTACATGGAGCGTCTTCAACGTCAGCAGGAATACAAGCCAAGACCAAGTTTCCTGACTGAACTTTCACACAACTGTAAGTTTTTGAAAAAAACCTACCTTATATATATATATATATATATATATATATGTGTGTTTTGAAAATATAGCAATCCATACTTAATTCATTAGATAATAAAAGGCATATATTGGATTTAATAAAATATTTATTACAATAATAATAAATATTTTATTAAATCCAATATATGCTTTTTATTATCTAATATATATGTGTGTATGTAAAGAGACAAGGGTCGCCTCTCCCGTCAAAATAGGCGTCTAAAACCAGACGCCATCTATTGACCGTCGCCGCAACTGGCGGCCTCGGGTCGGTGACAAAAAGCCCCAACACCAGCTTTGGCAAACTGAAAAGCGTCCACCTAGAGATCATGGTTTCGGGCTAATGGCCCTCGTCAGTCTAGGACGGACTTTATTCCATGAGATCCACACGGGATCTAATGGAATCTTGACAATCTGCCAAAGAGGTGTTTAGCTGGCAAAGTGGCTGGGCCATATCTATGGCTAAAATATAGATAGAAATTTCCTCCCGGCAAAATTTCTATCTATATATGTGTGTGAGTGAAAACTGAAAACAACGTTTATTTCATATCATATTTTGATAGGTGGTGCAAGTCATCAGCAAGATTTATTTGTATGATCAAGAAATGATTTTCTTAAATTCAACATTGTTCTATGGTTTTAGCACAAGCATTAAGATGTTTCCTAGAAATATCTTCAAAGGTTTATCAAAAGATCAGCGAATGTACTCAGGTTCGACAGGTTTTTACCCGAGTGAAAGTTTGCCCAACGACATTGTGACGATGTGTGTGTGAAAGAATAATAAAAAAATTTAAAAAGGTCAACTGTTGGTATTAAAATAAAAAAGCCTATCCTGACCATGTTCACATGTGCTTTTCAGATGGCAGAGAGTGCCATCTAGTGGAATATTGATATTTATTCCGATAGATGGGGCAAGCCATCAGCAACTTTCAGTTGTGCGATAAAGAGATGCTTTTTTCATTTTTTCAATTATTCATATATGTAATCAGATATTTACATAGGCCATATTAGAATATTTCCCCTAATGTCAATCTCTCCCCACCACCAAAAGGTTCTAACTGTATTGAATCAAGTTTTTATTTAAAAAGAAGTTCTGGGTGAACGTTGAAGGAATAGTTCGAGACAAGTGGGTTGATATTAGCAAAGCTTTTCATTAATGGTGGACCAGATTTAATTCAGCTGGGAGAGATCAGCTATTAGGAGCAATCCTTGCGGAAAATAGGAAATCCCGAAGCTCCATTTATCTTTATATCTAGCCATCCTTCCCTTTTCATATATAGCTAGGATATATATCTAAGATATATATATATATATTATATATGTTATAAATAAAGATGAATGAGATTTTCTGTTGATTTTGGAATTGTTGCGATTATCTTGATTTTGGTTATCTTGAGGATTGAGCTATGGTGGTGCAGTCGTGATTGAATAATAATCTTGAAAATATAAAGTCTTTTGATCAGAGATTTCTTTATTTGAGCTAAGGAATATATATGAAAAACATAATTTGATTAAAGTACTGCCTGGCTTAAAGCGAGTAGAATAAGGAAAACAAAATATTATTTACATAATGTACAAAGTTTTGAGCCGGCCAACGGGGAAAAACAACAACGAGTTTTTATATGCAAAGCGTGACCTCTGGCGGTCGATTTAACAGAATATTTGTATCTATAAAATATAATTTCAAATAAAATAATATTTTAATATAACATATATATATACTCTCTGTATATATATCATTGTCAAAATGTGGGGCAGAGTATTATATAGAGATGCAAACATTTTCATCAGATTTTACCATGAATATCTGTTTTAAAAAACGCATATTATAGTCTTGAATATTCATTCGCATTTGAAACGTTTATATTTTATATATTATATTTAAGAAACAGTATTCCTATAACAAAACTATACAATAGCAAAGCCGTATATTCCATACCATGCAACCAATGTAATAATGTATATGTAGGTGAAACAGGTAGACATATAAAAGACAGAATAGACGAACATAGAAGAAATATTAAAAACAAAGACCCCAAATCTCTAATAGTACAACATATCAGAAACACAGATCACGATTTCAACCTAGCAAACCCTAATATTCATTATACAAACATAAATAGTAAATACAAAAGATTAATACTGGAAGCACTAATTTCAACAAAATATAATAGCATAAATAGACACATAGATATTCCAGAGACATATGATAGGCTGGTCCAAAAACTAAAATAGAATTATACGATTTCTCTTAACCACACCACTTAAAATTTTGCATATAATAATATGAACCAATTGTCTAATTTACATAGCAATAATTTTTCTTAAATAATAAAATATAAAACTTCATAAATAATCCTAAATATGCAAAAAATAGCTTATATATATGTATAGATTAATATATGGCATATACTGGATATAAATTGTTAATCGGCTAGTATTTCTAGGGGCAACGCGCCTCTCTTTATCAGGGCTTTTCTTTGATTTGAACTAAATCGCGCGGGCATGTGATCCACTCACGCTATGCAAGACCAAAGCGAGAAACCATTTAAATAAAATATATAGAACTGTAAATACATGATTAATTGAAATTGTAACTATTATTCCTGTAGAAGGGCAGCTTGCGCCCGAAAGCTCGAATTAATTTTCCAAATAAAGAAACTCATCCTTTTTGAATCTATTTATTATTATATTTTATCTTTGAAACTTATCATTATTAATTTTAAAGTAAGAGTTGAACTAGTCATTGAATTTGGTAGTACCGCATATTATACTTTTGAATATTCATTCGTATTTGTATCTTTGAAACTTTACTTTTGAAACTTATCCCATCTATATTTTTAATATTAAAAAATAACTAAATGTTCAATTTGGTATTACCATTTTTAAAAATCTTTAATTAAAAAGGCATATATTGGATCAAAAATCATTTATTTTACCAATATTTCAGTTGGCTGAACGCCAACCTTTATCAAGGTGTTAAAACATATTCATAGCATATGTTTTATTCATAACATAAACATATGTTATAACACCTTGATAAAGGTTGGCGTTCAGCCTACTGAAATATTGGTAAAATAAATGATATTTTGATCCAATATATGCCTTTTTAATTAAAGATTTATTTATGGATTGCTCTATTTTCAAAATAATTTTTAAAAATATGATACAAAATAAGTGTTAATACCTTGATATCACTAAATATTTTGATTAAAGTGTAATATATAACATAAGAGGGACATATTTCATTTAAAATGTATTGAAACAATGAATTTTTTTGTCAAAGGTCGTTCTATTGAATATTATTATAAGAAAGAGCGTATCTGAATCTGTGGAAGAAAAAAAAACACTATTTCTCTCAAAATATTTCGAAGAATTTCTCTTTTGAGCTGTCTTGAAGGCCACATGGAAGCTACCGAAAGGTCACTAGATGAACTGCGAATTATGGTCAGTAACAGAACAAATTAGAGAATATTTGTCCATATGGTCACACCAAAGGTCGAACTCGTCTTGATAGACACTAACAATATATATGCCACTAACTTCTAATAAACGATGAACAAGAAATAGAGAGGTACAGAACTAAGAATTTTTTGTTTTATTTCAACACACAAAACGCGATATCCCGACTAGGGATAATTGCGTCGATTTACATTTTTAAAAATAGCCGTTATGAACATATTATTATAAAATAAATGAAGCTTCCAGCTTAGGGTTCTTGCACAACTTTTTATTTTCAAGATTTAGGACTTGTCAGTCCTTCAACAGGATTATCACTTTAACAATTTAATAATAAATACATATTTTTATACACACGTTATTATATACATATTTTAAATACCTACTATATAATGAGATAAAAATATTCTACATTATTTCTGTTTGAAAATTAAATTTTTTGAATACAAATTATACATGTTATACAAAAAATTAAATTAATAAAAAAAAATAATTAGATATGTTAGAAACCTTATCCTTCCAGGTTAGAAAGATAATCGTGAATATATTTACAAAATGGTTAAATCTGAGATAATTATCACACTAGTATTGGAGAATTCATACAGTTATACCACATTGTTTACTGTCTGTTGTCTAGCGTTAAAGAAGAGTGGCCATTCCAGCAGTAGGTGTCTCGAGTCCTGGATTTCCTGCCACAATGACAGCTAGTCTTCAACCGCTCCAATTGTTGCTAAAAATCCCTTAAAATTTCCGTGGTTCGTTGTAAACTGGGTATTATAAAATTTATAACGGAAAAATGAATTCACGAATACGAACAATATCTTCAGCATCGTTCCTTTAATCCTCAACCGCACCGTTCCAATTAACCAAACCATGGTTTAATTTCCATAAACCCGACGTTATTAGCGGAGGCAAGAATAACTTTACTAATTGGTATCTTAAATCCAATTAGTGGCATTTCTTGTTGAGTAAGAATTGATTGGAAATCAGCGCCCAGAAGATTTATAGCAACACTCACCATTTTAATTATTTTCTTGTTGAAGTGTCGACACTTTGAGGAGTGAGACCCTGGCATGAACAATTTGACCAAATTTTGCGAAACAACTATTCAATTAGTTCTTGATTGGTGCTTATTCGGGATCTTTCAAACCTTCCCTCCTGCTTCAATACCTTCCTCTACTGAGGGTGGGCCACATGGTCTCTCCATATCTCTCTCCTTCAATGCCCTCCTCTACTGCCCACCATCCTCTTCATCTCCTCGTAGGTGTGTCGTCCAGTCCATATTATTTTATTTATTATTATTAAATCAGACGCGATTTCCCCACAAGGGATGTTTGCGTCAAGAAACAACACTAAATTAAGATACTATATTACATGGAAAATTAGATAATTACAAGGTTTGAGTATAGTTTAAAGAGAAAAGAAAGGAAAGAGGACATTAAAATCATGCTTGATTTTCCAACCAAACAATGAAATAAATACAAAATATTTGCATAGGTAAGAATTACGATTTTTTTTAACCAAGAGAGAAATTCATAGATATATTTACAGAATTTTCTAAATTTAAAATATGAGTATTTACTATATATAAACATAAAAAGATCCTTGTATTCAATGTTTTCCCGATTCCTGTAGTTCTGGAAAATTGGGAATTCAATAAGCAGGTGACATTGTTTTAGATCGTCTGTGTATCCCTGTCGTCTCCTTCCCCTCGACTCTTCCCCTGGAGCTTTCTTTCCAACACTGTTGGAACATTTTCCAGCACTTTATAAAATGTGACAAAGGTACAACAGGTCCGTGGTTAGCTTTTCTTGATTAATCAAGAATGAGTATTTGGCCAATTCTGGAATAATTAAAAATCAACGAGAATAGTTTATATTTATTCCGATTGATGGCGCAAGCCATCAGCAACTTTCAATTGCACGATAAGGAGATGCCTATTTCATAACTTTATAAAAAGTTAAATAGTTGCGTTGTATCCTTGCATACATCAACACAAGGCTGTGATATGACGAGGAAATATTTAACAAGTACAGTAATTGGCCTGATTCTCCTGTGAGAAGCTATAGTCTTAAACCCCAATATTTCAGACAAAACCAATCGGGTTATATAACTTATTTCTAGCAATAAAACTAAGACTACAAATAAATATAATACATCTTTAGATAATAAAAGCCATATCTTGAATAGAAAAAGTATATTTACCAATATTTCAGTTGGATAAGCGCCAATCTTTGTTACGGTACTATAACGTATTTATTTTGTATATATATTGAGGTTTCATTGTTGTACTTGGTCTATTGTTGTACCTTGACAATGATTGGTGTTCAGTTAACCGAAAAATAAATTCATATATATATATATTTAATACAATATATATGCCTTTCTTATCAAAATAATTCCTTATATATTGTGTGTATACTTTATTTTTTTAATTTAATATATTATATATGAATGAATATATATGAATAAAATGAAAAACATTGTGGACATGTTTGGTCTTTATATGAAGCCACTATATTCGATTTATATGGATGAAGTTTTACCAAGATATATATAGTTAGATCTGTATAAGATTTGACTATTATGGTCTCTATATCCAAAAATATGTAAATTAGTCATAAAATTGAATAAAATTAATATGTTATATATATTGTTGCATCATGGCTAATTAACCTATTTTATTTCAATTTGTAATATTATTTTTCATATATTTTAAATTCAAATTTATATTTTATATTTATTTATTTTATTAAACAGAATATATGTATTATAAACATATTTATTTATTATAAAATCATCAACTTTTGTATTTAGGTACTCTGTGTGACTTCACTGCTCTCTTTGATGTGAGAAATAAATAAATTATTATGGAGGCTACTTAAAGTAGAGTTATCTCATTATTCCCTTATATAAATTTGTAGGATGGTTGAAACACGCTCTGGTAAGATGCAAGACCCGGCACAGGAGAGAATCAAGTTTGAAGAGTCTGCCAAGCGCCGCAACCTGGTGCAACAATATAAAAACAACAGAAAATTATTATCATACTTTAATGAATTTCTAACATAACCACATATACTACTATCATGATTATTACTATTATATGTTTCTAAATTAAATATTTAATTGAAATTATTTATATTTATAATTGCACCATATATATATTTTACAAAATTTATTTTGTCTATAATTTATATGTATATATCAATATTTTTTCTCCCTATTGAATACAAGCAAAAATATTTCAAAAACTGTTGACACTATGTGGCGCTGAGTTTGTTGTTGACACACATTAATATGTTATAATACCTTGATAAAGGTTGGTGTTCATCCCAATGAAATATTGGTAAAATAAATGATAGTTTAATCCAAAAAATTCCTTTTTAATTTAAATATATATATATAATACACACTTATTTTTTAGAGGAAATATACTAGTCTCTTGAAATACTACATTCAACATTATTTATTAAATAATGTTAAAAAACACAAATGATTTAGAGAGTTGACTAAGCAATAGCTGGTTTTAATCGGAGGAAATTAAGAGATCACTCCTGCTGAGCTGTGAGGGAAGAAGAGACGTGACAAGAATTGACATAAGTAGGACAGTTGCCAAAATAACCTGAACTCGGTTTATTGACCACACTGGACCAACAAGGAACACGATTTTGACATTTTTTGACACAATTATATTTAGCTTTTGCTAGACAACGCTATAAATGTCCATAGCGGGAAAAAATGCATTGTGATGGAAGCTTCCTATTTCAAAAAATGTTCTGGGTTTGTGAAAGATACATTGACCTCTTTAAAAGAAGCAACATAAGTCATGGAGAAGAACTCGTTTTTTTATACGAGGACGACTATACAACCTTCAGGCAAGAAGGACGTCTGATTAATTTTATATTAAATAAATAAAGAGAAGAAACACCGAGGAAAGAGAGCAGTGTGTAAATGGATATATAATTGAATAATCACCTATAAATAACTAATATTTTCTGGGCGGTTATCACCAGGGCGAATCCTGTATAGGGGATAGGCCCCCAATAAAAGGCCTGTTGATGTTGTAGATTAAATAAATAAAGGCAAAATATACTTATAGGCACTTACAGCAAATATTACTTTTTTAATAAACGCCACAATATAGATTATGGAGTACTTATAATTTATTATGATAAAATATGATGTTTCGTAACTATATATTACCCTATACAATAATAATAATAATTTGTAAAATATCATTTGAGTGAAAAATTCAATCCAGAGAAGAGTTTCTAACAAGAAAATATAATTTAATTGACTCGAGCTTTCGGTCCTTGGAGCCCTTCTACAGAAGTAAGGTTGATTCAAACATAGATACAGCTTTATTAAGACCACCGGTCTTATACAGATTCACCACAAGAATGAAGCATAGATGGAGCTCCTATACTCCAGGCAGCGCAGAACCCAACAGCCTCCAGGTCCGACGCATGTCCGGTGAGCAAGGTTAATTCAAACACCACAGAGAGAGATTTGAGATTGAAACTACTTTATTTAAAAGTACATATAAGATTATATAAGGTTAAATACATAATAAATATAAATATGAATAAATAAGATTATAAATGATAAAAATATGAATAAATAGATAAAAATAATTGATAAATATACATATACTAGCCGAATGACCCGGGCAACGCCCGGGGTTTACCCGATTAAATGCTTTTATTAAAATACTATTCGTTACAATTATAAATTGGCGCCGTGGATGTCATTCTTGTATAATATATGAATGAGTTTTAAAAATTGTAAAAAAAAAAATGCATCGGCCGGGAATCGAACCCGGGGCGCCCGTGTGGCAGGCGAGCATTCTACCACTGAACCAAAAGCAAACGGTGACAGAAGTGTCTCGCGCATTGGCGGCGCCATCGTAGCGAACCAATAGGAGAGCGCCATTAAAAAAAAAAACCGTAACAGAGATGAGGAATGACGCTCGTAACTGTATATAGAATATAAATATATATACAAGGTCTTCATTGGTGGTGCCCACCGCGGGAAAGACTCCGCCACCCGTGGACTGCGAGACCATGAGAGAGAAACCACCAAGACAATCTTTCCTAGGATTTAAAATTTTTCACTCAAATGAAATATTATCTTATACTTAAATATATAATAGAGGAATTACAAAATATCATCGAAAATAATAAGCTAAAATAAAAAGATCAAAAGAACTCCATTTTAATGTGAACTAAGAAAGATTCTTGGAATCGTTGCTAGATCGAGTTTAAACCGAAGTTTTTGTGTGGAATTTGGTAATATGACACCAGCGGTGGCTTTGAAGCACGAACATTCGATTTTTGCCGCATCAACCCTTCTCTTATATCCTCTTGGCAAAACGATACTTTGGATCTACTAGCTGGATGACGTGGCTTATCCTCACTTCTTCCTGTGTGAATGTTTGCCAATCATTATTGTTTTATATCAAACGTTATTAATTATCATTAAATCATTTTAGTATTAATAGTAGTACACCTATCCCCCGATTTACACGGTAGATACGTTCCTGAGAAAAACGTGTAAATCGAAAATTAATGAATTTTTATGCGAAGAAATACAGACACAGTGTGCGTGTGCAGCAAGTCAGCACATAAGCTCGGGATTCCTCGTGAGATGTGTACACAGCGCATGTGTTCAATCACAGTAGCATTTAGTATAGTGCTATAAAAACAAAAAAAAAAACTTATTTGGAAAACCGTGTAAAAGCGAAAACGTGTAAAACAAGTACCGTGTAAATCGGGGGATAGGTGTATTTTCAATCGCTATGTGTTTACAACCGTTCCAATATATTCAAATTGTTTTGCTATTGGGCTGATTTGTATAGTCTTTGAATATTCGAAACTATTATAGAAGCGTATGATTCTTTTAAATATAAAACAATTTATCGTAAAGATAGAGGCTGCCTGGCCGACATTCATAGCTATTTAAATTAAAGATACTTCGGCCAGTAAATCTTCACTTAAAAAGATTTACTGGCCAAAGTATCTAAAATAAAACAATTTATACTGCCCTTACTGCAATGGAAAATTTAATGGGAGGGCCTGGAGTAAAGACAGTATATATTGTCTTATTTAAAAAAAAATCATACGCGTCTATAATAGTTTTTGAATTTTCATAACAGATGGTGCTCTAATGTATCATAGCATGGTCTTTGAATAACTATATGTTGATATATATATAGACAATTTGACAATTAAAATAATTTTATTGACATCTTGTCAATACATGCAAAGTGCACAGTCTGCACTATTAAAAAAAGAGATAATATGGATTATATTAACTATGTACAATGAATATGGCGCCTCTGCCAGCGCTGCAGAGTTTAGTGGAGAATCGCCAGTGGGTCTCCAGCGACACCACGCTGTTGATATATAGATTTCAAATATAATTTCAAAGTATAAGCACAATATATCAATCAAGCTCAATAGAGCTCTGGGAAGCGGTCTGGTGGATTAAATTGGCGAAACCGATGGGAGGGTTCACCACTGATGAGCCAACCCCTCCCAATATATTTTTTCATCGCAGTAAGGGTAGTAGAAGTTTGTATTATCTATAAAAGAAACATTCGTGCTTTTAAATCCTTTCATTTTATCTAAAATAGTAAGTTTTAAAGAGCATTACCTCATCATTAATCTAAAGCTTGAAAACTTGCCATTTTAACTTTAAAAAGAAACCATTTGTAATTATCAACAAAAAGACAGCTTTATTAGGACATTTCTGTCTTGTATGGACTCGCCATACATCATTTTCATGGAGAAAAGAAAAAAAAAACATAAACAAAGGAGAGAATGGAAAATGAAAAGGCAATCAAAGTATTCAACATAACTATACAAATTAACTATGGAAAGAAATTGTTCTGTAATTTTAGTTCTTAGAGATTACCTTGTTCTCTAACGCTTTATGAAAGTTAAACACATTTGTAAATATATTGATTAGTATACTGTGTTCATATTGTAATATAAACAGTAGAACCTCCCTGTAAACGACACCTAATTGAAGAGCCAAAGGGCCCTTTAGAGAGAGGTGTCCTCTTACCGGAGAGTTTCCAAATAGTAAAGATGATAGTTTTGCAAATAAAAACTTTACTTTGTAGAGAGGTGTCCTCTCACGGGGGTTCTACTGTATATAATTGTTATCAATAATTATCCAGTTATCGATATATATATGTGTAGTAAACCCGATGTGGAATGTGCTGGGCAGTCGTGGTAGTGGGTGCGTGATGGGATTCCCGCACTGGGACAGCAAGAGACAGAGGCAGGTCTAGATGGTAACTCCAAGAGGAAGAGGTAGACCACGGACGAAGGTAGTCGAACCATGGGTGTCGCGGATGCCCTAGCCGAGCGTATAACGGCGTCGCTCTGAAACAACTACTCTTTGTCTAATTTCTGCGCCTTTATATACTCTGGGACGCCCGCATATGTGGCGATTCCTGATTGGCTACTGTAATCACGTCACTTTCTGGCGCCGCATTGTTTTCGTCTGGTCTTTGTCGTCTGGTCTACCTCCCTCTTTGTTTTATTTGTCACTTCCATTGTTCGATACATATTTTTATATATAGATATGGGGTTATATATAATAAATATCAGAAGAAGGTTGTGAACTATCTAACTCAAAATATACTACAGAATGTGCCCCCGGTGATGAAGGTTTGGTTGGGGGAATGACATGTAATGAATGATAACCTAACAAACCTATTATGAAAAAATAGAAGAAATAAATTGTATACAAATTAGTTAAAATTATTATTAAGCTACAAGTTAAAAAGAGAAAGATGTTGTAATGGTGGTGTATCAATGAGAAAAAAATCAAGGTTATAAAAATAAAAACGCACAAAATGAATGATAAAAGATTAAGAGAAAGTATATAATACAAAATGGTAAATATGGTAAAATGAATCGTACAAGGAAAATAATATCGTATTGCATAAAAGATGAGCGGAGAAAAAAGTTAGTTTATTGATTGAACATATAATGTGACGCTAAGGTTGAAAAAGGGAAAGGGGGTATCTGAGCATGTTTCTGCAAAGTAGTATCCCAAGCATTCTGCAATGCAATGCGAACTTGTTCAAGTGAGGCATTGTTTTCATTAAAAGAAGGCCCAAGATATTCCGTCTGCATCATTAGCTCAGACAGTGAAAAGAGGTGGGAAGAATGATGGAGGTAAAAGGGAGAGGTAGAGGTAAGAGGGATCCCTGTTGTCCATAATGATTGTGCCCGGTTGAATTATAAAAAAAAAATGAAAAGTTGAAAAAATGGTGAATTGATGTGATGAGTCGGGCGATGAGAAAAAGAAAATAAAAAGATCGCGCTGGATATCCTGAACTCATTATTGGGAATGGGTATAACGAGGAAGGATTGTTCCAGTCGGATTAATCAATGAAAAAAAAACAAAAATGTTCGGCGAACTGGAATCCCTTGGAAGGTTGGAGGTTTGAAGGATGCGGAAAAGGAGAGGTGGGTGTAAGAGATTCATTGCTGTCAATTTTGATTGTGTCCGGCTTGTGTGGTGAAAAGAAAAAGTTGAAAAATGAAAAAATGATGAGCCGGACGATGAGAGAAAAAAAATAAAAATCTAACAGGGTCTCCTGAGCTCACTATTGGGAAATGTACAGCGAGGAAGGGTCTTCTAGTTAGTTTAATCAATAAAAAAAAAATGGCTGACGAACAATAATCTCTTGATGGATGCAAAAAGTTGGGAGGAAAGGTTCATGGGATAGAGTTAGAGGTTGTAAGGGAAGCGTCAAAAATAACATTTTGAAAATCTATTGAGAAAAAATGAAATGATATTGTTTTATATCTTTAAGAAATATTATAAATATTATTAGGTGTAGGTTTGTTAAAATGGTGCCTAAAATAGTTGAAGTTGTAAAATGCTAGGTCTAAACATGATGAAAAAAAAATTAAAATAAAATAAAAATATTTAAGGTAATAATATATAAAGGGTTGATTGGTAGTTGAAGGCATTAATAAACAAAATGATATTATCGATTAATAGTGAAATGTTTTATCTACATCTGTAAGCTAAAAAACAAAGTCCAACACCACAAAACTAGGTAAACTGTAAGTCTATTTACAAATAAATGAGAGAAAAGCTAGCAAACCTATTAAATGGGAAATAATTTGGGGCACAAATTAGTTACTAGAATAAAAATAAAGATAAAGGGGAGTAGTGGTGACACACTGATATAATATTATAAAACTATAAAAAATATATAAGAGGAGTACATAGGAAGGATAAATTTAAAGTAAACACACACAATAGCGAAAGTAAATATTTGGGAAAGTTGGTATACTAGTTACAGTTTTTTGTTACTTAAGGTGCCTTGAATATTTACAACATAGTTTCAGGGATGTAATACAGGAAGGAGGAGAAGTAGAGGTAATAAAAGTGAAATTAAAATATAAAAGAAAATTGACTTAAGCAAAAGGTTTGCGATAGATAGTGACGCAGTGAGGAATAAAGGAAGAAGGTCTGAATTGGTTTCTGCAAAGGACATCTCAGGAGTCCTGCCCTGCAATACGAGCTTAGAAGCGAAGTATTGTTTTCAGGGTTCAGCAATCTCAAGATGTTCTGTAAGTAGCATTAGATCAGATGGGCAAAAGGCGTGAAGATCGAAGGAGAGGTAGTTAATGGGAGAATATGGGAAAGAAAACTTTTCTGAGAGAGGTTAAAAAGAGATGGGGCTCAAGAGCTGCGCTGCTGTCGGTGATTGAGCTCGACCAGATGAAAAATAAAATTAAACGAAAAATGAGTGGGCGCATCGTGCTGATGGTGGCCTGAGTCGAGCGTTAGAGAAAAAAAAATATCGCTGGTTATCCAAGCTCTCCGTGTGGAGTTAACATGGGGAGGAAGAGTGTACCAGGTCGATGAATCATTAAAAAATAAAAATTAAAAAATGTTGGCGAGCAGGAGTCTCGGGAACCGTTGAAGAGGTTAGAGGATGGAAGGAAAATAAATATCTTAATGTAAAAAAAATATCCTAAAATATATGGATTGATTCTAAAATATAAAATGGCACACATCAAGGATCGTAAAAATATAAACGAATAAGATTTTAAAATATATTAAGTATTTAGGTTAGTGTGTTCCCCACGTGATGCAATACTTATAAACGCAAATTAGACGATGTTTGGAATAGTGTCGTGGCGATGGACGCCATTTTGGGGATTTAATTGTCCTTTCAGGAGGCCAAGATGGCGTCTCACATGGTGTCATGTACAGGATCGATTTTAGAGATGGTGGGGACCTAATTTTTAAACGGGTTGACAAAACAATAAACTATTCTATAACATTATAAAAATAAGATTTGCCATAAAAGGGATTTTATATAATTTTCCTATCCGTTTTAATCTGGCAGGTTGTTTGGTGGACACGAAGTCTAGAATACCGGTGTGCCACTATCTTATGTAATCTCTTTGTCCTGCGAGTTGGAGCACGTGTGTACTGAAACTAGAGATGTCAATATGGCCGCCATTGTGGGGGCTATGGATGACGTACCGCGCGCCGGCAATAAAAACAAACAGGAGATGACACCGCTGTGGCGGGCGTTATGTTTTGTTAGGACGGTAATATCATAGCTATTTATGTAACATGGATTGTTTGCCAGTCTTTCAGGGCCTAGATTCCACTAATTCTATGAGAATAGATGGGAGGACAAGTGATTAAAAGGTTCGGTAAAATCGATGAGCTATACTTTTTTCTATTGGACTAAACAAGTTGGGACCTATATGTCGGAAAGGATCTATTATTCTATTTATTTTTAGGGGTTCTTTTTTTTTTTTTTTTTATATTTATATAATTTGGGTGGTGAAATATAAAGGACCTCTTTATTATAATATTGTAATTTATAGTTGTATTTGTAATTGTGGGAAAAATGGGAGGCACATTTTGAGATGAGATAATTTAAAATTGGTATTTATAAAAATACAAATCTAGGACTAGTTTTTAAAACTTTTAAATAATGAGAAATATCAGTTGGAATAGTAATAGGTCAAGTAAAATAAAGAGCGTAATAAATTTAATTATTAATACTATGGCCATAAATAAGGTATTAAAAAAACACACAAATAAGTCTAGAAAATATGATTCGAGTAATTAAAATATAATATGATTTTTTATGTAAAATTGAAAGTTGCATATTTGGATAATGCCATTTTAGGTGACTTTAAGAAAGGCATGTAAGATAAGTAAATTGGCAAAAATGCGTGATTGAATATTTTAATAATAAAATTGAAAATGATGAATTAATATTCATTATTTGATTAAAATAAAATAAAAATGATAAATGAGAGTGTGAAAGTTTTAAAATTTGAATAAAAATGATATAAAAAAGGTTATAATTGATTTTAAAATGCTTAAAGTGAAAATATAAGTATAAAATTTATGGGGAAAATGGTAGAAACAAAGTATAAAGTACCTTGAAATGGCTGATGCTGGCTGGAGTTGATCTCTGGAGATGGCTGTATGGAAGAAGGCTGCTTGTTGCGTGGGATCCATCGAAAAAGGAGATGAGGGCTTCCTCCGCACGAGGTACGGCTAGTCCCCGAATGGCGTCTGTTAGGCGGCTTACTAGTTCGTCGCAGTGGGGTTGCATGTTGGTGAGGGAATCCGCGAAGTACTCGTCTCCAGCCTCCGTCATCCTCTGCATGTTGCTGTCCTCAGTCATCCTGTCGACTTTAACGGGTTCTGTAGTAAACCCGATGTGGAATGTGCTGGGCAGTCGTGGTAGTGGGTGCGTGATGGGATTCCCGCACTGGGACAGCAAGAGACAGAGGCAGGTCTAGATGGTAACTCCAAGAGGAAGAGGTAGACCACGGACGAAGGTAGTCGAACCACGGGTGTCGCGGATGCCCTAGCCGAGCGTATAACGGCGTCGCTCTGAAACAACTACTCTTTGTCTAATTTCTGCGCCTTTATATACTCTGGGACGCCCGCATATGTGGCGATTCCTGATTGGCTACTGTAATCACGTCACTTTCTGGCGCCGCGTTGTTTTCGTCTGGTCTTTGTCGTCTGGTCTACCTCCCTCTTTGTTTTATTTGTCACTTCCATTGTTCGATACATATTTTTATATATAGATATGGGGTTATATAATAAATATCAGAATAAGGTTGTGAACTATCTAACTCAAAATATACTACATATGTATGTAAAAATAAAAAGGCATATCCTGACCAGGAGCACATGTGCTTTTCAGAAGGCAGAGCGCCATCTGGTGGAAAGTTGATTTCTGTTCCATCAGATGGCGCTCTGCCTTCTGAAAAGCACATGTGATCCTGGTCAGGATATGCCTTTTTTTTTTTTTAATATCAACACTTGACTTTTTTTTCTATTGTTTTTTCATATATGTATGTGTATATGTATTTATGTTTGTTATGGTTCTACGTCAAAACTACTGATTCGATCATAAACAAATTTTCAATTAATATAAATGAATAATTTTTTTAACATATAGGCTATTCAAAATATTTACAATTTGCACCTTTTAATTCCATTAAATAGAAGAAACAATCTTCTGCATTTCTATTTGTTATCACTAGGTCAGCAGTACTGGTAGGGACAATAGAAAAATTTGATTGGCTCTTATTTTTGCACAATTTTTTTTAAAAAAGTTATATTATTTAAATGACTATAGGAGTTCTAATAAAACTTGGCTAAATGTCTCTGAATATTACTTGGGTGAAGCTGAGTCCATTTGGTTAGTTTTCTATTAACATATATAATATAATCTGGGTTGTTTCAATATACAATCATTGACAAAACCTAAGTAAGTGGAAAGTCCTTAAGATCTACGATCATCTATTTTTTGAAGGAGACAGAAGCAATTTTGTTCACACTTGGTTATCTCGTGTGTCTTTGATAAAGATCACTGTAATATCTTTCAGAGTTTTTGTATGAATCCTGATATACATGCTAAAAGGTACAACTTCCTTAAGTTTTAATGAATCTACGCGTATATCTTAAAATATTTTGAATTATAAAATTCCAACTTTTTGAGTGTTTGGGAAAAAAATTATATCTTTATATATATATATAATTTTAAGATTAAAAAAAAAAGAGTTAAGAGAAACTGTAATTCGAATCCCTGAGAATTATAGAAACAAAACGAGCCATCAATCACAGAACTCTGACAGGAAATAGATAACCAACAATTAGAATAATTTTCACCGAGCTCTGTTTCAAAAAGGAATTGTTAGAGTAATTATACACCCGACAGTTCAAATGACAATCTTCTTGACATTTCTATTATGAAAACCTTTTCTTTAATTTTCTGCGCGCTATTCAACCCAGCTTTCTCTCTCCTGCTGCCCAAATTAACTGTTTTTATTTAATCTCAAACCCCCTCATCAAAGGACACCATTTATTTATTTTCACCTTTTCTCATTTGTTGAGATACAATAAAATTGTTATTGAAACTTTAGATCTATATACGCTCTCTTAACTTATAATTATGCTGTCATATATATAAATATATATATTTTTTAATTAAAAAGGCATATATTGAATCAAAATATTATTTGCGAATAACGACAGTGATAATCTTCTCGGTATTGTTTATGCGATAAAACAGAATAAGAGAAGAAAAGTTTCTTTATTAGACAAATTATAACGGTGCGAGCTTTCGGGTAAAAACCCCTTCTACAGGCGTGGTAGACGTGACACTATAACATAGGTAATGTGGCTAGAAAGAGAATATATACACATGATTATTTATATATTAGCAGAATATGCTATGCAAATGGGGATTTTTCATTTGTTATGACTATTGTAATTAAAGAGATAGTAGGCAAATAGGGCATTTGTATATTTGGAGTTTTGAGTCTATAGAGGAATATGTTAACGTAAATTACTGGATATGCGATATTTCAAAGAATTTTAGGAAATGATGCTATTACTGTAAGGCCAGGAGAGCACGATAGGCATCAGGAAGATCTATTTTGCGGTTGATGCTATTATGTCTGTGAGATTCTATGGATTCGAGAACTAATCGCTGGTGCTGGTTATGAATGCGTCTGTAATGTATGGTGGGGTGGTTGGTGTTGAATGTATGGCCGGTATTGAGTGTGTGCTGGTAAAGGAGGGACCTGGTGTCTTGGTTGGAGATATTTCTAGAATGCTCAGACATTCTGATGGCGACGGATCTACCTGTCTCGCCAACGTATGTGGCAGAGCATTGCTCACACGAGACAGAGTAGACCGCGCCAACAGAATGGAGGGGATCAGGGGGGGCATGCGATTTAGTATATGGGTGACGGAGGGATGTGAGCAGGTTGGGGGAGTTTTTATATAAGGTGCGGATACCGTATGCTTTAAGGCTTCTGGCTATGTCCTTCTCCTCCATCTCAGACAAGGTTAGCCTCTCCCTAGTTAAAGTTTTCAGAACCTCCCTACTACAGTTGAAAAAATCTAAACATATTACCCCCGACGATTACAAGATATTTACTTCCAACCTTTCCAATAGCGCACACATCTACGGCCTGCCAAAAATCCATAAACCTGACGTACCACTCCGTCCGATTATCGCCTACCATCATTCACCCGCTTATCCATTGGCCAAATTCCTCTCTAACTACCTTTCCCCTCTGTTACAAAACCACGGGAATATATACTCCATACGAAGCACCCCCCACTTTATCAATGAGTTAACTGCCTTAAAACCCGCCCCACATTTTACAATGTGTTCCTTCGATGTAACCTCCCTCTACCTCAGTCTTCCCCACAATCTCATCATAGATAGTCTGGAGCGGTTCCTTGACTCACAGAGTGTAGATTCCCATACATCTTCATCCATAGTACAACTTACCAAGCTCTGCTTGAGCATGAACTGTTTCACATTCCAAGAAAATCATTACAGACAAATTAAGGGCTCTCCAATGGGTAGCCCTCTTTCCTCTATTGTCGCAGAGGTCGCTATGTCCGAAATAGACAACTGGATCACCCGTACCCTCCCCATAGATATACAAATATGGCGCCGTTATATTAATGACGTCTTTTGCTTATGCAGACACGGCCAGGAGAGCACCATACTTGCAGCCCTCAATAGTTTTAACCCCAACATCTCCTTCACTTTGGAAATAGAATCAAACCAGGTCATCCCATTCCTAGACATCCTAATAATACGTACCGCATCCTCATTCCACACCACAGTCTACTACAAAAAACAGTGTCCCCCCAGTTATACCCATTTCAATTCACACTGCCCCATTTCCCACAAAATCAACATAGTAAAAACTCTCACCAAAAGAATCTATACCCACTGTTCGCTCGATATATTTAAAGAAATAGAGAAAAATCTCATCATATCGCACCTCTCCATAGCATCGTTTCCGCTTGAATTCATCAACAGACATTCATATACACCTGGCCCCCCCAACCACCCTAAAATTTACAGATCATTATGTTTCCTTCCCTACTCCCCCTCCTCAGCCGACATAGCCAGAAGCCTTAAAGCATACGGTATCCGCACCTTATATAAAAACTCCCCCAACCTGCTCACATCCCTCCGTCACCCATATACTAAATCGCATGCCCCCCCTGATCCCCTCCATTCTGTTGGCGCGGTCTACTCTGTCTCGTGTGAGCAATGCTCTGCCACATACGTTGGCGAGACAGGTAGATCCGTCGCCATCAGAATGTCTGAGCATTCTAGAAATATCTCCAACCAAGACACCAGGTCCCTCCTTTACCAGCACACACTCAATACCGGCCATACATTCAACACCAACCACCCCACCATACATTACAGACGCATTCATAACCAGCACCAGCGATTAGTTCTCGAATCCATAGAATCTCACAGACATAATAGCATCAACCGCAAAATAGATCTTCCTGATGCCTATCGTGCTCTCCTGGCCTTACAGTAATAGCATCATTTCCTAAAATTCTTTGAAATATCGCATATCCAGTAATTTACGTTAACATATTCCTCTATAGACTCAAAACTCCAAATATACAAATGCCCTATTTGCCTACTATCTCTTTAATTACAATAGTCATAACAAATGAAAAATCCCCATTTGCATAGCATATTCTGCTAATATATAAATAATCATGTGTATATATTCTCTTTCTAGCCACATTACCTATGTTATAGTGTCACGTCTACCACGCCTGTAGAAGGGGTTTTTACCCGAAAGCTCGCACCGTTATAATTTGTCTAATAAAGAAACTTTTCTTCTCTTATTCTGTTTAATCGCATATACAAAATATTATTTATTTTACCAATATTTCAGTTGGCTGAACACAAACCTTTATCAAGGTATTATGACATATTAATGTGTGTCAATGTTTGTCAGTTGGGGTTCAGCCAACGGAAATATTGGTAAAATAAATGATATTTTGATCCAATATATATGCCTTTTTAATCAATGATTTATTTATGGATTGCTAATTAGAAAAAGCACATGTGCTCGTGGTGAGGAAATGCCTTCTTTATTTTTAATATATATATTTATATACGATTAAATAACTACTAAAACATTTTTTAAATAATATATTTCTTACACATTTAAATGACAGAAGGTCACCATTTTCAAAGAAAACGAACCTCAAAATGTTTATATATATATTTGTTAAAATCAGCCATTGGAATAAAGTCCGCCCTAGACTGACGAGGGCCATTAGCCCGAAACCATGGTCTCCAGGTGGACGCTTCTCAGTTTGCCAAAGCTGGTGTTATGGTTTTGTCACCGACCCGAGGCTGCTATTTTGCGAGAACGGTCAATAGATGGCGTCTATTTTGACGAGAGATGTGACCTTTATATATCTATATATAAATAAGTTAAAACAAAGCATCTAGGGCTGCGTATCTTTTATTTCATAATTATAAAACAAACTTTCGGGCTCATACGCCCTTCTACAGGAGTTTAGTCGTTTATTAACTCCTGTAGAAGGGCGTATGAGCCCGAAAGCTTGTGTTATAATTATGAAAATAAAAGATACGCAGCCCTAGATGCTTTATTTTAACTTATTTATGAATTTAACAGGGTTTTTTCAATATATCTATATATATTATATAATTTGTATATATTTTATCGTTATTAATTATAAACTATTTGACCATTATTTTACGCGCTTTCATTGTCTTCTCTGACAATTATAAAAAATGTGTTTATTTAATTAAGTTCTTGAAAACAATTCAAATATCGTAAATATATATGATTGTCCTTTTTTTCACAATAATTCATTCACAATAATATAGATTTTTTTTTTAGAAAATTATATATTAACTGTGACATATATAATTTGTGTATTTTACTTAAGAGTTAAAAATAAAATATTAATACTTGATGATAAATATTTTCAATTTTTCAGCAAACGACTGTATTTAGTAAGAAACCTTCCTAAAAATCAATTCTTTTTACGAATATCGTACCATATATAACACACACACGAATTGCACATCTCTCTTTAAAATGCATTAAAAACAATTCATTTTGCTTATTACCTCTATATAATAAGTAATAGTGGTGATAAAGAACTAGCTACAACACCAGGTTTTGGAAAATTGATACAAAAAACGAACCTGTATACCAATTTTTTGGGCGTTGGTCCTCATGAGTAAAGAGGCGGCTTCGATTACATAACATAATAGGAGAGTTATGAAATCGGTCGAATTGACACACATTAATATGTTATAACACCTTGATAAAGGTTGGCGTTCAGCCAACTGAAATATTGGTAAAATAAATGATATTTTGATCCAATATATGCCTTTTTATTTAAAATATATATATTTATTTATTTATATATATGACAGCATAGTTATAAGCTAAGAGAACGTATATGGATCTAAAGTTTAAAGAACAATTTTATTGTATCTCAACAAGTGAGAAAAGGTGAAAATAAATAATCTAATTTTGTTTTAGCAAGTGGAGTGGTAAGGGTTAATTTTCAAGCTAGAATATAGCGGGAATATAATATTCATAAAATCAGTGAGACGCTGAAACGTCGGAAGAAAGAACTCAAAAATGGTTGATATACCTTTTTTTCACGCACACATACAGATTAATAGGCAATCCCATAATATTATGTTCAAATCATTAAGCTTGAGGGATAAGTCTCTTTCAAATACATTTATTTCAAGCTTTCGGGCACAACCGCCCTTCGACAGGAGTAGCTAATATAATTTTCCTGTCGAAGGGCGGTTGTGCCCGAAAGCTTGAAATAAATGTATTTGAAAGAGACTTATCCCTCAAGCTTAATGATTTGAACACATACAAATTAATTAAGATCACCGATCTTATACAGATTCACCACAGGAAGGAAGCATAGATGGAACTCCTATACTCCAGTAAGCGCAGAACCCAACAGCCTCCAGGTCCGACACATGTCCACTGGCCACAGAATCCACCGTACATAGGTTAGCGTATCACTGAAACTACGAGTGTGGAATCAGCCGCGTTTTACTCTTCGTTTTCCTCATCCAAATCGACCACGACATTTAATATCCTCCTTTTTTATTTTCTATATATTTTTAGTTGTTTTATGCCAATAAACATTTGAAACTTAATCTAATTATATTAAAATATTTGTGATTATTTATTATAACGTGATTATCAACATTTTGGTATAATATCAATGCATTTATCAATAATAAATTCAAAGAAATTAACCTACTTAAGTCGATGTCACGTACATTTTCTTAAAGAAATAAAAATTGGGGTGAAGATTAATCGACAAAGGCGTTATACCGATTGAGTCAATAATTTTTTACTTCTTAAACCATCAAGATACTTTAAGAAAATAAAAAGTTATTATATTTCTCTTTTTAAAAACTTTATTCTGAAATCTAGATTATTTTGTATCAAAAGAGATTTCTTTAAATAATACGATATACATAAAAAAATTGTTAAGTGATTAAATTTTTAAAGCGTTATCCTGTAAAAGACATTCTAGCTTAGAACTCTTTGGATTCAAGAAATTTTATATGATGCGCTGAGACCGTAGAATGCCTAAAGTTTCCTCTTAACAATCCAATTATTCCTGTGGCTTGGCTTCAATAAATTGCTCTCTAGGCTGGAAAGATTTTACTGGGGACCCCAAGTTTATTTAGCCGTGGAGCTCTAAATTTGCCATAAAATTGACGGTAGAGTTTAATGTCCAGTCTGTTTGTGTGTGGATTGGACGCGACACCAGTTTCAAATCGCTCAGTAAATCTGTCTACTAATTTAAAATTGATGGATAAAACTTGATTGACGGTTATTTTATAAAAAGGTATAAAGAGAAGTAATAAATAACACGAAGTCATGTGCGATAATTTCTGGATTCAATGTTTATAGAGGTGAGTGACCTCATGATGGCCTTCAATATTTTATAAGAAACACTGACCATTCCGACCTTTTAATAATATTTTTATATTAATCCTTATATGCGATAGCAATTACAACAAAAAGCTTAATTAAGACCTTTTAGTCTTAAACATATTCTCCAAGCAGTAAGGTAGGATATATGCAGGAAGTAATAGTACCTTAATGGTAATATGATATTTATATACAGGAAAAATTATATAAAGACAATCAAGCTAATAAATAGTTTAGGATAGCAATTATAAAAGCTAATCAGAGAGTTTTTATATAAATGGCTGATAAAAAAGAGATTAAAATAGCAGGTTTCATTGCGTCTTCTTACCGTGAATTATTTGAAAATAACGCACTATATGAGCCACAAAAAGCCTATTAAAACTATTTCTATATGAAACTGACTAAACTGTCTCATCACACGAACGATAATTTTGCAACAAATTTATTTATTTTGTAATATATTATGTAGAAATAGCTTCCCTATATCAATATTGTCAAGCTTGCTGAATCTTCTTCTTCTTCTTCTTTCTTATCTCCACTCAATCTCACTAAGGTATCAAGCTTGTAAAGCTTGAGATTTTTGATGCTGTCTGCCGGGGAAGCGTAAAGCTCATCAATGGATGAGTCAATACAGTCAATAATATGTCTTGAGGTTGTAGGCTGAGAATTGCACTGAGTACATAGTGGGAAAACCCTGCAACCATTCTGAAAAGTCATTGTCCGTAGATGACCAGACTTAAGTTTGGAAATCAAAGACTGTTGTTCTCTTGGGAGGACAGAACCGGTGCTTGTCCCTCCTGTTCTGTACCAGTCATGTGCAGCATCAGATAGCTGGCCGAATGATCCTTTTAAGCTCAGTTTCTTCCCGAGTGAGAATTTTCCATTTAATACTTTTCAATGAAATAATCCATTGTATCAATATTAAATAAAAATAGCAGGGCTCCAGGGAAAAGTATCGTTTTAAAAACCTATACAATGTTCTTTTTTTCTGTAGAATGCGTTCGTGTTAGAAAGCTAGAGATTAAAAAAGGTTTTTGAAAATATACGTTTCCCTGGAGCCCTGCTGTTTTTACTCAATAAATACTTTCTTAGCAAAGTTTTATCATTATTATTAACAGTACACCTATCCCCCGATTTACACGGTAGATACGTTCCTGAGAAAAACGTGTAAATCGAAAATTAAAAATGTTCGCGAAATTTTTATGCGAAGAAATACAGACACAGTGTGCGTGTGCAGCAAGTCAGCACATAATCTCGGGATTTCTCGTGAGATGTGTACACAGCGCATGTGTTCAATCACAGTAGTATTTAGTATAGTGCGATAAAAACAAACAAAAAACTTATTTGGAAAACCGCGTAAAAGCGAAAACGTGTAAAACAAGTACCGTGTAAATCGGGGGATAGGTGTATTAGCAATTAATTTAATTCTTTAATACAATTATTATCATCATTTTATTATTCGAATTATACTAATCCTTCTCTTTCTAGGACAAATTTGCATATTCAGGAATTGACTCGATGACGCTTACTCTTTCCATACTAACTATATAGCCTGTTAAAATTTCAACCAGATAGGTGTTAAATATTGTATAAACGTATGTGTAGCACACATATACGTACATTTTATATTTTATTTACATATAAATATACTAGTATTTTCGAAGTTAATAAATGATGATAATCATTTTGTGAACTATAATATGCAATTAAGTCCAGAAATATCTTTATTTACGTGTCTGCTAACCAGAATGGGTGATTTTTGAGCCCCGAAATGTAATTAAGTCCCTTATTTTGGTAATGTTCATATAGTCTATGATATTGACTACTTCCTGATATAGCTTTATATCTCCAAGTTCTTATTTATGTCCTCATTAAAGTTGTATCCAGATGTATTAACTAATATGGAAAGTTAAAAGGAATAAACACGAATATAAACGAACATAAAGCAATAACGCGCCATCTATACATATAAAACAAAAGGATTTAAAAGCGCGAATGTTTCTTCCACACACAAAACGAACTTCTACTGTCCTTACTGCGATGAAAAAATATATTGGGAGGGCTTGGCTCATCAGTGGTGAACCCTCCCAGCGGTTTCGCCAATTTAATCCACCAGACCGCTTCTCAGAGCTCTAATATTGTATTGGATCATTCTGCTTTTATATGCTACACTGAAGGATGGAATCTTAGAAATGGTTTTCAAGTAAACTATGGACATAAGCCTATAGGACAGTAGAATTATATTCAAATATTTGCTTCGAGCAATGCTCTTCAGCAAACTATAAAGACAAGTTCATTAGGAATAAATTAACACAAAGCAATAACGCGCCATCTATACATATAAAACAAAAGGATTTAAAAGCGCGAATGTTTCTTCCACACACAAAACGAACTTCTACTGTCCTTACTGCGATGAAAAAATATATTGGGAGGGCTTGGCTCATCAGTGGTGAACCCTCCCAGCGGTTTCGCCAATTTAATCCACCAGACCGCTTCTCAGAGCTCTAATATTGTATTGGATCATTCTGCTTTTATATGCTACACTGAAGGATGGAATCTTAGAAATGGTTTTCAAGTAAACTATGGACATAAGCCTATAGGACAGTAGAATTATATTCAAATATTTGCTTCGAGCAATGCTCTTCAGCAAACTATAAAGACAAGTTCATTAGGAATAAATTAACACAAAGCAATAACGCGCCATCTATACATATAAAACAAAAGGATTTAAAAGCGCGAATGTTTCTTCCACACACAAAACGAACTTCTACTGTCCTTACTGCGATGAAAAAATATATTGGGAGGGCTTGGCTCATCAGTGGTGAACCCTCCCAGCGGTTTCGCCAATTTAATCCACCAGACCGCTTCTCAGAGCTCTAATATTGTATTGGATCATTCTGCTTTTATATGCTACACTGAAGGATGGAATCTTAGAAATGGTTTTCAAGTAAACTATGGACATAAGCCTATAGGACAGTAGAATTATATTCAAATATTTGCTTCGAGCAATGCTCTTCAGCAAACTATAAAGACAAGTTCATTAGGAATAAATTAACACAAAGCAATAACGCGCCATCTATACATATAAAGCAAAAGGATTTAAAAGCGCGAATGTTTCTTCCACACACAAAACGAACTTCTACTGTCCTTACTGCGATGAAAAAATATATTGGGAGGGCTTGGCTCATCAGTGGTGAACCCTCCCAGCGGTTTCGCCAATTTAATCCACCAGACCGCTTCTCAGAGCTCTAATATTGTATTGGATCATTCTGCTTTTATATGCTACATTGTGTTAATTTATTCCTAATGAACTTGTCTTTATAGTTTGCTGAAGAGCATTGCTCGAAGCAAATATTTGAATATAATTCTACTGTCCTATAGGCTTATGTCCATAGTTTACTTGAAAACCATTTCTAAGATTCCATCCTTCAGTGTAGCATATAAAAGCAGAATGATCCAATACAATATTAGAGCTCTGAGAAGCGGTCTGGTGGATTAAATTGGCGAAACCGCTGGGAGGGTTCACCACTGATGAGCCAAGCCCTCCCAATATATTTTTTCATCGCAGTAAGGACAGTAGAAGTTCGTTTTGTGTGTGGAAGAAACTTTCGCGCTTTTAAATCCTTTTGTTTTATATGTATAGATGGCGCGTTATTGCTTTGTGTTAATTCATTCCTAATGAACTTGTCTTTATAGTTTGCTGAAGAGCATTGCTCGAAGCAAATATTTGAATTTAATTCTACTGTCCTATAGGCTTATGTCCATAGTTTACTTGAAAACCATTTCTAAGATTCCATCCTTCAGTGTAGCATATAAGAGCAGAATGATCCAATACAATATTAGAGCTCTGAGAAGCGGTCTGGTGGATTAAATTGGCGAAACCGCTGGGAGGGTTCACCACTGATGAGCCAAGCCCTCCCAATATATTTTTTCATCGCAGTAAGGACAGTAGAAGTTCGTTTTGTGTGTGGAAGAAACATTCGCGCTTTTAAATCCTTTTGTTTTATATGTATAGATGGCGCGTTATTGCTTTGTGTTAATTTATTCCTGATGAACTTGTTTTTATAGTTTGCTGAAGAGCATTGCTCGAAGCAAATATTTGAATATAATTCTACTGTCCTATAGGCTTATGTCCATAGTTTACTTGAAAACCATTTCTAAGATTCCATCCTTCAGTGTAGCATAAAAAAGCAGAATGATCCAATACAATATTAGAGCTCTGAGAAGCGGTCTGGTGGATTAAATTGGCGAAACCGCTGGGAGGGTTCACCACTGATGAGCCTAGCCCTCCCAATATATTTTTTCATCGCAGTAAGGACAGTAGAAGTTCGTTTTGTGTATGGAAGAAACATTCGAGCTTTTAAATCCTTTTGTTTTATATGTATAGATGGCGCGTTATTGCTTTGTGTTAATTTATTCCTAATGAACTTGTCTTTATAGTTTGCTGAAGAGCATTGCTCGAAGCAAATATTTGAATATAATTCTACTGTCCTATAGGCTTATGTCCATAGTTTACTTGAAAACCATTTCTAAGATTCCATCCTTCAGTGTAGCATATAAAAGCAGAATGATCCAATACAATATTAGAGCTCTGAGAAGCGGTCTGGTGGATTAAATTGGCGAAACCGCTGGGAGGGTTCACCACTGATGAGCCAAGCCCTCCCAATATATTTTTTCATCGCAGTAAGGACAGTAGAAGTTCGTTTTGTGTGTGGAAGAAACTTTCGCGCTTTTAAATCCTTTTGTTTTATATGTATAGATGGCGCGTTATTGCTTTGTGTTAATTCATTCCTAATGAACTTGTCTTTATAGTTTGCTGAAGAGCATTGCTCGAAGCAAATATTTGAATTTAATTCTACTGTCCTATAGGCTTATGTCCATAGTTTACTTGAAAACCATTTCTAAGATTCCATCCTTCAGTGTAGCATATAAGAGCAGAATGATCCAATACAATATTAGAGCTCTGAGAAGCGGTCTGGTGGATTAAATTGGCGAAACCGCTGGGAGGGTTCACCACTGATGAGCCAAGCCCTCCCAATATATTTTTTCATCGCAGTAAGGACAGTAGAAGTTCGTTTTGTGTGTGGAAGAAACATTCGCGCTTTTAAATCCTTTTGTTTTATATGTATAGATGGCGCGTTATTGCTTTGTGTTAATTTATTCCTGATGAACTTGTTTTTATAGTTTGCTGAAGAGCATTGCTCGAAGCAAATATTTGAATATAATTCTACTGTCCTATAGGCTTATGTCCATAGTTTACTTGAAAACCATTTCTAAGATTCCATCCTTCAGTGTAGCATAAAAAAGCAGAATGATCCAATACAATATTAGAGCTCTGAGAAGCGGTCTGGTGGATTAAATTGGCGAAACCGCTGGGAGGGTTCACCACTGATGAGCCAAGCCCTCCCAATATATTTTTTCATCGCAGTAAGGACAGTAGAAGTTCGTTTTGTGTATGGAAGAAACATTCGAGCTTTTAAATCCTTTTGTTTTATATGTATAGATGGCGCGTTATTGCTTTGTGTTAATTTATTCCTAATGAACTTGTCTTTATAGTTTGCTGAAGAGCATTGCTCGAAGCAAATATTTGAATATAATTCTACTGTCCTATAGGCTTATGTCCATAGTTTACTTGAAAACCATTTCTAAGATTCCATCCTTCAGTGTAGCATATAAAAAAAGAATGATCCAATACAATATTAGAGCTCTGAGAAGCGGTCTGGTGGATTAAATTGGCGAAACCGCTGGGAGGGTTCACCACTGATGAGCCAAGCCCTCCCAATATATTTTTTCATCGCAGTAAGGACAGTAGAAGTTCGTTTTGTGTGTGGAAGAAACATTCGCGCTTTTAAATCCTTTTGTTTTATATGTATAGATGGCGCGTTATTGCTTTGTGTTAATTCATTCCTAATGAACTTGTCTTTATAGTTTGCTGAAGAGCATTGCTCGAAGCAAATATTTGAATATAATTCTACTGTCCTATAGGCTTATGTCCATAGTTTACTTGAAAACCATTTCTAAGATTCCATCCTTCAGTGTAGCATAAAAAAGCAGAATGATCCAATACAATATTAGAGCTCTGAGAAGCGGTCTGGTGGATTAAATTGGCGAAACCGCTGGGAGGGTTCACCACTGATGAGCCAAGCCCTCCCAATATATTTTTTCATCGCAGTAAGGACAGTAGAAGTTCGTTTTGTGTATGGAAGAAACATTCGCGCTTTTAAATCCTTTTGTTTTATATGTATAGATGGCGCGTTATTGCTTTGTGTTAATTTATTCCTAATGAACTTGTCTTTATAGTTTGCTGAAGAGCATTGCTCGAAGCAAATATTTGAATATAATTCTACTGTCCTATAGGCTTATGTCCATAGTTTACTTGAAAACCATTTCTAAGATTCCATCCTTCAGTGTAGCATATAAAAGCAGAATGATCCAATACAATATTAGAGCTCTGAGAAGCGGTCTGGTGGATTAAATTGGCGAAACCGCTGGGAGGGTTCACCACTGATGAGCCAAGCCCTCCCAATATATTTTTTCATCGCAGTAAGGACAGTAGAAGTTCGTTTTGTGTGTGGAAGAAACATTCGCGCTTTTAAATCCTTTTATTTTATATGTATATATGGCGCGTTATTGCTTTGTGTTAATTTATTCCTAATGAACTTGTCTTTATAGTTTGCTGAAGAGCATTGCTCGAAGCAAATATTTGAATATAATTCTACTGTCCTATAGGCTTATGTCCATAGTTTACTTGAAAACCATTTCTAAGATTCCATCCTTCAGTGTAGCATATAAAAGCAGAATGATCCAATACAATATTAGAGCTCTGAGAAGCGGTCTGGTGGATTAAATTGGCGAAACCGCTGAGAGGGTTCACCACTGATGAGCCAAGCCCTCCCAATATATTTTTTCATCGCAGTAAGGACAGTAGAAGTTCGTTTTGTGTGTGGAAGAAACATTCGCGCTTTTATATCCTTTTGTTTTATATGTATAGATGGCGCGTTATTGCTTTGTGTTAATTCATTCCTAATGAACTTGTCTTTATAGTTTGCTGAAGAGCATTGCTCGAAGCAAATATTTGAATATAATTCTACTGTCCTATAGGCTTATGTCCATAGTTTACTTGAAAACCATTTCTAAGATTCCATCCTTCAGTGTAGCATATAAAAGCAGAATGATCCAATACAATATTAGAGCTCTGAGAAGCGGTCTGGTGGATTAAATTGGCGAAACCGCTGGGAGGGTTCACCACTGATGAGCCAAGCCCTCCCAATATATTTTTTCATCGCAGTAAGGACAGTAGAAGTTCGTTTTGTGTGTGGAAGAAACATTCGCGCTTTTAAATCCTTTTGTTTTATATGTATAGATGGCGCGTTATTGCTTTGTGTTAATTTATTCCTAATGAACTTGTCTTTATAGTTTGCTGAAGAGCATTGCTCGAAGCAAATATTTGAATATAATTCTACTGTCCTATAGGCTTATGTCCATAGTTTACTTGAAAACCATTTCTAAGATTCCATCCTTCAGTGTAGCATATAAAAGCAGATTGATCCAATACAATATTAGAGCTCTGAGAAGCGGTCTGGTGGATTAAATTGGCGAAACCGCTGGGAGGGTTCACCACTGATGAGCCAAGCCCTCCCAATATATTTTTTCATCGCAGTAAGGACAGTAGAAGTTCGTTTTGTGTGTGGAAGAAACATTCGCGCTTTTAAATCCTTTTGTTTTATATAAACGAACATACATTTTTATTTTATTTATTTAGGTGCTCCTAATTTCAAATAAGTTATTGACCCTTGACCATATGAAGAAATAAATATTTTTTCATTAATATAAGCGTACCTATACATAGATTTATCGGGCCAACATGCCCTAAAATAGGATATCTAGAAGTCATGGTTTTAGTTCTCCCGTTAAAGGGCATGTTGGCCAGAGAGCTAGAGAAATAAAAAATAGTTTTAAAAAACCTGACCCTAGATTTTTAGTTGATTTTGTTGAATTTTTAAGGCAGCAGGGAGATGAGAATGTATTAACAATAAATATATTAAAACAAACGCCTATCTTTTTTTTATATCAGTCGTATTTATTAAAATTCAATATTTCAACGCGAGGCTGTTCACCTATCTTCTTCTAGGATTCAAACTCCTTGTAAGCTAATCATCCATGTGATAAACTAGAGAAGTATTATTTTTATATAAAATATAAAGTATAATGTGTTTATATATATATATACAGTTAAACCTGTCTATAGCGCCCACTCTTGGGACTCACCAAAATAGGGTGCTATAGAGAGGGGGTGCTATAGACAGGTCACTTTTAATGTAAATCGCATCGTACTACGTATTTAAAATCGGGCGCTATAGAGAAGAAGGCGCTATTTAGAGGGGGCGCTATAGACAGGTTTAACTGTATATATATACTGAAATTATATGTAAATTTGCAAATTATTTTTAACCTTTTTTCACTCTTTGTAATAGCTGACACAAATTGATGGGCTAACGCTCTAGGTGAATTGTAAAGCCTATAGAAATCCTCGGTGATATAGAACGGTGATTCCCTAGGTTAGACGAGATGGATTACGTTAATAGAATTAGACAGAAATGGAAGGGAAGATTATCTCCACCTAATCTGTTTAGAAACTCCGTTCATCTACCTTAATGAGATTACAGCGGAGTGAAATAGTGAGGAATTATTAAATCTTCCACGGAACCTAGCTTGTTGTTGAGAGCCATTTAAATCCTTCGACTATCTGCCCGTCATTGGGAAGAGTATTGCAACAGCGATTTGATTTTGCTTTTAAATTGTCTCTAACGATTGATATATTTATAGTTTAATCACCTCCAATTCTTCACGCGTTTACCAATTTCATAAAATTTAATATAATATTGCCACGTGGAAAATTAAAGAAGACAAAAACTTCAGGAGGATACAACAATTTATTTCAGGCAAGGACAAAACTAAGAATGGTTAACAAAAGATAAGCCACGAGGGAAATTTGAAGAGTAGCAAAATATAAACATAAAAATTAATAAAAATAATAATAATGTGTTAATAAAAATAATAAAATTAATAAATACTTTGTTACAATTTATTAATCAACAATGCGCGATATTTAAATATTGGCGCCTAATACAGAGAAAACAAAACTGCAAACAAATTAGAACTTAGAATTAAATATTTACAAAATTACATATATATATATATTATTCTACAGAGTTCATAAAATTTATATAGACAAAGTGGGTGAGGCGAAAGAGTTAGATCATTTAAATCAGGGAACAAACGTTGTCTCACTTCTACAAAGTTCGAACAGTCATAGATGAAGTGAAGAGCAGTTTGTTCAGTTTCTCCGCAGGAACAATTTGATGTTTCTGATAATTTCATAAACTTCGTTTAAATAAAGTTAGGTATTTTGAGAATGTAAACTTAATAATATCAAATATTTATAATTTCTTGCATCGTGTCTTTTTGGAAGAATGTCTTTAGGAATAAGTTTTTTTGTATTAATCTTTTGTTAACTCAAGTTTTTCAGCCTTTGAGATCTTCGACCGGAGTATTGCCGACTAACTATAACCCAGCAATACCCATATAGAAAGGCTCCAAGGCCCGAATTCTTGAGTTAATAAAAGATTTATACAAGAAGTTTATCCCTGAAGGCTATATTATGTTTATAATTGATTTGAATAAGCCTTTAGAAGAGTTTTCAATACTCGAAAGCTTGTCACAATGATTTGCATAAAATAATAAACAAACTTTCTCTTTGTTGTTGTTGTCGTGTCCAATAAAGAGTCTCAGATGTCACCATACATCTCTGTCATAACAGTCGCAATGTATCTCTATCTTGTGTGTGTAGCTGTTGTTCTGGGTCTATATTAATTTTGAACTTTCTTGTAATATAGTGAAATATTTCATTTTAAAAATAAATTTCAATGATATATGATAAAAATAAATTCATTATGAGTTTCTATGTTAAATAACTCCAACTTTCAAGCCAAATGCATTCCTTTACTAACCTATGTAAATGTAGGAAATTAAAAAGAGAAAGAAAGGCTAGTAATTAGAAATCAGCGCGATTCCGCCACTAATTCATTATGAAAAATGTTTTTTCATAGTGTTTCAAAGACATTTTACAATATTTGCCTAATCTAACCCATCTCAACAATATTTTTATCGATTTTTATATTCAATTTTTTCTAATTCTATAAATATATTTATCGAATATACGCACAGAACTTGAAATATAAATGGATGAGTGTTAAAAATAAAACACGAGAATTTGTTTTGTGGATGCTTAGATCAGGAAGAAAACATAATTTCAATAATTATCTTTATGTTGATAGGATTTATAAACGACGTGGAAGGCTAATTCAGAGTCAGGAAGGTGGAAAATTAGGTGGAATTATGGATGAAGCAATTTCATAATAGTTCTGGGAAAAAAAGGAGTAGGGGGAAAATCCCAGAAACATTTATGTTATTAGAAGTACCGAGGTTTTATTTGGCGCTGGTATTTATTAAAGCGTGTTTTTAATTGATGCTAATGTTTTCCCCTCTTCTTTTAGTCTTCTGAGAAAATGGGTTAATTGAAATTATTTAAATATAAATTGATTTTTGTGGGTGGAGACAAATGTGTGAAATGTAATCAACAAAATAGGCACATCTCACTTTTTAATAATCGCGAATAATGCGTGATGAATGCATCTTTTATTGTATTAATATCAATGATGCTTTTTCAAAACATATATATTTTTTGTAAAAAAAAATAAAAATTTACCTTTAGAGACTTTTAAATTATGTTTTTCTCGAATATTGAACAATCAGAAATAAACATAGACCAAAGTGTATCATGAATTTTTTTTTTTTTTTAATTTCGATTAACAAATTTTCATCTTATAAAATTTGTCTTCGAGTTTGAAAGCATTATCCAGGCCCTCTTCAAATAAGTTGAGAAATTTTCTCTTCCAAATATTGATGCTAATTATACAAAAGATGCCTTGAATTTAAAACTTTAGTAGGTATTTATTACACCCATACCTCGCTTTGCGTCGGGGTTACGTTCCAAAAAAACACGACGCTAATTGAAACGACGCAAAGTGAAAATATGTGAAGGCGCAATCAAAAACAAAGGTGTTGCCATATTTTAGGAAACAAAATTCAAAAAATAATTAAAGACTCGAATCTAAAACAACGCAACTTCGAAAATCTAACGACGCACAGTGAAAATCAGTAAAAATTAAGCAGCGACGCAACTTCCAAAAAAACGCAAAACGAAACGACGCAAAGCGAGGTATTGGTGTATTTTTATTATTAACCCAACTCCTGGAGCGTATAGAAGTCACCAACTTCCCGGGCTGTCCTTCCGACCCCTAAGTCTTTTTTGTTTTATTTAAAATACAACTGGAGGGCCATTTCATGAGGTAACGCCAAGCAGTTTATTTCGTAGATTTTCCATAGAATTTAGGCTTAGATTTCTTATTCTTAGTAGGATGTCTATCTGGAATCTATGGTGTTAGAAAATTTTATGAATGATAGATAATATAGGAAGTTAAAACGGTTAAAAGTAATAAAATATGAGTTTTTTTTTATTAAATTGAAATCCACAGACACTTTTTTAATATAAAAATTGGATAATAGAACATTTTATCATGATATATGAAATTCTTGATGCTCATTGAAATATAGTAAAAAATTGCGTCTAAAATCCAATATACGCCTTTTGTATTAAAAACACGATTTGAAATCATGAAGATACCGTCGAAATAGGTTTAATAGAAACCGAATATATGATAGCTACATCTCAATCTGTCCGAGAACTTTACAAAAAATTTTAATATAAAATATAACAATAAGAAATTGTGAATGTTTGAAATTGTTATAAATCGTATCAAGTCGAGTGGTCGCTTTATCTCTATACAATTTTACAAAGCAGTAAGTAGGAAAAAGTACTTAGATTTAGCGTTTTCTTCTCCACTACATGATGGTGGATATCGTTGCAAGCCGGAAATAAGAAAAGAGAATCTGTATAAGACTGGTGTCTTAATAAAGGTTTTGTGTGTGATTGTTATACATCGTGTTATTGTGTTTTATAGCATTGTGTGAAGTGGGGACCCGCCGACCGTTGTAAGCTGCAACATCAATCTTACACTTCATCTCTTTCTTAACAATAATTTTCTTCAGCACACTTCCCTCTTATAGCCTTACAACCTTACATTTCTACACTAAGTTACATGTTTATATGTATGGAAGCAATGGTCGCCTCTCCCGTCAAAATAAACGTCAGAATCTGACGCCATCTATTGACCGTCGCCGCAACTAGCGGCGGTGACAAAGCCACAACACCAACTTTGGCAAACTGATAAGCGTCCACCTAGAGACCATGGTTTCGGGCTAATGGCCCTCGTCAGTCTAGGGCGGACTTTATTCCGATGGAATATCGGTCAATAGATGGCGTCAGATTCTGACGTTTATTTTGACGGGAGAGGCGACCATTGCTTCCATGGATTAATTTCCTCCCGGCAAATTTTTCATCTATGTTTATATGTCTATAGTTCTTTTATTATCTCTATAGTACACATGGTACAGGCCATTATAATCATGGTGGGTAGTAGTTGGCGACTTTTTTTACTGTAAGTACATCACATATCTACGCAGGCAGAAAACAGTTAGACTTTTGCATTTACAATTATGTCAGAGCTTTGTTTTATTACTTGTATCTGCTGGTGTGATTGGACTTTTGCAAGAATCGGGGACAATTGAGACGATATTTTTATTATATAAAAAAAGGTTCAATACGGGCTTTGGCCCAGAGTCGTGACTGTAGAGAACCGATGGTTTAAATCACTCGTCTACCGATTCGAACACGTGATCTTATATTTAACATAGAATTCCAAAGGTTAATTCTTTGTTGCTATATAGAAACAATGCAGGCTGATTGGCTAATGAGCTCAACGATGGTTGGTTTAATATGGCCGCGTAACTGTGAACATCCAATCACAGCCAACGATTACACTGTCACGTGATCACAATTGGGCAATCAGAACGCGAATATAACGAACACTACAATAAACATTAAGGCGTTGTTATAATTTAGAACTCCCGCCAAGAAGCCCTCCTCTACGTGGCGGGTGGGAGAAGCAGCACAAGTAACGGACTGCCCTGTAGCACACTCTACAAAGAAAGACACTAAGCTACACACATGAAGCACTCTACAAAGAAAAAGACCAATCTACAAAGAAAGGTAGATGCCCACACATAACACAACCATATATATTTGGATCCAGTTGTTCATTTACAGTAGGTTGTGTGTAACACCATCTCCCATCCGGCAGAAAGACACCAAGCTACATACATGGAGCACTTTGTAGAAAGCACCAAGATACATACACGGAGAACTTTACAAAGAAAGAGACCAATCTACAGAGAAAGGTAGATGCCCACACATATAACACAGTCATATATATTTGGACCCCGTGATCCCCGAGCCGCTACGGTAACCATGAAGGCCTACAGGGAACTCTGAAATGTGGCTGACTAACTGGGCAATGGCACCTCCCTTTCCATGGAGCAGTTGGACAAGAAACCACCACCATATATTTTAGAACCATTTTCTCTATAATTAGACTGATAATTTAGTTAAAGGATCTACTCAGTATAAAGATGTCACTGAGTGTATTCTTCCTATATCTGAAAAATTAATTTGAATGTTTAGAGAGAGAGAGAGATTCAACAAAACTTTTATATCATTGAATAACATCAATCTGTTTAATGTCTTAAATACTTTGTAGATTTTTTTCTCATTTTTATACGTGACCTTCTCAAACTTTGATCTCTTCCATGAAACTGAGAGGGTGAGAAAAATGGCAAAAAGTTGCTGAGAAAGAGATTAAAGGGCGGATCCATAAAAATGAGAAGAGGAGCCAAGGAAAACAGAAATATAATTTAAAATTCTAAACACAGAGCTTCTAAAGTAAATGTTGAGATCTGCCATTTATTTCGTCTTTTTTTTTTCTTCTAATTTTGAGAGATAGATTCTCCATCAAACGATACAAACTCTTAAATATTCAACTATCAGACATTATATAAAATTGCATGGTAAGATAATAAAGTTTTTTTAGAATATATTTTTACTCTAGATAGCTTAAAATATTTTCGCTTTTTTTAAAGATAAATTCTTAAAGTCATTTCATAAAGTTTTAATACACTATTTAATAAATGAGTGAATATATCATATGAATAGCCCTTATTTGCATATATTATATATTTTTTCTTTAAATATAAATTTGCATATATTAAGTTACTATATTTATACTCTGGAGATATATAGATAATTCAGATTGCTGGAGCGTAGAGCTAACTACTCGGAATTTATGCTATAGACAGTATGTATGTATATATATATATAAAGAGGTAATTTGCTTTTTTGAAAGATTCGTAAAATATTTATTTCAATAGTTATATTAACTTTTTTTATACATGCATCATTCACTCTATGTGAACTTTCTAAACGCCATTTTCCAAATCATTATATGCGCTTATACACTCATGGGCAAAACTTAAGGAAATGGAGAGTTTTGACATCGTGGCCCTCTATTTTTTTTTTTTTTTTTTTTTTTTGAAGAAGAAGAAGAATATATAGAAAATTTTGCTCACATTTGGTCATCTCGTGTGTCTTCAATAAAGCTCACTGTCAATCAAATATCTTTCAGAGTTATTGTCTGAATACCGATATAATTGCTAAAGGTACAACTTCCTTGTTTTGTCCATGAGTGTATATTGTATTATACCGGGTAGTTGGCGTTCTGTCTTCCAGGTATCTGGGTTATAAATATCTCTATTATATATTATAAAATTGAGAGAATCTGATATTCATGTGCAAAATATGAAATTATTTTCCTTCTAATAAATACTTTCTTCTTCTTTCTTATCTCCATTCAATCACATTAAGGTATCAAGCTTGTAAAGCTTGACAACCATCATGACTGGGTGAACTAGAATGCGTCTGCCTTTGTCATTAAGACTGGGAGCACTACTCAGTGGCAGGCCGATTTATCTCCAAAAGAAATGGCCGCCTTTGACATGAGGAACAGACGCCATGTGCAGCCGCTCCTAGCATGGAGTACAAACGCTGCTCATCCAGTAACCCTGGATTAGGAGCCCTTACAGGGTACTATCAGCCGGGTCAGCTGAGCCCAGGTTTTTTACCGAGCTTGTTACTGCTCCCCCTCCTCCTTTTTCATCCGGGCTTGAGACAGGCAAAGACAGGGTTCTTCTAACAAATGAATTAAACGAATATATCTCTATGATTATCATCTTATGGTCCCCATCAGTACAAAGATTGCTTCGATTTAATGCAAAGCCGAGTTTTCAAGAAAGAATATAACATGAAGTTGCGGGAGGATGGTATTCATATATGCTAAATAAGACGCATCTCGCTTTGCGTAAAAAAAAATTGTATTGCCAAAAATTGTATTATTCAACACATCAATGTTGAGCCTCAAGCAGCTACATCTTTGCTGACCTTATTGAGAAAAAACGATACCACACAGAAACCGCCTTATTCTCCAGATATAGCACCAAATGAAATTCTCTTTTTCTCGAATCTCAAAATAGTTTTTAAAATTAAATAGATTTGACATAACGGAATCGGGATAGCATCGGGAAGAGCATCTAAAAAAATATTATTAAAAATGTGCCAAACCATAGGAGAAAGGATAGAAGTATGTATAGATAAATAAAGAGAAGGAGCGCATTTTGTTATAAAATCAATTGGTTTTACCATTTTTTATCATTCCGAGAATTTATTGAACATATACATTAATCGGTTTATCCCCATAATTAGTGAAATATAATTGGATAAAACATAAAGCAAATTTAATCTTCATTCGTGCGATTTGATTGAAGATAAAATTTCTACCTTAATAATCATTTTTTGAGATGCCTAAATGAATTAATATTAAAAAATAAGAATTCAAGTTATGTCATCAAATGGAATGTCAATTAAATTATTTATTATATATAATTGCCTTAATTGAATTTAGACATTCTCTCAAGGATTTGAATTAATATCTTAATTAGAATTTTTTCCTATCTGGTTTATGGTTAATAAAATTGGAATTAAATTGGAGGTTTGCCAGAAAATCATCTCAGGGTTATTATAAGAATTATTTGTGCAATATATTTTAGCTCTCGATTTAATTTGTTACTTCAATTTCTATTCATAATTTGTTCCATCCTAACTTAAGTTTTTGCGATAGTCATTGGACAATAAGTCACTTTTCAAATATAACATACATAAATCATTTTAACACAAAGCAATAACGCGCTATCTATACATATAAAATGAAAGGATTTAAAAGCACGAATGTTTCTTTTATACATAATACATATTTCTACTGCCCTTACCGCGATGAAAAAAATATATTGGAAGGGCTTGGCTCTTCAGTGGTGAACCCTCCCAGCGGTTTCGCCAATTTAATCCATCAGACCACTTCTCAGAGCTCTAATACTGTATTAGACGATTCTGCTTATATACGCAGCACTGAAGGATGGAATCTCAGAAATGGTTTTCAAGAAAACTATGGACATAAACTTATAGGACAGTAGAAATACATTCAAATATTTGCATCGAGCAATGTCTTCCGCAAACAATAAAGACAAGGCCCAGTTAGGCCTATTCGTGATCGAACGTTGTGGCCCACTGTATGTATTACATCCCAAACACGAGGCGACGCCAGCCATCTTTGTCTTGAGCTCGTTGTACCATCTTGGTGACCGTTAAGTCAGTGAGTTCCTTTAATTGGTCCACAAAGCGTGTTGGTGGGCGTCCAGATATGCGTCGCCCAGATGTCTTTCCAGTCAGTATGGTGTCCTCCATTTAAATATAACTCTGTATCATAAATTAAGAAAAAGACATCTACGAATCGTGAAACTAAAAGTTTCTGATGGCTTGCGCCATCTGTCTAAATAAATATCAACTAAAAGTTGATTTTTTAATTATTCATTAATTGGCCAAATACCCATTCTTGATTAAATCAAGAAAAGCTAACCATATATTAATCAAAAATGGGTATTTTACCTATTCTGGAATAATTGAAAATAAGCGATTAGTTGATACTTATTTCGACAGATGGATCAAGCCATCAGCAACTTTTAGGTACGGGTTCAGGAGATGCCTTTTTCCTCAATTTATCCACATGTTCCCAGTACAATTTCCCTTTTATATATTTTTTTCTTTATCATAAATTGGAGAATTACCTGTAAATAGATCAGTATATTATAAAAGTACAGAATGGTGAGACGAAGAGCTTCTTGTAAGCTTTACCCCGATGGAAGGACAGAAATGATTGAAAAAGTTCGGCTAAATAAAAAAAAAACCCCTTACAAGAAACTCACAAATTTCTACTTTATATGAATAACTCTATTGATAAGGCACAATTTGGATTATAGATTATAAACACAAGGTAATAAGACCAAATAAATAAATAGTGTGTGACGTTTCGGTAACAGCGTTGTTACCATCTTCAGAAATTCAGAAACTGAAGATGGTAACAACGCTGTTACCGAAACGTCACACACTATTTATTTATTTGGATTTGGTCTTATTACCTTGTGTGAATAACTCTATGTTTTATATCCAATATTTATTTATTTATTTATTACAAAACACACGCTATATCCTATGTGGATATTTGTCTGTAAATGTTTAATCTATTTATGTAAATAGTTTTTAAATATATATACAAATTATTTATAGTTTTAGAGAGAGAGAGAGAGAGAGACGGTTAAACATTCTTTATTGACTACAAGTCAATTATGGATGAAAAAATGATAAAATACAGTGAAATTATGATTGAGGAAGGCTCCACCAACTTGCCAGAGTCCTCCTCCAGACGATGAGAGGGTCTTCTTGGACGCCCCGTATCTCCAGGCCCAGGAAGTGCCTGTAGATACGGGTCTTGGCAGACGCCAGGATGGCCAGGGCGTCGTCCTCCAGGTCAAGCCCGAAGATCCATCCATCCCTGCAGGTCAGGGGGCCGCTGGATGATGGTGAAGGCCTCCAGGATGACAGGCCTGATCCGCCTACAGGACCAGTAGCGGTGGGCCAGTGATAGGTCTTCGGACCCACAGGCGATGCAGGACTCCCGGGCTGAGGCCGGATGCGCTGGATGGGGAAGGGCGTGAAGTGCCAGCCGCACGGCAACGTCGGCATTATGCCCCGAGAAGGCACCTCGCCGGAGAGAAGGCCAGCTGATGGAGATGGGTATGCTGACGTGGGGAAGCCACCGGGCTAGCAGCTGGGTGATGGGCAGTGCAGCCAGGCGTGGACGTTCTAGCATGCGGCGGGCAGTGCGGGTGGTTAGGCGCTGGAACGCAGTGGCCGTCCCGCGCAGCACGATGCCGTCCTTGATGTTGTCAACCCGGTGGGTGTGGTTCCGGTTCTCTTCCACAATCCGGCTGCAGAAGGTGGTGAGTGCCGCGATGTCAGCGAGGGCGGCGCGGGTGGTGCGCAGAGGGAGAGATGAAGAGCTGGTGAGATCGCCAACGCGCATTCCCGCCCACCGCGATGCGACCAAAAGATCTGGAGGCCGGAGGAACCTGGAGTCCCCGATGATATGGAGCTCCTGAAGCTGATGTTGCGGCAGCACCCGGTGGTTCAGCTCCAATAGAGACGGCCTCCCAGAGCTTGAGGAGCCTGCGGCGCCGAGGTGGATGCCATGTCCCAGATGTTGGAGGGGTCAGCCACGTCCCACTCACAGCGAGCCAAGAGTAGGCGTTGAGGCCTCCGCGCAGCGCTGTCTGTACGCCCCTCAAGCACGCCAGGCGAAGCTGCGTTCTAATGTCGAGAAGTCCGAAGCCGCCCACGGAGACTGGCCTAGCAAGAACGCCGCCCGGCAACCAGGTAGTACGCCGAGGTCCCCAGACAAAGCGCACTAGTCGGGCTTGCAGCTTGGCGATGGTGGAGTCTGTGGGCAGGTAGCCGTGAAGATGGTGCACCACGGCGGACAACACCAGCGAGTTGGCGGCTCTGGCTCGACCGACTAAGGAGAGGCCGCGGGTGAAGGGGACCCACCTCGCCACAGCACTCTCGAGCAGTGCGAGGAGATGTTGTTCCTGGGCGGAGGATGACACTGCAGGTGTTAAGTTGCAGCCCAGTACCCGGATCTGCTCCGATGTCCAGATGCCAAGCTGCGTGTCGGTGCGGGCCCGCCAGGCGCCGCACCATAGGCCTTTACACTTCGCAAAGTTGACGCCTATTCCCGAAGCGCGCCGGAAGTCCTCGAAGATGATTCTCACCACGTCGAAGAGCTCGTCGCGCCTGATGAGCAGCACGATGTCGTCGGCGTAGGCGAAGACGTTTCCGGGGCCGAGCGCACGCTCGAGGCGCACCAGGAGAGGGCCAGTGGCGAGGCTAAACAAAGCGGCGCTGATGGCACAGCCCTGCCTCACCCCGTTCAGCAGATGGAAGGGCTTTGTGTGGAGGCCTCCGGCCCGCACCGCCGCATCCGCCCCGGCATACAGGAGGAGGAACCACTCAACGAAGGCAGGAGGCAGCCGCAGAGAGACCATCAGGGACACCAGAAAGCAGCGGTCCAGGGTGTCGAAGGCCGACTCTAGGTCCGTTGAGATGACAGCCAGCTCCGACCCGTTCCTCGTAGCCATGTCGATCTCGTCGGCTACTCGCGCCACGTTCCAACTGGGAGACCTTCCCGGAACAGCGTATGTCTGGCACCGAGGCACCAGGGCGGGAAGATGGGGCCGCAGACGCTGGAGGAGGATGTTGCCCAGGACGCGGTAGTCAGCTGTGGGGAGCGAAATCGGCCTGTAGCCGCTGAGCCCAGGGCCGCCGTTGGACTTGGGGACGAGGCAGATGGTGCTGCGCCTGATCGATGAAGGCAGGGCCCCGCGGAGTTTGGAGGCCTCGAAGACGCGCCTGAGAGCCTCTACGAAGAAGTCTTCGTAGGTGATGAGAAACTCGCAGGGCAATTCGTCCCACCCGGGAGCCTTTCCGAGCGGTAGTCGGCGGATGGCCGCCGCGATATCTGCGCCGGTGATGTCAGGGCGGGTCAGTGGATCATCCTCTTCCAGGGTGAGGGTGGTGGTCGTCCCCCGGATGAACTCAGCGGCGGCGATGGGGTCGCCGGATTCACAGGCAAAGCGGCGCTGGTAGACGGAGTATGCCCGTCGTCGCAGCTCCCCGCCGTCGATGACGCTCCCATCTTCATCCCGGATGGTCGTGCCAGCGGGCCTTCGGACGCGAAGCGAGCGCACAAGGTCGGGCAGCGATGGGTAGTCGGCGGCTGAAGATGCTGCCTCCAGTCTGGCCTGCAGATACCGCCTGGCGCGCGAGATGTGGTCGTCATCGGCGACGCGTGGGACATGGAGGGATCTCACCTCCGCCAGGAGTTCGGCCTTGATCTTGGACCATCTTATCCAAAGAGCTTCGCTGGACATGTCCGCAATAGATCCAGATGTTATTTCCATTGTTGCCAGCAGATGTTCATCCACCAGAGCCGAACGAAGCATGGCGGCCACGCAGGGCTGGCGAGGGGAATGAGGCGAGCCCATCTGGGTGAGGACAGCTCGATGGTCAGAGAGCCTGTAGTAGATGGTCTTGTACAGTGTCACTCTCTCCAGGAGTCTCGATGGCAAGAGAATTCTGTCCAGGCGAGCTGCGTCAACCCGACTCCTGCAGCTGGCCACTCTGGTTGGAAGGTGTTCGGCGTCGAAGAGGGTGGCAACATCAACGAGGGCTGTCTGGTCCATTAGCTCCGTGAGGGCCTCCACAGAGCCGGATGTTATGTCGCTCGGGCTCTGCTCGTCGATGTTGAGATCACCCACCACCCAGGCGTCCTCCTGGATCGCGGCTGCTGTTATGGACTCCAGCTGCTCAAGCCGCTCGCGAGGAATGTGTGACAAGTGACAGTTGATGACACGCACTTCCTGGCCTCGGACGTCGATGGAGACGATGGAGATGTTTCCCGGCCACAGGACGCGCTGCCGCAGGACAGCGACCCCCGGCGCGAAGAAGCAGGCGAGGCCCGAACCCCTGAGGGCTGCGGGGGGCACGGTGGCGGCGCTGTAGCCCAGGCACAGATGTTGAATGGGATCCAGCGACGAGGTGTTGGTCTCCTGAACAAAGGCGACGTCTACGCGATGTTGGCGCAGGAAGTGACAGAGCTCAATGCTCCTCTCGCGAGCGGCGAGCCCGCGGGCGTTGATGGAAGCCAGACGGAAGCTCATTGGGCGCTCCTCGTCTGGGCACGAACGTCCGATAGGCGCTTGTAGAGAGCGCAGTTGGAGTCGGGCAGGGCGTCGATCAGCTCCTGGGCAGTATTGTTGAGGGCGGTTAACTGCTCGCTCCCGATCTTGTTTATCAGGCTCTTCAGACCGGGGACTGAGGCTAGTGCGTCCAAGACTTCTTCTCTTTCAAGCCCTTCGAGCCCAGACTTGTCCAAGATGTTGCTGTGAATGCGCTCAAGGAGTTCGTTGAGCTGCGTCCGGGTCACGTTGGACTTTTTATGCGACTTCCGAGCGCCACCACGGCACTGCTTTGATGTAGGAGGGACTGGGTCCACAGAAGCCGTAGGTAGGGTCTCTGGATCAGGTGCAGGAGCTGCAGGTGGAGCTGGTGATGTAGCTGGGGTTGGTGGTGCTGCGGGTGGTTCTGGTGTTACATGTGGGATCGGAGCAGCTGTCGATAATGGACCTGCGGCTGGCGTTGGTACTGGAGCAGGCATGACGTTCGAGGAGGAGGGCTGCCTTCCTCCGGCGTTATTTGGACCAGCGGGGGGATCCAAGTGTAGTAGCAGGTTAGCTTCTTGGACACCAGTCTTCCGGGGGCAGTTGGCACGCTTGTGCCCGTGCTTATAGCATACGGAGCACTTGATACCATAGGTGACGTACACGTGGCTAGTCACTCCTTTGGCTTTGATATCGAGACGGGCTGGGATGTGTGAGAGCTTCACACCGTCTCGGAGAGTGATGAAGGCCTCACGCCGTGCGTCAGCCCAGTATGACTCGCCCAGCTCCTTCATTTTCTGGACGATGGATGTTATCTGTCCGAAGGGCTGCAGGGCTGCCACGAGGTCCAGGTTTTCAACGAAGAACGGAACGTTCCCGAACATGATCCGTTCAGCCCGCTTCTTCAGTGGTGTAGCTCGCAGGAGGGCGTCCTCGATCTCCAGCCCATCCTCCACGAGCTTGTCGGCTTGCTGGACACCGGAGAGGCCGACCAGGAATTGCCCCTCCATCTTCGTCAGCTGGTAGACGGTGCCCTTGCCCAGCTTGGCTTCCAGCGCCAGGAAGTACTGGTCCTCGGTGAAGTCTGGGCAGAACTCCAGGTAGACACACTGGTCCGCCTGCATCGCTGCCGACCTGGCTCGGAAGGTCGCCTGCTTCTGCCTGGTGGTCTGGCATTCGCGCACCCTGCTGGCCCTTGGCGTGACTCGTGGCCTGCTGCTGTTGGGAGCGATCCTCGGTGCCTGGACGCATCCCTTTTTGGCCCCCGAGTTGACATGGTCAGGGTCATGTGGCCTTTTCTTAGAGCCTCCCACTGTGGTGAAGATTCCATTTTCGCCATCGGGTAGCTGGTCGTTCAGTTCCGGGCAATCAGCCCAATTACGGCAAGAATTTGCATTCTTGCCATCCGCCGCCGGCTCAAAATTAGCATGTTTGCCATCGTCTTTAGAATGACTTGCAGTCAATTCTTTTGCCGAATTTTCGGCGGGAACTTGAGGGTCGTGATTGAGATCCATATGGGCTTGCAGCCCATTCTCCCGGCTATCAGCCAATACCTCATATGGATTATTAATCTCCGTAAACTCCATCTCAAATCCGATAAACGCGGAGCTCGCGCGCCGCGTGGCCGCACGGCCGAGAGAGAGAGAGAGATTGAAACTGATTTATTACAAAGTCCATATAAGATTATATAAGGTCAAATCCAGAACAAATATAAATGAGAGAGGGAGAGAGAGTGAAAGTTATTTAAATTTACATTTTAGAGCAATAAATTATACAAGAAATAAAGATTATTTTCACACATATTATCAAAAGTCCAATATATCTTTAGAATTACAACCACTAAACCAATGGCACAAATATAGAACATTCCAAAACAATAACAGCAATAAAAAAAACTATACAAATTGAAACTTGAAATTTCAATTCTTAATGTAATTCATGTTTTATATCCAATAAGAGCTTAAACAACAGGGCATAAGCTTATATGCAAACAATCGAGGACAATCAGTTTATTTTCTTAAAATACAATGATTATTAGTATTGAGAAAATGTAGATAAGTACAAGTGAAAAATGAATATACAACAATATATTATATATAATTATCAGGCATCTTTATAGTTCATACATGAATGGAACCAGAGTAGAGGATTTTCTAAAGTCGGAATATAAAGTTTTAGAGGTATAAAGTGTCTTTAAAGATCATTACTTATAATGATAAAGAAGGGTAGCTCTTCAGAGGACATTATTTTCAAAAATGATTACTAATTTCGCATGGTTGAAAGATAGTTCTTCTATGTATAAGTCAATATATTCAAATTAGGATTAATTTTGTTTTCAAATAGCTTTGAATATATGATCCATGCTTGGGCTGAATTTCAACCATAGAGTGGTTCGACAACCATCAATTCTGACAAGCCTGGTGTATGCACCTGCCCACAATGCAATCAATCAGCCATTCTCCTAAGTTTTGGTCCAAATTCCCTCTTTGCTAACAATTTTTTGGGCAATAATCATTTATCTGGTGGTAGACCTAAGCAATGTTGGGATTAAAGTAGGGCCCAACTTTTAAACTCGTTGACAAATTGCCCTGAAATTTAATGTTTATTTGTAAGGTCCTCTCTCAAATAGATAGCTCTTCGCAACACAACTTTTTTTTTCTCTGTGAAATGTTTCAATTGGTTATATAAAAAAAAGATACCCTGGAGGACAATATCTTTTAAACGATATGTTCTGTAATCTACTTTGTTTCTATCTTTTTTGTGTCTTTGTATAATGATTATATTCTGCGTTGATTAATTTTTATATGTTTATGGCGTATAAATGGAATAGAAATTAGACAGATATTTTGCTAGCATGTTCTGTCACGTTATCAACCTTGTTTCCTGGTTTTAATTTTATTAGAAAATAAATATTCGTTGTAGTTTTATTTGCAAATTTCACTCGCAAGAAGCACCTCTTGCGGTATCTGGTGGAATTACATTTGTAAAAATGCTAAATATATTCCAAAAATATAATAAATTTGTACTTTTCAATATTATATTTTTGGAATTTTCTCTCGTTTCCTATATAATTTATTTTAAATAATATTAACACCTGGAAAATGCAAAAAAAAATCTCAGAACGATGCACAGCAATTAATTTATTTTGAAAAATGTAAAACTTGTAAAATATAGAGAGATGGTCCATATTCAACAAACGGGTCTACAATCACAGCCAGAGCCCTGAGTCTTATTAAAGATAATAATGAAAATAAAAGAGAGATTGAATATACTTTTATTAATCGTACATATAAAATTATATAGGATTAATATATATTTTCAAAAAATTGAACTTAATATTATTTTCATCAGTCGAATCCCACTGAGGGTCGTTTGGAATGATGTCACATTCCGTCCTGAAGTCAGACAGCGTTCCGCGTAGATCAGACTTCACCCCAACATGTGCTATTGCCATGTCGAGGAATAGCTTAAGAACAGACCCCTGCTCAGGCGACAGGTACTCGAGGACGTACTCCCTGTTATAAGGGGAGACAACAGCTATCTCCTCCCTATAAAAGTTTGTATAAAGAGGTTCTTGGATGGTGTTGGCATTCAAGCTTTCGAACAGCTCCTCTACCTGTTGTAAAGTTGTAGAGAGAGAGAGAGAGAGATTGAAACTACTTTATTTCAAAGTCCATATAAAATTATATAAGGTTAAATACAGAATAAATATAAATATGAATAAAGATATAAAGAGAGAGCGTGCCCAAGAATACCTTTCAGACAAAAGCGATCAAAGGGTTATTATATATGTTATAAATAAAAGATGAATGAGATTTTCTGTTGTATTCTTGATCATGTTGAGGATTATGGTAATGTAATTTTGTTGCTTGATTTTGGTATCCATGAGTATCATTATGCTATTGTTCTGCAGTCGTGGCAATAATAATCTTGAAAATATAAAGTCTTGATCAGAGATTTCTTTATTTGAGCTAAGGGATATATATGAAAAACATAATTTGATAAAGTAATGCCTGGCTTAAGGCGAGTAGAATAAGGAAAACAAAAGATTATTTACATAATGTACAAAAGTTTTGAGCCGGCCAACGGGGAAGAACAACAACGAGTTTTTTTTATGCAAAGCGTGACCTCTGGCGGTCTATTTAACAGAATATTTGTATCTATGAAATATAATTCCAAATAAAATAAAATTTTAATATAACATATATATATAGAATTTAATGAATATATCTCGAAATACAGTCAGTCCTAAAGCTAAATTTAAAGTAATGTGTAAATAAGGGGCCTCTCTCTCTCGTAATTTGAGAAGATCTAATTTATATAAATAAACACGCAGAAAAACTAATCAATTTATTATTAATTGCATATAATTTTTTACCTATTTTTCCAATATATATTGACTGTTTCCCTCCTCCTCTTTCGTTTATATATTTTCATATAAATAAATTCTCTATCAAAAGCATTTGAATATACAGTTAAACCTGTCTATTTCGCCCCCTCTTGGGACTCATCAAAATAGGGTGCTATAGAGAAGGGGTGCTATAGGCAGCTCACTTTCAATGTAAAATGTTTACATTTTATTGTTTAAAATATGGCGCTATAGAGTGGAAGGCGCTATTTAGAGTGGGCGCTATAGACAGGTTTAACTGTATATACTTTTTGATCTCAGATTTTGATTCCATTTATGATTAAATTAAATTTAATTTGGAACATTTTGAAGAAAGCTTCATTTGATCAGAAAATTGCATAATTTTATGTAAATCATAGTTCATTTTGAAAATGTTGATTTTGGACAAAATTGGATAATATTTCCAACTATATTTTAGCCATATATTTGTCCTAGCTACTTTCCCCGCCAAACACCTCTTTGGCAGATTGTAAAGATTCCATTAGATCCCTTGTATATATCATGGAATAAAAGGTGGACGAGTGGGTAACCCCCTCAATTCCCGACAGTCATGAACCGGGATTGAATACCGCGTTAAAAATTGTTTAATATATGAATAACCTTCACATACTATTCATTGTTCAATTATCATGAACTAGGTTGCTCTTGCTGAGCGGTACCTATTAATGTGATTTGAACCAGATGGAATAAAAATATAAAAGTCGGTGGATGAGAGGGTAACGCGCTCGATTCCCGACAGTCATGAACCGGGATTGAATCCCGCGTTAAAATTTGTTTAATATGTGAATAACCTTCACATACTATTCATTGTTCAATTATCATGAACTAGGTTGCTCTTGCTGAGCGGTACCTATTAATGTGATTTGAACCAGATGGAATAAAAATATAAAAGTCGGTGGATGAGAGGGTAACGCGCTCGATTCCCGACAGTCATGAACCGGGATTGAATCCCGCGTTAAAATTTGTTTAATATGTGAATAACCTTCACATACTATTCATTGTTCAATTATCATGAACTAGGTTGCTCTTGCTGAGCGGTACCTATTAATGTGATTTGAACCAGATGGAATAAAGTCCGCCCTAGGTTGACGAGGGTTAGTCTGAAACCATGGTTTCCAGGTGGACGCTTTTCAGTTTGCCAAAGCTGGTGTTGTGGCTTTGTCACCCACTCGAGGCCGCTAGTTTGTGGCGACGGTCAATAGATGGCGTCTAGCTTTGACGTCTATTTTGACAGGAGAGGCGACCTTTGTCTTTGATGACTTACTGCCATATAACGCTTATTAGAAACAAAGATCATTTATGCTAGATACCTTAAGTTGTAGTTATCAATTCTCTTGTGTAGAAGGGCGTTGCGACCAGAAAACTTGGGATAATGGAATATTTATACAAGACACACCAATCCCTAGAGATACTATCCCTCCCAAATGTTTAATTAAACTACATAAAACTAGCGGATGTACCCGGCTTCGCCCGAGTTTTACCCGAGTAAAGGTTTGTCTAACGAACATTTGTTAAAACAATTCTCTATAAACTTATTTAAAAAAAGATATATTTTGATAATTTGAAACTCGTAAATTTGAATCTCTCGATAAAGTGAACATTTTTTCCTGGTCCCTGTGTGCCATGTCATCCTGAATTTTGTCTTTCCTAATTTTCTACATTACAAAATCATCGTTTTATTTAGTAAACCATTTTTCCCGGTCCCTTGAAAAATACTCGATAAGTTGAATAAAATCAATATTAATTGGTTCCCTCGGTAATTGGAAGTTAAAGGAATAGTATATTTGCTTTGGAATTGTATCATTATTCTTGTCTCAAATAAATTGCTGTGTCATCCTGAGATAATCTTACTTTTGATAAATAATCTTTAAGATAATAAACTTATAGATAAAAAAAAACTTGTTATCATCGTCGCAATGGTGGCGCTGCTTGCGAGTTAAATCTACAAATAACTCTAAGGATATTCAAGAAATTATTTTTCATAAACCTTCCCAGTACTATACTAAATAACTTCCCAAAGTTTCATGGCGTTCCAATGAGTGGTTTGGTCAGGCATAAAGGACAGACACACACACACATACATTCATTTATATATATATAGATAGATAGATAACGATACCTGAAATCTTCATTTAAAATTAAACTTTTTATTTTAAACAAGCAAATAATTATACATATTAAAAATAAAAAGCATATCCTGACAAGGAGCACATGTGCTATTTAGATGGCAGAGCGCCATCTTTATTATTTTCACATATATACATGTTATAATTTATATTTTTACAAATTATAAAGCGCAAAAGATTATAATGGCTTTAAGAGATATTTTTATTTCTATTGCCTTATCCATTTCTTTTTTTTTCAAATGAGCAGTTGAAGTTCGTCTTTTGTTGACCATGTAGTTCTTCATCAACATGTCTTTTTTTTAATATGGATTTAGACGCTTTTTCATATTTGTGAAATTTCACTTTGGGATAGTCTAATTTATTGAAGTAATGAATTGTATTTTTAGAAAGTGCAAATTTAACGTATTTCTGTTCTTTGTACTCCTTGGTTGTGTTATATTTGGAATAGGAAGGATTATTGTGATTCATGGTGATTTCATTAACAGGTTTGTTTTTTAATATGGATTTAGAAGCTTTTTCATATTTGTGAAATTCCACTTTGGGATGGTCTAATTTATTGAAGTAATGAATGGTATTTTCAGAAAGTGCAAATTTAACGTATTTCTGTTCTTTGTACTCCTTGGTTGTGTTATATTTGGAATAGGAAGGATTATTGTCATCTGTGGTGATTTCATTAACAGGTTTGTTTTTTAATATGGATTTAGACGCTTTTTTATATTTGTGAAATTTTACTTTGGGATAGTCTAATTTATTGAAGTAATGAATGGTATTTTTAGAAAGTTCAAATTTAACGTATTTCTGTTCTTTGTACTCCTTGGTTGTGTTATATTTGGAATAGGAAGGATTATTGTGATTCATGGTGATTTCATTAACAGGTTTGTTTTTTAATATGGATTTAGAAGCTTTTTCATATTTGTGAAATTCCACTTTGGGATGGTCTAATTTATTGAAGTAATGAATGGTATTTTCAGAAAGTGCAAATTTAACGTATTTCTGTTCTTTGTACTCCTTTGTTGTGTTATATTTGGAATAGGAAGGATTATTGTCATCTGTGGTGATTTCATTCACGGGTTTGTTTTTTGAAATGGATTTAGACGATTCTTTTGGATGGTAAAGTTGGACTTTTGGATATTCACGACGATTGAAATGATGAAATGTATTTTTTGAAAGTTCAAATACAACGCGTTTTGGTTTTTTGAATTCTATACTTGAAGTGTTATCTTTGATTATCTCTGAGTTGGAAGATATATCTTTGGTGATGTTTGCAATATTATCTGCATCATTATTTTCTTTTTCAAATCCAACTTCTTCGGATTGAAGCAGTTCTTGAGATTTTTGTTGATTGTTGACCTTTAGCTTACTGGTTTTGTGGTTTATTGTTTCTATGAATTCTGAAACTGTCTTATTTATATCCTGGATACTTCTTGTTTTGATAGTGTTTAGTTCCTTCTTTATATTTTCAATAGTGGGTTGGATGCTTGAAATTTTCTCCAATAGGGCTTTGTTCTCCTGTTTAAGCAAATTGTTACTTACAGATAAGCTCTCAATAATTTTATTTGTTTTTATTTGTTGATCTTTCAATTCAGAAATTTTTTGACGATCAGATTCTCTTTTTTGTTCCAATTCTTCAATATTTTCTAAGCAAATATTAATTTGATCTTTTATATTATTTTCATTGTTATTCTGAGTTGATGATTCAAACTTTAATTTTTCACAAATTATTGGGTAATTAATAGTGATATCATTATCATGTAGTTCTACATTTTGATCAATACATTTGCAGCCAAGATGTTGTATAGAATAAGCCGATATATTTTCTGGGCAAACTTTTAAATGTTCGGCTTTTTCTTTTTGCAGTAGACCTAAATTACAAAATTCGCAGTTTATTCTTCTTTCAGGACACATTTCAGTATGCTTTACGATATTATTTCGTAAAATTATGTTCTGACACGTCTCACATTGTACAGTACTATGATCACAATCGTCAGAAATGTGATTTGGTAAGTCTTTCTTACTTATCTTCTGGTCACAAATATATGGACAAAAGTACTGGGTATATATACAACTTAGGTAATGATTATCTAAATGTATTTTTTCAAAAAATACGGCAGGACAGCCATAACTAGAAAAATTACAGTATAATTTAGATCCAGCCATTATTAACTAAAACAGGTATTAATTTCAATCCAAAATTAAGAGAGAGAGAGAGAGATTAAATAGCATTTAAACAAAAAGTATATGAGAAAAATTTTATTCATCAAAATATATATTTTTTAATTTCACAGATTATTTTTATTTTAAATTATATATTTAAATAAATATTTGTATATCCCATAAAGATTCCTGGAGCGCAGAGCGCCAACTACCCAGGGATATAGATATAATTAAAAAGCTCATATGAGCGCGTTCAGAATATACCTATTTTGAAAAAGAAAGAATAAACAATATTAAGGTAAAGGGTTTCTTTTAATTTTGATTTTCGCAAGCTTTGAGCAAAATTTCTGTTCTTCAACGGGCAAATACTTCTAAAAAAAGAAACCCTTTACCTTAATATTGTTTATTCTTTCTTTTTCGAATAATTTCTAGGTAACTGTTACTTACATATCTATTTTGATTTCAAATTGAATATATGTTGTAATATATTCCAATATATACTTGATATCAATATGTAATATAGTTATAGTGTAACAGCCAACGCGCCAGTTTTGCCATATTATAACACAAAACGGAATAATAAAGTTTAAGAGACAGCCGGCTCACAAAGAGGAAAAAGGTCTCCTATTACACCGCGGACCGACAAACATAGTCGGATTACAGACAGTTCCTCTCTGGCTCTAGAATAGATCAGACTTCCCTCGACCGGCGCTGGTCACCCGCTCCCTCTCTGAGGTGACATGCAACATGCCTCGTTCTTTTGTGGTATCCCATTGACGCCTGAAACCACTGTGGCCCCAAGACTGCATTTAACCAATCTGCCTACCACGACAATCATCCGACAAGATAAACTCATCACGACATATATATATATATTAAAAATAAAAAAGGCATCTCCTGACCACGAGCACATGTGCTTTTTAGATGGCAGAGCGCCATCTAGTGGAGCAAAAATAAACTGAACGTTTATTTAGCTTGCTCCGTGATATTTGGCCAACCCAATTTCTTGATTTATTTTTATTTTTTTATTATTGATTTCTATTGTTTTTTCATATATATATATAAATGAATGTTCGTATGTTTGTCTGTCTGTTGGTTTGTATGACCTGTATACAAATTCGCAGTAGTTCACTAATTCAAACCAAAATTTCCATACATAGGTAAAAAATAACGGGGATGACGATAGGCTATTTTAAAAAATATATAAATCAATTATTAAAACTCTATATTCAAATTATTCTACTTAGCTCACGAACAGCGCCCTCTATCAAAGATAGAACGCGGGCGGCGGTGCCGGCGGCGCGCGCCCGTTAGCTGCCGGCGAGCACGTGACTTCCCTGCCCCCTGCCCCCCCGTCGAGAAAATGTAATCGTCCGGCTGCCGGCCGGTTGGACAGTCCAAGTTCCCACCGACCAATCAGAGGGATCAAGAGGTCCTGGCGCGCGGGGGCAGAGTTGGTGACACAGCTGTGCCAAGAAAAAAGCCTCGCGGGTGACCTCCGGGAACTACGTCCATCTTCCATATGTAATATACATTTAATCGTGTAAACCCGGGCGTTGCCCGGGTCATTCGTCTAGTATATATATACAGTTAAACCTGTCTATAGCGCCCCCTCTAAATAGCGCTTTCCTCTCTATAGCGCCCGATTTTAAACTTTAATATGTAAACATTTTACATTAAAAGTGACCTGTCTATAGCACCCCCTCTCTATAGCACCCTTTTTTGGTGAATCCAAAGAGGGGGCGCTATAGACAGGTTTAACTGTATATAGTAGAACCTCTCTATAAAGGACACCTAATTTCAGATCTAAAGTGTCCTTTAGGGTGTCCTCTTACCGGATAGTGGCTAAATAGTAAAAAATAGTAATTTTGCAAATGAAAACGGCCCTTTATAAAGAGGTGTCCTCTAACGGGAGTGTCCTCTTATGGAGGTTCTACTTTATATAGATTTGCAATTTAAAAATAACAAAAGTTTGATAAAATTAAAATAATATTAAAAACAAATTTGAAATTAATATATATCGCTGTCTGAATGCATAAAAATGCTTAAATATTTTTTTTTTCAAGCACAGAAGAGAATAATACGATCTCAGGGTGATGTAATACGAAAATTCGAAATATTTTTAAAGCTACTTTTTCTTTTTAATTATATATACAGTTAAACCTGTCTATAGCGTCCCCTCTTGGGACTCACTAAAATAGGGTGCTATAGAGAGGGGGTGCTATAGACAGGTCACTTTTAATGTAAATCGCATCGTACTACGTATTTAAATCGGGCGCTATAGAGAAGGGGGCGCTATAGACAGGTTTAACTGTATATTAACTTCTCAAGAAGCCTCTGGAGCCTAACCCCACTCCCTTTTATAACTTTGTATATATATATTATATTTAAAAAAAAAGATAAGATTTCTGTTGTTTGGGATCATATTGATGATTATGCTATGGTGGTGCAGTCGTGGTTGAATAATCTTGAAATAAAAATAACAAAAATAGTTTTGATCAGAGATTGTTTTATTTGTGCTAAGAAATATATGAACATAATTTGATAAAAGTATTGCCTGGCTTAGCGTAAGAATAAATAAAACAATATATTATTTACATAATTACAAAAGTTTTAGGTCGACCAACGGGGAAGAACAACAACGAGTTTTTATATGCAAAGCGCGACCTCTGGCGGTCGATTTAACAAAATATTTGTATCTATGAAATACATTTTTTTAAATAAAACAATACCTTAATATAACATTTTAAATAATACCTTTATATAACATATATATACAGTTAAACCTGTCTATAGAGCCCCCTCTAAATAGCGCCTCCCTCTCTATAGCGCCCGATTTTAAATACGTAGTACGATGCGATTTACATTAAAAGTGACCTGTCTATAGCCCCCCTCTCTATAGCACCTTATTTTGGTGAGTCCCAAGAGGGAGCGCTATAGACAGGTTTAACTGTCTGTATATATAATTATTATTATTTTAAATATATTGCTTATTTTGGAATATTATTGAGATATAGAATTATTTCTTTCTGATGCTGATTGTTTTGAGGATACATTAGTATGTTTATGATATTGGTATTGTTTGCAGTATGAGTAATTTATGATATTCCAGTCGTGGTAATAATAATAAAAAATAGTTTACAATCACAATTTGCTCTAACTGTGCTAATGAAAGAATTTAAGCTGAAATACCTGATTTGAGGTGTAAAAATGGAAAATAAAAGATTACATATGTACAGAAAAAATTTAGCCGGCCAACGGGAAACAACAACAATGATATTATATATGGAAAACTGCGACATCTGGTGGTCGACTTAACAGAGTAGTTTGTTCTAAAAGTTATTTTTTGAATAAAATAATTTTAATATAACACTAGCGGATGTACCCGGCTTTGCCCGGGTTTTAGCCGAGTAAAGGTTTGTCTAACGAACATTTGTTAGAACAATTCTCTATAAACTTATTTGAAAAAAAAGATATATTTTGATAATTTGAAACTCGTAAATTTGAATCTCTCGATAAAGTGATCATTTTTTCCCGGTCCCTGTGTGCCGTGTCATCCTGAATTTTGTCTTTCCTAATTTTCTACATTACAAAATCATCGTTTTATCTAATACTCGAAAAATACTCGATAAGTTGAATAAAATCATGGTCGTTTATGGAAGATGGACGAAATTCCCGGAGGTCATTGCGAGGCTTTTTTCTTGTCTACCTGGCACAGCTGTGTCACCAACTCTGCCCCCGCGCGCCAGGACCTCTTGACCCCTCTACCCCTCCGATTGGTCGGTGGGGACTGTCCATCCGGCCGGCGGACGATTACATTCTCTGGACAGGGGGTGGGGCAGACTTCCTGCCTAAGCCTATCTCCGTCGCAAGGTGGCGCTGCTTGCGAGTTAAATATACAAATCTGCAAATAACTCTAAGGATATTCAAGAAATTATTTTTCAGAAACCTTCCCAGTACTATACTAAATAACTTCCCAAAGTTTCATGGCGTTCCAATGAGTGGTTTGGTCAGGCATAAAGAACACACACACACATACATTCATTTATATATATATAGATATATTTAGTAGAGTCTCACATGAGAGGCCACCTAAAAACGAAGTTGAGCTTGTCTCGCATCAGAGATTCTGTTTGACACATGAAAGATTCTTTGGAAGAGATCTGGAAGAGACTAGTTGTTCCATGTTTTCTAGGCTGTCTCTAAAGTAACAAACCTCTACTGCATCTAGTGTTCTTTACTGCTCTGTTCAAGCCATGACATTTTGACCATTGAAATATCTCTCTACCTGTATGTGTAATATTGACTAAATCATTTCATTCCAATTATTTGGATAATTTTTATTAATTCAATGTTCCTTCAAGTAGATTATATATCAAATATTTGGCACTGTGTTGTATTTTCACTCACACACACAGAGATATTTATAACCCAGGGAGCGCAGAACGCCAACTTCCTGAGGAGTCCAGCTTACTATTATGGACTAACGTTGAGCGCTTTTACTCTCGTCCTGTTTTGATTGCTGAGTTGAACCAGCTGACTAGAAAGTTCCATGCTAAGGTTGAGTCTGGGAGGCTGGCCATAGATCTAGGATTGAGGTGGGTCAGTTCAAGCAGGATAGCTGTTTGCATCCTATGTCTCAGAATTGTTGGACAGCTGAAGAGAAGATGATCGACTGTCTGTGGCTCTTCTGAACAGTGGATACAGGTAAGGTCTGTTTCGGGATGCACACGTCACACACACAAAAACGTTTCATTAATTATATGAATGTACATAGATTGATGGAAAAAACTGCTTTGTAATAAAATATTTCAAAATCATTTTGTTCTTGAAGTTTTTGGAGGGAGGGGGAATTTCAGCGCATTTTTTTTTTTTTTTAATATTCCTTAAGTTTATCTTTTGGTTCTAAAATATCATATGAAAAAAAGTTGTCTTAATAAATAAAGATATAAATAAAATAAGTTAATAGTAGACAAATTTCAAAATTGCATTGTGTATAATTCTTGCATTTTGTAAAAAAATTGCGAAGAAAATTTATTTCGAAAAAAACCTGAAATACTTTTCAGAGCGATAGAGACAAATTAAAAAGGTTTTATTGATACCTTGTCAATACCGGTCAAAGTACCTAGTCCGCACTATTTATGAAATGATAATGAATAATTTACAATGATGATAATGATCACATTTTAAAATAATTAAATATATGTAAATTACAATGACACCTCTGCCACTGCTGCAGAGTTTGATGAAAAATCATCAGCAGGTCTCCAGCGACAACACGTAGATTGCGTGCCTCCCCGCTGAGGAGATGGTGATGGCATGCTCCTCGATGCCCACCGCGAAGATCCAGGACTGCAGGTCCGGGCGATGATGGAGAACGCCTCTCGGATGAAAGGACGGCGCTGCAGGAACAGTAGCGGTGGGCCAGCGACAGGTCACTGGAGCCGTAGGCGATGCAGATGAATCGGCCTGACGCTAGGTACCCCGAATGAGGCAGGGCGTGCAGGACCACGCACAGAACGATGTCCACCGCATTTCCACAGAAGATGCCGAGACAGATTGATGAGAATCTCATCGTGCTGGTAGAGAGCATGTCGATGCCAGGCGCCCAGCGCCGGAGTTACCATGAGATGGGGACGGCAGGCAAGTACGGGGCGCTCCAACATGCAACGCTCAGTATGCGTGTGCTAATGCGCAGAAAGAAAGAGAGAAAGGAGTTTTCAAGAATTACCGCATGACTCTCCCCTGGAGGTGGCCACTCATTAGAGATTCTGACCGACTAGCAATCAAATTGATAAGAGACATCTTATTCTAGAGACCGGCTAAGCTACACTTTAAAACATTCTCTTAAGTGAGGCTCGACCGTATCCACGTTTCCTCACTGTTCTGCTCAATACATGTCTCTTCAAACATTAGAAATATTCCTCAATCTATTTGCTTGATATTTTATTTGGCAAAATCAATACGGTTCCAAAATCACTTTATTAGGTACCACTCAACAAGAGCAACCTAGTTTATGATAATTGCAACAATGAATAATATATGAGTTATTCACATATTAAACAAAATGTTAACGCGGGATTAAATCCCGGTTCATGACTGTCGGGAATCGAGGGTGTTACCCACTCGTCCACAGACTTGTATCAATACTGGTTCAAATCACATTAATAGGTACCGCTCAGCAAGAGCAACCTAGTTCATGATAATTAAAACAATGAATAATATGTGAAGGTTATTCACATATTAAACAAATTTTAACGCGGGATTCAATCCAGGTTCATGACTGTCGGGAATCGAGGGTGTTACCCTCTCATCCACCGACTTATTTTTTATTGTATAAATACATTTCAAAGCTTCGTATATATACGTTTATATAAATGGGTGTACCTGGATCTGTAAAGAAAAAAAAAACATTTTTTAGTATATATAGTTCTTAATATATAATATCCTGTATATACTTGCATAATATATATATAATTTACTTTTCTTTCGTGTAACTTACATCTTCTACATTGTAAAAAAAACAAATTTCCATGATATATCATATATTCGATACTGTGCCGTATTTTTCAAAAGATTTTCATGTATTGATTATATATATATAGTCACGACCGTCTTTCCTCAATTCCTCATCGGCCGCTGTCACGGATGCGCGCGCATCATCATTATGATCATTATCATTATCTAATGATAATTATTATTATTATTAATTATCAACATATATAGTCACGACCGTCTTTCCTCAATCAATTCCTCATCGCTGTCACGGATGCGCGCGCATCATCATTATGATCAATATCATTATCTAATGATAATAATAATAATTATTATTATTATATTATTATTATTAATATATATAGTCACGACCGTCTTTCCTCAATTCCTCATCGCTGTCACGGATGCGCGCGCACAGGGAGGTCACGTGCTCGCCGGCAGCCAACGGGCGCGCGCCGCCGGCATTACCTCATAGATTATAAACACAAGGTAATAAGGCCAAATAAAAAAATAGTGTGTGACAAGGCACAATTTGCATTATCTACTTATATAATTGCCTTATTCTGTCTGTGTGAAGTTCACGGATAGATTTTGGTCAGAATGGATAAAATAAAAAAAGTGTCAAGGGATGAGAATCGAACCCACGACCTTCCGCTTACCGGGCAGATGCCATGACCACTAGGCTACCCTGGACATATTTTTCCGTTCACATTTTTATTTTTATATTTTCAAGACACGCACAGTTTGGGGCGGGACGTTTCATAAGAGAGACATCAACGGTGCCAATTTATAATTGTAACGAATAGTATTTTAATTAAAACATTTTTAAAATATATACGCACTCGGGTAAAACCCGGGCGTTGTGTGCCCGGGCCATTCGTCTAGTAATATATATAGTCACGACCGTCTTTCCTCATTCCTCATCGGCCGGCCGCCTCTGTCACGGATGCGCGCGCACAGGGAGGTCACGTGCTCGCCGGCTCCCTCGAGCCGGATTTGAACCAGCGACCTAAGGATCACCGTTGTAACATCTACAGTCGGGGAAACATTAATATATAGTTATCAGCGTCATAATCAAGCAACAATTCTTAATCAATTCTGTCACCGTTTGCTTTGTGAATGGAATAAATACCCAAATATGGCCATGTAGACATGTGGTGCACTTACAGTAAAAGCAGTCGCTAACTACCCACCATGATTATCATGGCCTGTACCACGTGTACTAGGGATAAGCAAAAAAAAAAAATTGACACGAAAACAGATTTATTTTAAAATAATAGCCTAACACCATTTCAAGAATGAAAATGGTTAGTTACGTGTGTGTGGATAATTCGGTGACATTTGGTACAATAGTTTAGAATTTTATCAATAAACAGATTGACAGACAAATTTTGATTTTTCTATTAATAAAGATATTCATTAGAAGATGAAATTATAATAAATAGAGGTATCATCTGAATGAAAATTAAATAAAGTGTTTGAAGAAAAGGATAAATTATGTATTAAATTATTGACTCAAAATTAATATATTTACCGATAAATATATCAGGGATTTTATATAATTTGATGCACAAAAATAAATAGAAATAGAAAAAAAAATCCATAATGATTATGTATTTAGATTAATAATATTAAAGTGGTTTGTTGATTATTCCAAATTACCCATAATTTAGAACATTTTTAATGTAAGTTCATTTTAGAAAAAATAACAATAATTTTATTTTCTTTAGGTTTGCTTGCACGCATTATTTAATTCGTTTGTTTAGTCAATGTGTAACTTAATCATATTTTAATTTGCGTGACAAAAATAATATGGAAAACGCTGATAACCTTAATTTAGTACATGGTTAGTTTGTTACAAAAAGGAAGGATTGTTATCGTAATAATATACGAGGGGAATATCTCGTTTAACGAGCTCTTGTGTGTGTTGAAAGTTAGAGAGTTAATAAAAGATATTTTATTTTAAAAAAAAAAACATTATTTTTCTGTTAAAATTTTTAATATTTTGAGCAGAGAGAATATTTATACTATTAACTTAAAGTATAGGAATATTACTCTCTCTGTGCTTTACGTCTCAAATAAATTTTCAAAAATAAATTAGGATTTAAAAAAAAAAAATACTGAAGGGGTAGTTAGCGTTCCGCTTTCCAATATTTCAACGACAGCGGTTCCAGACGACAACACTTCTTAGACTGCCCTCATTCAATGGCCCTATTGAATCTACCAAGAAACAAACCGGCCTGGAAACACCTTGTGAACTGGTTCACTAAGGCTACCAAAACAGACTTCAAAGCCGCAAGACATCCCTGGTAGCTAGCGATCTATGGATACGTTCCAGGAGCCTGGGTTACCTTTATGTTAATAATATTTAGCGTTCTCTGCGTCCAGGACCCTGAGTTATGAAAATATATATACTTTTTCCTTTTTGTGTTTTAGCAGAGGTAGATTCCTATATATCGATTATAAATATGTTTTTGGAAAATATATAGTAAAAAGAACACACGTTTTATATGGTGTTTTACTTCAGCAATTGACGTTGAAAACCTTCAAGCAGTTTTATGACGGATAGAAAATATGGGATCTTTTTTTTTTTTTTTGAAAGAACAAGTGTTTATTGGTCTAGTTTTGACGTATATTTTGTCGGGAGAGGTGACCTTTGATTTTATAGATCAATTTCCTTCCCGAAAAACTTCCATCTATATTTCGGCCCTAGATATGGCCTAGCCACTTTGCCAGCTAAACACCTCTTCGGTGGATTGTTAAGATGCTATTAGATTCCTTGTGAGCCTCATGAAATATAGTCGGTGGATGAGAGGGTAACACGCTCGATTCCCGACAGTCATGAACCGGGATTGAATCCTGCGTTAAAATTTGTTTAATATGTGAATAACCTTCACACATATTATTCACTGTTTCAATTATCATAAACTAGGTTGCTCTTTTTGAGCGGTACCTAATAAAGTGATTTTGAACCGGCGGATGAAATAAAGTCTGCCCTGGACCGTCGAGGGCTATTAGCCCGAAACCATAGCCTCCAGGTGGATGCTTCTCTGTTTTCCAAAGCTGGTGTTGTGGCTTTGGTACCGACTCGAGGCCGCTAGTTTGCGGCGACGGTCAATAGATGGGGTCTAGTTTTGACGTTTGTTTTGACGGGAGAGGCTACCTTTGCTTTTATAAATCAATATTCTCACTGAAAAATATCCATATATATTTATAAAGTCAGTTCGTCCTTTGCCTGTGATATTAATCCAATTCAAAGAAAGAGTTGTGGATGCTGTCGTATGTTAAAACGAAGATCTTTAGCGTCCTCACAGATTGACCTTCTCAACAAAGAGAAAAGTCTAATTTCTCGATTCAATTGAAAATTTTATTATTAACACAACTTCATCATTGCCTGATTTTCTTTTGATTTATTTTTTGTTTAGATTATCAAAGAAAAATTCGCGATTTAAAAGTTTTGAAAAGTTTGTTTGAAGTTTGGCTCATTAATTTCAAATCATAATTAATATAAATGTAGTTGTTAAAATAATTAATTCGCTGCCCTCTCTCTGAAATAATTAGGGGTGGGTTAATAAGAGACACACAAGTTTAGAAGATACACATTACTGAGTTTTTTAAAATTATCTTTAAAGAGAGAACTTTTCTGACCTCTGCATCTCAAAAGCACAGATGACTTCTCCGTTAAGTTTGGAGTGTTCGAAGTTTTAAGGTGAACCTGATCCCCCCCATGCATTTAAAACTATCTATATATATAATTGCCTTATTTTGTCTGAAGCTCACGGATAGAATGCGCGCCCATTGGCTGCCGGCGAACACGTGTTCTCCCTGCCCCCCTCTAGACAACCCTGTTATCAGCAGTGTGTTACAACCACCTGTCTACACAGACCACCCTGCCTATAGCGGTCACTTTAGGCAACCCTGTAATCAGCAGTGTGTTACATCCACCTGTCTATACAGACCACCCTGTCTATAGCGACCACTCTAGACAACCCTGTTATCAGCTGTGTGATACATACACCTGTCTATACAGACCACCCTGTCTATAGCGGTCACTTTAGGCAACCCTGTTATCATCAGTGTGTTACATTCACCTGTCTATACAGACCACCCTGTCTATAGCGGTCACTTTAGGCAACCCTGTTATCAGCAGTGTGATACATACACCTGTCTATACAGACCACCCTGTCTATAGCGGCCACTCTAGACAACCCTGTTATCGGCTGTGTGATACATACACCTGTCTATACAGACCACCCTGTCTATATCGACCACCCAAGACAACGTTTTTAAAATACTAGGTATGTCCTATAAGTTCCCGGACTGGGTCCATAAAAAAATAAATAAATGAAAAATGTAAATGAATTTGACTGTTTATTATAGAAAAAATATCTGGCTACACGGTGGTACCAATATCGAGGCGGTACGTGCACGCGCCCCAAAGTTATTCTAATTTATTTAAAGGTTACACATAGCGCTGCGGCGATTTTACGATGGAACGAAAATTGAAGCAGAGGATTTGCATAGAATTTTGTGTGAAACTTCAAATATCAGCAACCGAAACTTTTTAAATGCTTAATAAAGCATTCCCCAAAGAGAACAATTGTTTTTGAATGGCATTCTAGATTTAAAGCTGGCAGAATTTCCATTGAAGATGATCTTCGTCAAGGACGCCCAAAAATTTCAAAGGACTGATGAAAATGTGCAAAAAATCACCGATTTGATAAAAGAAAATCCTCGAACCACTTTGCTGGAGCTAGAGCAAGACACAGGCATCTCTAAAACAACGATTGGAAGGATCGTAACCAAATCAAAAAGACTCCTGCAAAATTCATCCCAAGATTCCTCACTAATGAGCAAAAACTGTGTCGGCTTGCAACCTGTGAGGACATGTTGGAAATGACAAGAACGGATCCGGAATGGAAAGACAAGATAATCACAGGCTATGAGACATGGGTCTATGGCTATGATCCTGAAACCAAGCATCAATCTGCCGAGTGGAGATGTCAGGGTGAGCTTAGACCCAAAAAATCCAGATTATTGAAATCCAGAAACAAGGTGTTGCTGGTCGCTTTTTTGGATAAAAAGGGCATTTTTCATCACGAGTATCTTCCTGCAGGCCAAACAGTTATCAAGGATATGTATTTGGGCATTCTTCGCCGTCTAAGGGAAGCGATTCGAAAAAAAAGGCCAGAAAAATGGACTAATGGTGGCTGGATCCTACACCATGACAATGCTCGCCCTCACACAGCGCACTTGATGACTAGCTTTTTGGCGAAAAACGGGACACAAATCCTACTTCAACCACCCTATTTCCCAGACATCGCACCAAATGACTTTTTCCTGTTCCCCAAACTTAAAGCAGTTCTAAAAGGAAGACATTTTGACACCAGGGATGACATAATAGAAAAATCGCCGTTAGCATTGAAGAGCATTCCAAAAGAGGCTTATAAAAACTGTTTCGACAATTGGGAGAAACGATGGCGCTGGTGCGTTGAAGCAAGGGGGGATTACTTTGAAAAGTTTTAATAAAAAAATTTTAAAAAAATCTTACCTTTTTTTTTATGGACCCAGTCCGGGAACTTATGGGACATACCTTGTATATTCGCACTCGGGTAAAACCCGGGCGTTGCCCGGGCCATTCGTCTAGTCTTCTATAATGTGAAAAAATAGTACAAATATGTGATATTGTACTAGTATAAGGTGCATAAATTATGTAAAAGGCATATCCTTATCGTGCAACTGAAATTTTCTGATGGCTTGCACCATCTATCGGAATAAATATCAACTATTCTCGTTGATTTCTAATTATTCCAGAATTGGCCAATGAGGGCCAACAGCCTGGAACGCGTACGTGGTTAGCTTTTCTTGATTAATCAAGAATGGGTAATTGGGTAATTGGCCAATTCTGGAATAATTAGAAATCAACGAGAATAGTTTATATTTATTCCGATAGATGGCGCAAACCATCAGCAACTTTCAGTTGCACGATAAGGAGATGCCTTTTTCTTAATATCTTCTATAAGTTTCCTATTCTTTGCCTACATTCAACATTAATATTTCTCCGTTCCTGTATTTAGCTGACAGGTAACAAGACTGTGATATATTTCCATAGAACACATCTTTCTTTAACATAAATATAATTCATTAATCAGGTTTTCAAAATGGCTTGTTCAACATACACAAGAAATATAAACAAGAACGAAACTAAAACAAAGAAAAACAATGAGTCACATAACATAAACATTGGTGTTATTTTGAGTCAGCTCTTACATGTCGTGCATTGGATTCTTCCCTTAGACATCTTTCCTTTGTCACAGACTTCTACATACATAGGCCTTCTTATTATTAATGGTTACCTATTTACATATTAGATAGAATGCCATAATTGCATGTTGGAATTTGATTAATTCAAGTTAGATACTTCATCAACCTTTTCATAAACGTCAAAGGACAATAAACGTTTATAAAATGGTTGATGAAGACTCTAACAAGTCGGTGGATGAGAGAGTAACACGCTCGATTCCCGACAGTCATGAACCGGAATTGAATCCCGCGTTAAAATTTGTTTAATATGTGAATAACCTTCACATATTATTCACTGTTTCGATTATCATGAACTAGGTTGCTCTTGTTGAGCGATACCTATTAATGTGATTTTGAACCAGGATGAAGACTCTCTTCAGCTTGAACTCTACACATAGATAAAACTTAAGGAAGTTTCATATTTTATGTCTCTGGTCATCTTTTTTTTTTTAATGAGACAGAGGCAATTTTGTTCCTACTTGGTTATATCGTGTGTCTTCACTATAAAGGCCACTGTGTATCAAATATCTTTCAGAGTTATTTTCTGAATCCTGATATACATGCTGAATGGTATAACTTTCTTAAGTTTTGTTCGTGAGTGTAATATTCAAGTATTGTTTAAGTAATATTTTACAAGCATATTAAAACCTAAAAAAAATCATACAAATCGGTTGACGAGTGGGTAACACCCTCGATTCCCGACAGTCATGAACCGGGATTGAATCCCGCGTTAAAATTTTGTTCAATATGTGAACTTCACATATTATTCACTGTTTCAATTATCATAAACTAGGTTGCTCTTGTTAAGCGGTACCTAATAAAGTGATTTTGAACCGGATATTAAAACCTCGTTTAAACGAACTGAGATTATAGCGAACCATCCTTTATAACAAATATAAAATAATCCTCAACATTAGAGTGATACCATATAATGATACATGGCAATAGTGAAGCAAAAGTTCGCTTCCATTAGAGGTTTACTATAGCCGGATTTTATATTTAATAGAATTGAGAATTTCATATCCAAAGAACTTCTTTAATGTTTTATATCGGATTTCAACGGATATCGATAGAGATCCATCTGTTGATGGGATATGCTGCTATATACTCTTTTAGAATTTTGAAATTTGTTCAGGAAGCCGCGAGAGAAATATAAAAGACCTTATAGTTATCTTTCTAGAGAATCTTAACTACTCTAATGTATATATATCAGTATTTTCCTATTTTTTCTCTTATTTTATATGTTATACAGTTAAACCTGTCTATAGCGCCCCCTCTAAATAGCGCCTTCCTCTCTATAGCGCCCGATTTTAAACATTAAAATGTAAACATTTTACATTAAAAGTGACCTGTCTATAGCACCCCCTCTCTATAGCACCCATTTTGGTGAGTACCAAGAAGGAGCGCTATTGACAGGCTTAACTATATATAAGATAGAGAGAATATAGGTCGAAAAAACTTTAATAACATGATTAATTTTGGAAATAGTGGTCATGCTACTTATGCATCGACTAATCGCTACTCACTGAACTTATGCATGTTTAAAATGATCTAATTTGTTCAAAGTTGACAGTTGTACAACTGGCTGATGCTCTAATATACTAATTAACTACTAGTTGGCACATATATATAAGCTTATACCTTTCTTTCTGTTTTGGCTTTACTAACTTTGAAAATAAACTCTTGACCAAAATATGATATTCATTTTTAGCGGTGGTAAATAATGTGCTGACCAAAAACTCTTGCTTTAATATTATTTGGGGTACTATCATAGCGTCCAAGGAGTCTTCCTTCACTCTTTCTGTTTTTATATTTAGTTCTTAAATAAAAGAGTTTAATTTGCGCTTTATAACCACAAATTTGTCTTAAGCGATAGGAAAAACTCTGTTTAGGAAAGAATACAGCTATGTTTTTAAAAATTACAATTATCCGTTTCTTCATATTGTTGCACCAGGTTGCGGCTTGGCAGACTCTTCAGCCTGGATTCTCTCCTGTGCTGGGTCTTGCATCTTACCAGAGCGTGTTTCAACCATCCTACAAATTTATAAAAGGGAATAATGAGATAAGTCTTCTTTAAGTAGCCTCCAGGATCCTTTATTTATTTTCTCACATCAAAGAGAGCAGTGAAGTCACACGTGTACCTAAATACAAATGATCATAATCTAAATAATCTGTTTTAAATAAATATCATAGAATATTTTATATAAAAATAAATAAATATATAATTTAAATTTCAAATATGTTAAAAATAATATAAGAAATACGCCATTAATCATGATGTAACAATATATAGGTTTCACAACTTTTAATTAGACATTTAAATTTGTTTTGAAGATCGAGCGCAATTTATATTTTTATGTATCAATATAATATAAGCATATATTGGATTCAAATCTCTTCAGATGTCCAGCTTTCCTGAGACATAGGATACAAACAGCTATCCAACTTGGACTGACCCACCTCAATCCTACATCTATTGCCAGCCTCCCAGACTTAACCTCAACATGGAACTTCCTGGTCAACTGGTTCAACTCAGCAATCAAACCAGGACACGATTAAAAGCGCATTGCACTAGTCCATACTAGTGAACTGGACGGCCCGGGTAGTTGCGTTCTGTGCTCCAGGAACCTGGGTTATAAATATCTTTCTCTCTCTTTAAAAATCCTCAGTTTTTTTAATAATAAATCTAATATATGTTTAGAGAATATATTTGAATATATATTCAAATATCCATATAGACTCATACTAGTATTACATTAATATATTCAAATATATAAGTAGAGCACTTTAAAATATAAATAAGAGTTCAAAAGCTTCACAATTGAGAATTTCTATTATATATTATGTTAGATTAAATGTTTATGAAAAGAAACTCAATTGTAGCAACCATTAAAGCGCTTACTTTTATTACGATTGCAATTTTTTCATGCATATTTTCAAATTTTAGAAAAAAAAACTATCTTCTGATGATGGAAATGAAAAGTATCCCTTGCAAACAATCCCAAAAGAAAAATAAGAAACTGTAATAAAAATACTTGCAATTTGCAACTATTACAAACTACTCAACGGAAAGAACGCATATTTTAGATGGAGATTTCAGGATGGAGGACAACATTTGTGATCCAGTTCATTCCTAAAGGTAGTCCAAACGAGTTATACAGCAATTCTCCAAAACCCTATTATACGTATTTATTCATGATAAAATTGTGAAAAAAGTTGTAAAATTACGAATATTTTCTCGAAATGAGTATCTTTTTATTTAAAAACCGCTAGCTTTCAAGCGTAAATCGCTCTTCAACGGGCTTACTATAATATCTACTTTATCGTATTTATACTTACTTTTCCACGATGACGATGCATTATATTTCTGACAAAGTTTCTGCAAAAATAAACACTATAATTTTTCAACACATTTTAACGGCGACATTAAAGAAAAGGATAAAATTTCCTTGTGTTGAAAAGACCGTTATAGATGGCTTGCAAATCAACTCGCATTGGGGGAAAGTGGACCAATCAGAGAGAAGCCCATGTAGATAAGCTAGTAGTAAGTAAGCTTCTTCCTTGTTGTTGCTTACGTTATCCTCTGTAATATACCAAGGTATATAAAAAAAGGTGGAAAAGAGATCCATAGAGATCCTATGTGCTAATTTATGGCCATCCAGCACACATGGTAAACAGACGGCGCGGCAGCGTTGAAACAATATATTCTTTTTTTATCCATATTCTTGACACTCTCTCTCATTCATCGGTGGCTGAGTCTTTCCCGTGGTTGGCACTGCCACTGAAGCCTTGTATATATTTTATTATGTATATTCATCCTTATTTTTATATTTACTTATTATTATTATTATTATTATTATCAGGGAGATAATCAGGGAACACAGGGATACGACGACCATTAATATATATAGTCACGACCGTCTGTCGTGGCCTCTGTCACGGATAACATACAGTTATCATCGTCATGCGTTCTTAATTCTGTCACCGTTTGCTTTTGGTTCAGTGGTAGAATGCTCGCCTGCCACGCGGGCGCCCCGGTTCGATTCCCGGCCGATGCTTTTTTTTTTTTTTTACAATTTTTAAAACTCATTTATACAAGAATGACATCCACGGCGCCAATTTATAATTGTAGCGAATAGTATTTGAATAAAAGCATTTTATCGGGTAAACCCCGGGCGTTGTAGATTATAAACACAAGGTAATAAGACCACATCCATGATAAGGTATAGTTTGGATTATCTATATATATAAAAATGAATGTATGTGTGTGTGTGTGTCCTTTATGCCTGACCAAACCACTCATTGGAACGCCATGAAACTTTGGGAAGTTATTTAGTATAGTACTGGGAAGGTTTCTAGCAAATAAAATTTTTGAAATAACTTTTCGCCTAAAAGTAATCAAGATAAATATTCTAATTTATCTGTTATAATTCAACAATCTGCTCTAAATATTATCATGATGATACGATGATTTTGTAATGTATAAAATTAGGAAAGACAAAATTCAGGATGACACAACAATTTATTTGAGACAAGAATAATGATACAATTCCAAGGCAAGAAACTATTCCTTTAACTTCCAATTACCGAGGGAACCAATTAATATTGATTTTATTCAACTTATCGAGTATTTTTCAAGGGACCGGGGAAAAATGTTCACTTTATCGAGAGATTCGTTAGACAAACCTTTACTCGGGTAAATCCCGGGCGAAGCCGGGTACATCCGCTAGTAGATTATAAACACAAGGTAATAAGACCACATCCATGATAAGGTACAATTTAGATTATAGATTATAAACACAAGGTAACAAGACCACATCCATGATAAGGTACAATTTGGATTATAGATTATAAACACAAGGTAATAAGACCACATCCATGATAAGGTACAATTTGGATTATAGATTATAAACACAAGGTAATAAGACAACATCCATGATAAGGTACAGTTTGGATTATAGATTATAAACACAAGGTAATAAGACCACATGCATGATAAGGCACAATTTGAATTATAGATTATAAACACAAGGTAACAAGACCACATCCATGATAAGGTACAATTTGGATTATAGATTATAAACACAAGGTAACAAGACCACATCCATGATAAGGTACAGTTTGGATTATTACTATATATAGTCACGACCGTCTTTCCTCATCGGCCGCCTCTGTCACGGATAATATACAGTTATCATCGTCATGCGTTCTTAATTCTGTCACCGTTTGCTTTTGGTTCAGTGGTAGAATGCTCGCCTGCCACGCGGGCGCCCCGGGTTCGATTCCCGGCCGATGCATTTTTATTTTTTTTTACAATTTTTAAAACTCATTTATATATTATACAAGAATGACATCCACGGCGCCAATTTATAATTGTAACGAATAGTATTTGAATAAAAGCATTTAATCGGGTAAACCCCGGGCGTTGCCCGGATCATTCGGCTAGTAAAAGAGATCCAGGAGAACGACCTAGAGCAGATGACAGGAGACTTGACACACAAGAATCGATCCAAGAAGGAGCCACTAGGAGAAGCCCCATAGAAAGACTGCTGGAGAGTTGCAGGACATCAGGGGACCATATCTGCGAGGGCCACAGCACTGACTAGGAGTCAAGATAGCAAATGTAAATATCTCTGTTTACTTTTACAGTTATTATTCATTGAAGTTGTAAATAAAAATCTGTAAATAGACAACCATTCGTTACACTTTTTAGAGAAAAACTTGTAACCTTTTTGAAAAATAAAGTTATTATTATTATTTAGCACCTCAGTAGAAGCTCCCTGTAAAGGACACCTAATTGAAGAGCCAAAGTGTCCTTTAGGGAGAGGTATCCTCTTACCGGAGAGTTTCTAAATTGTAAAAATGGCAATTTTGCAAATAAAAACTGTCCTTTGTGGATAGGTGTCCGCTAAAAGGAGGTTCAACTGTATATAATATTGTATGAACGATGTAATAAAAGTAGTTTCAATCTCTCTCTTTTCGGGCTAAAAAATCTGCATATTTTTGTTTTTTTACTCACGTTCTTTTTTTACCAACCTATAACTAGAGAACCACTAAAATACATCTTCTATATATATATAAATGAATGTTTGTATGTTTGTTTGTATGTCCGGTATACAAATTCGCAGTAGTTCACTAATCCAAACCAAAATTTCCATACATAGGTAAAAAAATACGGGGAAGACGATAGGCTATTTTAAAAAATATATAAATCAATTATTAAAACTATATATTCTTAATCAGAAAATGATGATGACTATATTGCTGTATCATGTTTGATTATCAGATACAAAATTATATCGGGAAAAATTCCAAAAAGCAGAGACCACGGGTGAAACCAGTTCATTATTTTGTACGCAGGAACAAAATTCTAACAGAAAAACATTCATTCGAGCAGAAAACAAAAGCCAGATCATCTTTCTATAAAAATATCGCTTCTCAGACACAAAGTTTGGAGCGGGACGTTTCACAAGAGTGACATCCACGGCGCCAATTTATAATTGTAACGAATAGTATTTGAAAATCAAAATAATATAATTTTCAAATATCGTTGTGAAAAATTACATATTTATTTTTATATTTTAAAAACACACACAAAGTTTGGAGCGTGACGTTTCTCAAAAGTGACATCCACGGTGCCAATTTATAATTGTAACGAATAGTATTTGAATAAAAACATTTAATCGGGTAAAACCCGGGCGTTGCCCGGGTCATTCGGCTAGTGTACTATAATATCAAAAAAAAAAAATCTAAAGCAGTGTGTGCAATATTCTTGTGTTAAAATTTCGGATAAAAATATATTATATACCATTTATTCAAAACTAACAAATTGAAAAGAATCACAATTAAAACTAAATTTTAATTAACCAAGTATATTCCCGAACTGTGTATAAAGAAATTTAAAAATTTCGTTATTAATTATTTTTATTAAAACTCTGCACACAAAGGATTTTTTTTTTTAAATTCGGCCAATTAATTTACCCAGATAGGCTCTTTGAGCGTGGTCTGATCATCAAACATTAAGTCCATGTTTTCTTAGAATAGAGAGAGCTTATTAATTTTTAATAGAATTTAAAAATTACAAGCATTTATAATGTTGAGGTTATAATAAATAAAAATGTTTTGTGTGCGGTGAGAAATTTTATTCTTGAGGTGATATGCATATAAAATATAAATTAATTTATTATTATTATTATCATCATCATTAGTATTATTAAACAACACAACTGCTGGAGTGCTTCAGGACATCAGGGGACCTTATCTGCGAGGGCCACAGCACTGACCAGGAGTCAAGATAGCAAATGTAAATATCTTTGTTTTCTTTTACTGTTGTTACTTATTGAAGTTGTAAATAAAAATATGTAAATAGACTGACCATTCGCTACACTTTTTAGAGAAAATCTTGTAACCTTTTTGAAAAATAAAGTTAAACAACACAACAACAACAACAGAAAGCTTTATTAAGACTTTTTAGTATTATACAGATTCTCTAAGCAAAAATGTAGGGTATACATGCAGGAATAATAGTAATAGTACCAGTAATAAGCAATGTTATTATTATTATTATTGTTACAAAATCACTTTATTAGGTACCGCTCAAAAAGAGAACCCTAGTTTATGATATTTGCAACAGTGAATAATATGTGAAGGTTATTCACATATTAAACAAAATGTTATCGCGGGATTCATTCCCGGTTCATGACTGTCGGGAATCGAAGGTGTTACCTACTCGTCCACCGTCTCTTATTATTATTTTTAAAGCTAATCTCATTTAATGGTAATATTATTATTATTATAGTAGAATGGAATTTTACGTCTCACAAGAGCTCTGCCTTTGACAGAGAACGAATTGAACCCCTGGATGAATAATTTTTCTTGATAAATCATAAAATGAGCCTGTTCCAGGCTGTTAGCCCTCGTCAGTTGTGTAGGTGCTGTAAATATACGTTTCTACCCCTTCAAAAATACAACTACGTTTTATAATAGCACTCCTCTGTTGCTGAGGCGAATAAACTGCTCGCGTCGTCTTAGAGATCCAATAAGTAAGTGCGGAGATAAGGATGCAAGTAAAACGGACGATACGTGCTTCTGCAGGATTATTTTTCAGCAAGCTTGAAGCCAAGGTGATGGGCATAGAGAGATCAAGAAACGTGAAAGCTTCTAAGAATACGTACCTCAACGAATCATCAAACCACAATCATGAAAGGCCTCTCAATAAATCAGTTTGAAAAGTGCATTTTCAGTCAATATATGTAAATGGTGATTATGAAAATTGATTTATCAAGAAAGGGTATTTGGCCAAAATTCTGGGATAATTAAAAATCAACGATTAGTTGAAGTACTCTTCAGTTGCTTACGCGAATAAACGCTCGCATCATCTGAGAGAGCCAAAAAGATATAAGGATGCATATAAAACGGACGATACGTGCATCTGCAGGATTCATTTTTCAGCAAGATTGAAGCCAAGGTGATGGACATAGAGAGATCAAGAAACTTGAAAGAGTCTAGTGCATACTGCGTTTCAACGAACCATTAAATCGATCATGAAAAGCCTCTAAATAAGTCAGTTTAAAAAGAAAATTATAAACCAATAAATGTGAATATTGATTAATCAAGAAAGGGTATTCGCCTAATTCTGGAATAATTCAAAATCAACGATTAGTTTATGTTTATTCCTACAGATGGCGCAAGCCATGGTCAACTTTTATTTGCACGATCAGGCCTTGCCTTTCTCTTAATATGTGAATACGTTTACAAATATGAAAATATAAAGAAAAGAGGACTTATATAACGAAATAAGATCATCTGTTGAAGCAAATGAGTGCTTCAAAAATGGCTGGAACCTGTATAATTATCATTTATGTGTTTTGTTAATGTATGGAAAAAGATTACGGAGAGGAAGATCGGGAATCAAATTCCTGGACAATTTCGGAAAAAGACTCTACGATATCATCAAATAACTATCCATAGAAAGAAAGCTCTGAGAGGACAGGAATGCTGCAAGAGGGAAAATAAATAAAGTCATCGCTTGCATGCCATTCCTTGAAAACTTATAAAGCTTGGAGAGAGTTTCCTTCTTGTTACCTTTACGGAAAACTCTCTCATTTTATATTTTTGATTGTTATTTTTTTAGAATTTTTCTCTTTTATCACCTAATTCCAATAATGTCTCGAGAACAACCCCCTCTCAATTTCACTTATTTTACTTTCATATGGCATCGCGTCAGTACTTTGTCGATATTTTGCAATAGAATTTACATTCATTTATCTTTTTTATCTTTTCTCCGATAGCATAGCTTGTGACTCATTTTTTTTAAATCAGTTGTTCAAAGAACTATGCCACACCATGTATCGAATATCTTCCAAAATATTTTTCTACAACCATTTCTAGCTTGAATATATCATTTTAAACATTTGTATATTTTCTTGTGTTATTGTAATGGTGGTGTCTTCTCCAAAAAAACTAGTGGCATCTATGTCTTTTGCGGATTCTGTGCCATGAATCCTTGAGAGATAGGTCATCTCTCCTGTATTCGTAATGGCAAGGTCTAGGTCATTGATGAAATCTTCAAGAAGCTTGTTTATTGTCTATTTCAATAAAAATATTAATCTATTTGAATTATCATCATTTTCTTTAAGAGAGAGCACATGCCACTAACAAAAGTTTTCAATTATTCTGTGAAAATATTATTTAGATATTGTACATAGAATATCAGCCCGTTGAAGAGCAGTATATTAGTTCCAAAGCTTGAAAATTTAAATTGAAAGAAACCTTTTACCTGATATTGATTTTTACTTTTCAAATAATTTTTGGGTAACTATTGCTCACATAAAAAAGAGAGAGATTGTTAAAAATACCTCTAAATAAATGTGTGTATTTTATTTTTTTAGATATATTATATAGGATTTTCTTAAAATAGAACAATCCATAAATAAATTTCCAATTAAAAAGGCATATATTGGATAAAAAAAATCGTTTATTATTTGCGTTGGCTGAACGCCAACCTTTATCAAGGTATTATAACATTTTAATGTCAATGTGTTGTTGTTGACACACATTTAAATGTTATAACACCTTGATTAAAGGTTGGCGTTAGCCAACTGAATAATTGGTAAAATAAATGATATTTTGATCCAATATATGCCTTTTTAATTATTAGGACTTTCTATTAATTTATTTAAATTGATAATTTAGTCAAAATTTAATTTCCAAGAAAATGGGGTTTGTATTATCCATTTATTCTCCAGATAATTCTATCTGAAACACGTAAATCTTTATCCTAATGAAAGAATATACACTTGAGAATAAATATTATTTCTTTGAGTATAAATTACCATGCTAATTTATTTAAAATTCTTGAGTATATAAATATTAAGGCCAAAGTGGTATTGGGTAAATACAAATAGAGAGATATTTACAACCCAGGTTCCTTAAATGCAGAACGCCAAATACCCAGAATAAAAACACACATTAAAAATAATTTATATATTTCTTAGATACAAATAAATTTTAGAAAAGAATTATAAGAATGCTTATTCGGCATAATTAATTATGCATTATCATTTGATTAGTGTCAGTTACTTATCGTCAATTGTAGGCAGTTGTTGGCCACAGTCAATATGGGCGATACGTTCTTCAATATCCAGCACGGCTATCTCGAGGGCATCGTGCGAGGCATCAAGAGCCATCTACTGGGAGCCAGTGAGTACGCCAATCTGTCCCAATGTGAGACCTTGGAAGATCTACGTCTCAGCCTGCAAGCTACCGACTATGCTCCTGTCTTGACCGCCGATATTGGAAACCTGGATGTCCGTGAACTTGAGGATCGTCTTCGTACTCATCTCGTCGACGAATTCAATGAGGTGAAGAGAAATTCTTCCGAACCTTTAACAACCTTATTGAATTACATCCAACATGGGCATATGATTGATAATGTTGTCATGCTTTTGCTTGGAACGTTAAGTGGTAAACCAGTAGCGGAGTTGGTAGCTAAATGTCATCCTTTAGGTAGATTTCCGAACATGGGAACTATTGGAATTGCAACCAACTCTAGTGAGCTTTACGAAGCTGTTCTAATTGACACGCCTCTTGCACCCTACTTTAAAGAGTGTAGCATTACTGAGGAAAAACTTGATGAACTTAATATTGAGGTGATTCGTTGCGTTTTATACAAATCCTATATTGAATCCTTCTACGACTATTGCCAAGGGCTGGGCGATACAACCGCCGAGATCATGGCAGAATTGTTGAAGTTGGAATGTGACCGTCGAGCAATGACCATTTCCCTCAACTCTCTTGGAACAGGACTATCTAAGGATATCAAGGAATCTCTACTCCCAGCCAGGGGCCATCTACATCCATATTATCTGCCTGAACTTGCCAAAATTGACGATGTTGAACAACTCAAAACAATCGTTGAAGGTTTACCAGAATATAAGGGGATTTTTGATGATGGAGAAGAAAATCTGGAAGACAAATTAATTCAGAAGGAAGTTCATATGTGTATTGATTCCTTTTTGCATCAGTTCCATTATGGAATATTCTACGCCATCTTCAAGCTAAAGCAGCAAGAGGTCACCAACCTCATCTGGATCGCCGAATGCATCACCCAAAAAAGTCGACACAAGATCGAAACTTGTATTCCCCATTACCCCTAGAAGACGTAAGTACAATTGTATATACCCATACTAATAAACCAGATTTTTTAAGATTAAGTTTTTTTTTTAATATCATAATCTATTATATTTGTCATAATACAAATCAATTGAAATTACTTGGATTCAGTTTATATACACACTAAAAAAAAAAAAAAAACAGAAATATCTTAACCTAATAATTTCTAGTTTTACGATTTTTTATATTTGTTGTATATTTCATATTCCTCTCTCTTGTAGAAAAAAATAAATAATACCGAAAAGAAGGTGAAGCTCTCTCAGTATTTGGAGAATATTTTACTGGTGTATTGAAGAATCTGCTTTCAAGATATAAGTTGTAAAATTGAAACGAAATAATTTATTTAAGTTGCTAAATTTAGGCGTATATGTTGTGTGTTCTAATTATTAAAAAAAAACTACCAATTTTCCATCCGAGTCTCCATTATTTTACACCAATGAAATCTATAAAAATAATGATTTGCATATTTTAATATACACTCATGGACAAAACTTAAGAAGAATAAAGTATTTTCGATGTTGCCGGTCATCTGCTTTTTTTTTTTTATGGAGACACAGGCAATTTTGTTCACATTTGGTTAACTCGTGTGTCTTCAATAAAGGTCACTGTAATATCTTTCAGAGTTATTGTCTGAATCCCGATATACATGCTAAAAGATATAATTTCCTTAAGTTTTGTCCATGAATGTATCAATTTATCATAATTTTTTTATAAATACGAATTTTCGAAAGAACATGTGTACGAAGAGAAGTTTTATTTGGTTATCAAATCCCGGTTTCTGAAGCGTATTGCTATCCCCGAGTGTATGAGGAGAAGTTTTTATATTCAATCAACGAAGAGATTTGTGATATTCATTGAGAATCAATAAGAATGCTTCCTAAAGTCTTGCAGTAAACGTTCGGCATGTCTTAAAGATTCAATCAAATGTCTTCAAGATTCTTTCTATATATTTTCGAGATCTTTAAAACACAAGGATTGCCCTGGTCGTACCTGGAATTGGTTTCTCATTGGAGGCTGGCATACACCCATGGACAAAACTTAAGATATCTGTTCCTTTTAGCATGTATATCTAGATTCAGACAATAACTCTAAAAGATATTACAGTGATCTTTATTGAAGACGCGAGATAACCAAGTGTAAACAGCCTCTGTCTCCTTAAAAAAAAAAAAAAAAAAAAAAAGATAACTGGCAACATTAAAGACTTTCCACTTTCTAAGTTTTCTCCATGAGTGTGAATCAGGTCAAATCATTATGGTTAGTGAGATGGTCACTCCTAAGAGGTGTTTTTTCTGTATTCTGCTTTCCTATTAGGAAAAATCAAATTTGACTTCTCAGTGAGATAAACAATGATAAAGTTAGGAAAAGTGTAGACTCACGATGTGTTTTCTCAACTTGATTTATTAACGTGACTATGATAATTTTATTTGCAACATGTTACATAAATATGAAATACGCAGCTAGTTGACGTCGCAACATAATTTCAAACTACAACAACAATTTTATTAACATCATGAAACGCGATATCCCAAACTCAGGGATATTTGCGTCGATACCTTTCTCTACATCATAACAAATCGGCTATATACAATCCTGTTCAATTCACTATTTTGAATAATTAACCAAAGAAAATTGTCCGAAGAGAAAAACAAACAACAAAGCAAAACACACAAAGCAAGCATCGCAATTCTTTTCCTTCTAAGTTTCCCTCTCCCTTTTCCAAAATTTAAAAGAAAGTTGTAAATAAATTTGAATTTATAATTTCAAACTAATATGCTTAAATAGAATCTTGATATCTTGTATAACCCGAACGGTATGAAAAGAATATTCACATAGCTGTCGATTAACTTAAATTATCAATATTTTATCTTTGAGATGTGGTTTCTCTTAGAATCCGTATAGATAGAATGGTGCAATCGGGGGAAATAAAGATTTAAAAGATAGGTGAGAAAGATAATATTTAAAATTCGTTCATGATATTATTCAAGGAAATATATTTATTTACGGGGCTGCTAACCAGAATAGATGATTTTTAAGCCCCGATGGACGTATAAAGCGGAATATATACAAAGCACTATATACATTGCACTGTTGGAGGGGCCTGGGTGGCCAGGGGGATCATCGCCGTGTGGGGCCAGGAGAGCCGGGATGTAGAGGAGGGGGACAGGGGATATTATTCAAGCCAATGGTAATAGAAATAATACTAAAACATGAAAATGAAAAAAAAAATAGGGATGACGAAGAGAAGAAGAAGTTAGACATAAAATCTGGATTCTTGGAGCGACGAAAAAGAGAAGAGTACTGTTTACAGATAAGTAAAGTCCAGGAGGCTCCCTAAACTACAAAAAGAAATACTATATCCAGGAAGTTGGTTCACTTCACTACAAGAACCCAGGTTATTTATTTATCCATCTGTGTGACAATTTAACTTTAAAAACCTATGTGTAAATAGTCAAAATCCACTAAAATACTCAACATATGTTTTGTTGTAGGTTGTGCTATGTTGATTAGAAATTTTTAAATGTTGAAAGAGTCTTTAGAGAGTTAAAAATAAGAGTTTCAAATGTCAAATTATTTGCTAACCCTCTATATGAAATCTAGTTTGTGCGTAACTAATGTTTTTCAAATTCATTCAAATCTTAAACCACGTGACATTTCGAAAATAGATTTAAAAGGCAGATTTATTAAAATATTCGGTTTGGTAAACATGGAGAATATGAAGAAAGTTAACCATCCAGAAATCCAATGCTTTATCTTGGATGAGGCCTTTGTTTTCAAGTTAGGCGTTGGATTTGGAGGCAAAAGAGGAGTGCTTGGTACAGCCTTTAGATCCAGCCAAGCATTTAAAACGTTCTGTTAATTGGAGGAGTCAAATTTCTGAAGCATCTGACCATGCCAACTATCCTGACCTTCCTGATTTATTCCATTGTGCGCAAATCAGATGCAATTTAGTTTTTTTTTTTTGCTATATTTGTTAACTTTTAGACCCTGAGAGCTCTTAGATTATACAGAGCTTATACAAACAAAGCCTTTATTAAGACACCAGTTTTATACAGATTCTCTTCTCTCATTGCCGGCTTGCATACAGAACTTATACAGGATCTTGTGCTTACTAAATCTTTGAGTGATCCTCATATGACCGAACTTATAGTTCTAATTTATTTTTTGTATTGTTCAACTGAATAAATGTGTACAACTGAAAAATGTGTACAAACATGGCTTCTTCTAAATGTCATTTAATGACATTTAGTAGAAGCCATGTTTGTTATTTTGTTTGTTATATCCCTATAGGAAGAAGGTAAACATGGATATTTTGGGAGAGATACACTTTTGTGTAACTGTGATTAACGTCGTAACTGGTACATCACATACCAAAGATATAGGACAGCTAATCGCGAAGGATTCGCTCATCAAGTCGAGCATCCCTGGTAAAACGAGACCAGCCTAGATACCGAGGCGTGGATTGACTGACTGGGCTATGCTGGCATAGCTTGGCTGGATGGCTGTTTGGACTTCCAGGCGTGGCCTGTCTTGGTGGCATTTTTGGACTCAAGAGTGGCCTTTCTTGGCGACCTTGTTGGACTACTCAAGAGTGGCCTGTCTTGGCGACCTTGTTGGACTACTCAAGAGTGGCCTGTCTTGGCGGTTTTGTTGGATACTCAAGAGTGGCCTGTCTTGGCGGTTTTGTTGGATACTCAAGAGTGGCCTGTCTTGGCCACCTTTTTGGACTATCAAGACAAACTGGTTTAATTTATAAATATATATATTGCTTTTCAAAAAATAACTTCATGTTTCTATTTTAAAAAAAATAATTAAAAAAATGATAATGCAATGTCATTTATAACTATTTTTGAAACTTCATTAAAAAAATTGTGTTTCTCCCTTTTTTCTAAAATATTTAACTCTCTGAAATATAATAATTTATTACAGTTATATATATATAACTAACTATAAGGGGGAAGAAAACATGAGACGGGAATAATTGAGTGAGAGGTTATATAAAAACCAAATAGTCTTTCACACACACACACACATTTGAACTTTCTTTAGAATTATATTTATTTATTACCAGTTGCAAATAAGACACGCTATATCTGATCTGGATATTGCGCGTGAAACTATTTACAATAATTCCCATTGTAATAGAGTAGGTAACATAATTGTCAATATATACAGTAGAACCTCCCTGTAAAGGACACCTAATTGCATAGCCAAACTGTCCTTTAGGGAGAGGTGTCCTCTTACCGGAGAGTTGTTAAATAGTAAAAATGCTAATTTTGCAAATGAAAACTGTCCTTTATAGAGAGGTGTCCATTAACGAGGTGTCCGCTGAAGGGAAGTTCTACTGTATATATTTCTATATAGTGTAAGTTTATAGAGGCCCCTCGCACACCCCAGTCGTTAAACAATCAACATTGTATATGGGAGAGACAATTATTTCAGAGTTAATTCTGTGCAAGATAGGATCAGCAGTAAACTATAATTTATGGAGGTGGGGAGATCTCGGAAATTTAATAAGATTTTATCGATTGTTTTACTATTTTCCCAAAAAGATTTATTCTAAAATATAGAAATAAATAAAAACATATCTATATATTTGAAAATAAAGCTATCCATAAATAAATCTTTAAATAAAAAGACATATATTGGATCAACATATCATTTATTTTTATCAATATTTCAGGTGGCTGAACGCCAACCTTTATCAAGGTATTATAACAGACACACTTTAAAATGTAATAATACCATGACACAGGTTAACGTTCAGCGAACTGAAATATTGGTAAAATAAATGAATATTTTTAATCCAATATATGCCTTTTTATTTAAATATCTATCTATAAACACACAAACACTATAACTCTTTAAATTTATATTCAAGAAAGAAAAAAAAAACATCTCCAGCCAAAATAGTTGTTATACGTCATATATTTTTCGCCTCTCTGCACTTAGAAGAATATGGTTATTTACAAAAACAGAACACGAGTTGTCGCAAATTGTGAACGGTAAACCTAGACCATGGTTTCAGGCTATGATCTTCGTTAGTGTCTTGTGTGGCTTTGATTTCATTTGATCCTTGAAATCTCTGAATTTACCAAAGAAACAAACAATGGTAGATTTTATAGAACACCCACAATAGATTATATTTCTTACACTTCTCTTAATATATCACCACCCACCAATTTTTTATTGAGATTTTGATATGTCATTTTTTGACATTACATCATTAAGAAAATATTTTCATATCTCTCTCTAAATATACAGTAGAACCCCCATGAGAGGACACCTCTCTATAAAGGACAGTTTTTTTTTTATTTACTAAATTACCATTTTTACTATTTAGCAACTCTCCGGTAAGAGGACACCTCTCCCTAAAGGACACTTTGGCTCTACAATTAGGTATCCTTTACAGGTAGGTTCTACTGTATATTTCTCAATTATTTTATATATTTATTTCATCCATATATTCATCATTATCCTTATTTATTCAATATTTTAAACCATATATAATATTATATGAACGATATAATAAAATAGTTTCAATCTCAATCTCTCTCCCTCTTGATGTAACCTGGATTCCTTGAACGTATTAAAGTAATATTTGCATATTTACATTCATTATATTGAAAAAAAACAAGAAAAAAATAATAATTGGATCAGGTGTTGATATTAAAAATAAAGAAAGCATATCCTAACCAGGAGCACATGTGCTTTACAGAAGACAGAGCGCCATCTGGTGGAACAGAAATCAACTAAACATTGATTTAGCCTGTTCCCTGATATTTGGCCAACCCAATTTCTTGATAAATCAAAAAAAGCTATCCACGAAGGCGTTTCCCGCTGTTGGCGCTCGTCAGCGTGGAGTAGGCTGTACTACTGCGACTAAAAATAATTTTGGTCCAGAGGCTTCTTCAGAAACCAAGAAATGGGTATTTAAGGTCAATTTATAATCATTATAGTGTAAAAAGGCATCAGGATGACTTTTTTCTTTTAAAAATTCTGCATATTCACATGACTCGTCAGTATTTTTCAATCCAATTCACAGCAATTATATTTATTGGTTGCCTGTATCATCAGCAAACTTAGCCTACTTATGTTCGATATGATGCCTTTTCTCCATTTATCCACCTGATTCTATTGCAATTTCTCTTTTGGGTTGTTTTTAATTTAGGTCACTTGTTTCTTCAAAAATATGATATCAATTTATATTTGTTTGTTTCTTACATCTATAATATTTTTTTCTTGGCTCATTAGACCTTCAGAATTCTAGATCAAACTGCTTTTTGATCACCATAACTTTTAATTAGTTCTTTTCTTCCTCATAAATTTCTTTATTAGCTTTGGTTCGTATTTATTTATTACAGTCAGACCTAGTAGTAGAGACAGGTCGCACGTTGGCTGCTAAGCCAACCAATAGTAGAAGTAACATAAAGGTAACCTAAGCTCTTTGAATTTATCCATAGATCGCCAAATTCGGGCAGTCCTGTGGTTTATGAGTCAGTCTTGGTGGCCTTAGTGAACCAGCTCACCATGTGTCTCCAGGCCGTGTCGTTTCTAGGTAGGTTAAAGAGAGCAATGCTGTTGAAAGAAGGCAGCCCCCAAGAAGTGTAGCCGTCTCAAATCTCTGAAGTTGGAATGCTAGGCAGTTGAAAAGGACATGATCTACAGGTTTCTCTTACTCTTGACAATGTGGACAGGTTGGATCAGGGACTTGTTTTATTCTGGCCATGTCGACTTGAACATATTCATGTCCTGATAGTAGAGTCGTGGTTGATGTTCCTAGTTGTGTTTTTCTGAGGTTATTTTTAAGGTGGTCTGGAGTGGGTAAGAATTTTCTCAGGTGTCGCGTTGATTGGTCAGAGCTGAATCAGTCAACCAATCCACGTCAACGTAGATAAGAACAACGCCAGCGTTGCATAGTACTTCAAAACTATCTTAAGTGTTCTAAAAATATTTTCAATATAATCTCGAAAATTGTATAGGCTTTTTAAAAATTTGATTTTATACATGTTTTACACTATGAGAGAGATTACTTCTTTATCAATGGAAGATTGTAGTTTCATAATTTAGCTAATGTAAATATTTTCTCTCTGAAACAGCTGGGGGTGGAAGACCGACCACACCAGTCCTCCCTGGACCCTTGGAATATTTGACCATATTCTGGTCTAAGGTGACTAACGTGGCAACAGCACCCATTTTCCAATGAAGAGCTTTGGACACGACAACAACAACTGAAAAACAGATAATATATTATTCATATCAGTAACCTAAATTCCCGGAGCGTACAAAAGTCGCCAACTACCTGGGCCAGCTTGTAAACATAGTTATTAAATGCTAGTCGAATGACCCAGGCAATGTCCGGGTTTCCCCCGAATACATATAAAATAGAAACCTTTTTTTCTTCAAAATCAAATATGATGAGAATAATAAATTATCATTATAATCTCTTATTTTCAAGATAGGGGTTTTCTCCCTAACTAAGCAATTAACCGGATAGAATATTATATACAGTTAAACCTGTCTATAGCGCCCCCTCTTGGGACTCACCAAAATATGGTGCTATAGAGAGGGGGTGCTATAGACAGGCCACTTTTTATGTAAAATGGTTACTTTTTAATATTTAAAATCGGGCGCTATAGAGAGGAAGGCGCTATTTAGAGGGGGCGCTATAGACAGGTTTAACTATATCTATACATAGAGAAAATATATATAAAATAGAGCAATCCATCTTAAACGCATTAAATAATAAAAGTTTATATTGGATCAATCAAAGTTTTATAAAACAATCTACAGGATAAACACGCAAGCTTATGTTGGGAGATCTGGGCCTCTATTTTGTGTTGTCAGTGTCCATCAAGTCAAATCCGACTTTTGGTGAATATATGAACAAATTAAGGGGTCGGTGGAAGGGTGGTATAAACTGTTGGTTTTCGACTGCTACGACCCGGATTTGAATCCCGCATTGGGCAATTTTTTTTTCTAATTAAAAAGAAAATGCTCTAATGGCTCCCGAATCTTGCTCAAGTCCAACCCCACCAGCGAGTGCAAGTAACCAAACGACGCTTTGGCACATTTGTAAGTGAAAAGTCGAACTGATTTTCATATGTGTAGACATGTGGTGCACTTACAGTAAAAACAATCGCTAACTACCCACCATGATTATCATGGCCTGTACCACGTGTACTAGGGAGAATAAAAAGAAAAGTTTTAAATCGACAAATATTTTCCAATTTGACTCACAGATCATCTAGTGACTTTCCGGTAGTTTTATTGACCTCCTCTAGCCTTATAAATGCACGCCTTCCTCCCTTCCTTCAATTTTACCCAACATCAAAATCTTTCTAAACCATTTTCTATCATTGTCTATAGAAGACAAATATCATAAATTAATATACCACATTCAAGCACCTACAGATAAAATGGAAATAGTCAAATGTTGTCATGTCCAATGAAGAGCCTCAGATGTCTCCATGCATCTCTATCATAGCAGTCGCAATGTTCTCTATCATGTGTTAGTCAAATATAGAGTATATATGATGTTATTTTATTAATATATTTTATCTGAAGAGAAAAACAATAAATCCTATTGAATTGCATGACATACCGTTATGATATATTTAAAACATAACTAGTGGTGCATCACGTGGATGATATGTTTGTAAGAAAAAGAAGACGGTGGACGAGTGGGTAACACCCTCGATTCCCGACAGTCATGAACCGGGATTGTATCCCGCGTTAACATTTTGTTTAATATGTGAATAACCTTCATATAATAGTCATTGTTGCAATTATCATAAACTAGGTTGCTCTTTTTGAGCGGTACCTAATAAAGTGATTTTGGAACAGGAACAGGATATGTTTGTAATGTATGAATCCCACTGAAGAAGATGAGCGAACTACCTCATCGAAATATTGAAAATAAAAAAAAAATCTTTCATTATTTAATAATATATTATATGATACATTAGCACGCCATCTGTCATAAAAAATTGAAACAATTTTAGACTCGCACGGTTATTATTATTATTTTTTAAATAAACCCTTTTTCTACTGTCTTTACCGTGATGATATATTAATGGGAGAACCTAACTCATCAGTGGTGAACCCTCCCATTAATTTATTATTACAGTAAGGGCAGTAGAAAATGGTTTAATTATAAAAAAGGAATCATACGCTCCTCTATTAAATAGTTTCAATTTCTTATATCTATATTAATAAAATGGAAATTTCATAAGTGGGCATCACTAAAAACTTTCGTTACAATGCATCAATTTCAACCAAATTTTCAACATTTATGTAAAACGAGATGGAGCAGGTTTTGCTTAACATCAAAATATATTTCCTAACATTAACATGCGTAACTTCGCTGTTATCGATTAAATACAAAAAAATCAACAGAGTTAATTTTATTTATATATAAATACAAAATTAAATTTCAACAGAGTTAATTTTTTTACATACTAGCTAATAATCTCAATCTAAAAAATATTCAAAACAAGCAATTTTAAGATAACACCATATGTAAAACAGTCGGCCAAGAAAACAACAACGATATTACATCTTTCTCACATATTCACACACAATCTTGATTAATAATTAAAACTAATCTTTAACATTGTTTATTATACTTCAACTTTTATTTCTACATTTGTTTTTAAATACCCAATTGTTTTATCATGTTTCTAATTTCGCCTAACAAATATACAAATTTATAGGGACCAACATATGCAAATTTTATCTTTGTTTTTATTTAACTTGATATCGTAAACATAACATCCATTGTATTATATAAAAGGGCGTACCTGGATCTGTAAAGAAAAAAAAATTTTTTTTTCTTGAAATATTTCGAGAGATTGCTCCCTCTTTATCAATTTATTGCACAGTGAATTTAATTTACAAATTATTGTACATCATATGAAAACAAATTTGTCATTGACATGACATGACAAATTTGTTTTCATATGATGTACAATAATTTGTAAATTAAATTCAGTGTGCAATAAATTGATAAAGAGGGAGCAATCTCTCGAAATATTTCAAGAATTTTTTTTTTCTTTACAGATTCAGGTACGCTCTTTTATATAATCTTAATTAATGGATCGCCTTTTGACTCAAAATTCTTTTATATTGCCACGTGGAAAATTAGGTCTTGGCTTTGACACGGCAGTGGAATCCTGGAGTCAGTCTCTGAAAATGTAGATCACAGCATCCATGGCCTCTAGGTCTTCTCGGCGATCCTCAGTTTGTCTTCCCCAATTTACCCAGCATCTCCACCAAAATGCCACGTAGAAAATTAGGAAAGACCAACTTCGTGATGAGACAGCAATTTATTTAAGGCAAGAACAAACTATGAAGGATAAATTATTATTATTTATTTAAGTAACCCAGGTTCCTGGAGCGTACAGAAGTCGCCAACTACCCGGGATGTCCTTCTGACCTAAGTCTTCTTGGATTTATATACAATGCCAGTGGAAGTCCAATTAATGAGGTGTTGCCAGGCAGATTTATTTCTTGGTAGATTTTCTAGGGATGCTGGACATATGTTGGTGATACCTAGGAGAGTGGCTGTCTGGAATCTTTGGTATTGGAAGGTTGGGCAAGTGAAGAGGAGGTGGTCTACGGTTTGGTCTTCATCTTGGCAGTGGGGGCAAGTTGGGTCTTCTTTCGATACCGTTGCAAGGTCTGCCTGAATGTAGCCATGGCCGGTCAAGATTGTTGTGGAGGTAGGTCCATGCTTGATGTTTCGAAGCATTTGGAGGAGTAGTTTCGGGGTAGCAGCAAATCTTCGTAGATTTCTGGTGGGGTAATCTTGGATGTAGAGGTCTGTCCACATTTTGAGGGCTATCTGTTCTTTTTTACCGCGCGCGACGCTCTTTGGGAGGGTGGTAAAGGATAGTGGCAGATTAGATTGTGCTGCAGCCTTTGCCGCCTGATCCGCCAGTTCATTTCCAGGAATACCGCTGTGGCCTTTGATCCAGCAGAGTTGCACATTTGGTGAAAAATGCAGGTTGTAGATTATTTCTGCAATTAGTTGTGTTCTTGGGGGCCAAGACCTACATATAAAATAAAATGATTTTAAAAGCGCGAATGTTTCTTTTATACATAAAACGAACTTCTACTGTCCTTACTGCGATGAAAAAATATATTGGGAGGGCTTGGCTCATCAGTGGTGAACCCTCCCAGCGGTTTCGCCAATTTAATCCACCAGACCGCTTCTCAGAGCTCTAATACTGTATTGGATCATTCTGCTTATATATGCAGAATGATCCAATACAGTATTAGAGCTCTGAGAAGCGGTCTGGTGGATTAAATTGGCGAAACCGCTGGGAGGGTTCACCACTGATGAGCCAAGCCCTCCCAATATATTTTTTCATCGCAGTAAGGACAGTAGAAGTTCGTTTTATGTATAAAAGAAACATTCGCGCTTTTAAAATCATTTTATTTTATATGTATAGATGGCGCGTTATTGCTTTGTGTTGATTTAAGACCTACATATGGCTGATGGAGCTGATTGGAAGTCTGAGGCAATGATAAAGTGTTCTTTCGGGAAATTCATGGTGATTTTTGTTGCGTAGAGAATGGCAAGCAGTTCAGGTTGGAACGCTGAGCACTCTTGGTGGAGTTTAAGTTGTATGGTTTGTAGAGGAGGTGGTAGGATGACTCCAGCCCCAACTCCTTCTGATGATTGGGATCCGTCTGTGTAAATGGTGGTGGTATTTAGTTGTAGTGATTTGGTAAAATAGATTATCTTCCGTAATGGGGGATAGGGTAAAAAGGAAGGACTTGGGCGTGATTCGTAGTGGCCCGTTTTCAAAGTTTTTAAATATTCTATGTGAGCCTTCATAGAGATATCGAGTGGGGGACAACCCGTCAATGAGATAGCTGGTATTGTCGGTGTGCATGGACCACCTCTTATTATTGCTTTCGCATATTTGTAGTGGAGACTACGTAGCTTGCGAGCCCCATTTGTGTCATATGCACGTTTTCCTCAGACACCAGAGCCATATAGTAGCGCTGGGAGAACGACTCTCTTGTAAATTTTGTGTCCGGAACTAAAGGTTGAACCAAATTGCCCTTTTATGGTGCTAGTGAGCCTTGGGAGTATCCATCGGTATTTGAGTAAACTGTTATTGAGATGTTTAATAAATTGTCTCTTTGAATCAAAGGTAAGACCAAGGATTTTAATTGTTTTGTTGATTGCAATGGGCTGGTCAAGAAGTCGGATGCTGTCCTTGTTTGGCCATCTTGGTTTGTTTCTGTAAAACATGCATGCTTCGGTCTTGTGGGGATTTACCAACATTCCATGCCTTCTGCACCATTGTGAAAAGTTTTCAAGAAAATTGTTTATTTGACATTTAGGAAGCTTTGGGGCCACCTGCACCATTAGTGTGAAATCATCTGCGAAGCCCACTAATTCGCTCTTTCTAGGTTTTTGCAAAGTAAATGCTTTTCTTGCAATCATATTGAAGAGGAAGGGACTTAAAGCCACTCCTTGTGGGACTCCACGGAGTGACAGAATGTGAGCAGTGTGTCCCCATACGCTATAGGCCGTTTTTCTATTTATTAAATAGCTGGTAATTAGTTGTAGTAATTCCTCAGGGCAGCTAACCTCTCGTAGGGCTTCAATGATAGAATACCTATGTACGGTGTCGAAGGCTCTTTTAATGTCTAGGCTGATAACTAGTGTTTTCTCCCCCTCTTCCATGTCCCTGTCTATGAATTGGTTTATTGCAGCTAGGGCGTTTTCGGCCGAACGGCAAGGAACAAATCCAAATTGGAGGGATGAAAACCAATTGTGCCGGTCTGCTAGCCATTGTAGTCGAGCCAAAATGCAACGCTCAAATACCTTGGCTAGGGTGTTGAGGAGAGCAATTGGGCGGAATCTTTCCAGTGGGTTTTCTGCTGTGCTGTCCGGTTTGGGTATGAGGACTATAAGGCCGATTTTCCAGGGTGATGGAAAATGGCCGAATCTTAAACACTTGGTAAAAAGTCCTGAAAGTAGTTTATGTAGAAGAGGACCTCCTAATTGAAGGCACTTTGCTCCAAGTCGATCAGGGCCTGGAGATTTCTTGAGTCCACAGCATTTGATGGCCCGAAGTACTTCAGCGTCGGTGAAGTCTGGCTCAATGAGGCCAGAAAACTGTATTAAGGGCCGAGGCTGAGATATTGGTGTGTCAGGCAGACAAAAGTGCTGCAAGATTTTTTCACAGGTTTCCTCTGGTGTATAGGGGGTTCCGTCAGATTTTTTGAGCAGTGGAGGTCCTCTTTGGGTGCTTCGTCCTTTGGAAATATATTTGTGGACAGAGCTCCAAGCGGCTGAGGATACTTCTTGACAGAGGTTTATCCATGATAGGTGTTTGGCTCGTCTTATCTCGGCTCTCAGCCTGTTGTGACATGCTCTGTAGAGCCCTTTGAAGAAGTTTCTAATGGGCGTGGATGTGCACTGCGAAAGGCGCCTTAGAGAAACTACTACATTGCGGAGTTTTGCTAAGTCTTTATTCCACCAGGGTTTTGATGGTCTGTTGTCTTTCTTTTTTCTTTTCATGGATATGTTGCAGGCCTCTTGAAGTATTTTGGTAAGAATATGCACCACATCATCTATATCCTGGTGTGTTGATGCGGCATGGAGACGTGAGACTGCATGTTGCAGAGAGGAGCCAAGGAATGCAGTGAAGGCGCTTTCCACACACGTCGATTCAGCCCAGAAAGTATTTTGCGCTGGGGATATTGTATCTTGGATTGTAGTGAGGATCGGTAGATGGTCTGTGAATGCCATTTCAGGGAGGCATGTTCTAGTTGCTCGGGCGGCTAGGGAACTGGAAGCCAAGGTTACATCGATGGAGGAAGACTGGTGTCTGTTGCTCCAAGTGTATTGCACAGGAGCTCCCAGAAAGTGTAAGTTTGTGAGCATAGAAGATGCTTCCAGACTAGCGCCTCGAGCATCACGGACTGCGCCGAGACCCCAGGTAGGGGAGTGGGCGTTGGCGTCCATGCCTAAAACACTTGGTATGGCACATGTGGTAATGATGGATTCGAGGGTCGGAAGAAAGTCATATTCTGTTGTATCATGGTGCCAGTAGGCTGAACAAACTAAGAGGGCTTGTTTGCCTAGCCAGATCATCGCAGCAGTGATGTTTGGGTCGGAGGAATCAACCTGTACAGGATGAAGGCTGGCGCGAATAACTAATCCCGAGGGGATGTAGTTACCAGGTGGAGCAAACGTTAAAAATGTGTCATTGGGCCATCTGAAGTTTCGGGGGAGTTCCTGGAGCAGGATTACGTCTGCTTGTGTTTTGATTTCCATTTGGGAAAGTTCCAGAACAGCATCTGGTGACTTTCTGAGGTTGGCCTGTAGAACTTTGAGGGGTTTAATCATATTTTCTAATCTTGGATATTTGTGCCTTAACCAAGGGACATGCGCGGGATGTGGCTTGGTGGGTTAGTGCTTCAGATGAGGTTCCTACCTTTTTGGAGCAGTTATGACATTTCAGTGTGTTGCTTGGGCATTCATGTCCCTCGTGTCCTGTTCTACCACATTTGTAGCATATGGGGTTGGCGGCTTGGCAGGTCGATGCGCGGTGGTTGAAACCGCAGCATCTGTAACACTGCTTCAGAGAATAGCTTTTCTCATAACGGTATATTAAGCTTGCGATGGGGATCTTACCACGTTGTTGCAGAGTCTTGGCGGCGTCATCGTCCACTTCAACGAATACTGTGGTGTAACCTTTTGGATTGGGTTTGGGTCGATGTGCAATTCTGAAGTGTCTTTTCCCTGGTAGATTCTTGAATGATGGTTTGTTTTCCAGACTTTTAAGGATTTCTTCATTTTTGGTGCTGTCTTCTACCCCAAAGATACAGTATCTGGGGTGGATCGTTGGACGTTCCTGACGAGACAGTTCGGATGGCATTGCATTGTTCAGCTTGGATGCTAGCTCAGCGGCGACATGTTTGGTTTTAGTGTGGATGACCAGCTTCCCTTTACCTTTCACTGAAGCAGCTACCTCGTTTGAGGCAAAGAGAGAAGGGTTTTTTGACTTTACTTCGCGGAGGATTTCTCGAGATTCCTTAGTAGGATTTATGGATTTAATTACGACATGGGATTCAAAGTCTCTTGCCAGGTTGTTATAGGTTGGTTTAACCTTCGAGGAGACAGGCGCTAGGGGTTTGGTCATGTCTGCTGTTTTAGCATATGAGGGTCTGGATGGTGTCTCTGCCATTGGCTTGGGCGAGACTGTGCGAGGTTGATACCAGTGTAGGCATCCTGGAGAGCCAGCTCAGCGCAGTTCAGAGCGGAGTGAAGAGTTTTTATGAGGCTTCTGCGTAGATCTTCATTTAATTTAGCCTTGGTAGCGAGCGTATTTATTTGATTCACGCCGGTGTTGAAGGCGCAAGAGATTTGACCGAACTTGAAATCGAGATGTTAATGGTTAGAGTCCGTCTCGGAGCGATTTCGTTTCACGCCTGATGGCTTGTTACTTAATATCATATCTTCTTTTTAAATATATATTTATTATTTATTTAAGTAACCCAGGTTCCTGGAGCGTCCAGAAGTCGCCAACTACCCGGGATGTCCTTCTGACCTAAGTCTTCTTGGATTTATATACAATGCCAGTGGAAGTCCAATTAATGAGGTGTTGCCAGGCAGATTTCTTTCTTGGGAGATTTTCTAGGGATGCTGGACATATGTTGGTGATACCTAGGAGAGTGGCTGTCTGGAATCTTTGGTATTGGAAGGTTGGGCAAGTGAAGAGGAGGTGGTCTATGGTTTGGTCTTCATCTTGGCAGTGGGAGCAAGTTGGGTCTTCTTTCGATACCGTTGCAAGGTCTGCCTGAATGTAGCCATGTCCGGTCAGGATTGTTGTGGAGGCAGATCCATGCTTGATGTTTCGAAGCATTTGGAGGAGTAGTTTCGGGGTAGCAGCAAATCTTCGTAGATTTCTGGTGGAGTAATCTTGGATGTAGAGGTCTGTCCACATTTTGAGGGCTATCTGTTCTTTTTTTACCGCGCGCGACGCTCTTTGGGAGGGTGGTAAAGGATAGTGGCAGATTAGAATGTGCTGCAGCCTTTGCCGCCTGATCCGCCAGTTCATTTCCTGGAATACCGCTGTGGCCTTTTATCCAGCAGAGTTGCACATTTGGTGAAAAATGCAGGTTGTAGATTATTTCCGCAATTAGTTGTGTTCTTGGGGGCCAAGACCTACATATGGCTGAGAGAGCTGATTGGCAGTCTGAGGCAATGATGAAGTGTTCTTTCGGGAAATTCATGGTTATTTTTGTTGCGTAGAGAATGGCAAGCAGTTCAGCTTGGAACGCTGAGCACTCCTGGTGGAGTTTAAGTTGTATGGTTTGTAGAGGAGGTGAATATTTAAAATTTGAAGGATAAACAAAAGATAAGGAATGAGGGAAGTTTACAGAGTAGTAAAATATAAACATAAAAAAAGATACTCTGTTAAAATTAGTGTAAAATAATAAATACTTCGCTACAATATAGAAAAATGTCTGCTTTCTACGTATAAATCTTAAACAACAGCACAAACAAAGTTTCATCTTAACAAGTAATAATCCAAAATTTAAATTAATAAAGGGTATATGACACCTTGGCCAAAGCGTTTTTACACCATCAGACAGAAGTACTGAATCAGAAAAATATCGCAGCATGTTATGACTTTGTGCTACTCTAATTTAAAATCTAAATTGTATTTTATCAATATTTTACTTTAATAATAGGCTTTATTATTATTATTATTCATCAACGTTTTCGGCTTCAGCAGGCGGACGTGTTAAAAAAAGCAATATAATATACTAAGTATATAGACTAAAACGAGGCTGATTCCTCACTCGCCTGATACGCTAACCTATGCACGGTGGATTCTGTTGCCACTGGACGTGTGTCGGACCTGGAGGTTGTTGGGTTCTGCGCTGCCTGGAGTATAGGAGTTCCATCTATGCTTCCTTTCTGTGGTGAATCTGTATAAGACTGGTGGTCTTAATAAAGCTGTATGTGTGTATTACACACACAAACCTTTATTGAGCATTCCGTCTTATACAGATGATTCTCCTGTTAGAAATGAATCTAAAAAGAAATGAGAAGCAGGCGAAGAAACTGAATCCTTGCTCAGAAAAGAGAAAAATAAGAAAAGGAAAGAATATCTATGTACAAAAGTTAAGACTATAAACATCGTTTTTCGTGCATAGAACACCGTGAAGAAGTATACTATTGAGTAAATGGTTGCATCTTGTGAAGAAAAAATATTTTTACACAGTTCAGTTACTTTTTGGGTCTTTTTTCCTCCTTGCAGTCTTGAAAAATTAAAGAACTTTAAAATAGCTGACCCATTATCCATCAAGTCTGAAAGAAAGGAATACAGCGAAAAGTGTAGATGAGCAGCTATACCGCAAAAAGTTTCTCTTTCCATAGTGAGAATGTATGTGTGTATTAAGTATATTGATTTAATAAGTATATACACAGTTTATGTAAAATACTATAATTAAGCAAAATATTTAAAATTTTAAATAGATATCAATCAATTTAGAAGTCGATGACGTTATTTTTTTTTTTTTAGAAGAGAATGATAATAATTTATTTAAAAACTAATTATTCTCGTGATTTTACAATTGGATATTTATTTGTTATTTAAATTTTCTCTGAATTTTAATTAATCTTATGCCCGTCTCACAAGATCAATTATTCATCAAGTTTTTATCTATTTTAATTATTTGGTTATTAGACGAGACGCAAATGTATGGGAGCAATGCCCGAGTTTTCTGGTGTATTTTTTTACCCGATTTCAAATTCCAAATAGTCTAATATTATTTAGAGTTATGCTTAACACATTATTATATTTATTGTTATACAACTTGTACTTGTGTTTTTGTGTTAGAGGTTTTTGCGTCCCATAAACAACCATCCTGACAGGATTGTTTACATTTATATAGAGATATTTTCTCCCCAGTTCTAAGAACGGATCCAGAAGGACACTTAGCCTTAAGCTTCATTAAAGTGTTTTACCTTATATTTATATATATGGTATGAAAAGTGGGTAAATAAACACATCACAAGTTGGAAGAGGAACCCAAGCAGCCAGAGAGAGAGAGAGACGAGACTGGCACAGCCGGGCGGCCGCTCGAGTCGCACACAATCCCCAACTGTGTTAAAAGTCCCGAGGTGTTAACTAACGGCCCCCAGTGGCCACCACTTGGAATGTCGTTGGTGTCTCAAGTAACCGGACTTTACCTGCCCGTCTCCGTCTGGATTGTCTGTAGGTTGGCTTTATTATACATGGAAGAATATATATTATGACATATCTTGCCGGGAGGAAAGTGATCTGTAAAAGCATAGAGCGCCTCTCCCGTCAAAATAAACGTCAAAACTAGACGCTAGCTATTGACCGTCGCCGCAAATTAGCGGCCTCTAATCGGTGACCAAGCCCGCCCTAGGTAGACGTCTCTCAGTTTTACAAAGCTGTTGTTGAGGCTTTATGACCGACCCGAGACCGCTAGTTTGGGGCGATGGTTAATAGATGGCGTCAACCCTTATGCTCAAAACTGGGCAACTCTGTGCTTCACTTCCATCAATAATTGACAATATGACCCAGAATAAGTATATTGCTACGGCGTTTTATGGTTTCCACAAGTCCATATCTCAGAAGAAGGCCAAGTTACACTCACTCCTCACTTTCTTACTGCTACTCTTTTTGTGTTGTTTTTTTTTTTTTTTGCTTCCCTCTTTCTCTTTCTTATTTTTTTTTATTTTTCTTCTGTCTATATTGTTATTTCCTTTGTCTCACTGCTTTGTTCTTATGCATACCTCTGGTGAATCCTGTATAGGGTCAGTGACCCTAAATAAAGGCTTTTTGTTGTTGTTGTTGTTGTAATAGATGGTGTTGAATTTGAAAAAAAAAATAATATGGGGAAGGTCAATCTTAACCAGATTGAAAATAGAGATTCACCAGTTGTGTTTGCACAAGTTGTAGAAATGCAATTTAACAAAAATGGCCTAAAAATATATTTTATTTTGCTTATCAACAATGACTAGGCAATAAAAATAAATAAACAGATAAAAAGGGTGATAATCAAATTGGCCAAAAGTTTAGATATATTTAAAATTAGAATAAACAAAACGAGTGATACAAGTTAAATATACATACAAACAAATAATGTAGAGAGCAAAATAACTTGGGTTGGAAAGGCAAAATCTTTTTCAATCAAAGTTTAAAAATACTTATCTAAGCTTCTGTTTATAAAAAACAAATCTTGTTTTCGATTCTGTTGATAAATTTGATCTTGAGTTCACTTGAAATAATTCTTCACTTGAGATAATTTTCCAGATTAATTATTCTGTTCCTTAACAGGAAATTATATCGCAACCCACTTAATTGGTGCGCAATTCTATAACGACTGTCTTCTCTTTATCTTCTTTGTTTCATTCACACGTGGTTACTCATTCCTTCTGAGGCGGGAGCTCATATTTGGCGGGAGCTCATATTTCCCGGGAGCTCATATTTCCCCGAGCCTATACACCAGCGCTGCCGGTTGTCCTTTTCTTCTTTTTTCTCCCCGTCACCGCGCATAGGTGCTCGCGCATGGGATGGGGGGGCGATGTCTTGTTTGTTTACAAATCTTGCTCTTTCCATTCTTTATTCCTTTCCACCCATTAAGAGAAAGAGGCAACAAAAATAAAATAAAAATATATATACATAATAATAATAGAGGAAAATCTATAAAGCATACAATTATAAATTATCTATTTTTAACATACTCCCACCTTTTTGTATGGGAATACAAAAAAAAATCTTAATTAGGAAAGATTATTGGTGTACACCCCCAATCTCGTAGGTTTTTTCACTTCTCTTCCAGACCTAGTAAAAATTGACTGTTCTCCATCTGTTGGAATCTCCTGGGCTTTGATCCCTTCTGTCTTAGGTAATCTCACCTCCCTGGAAATATCAGAACCAAGTTCCAAAGAGAAAAGTCTCTTTAACGGTCTTACAAATTCACCCGTAGCAGTCCTAACTCTAGCTACACGTTCTCTGCCATCCTTCCCGGGGTACCGTTCCAAGATTCTGCCTAGTGGCCAGAATATTCTTTTTTGATCATCTCGACCAATCAGCACAACTTCGCCTGGAAGAAACCTTCTACCCTCTGTTTCATTCCTCTTTTGTACGAGCATGGCGAGGTATTCCTTGTGGAATCTTTCCTTCTCCTCTATACCTAAGGTCTGAAAAGCTTTGCGGATGTCAGCGATGGCTCCTATTTTCTTTTCCCTAAATCTTATCAGGATTTCAGGTAAAAGTTCAATCAGATTAGGTCCAGTCTCTAAACATTCATTTAGAGACAAACTTCTCTTACTTGCTTTACATGATGCATCGTAAACGGGTCTAATAGGAGTAGTCTCACTCTGAACCTTATATATCGGGCGATGTGGTAGATAATGTCCAATAGGTTTGATGCCTTCCCCGTCAACTTCTTCAATAAGGTTTTCCCTGAACCAGGATCGGAAGACTTCATCATAAGGAACAAACTGACCCTTTTGTGTCAACTTTTGAGTCATAGCCTCCAAGCGCCTTTTGGCTATTTCCAAGTTATTAGGTATCGTCCCAATTCCTTCCTTCCATGGAAGAGATACAGGATAACGTCCATCATGGCCTCGACAGATTTTCTCATGAAACTTTTCTTGCATGAGAACATTTTTCTCTTTCTCAGAGATGACCTCTGTAGGATCTCGTATCCCTATTGTTTCTAATTCCCGTAAGGATGTTACTCTCTGTTGGGTTGTAAGTAAGGTGATAACCATTTGAGCACTTGTCTCTGGTCTCTCTGATGAGGTATTACCTATTAAAGTCCAACCAAGAACTGTTTGAATTGCGGTCAATCCTCCTGCCAGCTGTTCAATTTTTCCTGTGAGAAGTTGCCCATAATAGTCTCCACCGATTAGGATGTCTATTTCGGTTTTATTATTGTCTACCTTAGTCAAAGTGATTCCTTTCTTATCCAATTCCCATTGCCTGGGTCCTGTTTCAACGGGTGAAATATTGCCACAAATTATTGTTTCCTCTAACGCTTCCATTTTGAAAGCCTTTCCCTCATCAACATTGTCCAACTGGAAATAAAATATTGAATGAGCCTTTTCTCCTGTGGTTTGCCCTCCAAACAAAAATTTATTCAATTTGACTTCTCCCACCTTGGGTAAGTCTAACTCCTTAGCTAGAGACCTTCTGATGTAAGATTTTTGACTACCAGAGTCTAAAAGCACTCTTACCATTTTGGAACGTTTCGGCCCTTTAAGTTTTACAATGAGAGTCATTAAAGAGATATTATTTGTGCATACTTGATTCGCCATTGCTGTTACAGGCTCACTGATCCCCTCATTCTGCTCTGCTAAACTATTGTGAGATCTGTTATCTGACCTCCAATTTAAATTTTCCTGACTATGTGAGGTTCCTCTGCACATTATCTCAAAATGAGGTCCTTGGCAACGCTTGCATCTTACAAAAGATCTACAATCCTTCTTCAAATGATTCTTTCTCAAGCATTTAAAGCAAACTTTCGCATCCTGTACCCTCTTTAATCTGTCTGATTCCAACATCTTGGCTGCCTTAAAACAGTTTTGGCTAAGATGGTTATCTTTTTCACAAAATAAACACGGTAAGTTGGTCTTACCAACAAATAATGCAGACGCTGTGTGGATCTTAGGGGGATTATTTTCTCTCTTTCCCTGTTTTAGAGGAAGGGAAGGTTCAAATCCTTCAGCAACAAAGGAAATGCGTTCTGCATTTTTAACTTCCTGCTTTAAAAATTCTATCAGACCCTCTAATTTATCAAAAGCTTTAGCCCCACTATTTTCAATTCCCGCTTCAATGTACGGTGTACGGGAACGTTGCCATATTTTGATAAGTTCAAGTGGCAAACTTGACTCCACCAACGGGTACAAGAAAGCACCACCCCCAGACTTAGTATCAACTCCCAGAGATCCCAAAGAATGGAGATGTGCAACCAGATCATCATAAAGTTGAGCCAAGGTTCTTTTTTCAGACCTGGCACTGGCAATGACTAACTTTAAAAGCTTGCGCACATACAACTCAGTCAGCATATCTCTGTCTCCAAACCTATCTTTTAAATCTCCAATGACTTTGTTGTAATTCTTTTGGGTAAGAGGGAAGCTAGTCACAAGTCTGTGGGCCTTTGACCCAACAACCATGGATTGTATTAAGTATTCAAATTTATCAACATCAGACAGTGACTCATCTAAATGTATTTTTTCAAAATGACTCCACCATGATAGCCATTCCTCTAGCTCACCTGTATACTTTTTTAGTTCAAATTTTGGAAGTTTAATTTGTCTTTTAACATCTGAAGTGCTAAATTGTGACATTATATCATCACAGGGTGCTGCCAATTTAGACTCATATTCTTTCACTTTCTGTGCAACAATTCCTACTTGTAGGCTATAAGTCTCACATAGTTCCATCTCATCATTGATTTGAGCTTCTGTGGACCTCGGATCATCCAATAAGATCTCTTTTATTTTATCATCAATCAATATCAGTCTCTCACTAAGAATGGTTAACCTTTCAAATTTGGCCCTTATTAAAATTATATCCACTTCCTCTAGACTTAGACCTGATTTTATTTCATTTGTGGTACGAGTTATAGTATTCCTTAAGGGAGTTCTTTCTCTTTTAAGCTTATCCATCTCCACAAATTGTATAAACACCACAAGGTGAAATCACGTCCGGCTCACCAAAAATGTTGAATTTGAAAAAAAAAATAATATGGGGAAGGTCAATCTTAACCAGATTGAAAATAGAGATTCACCAGTTGTGTTTGCACAAGTTGTAGAAATGCAATTTAACAAAAATGGCCTAAAAATATATTTTATTTTGCTTATCAACAATGACTAGGCAATAAAAATAAATAAACAGATAAAAAGGGTGATAATCAAATTGGCCAAAAGTTTAGATATATTTAAAATTAGAATAAACAAAACGAGTGATACAAGTTAAATATACATACAAACAAATAATGTAGAGAGCAAAATAACTTGGGTTGGAAAGGCAAAATCTTTTTCAATCAAAGTTTAAAAATACTTATCTAAGCTTCTGTTTATAAAAAACAAATCTTGTTTTCGATTCTGTTGATAAATTTGATCTTGAGTTCACTTGAAATAATTCTTCACTTGAGATAATTTTCCAGATTAATTATTCTGTTCCTTAACAGGAAATTATATCGCAACCCACTTAATTGGTGCGCAATTCTATAACGACTGTCTTCTCTTTATCTTCTTTGTTTCATTCACACGTGGTTACTCATTCCTTCTGAGGCGGGAGCTCATATTTGGCGGGAGCTCATATTTCCCGGGAGCTCATATTTCCCCGAGCCTATACACCAGCGCTGCCGGTTGTCCTTTTCTTCTTTTTTCTCCCCGTCACCGCGCATAGGTGCTCGCGCATGGGATGGGGGGGCGATGTCTTGTTTGTTTACAAATCTTGCTCTTTCCATTCTTTATTCCTTTCCACCCATTAAGAGAAAGAGGCAACAAAAATAAAATAAAAATATATATACATAATAATAATAGAGGAAAATCTATAAAGCATACAATTATAAATTATCTATTTTTAACAGATGGCGTCTAATTTTGAAGGAAGAGGCATCTTATGTTTATATATAGAATGTATTATTTTATTATTCTGTTATAATATTACACACTGGATTTTGCAGCCCCCGCTGTCTTCTCTAGTTGAAGGAATCTATCAGAGAGAGAGAGGATGCTACCAGACCACTAACCTGACATACGGTGGTCTCCATAATGGATATTGTGAGAGAAACAAGTAACATGAACATATAACAAGCTGTGTGTGTGAATATTGTAGGAAATTTGTTGGAAGATGCTCCAGTGTAGTATCTGAGAAGGTTGCGGCGTCGACGAGGCCGGCTTGGTTCAGTAATTCCGCGAAGGCTTCTGCTGAACCAGATGGCAGGTCCCTAGTCGACTCCTCGGAGAATTTTAGGCCAACGATGATCCACGCACCTTTTTACACGCCAGAGTTACAATGGTATGGAGATGGCGACATCGCTTTTCGGGAGCATGAAAGACCTGAACATTGACATGCACGTCATGGTGAATCATCGGACGGTGAGGTTCATGACAGTAATCATTCTAGACCATAGGATTTGTGTGTGTGCCGCCAGTGAACGACCCCGGACGCGAGGACGCAAGCGAGGCCTGATTTCACGGTGGTCATTGCGAGCACAACGATGACCCTGAAGCCGTGACAGAGATCTCCTACATCGTCCATGGACATGACGTTAATTTCCTCCAGAAAGCAGATGTCTATCTCGTGCTCCTTTAGAAAACATCAGAAATGGATTCTCAGGCAAAGAGCGGCCATACCGTGTTCATGGTCGCAACTCGGAAGTTCACTCGAGTAGATTCCTGGCATGAGAGAACTCCTAATACAAGGTAATTCTCTTTTTTCCCATTTAGAGCAATTATCACGTTGTATAAATTGACAATGTCATTTCCCTGTACGAAATTTTATTGGGCGATAAGCCAGTCCATCTTTTTATTGTGCGTTAGCGCCTGATCTCTCTCCAGCTCTAGCTACTGGACGCTGGCTATGGCGGCTATAGACACTTTCTCGTTCTTCAGGAGAGCGTTCATATGTTTCTTAGCCAATGTTCGTCGATTCTTGGTTGGTGGAGGCTCTTGAGAACCGCCCTGCGGCTCGGGTGGAGAAGTAGCCGAGTCGACCACCTTTTCTGTTCAAACAAAATCAAAAGCTTAAAAGAAAATACATATCAATAACCAGTATACCAGGTAAAATCACAGCCCTAACTTTGATCTGCTATTTACCTGAACTTGGAACTTGTACCTTCTAATCGAGACAGTAGTTTTAGTAGAGGGAAAAGGTGCATTCAGAGGGCAGATCACAAACCAGGAAAGTTTTACACATGTGTATTCTCAGTGCACAAAAAGAAGAAGAGATATTAATAACCCAGGTTCCTGGAACACAGAACGCCAACTACACGAGATTGCAAAAAGATATAAACAATAACAATGATACAAATTCTAAATAATGAGGATATTATACAATAGAAATCTGTTATATAATTAATTTAAAATAATTTCAGGGATTATTTTCAAATAAATGGGAAGAGAGGCGTATCAAATATGGTGACACAATATGAATTATTTTCTCTCGAAAATTAGCAGTTCATGTCCTCGGTGAAACAATATGTCGACAACAATGTCTATTCTCAAGTTCCCATTATTAAATCGACCGCTTCAAGAAATATGGGCTGTCTTAAAATCGATTGTAAGGAGCGATCGCCGTAAATATTTGGTGCGGAACCTTTGAGAAACGATTTCATATTAATGATTGAATCATAAATATTCATGTCTTGAAACTTTTTAACCATCGTATTATACTTTTCATGTGTAATAATGGTTACAATGAATGTCAAAAATTATTACTATCTCTTTTCAGATAATAAAAGGCATATATTGGATTTAAAAAAATATTAAATCCAATATATGCCTTTTATTATCTAATGAATTAAGTATGGATTGCTCTATTTTCAAAACAAATAATCTTTTTTATTCATTTATTTTTTATTTCGAATTTTTATAAATCTTATATGCGAACGATATATTATTGGGTTAAGGCGAAAATAATAGTCGATTTCAGTAATGAAAATTTGAAGTTTTGATCATTGGATATACAATTTTATTTTAATAATTTCAAGTTTAAAGGACTGCGCAAGAGAAGAAACATTAAGAAAAAACAAAGCCGTATGTAAACGCTGTGTAAATGAACGATCACCTGTAAATAACTAACTCATATTTTCTAAGCAATTATGTACCTGGGCGAATCCTGTTTAGGCCATTGATCCTCAATAAAAGACTTGTTGTTGTTGTGGTTATATATTTTCAAATCATATATAGTAGAACCTCCCTGTAAAGGACACCTAATTGCAGAGCCAAAGTGTCCTTTAGAGAGAGATGTACTCTTACCAGTGAGTTGCTAAATTGTAAAAATGGTAATTTTGCAAATGAAAACTGTCCTTTGTGGAGAGGTGTCCGCTAAAGGGAGGTTCTATTGTATAACCACGTTTTTAAATTTCTAATAAAAATTATATTCGTTTTTCAAGGAAAACCATACAAACATTTTCAAAGAGGGTGATAAGATTTGTGATCTCTGCAAAGAAAATATGGAAACTGAACTATCTCATTATATCTATGAATGCCAAGATATTAGTGAGGAGAGAAGGACATTCTTTTCAATGGTAGACACCAGCCAACTTAGGTCAATCCAAATGATGTTAACCAGTGCCCAAACAAGCAGACTAGTTGCTCAGGCCCTATATAATTTTTACAAGGCAGTAGGTGTAAAGAGGGAGAAAAGAGAACTTGGAAGCTATTGTTCTTACACCTCAGAATGATGAAACATCGAGGGGTCGACCTTTCATATTAAATCTTACTTTTCCTTATTTCTAATAATTGTATATAGTTGCGGAACTACTGGTTTCCTGTGCTGCTCTTTTCCTGATATTGCACCTTGTACGGAGAATCTGTATAAGACTAATGTCTTAATAAAGGCTTTGTGTGTGTGTGTGTGTGTATTTCTAATAAAAATTTTACGTGATATCATACTGTTTTAAAAAATTATTTCAAAGCAGGAAGAATAGAGTCGGTGGACTAGTGGTTGAAACTCTCGATTCCCGACAGCCATGAACCGGGATCGAATCCCGTATTGTACACTTTCTTCTTTGAAGAACCTGTTCATATTTTTCATTGTAAATAACATAAGCTAGTTTTCTCTTTTAAGCGTTAAGTAATAACGTTATTTTGGAACAGGAAAGCAGAGGGGGAAATCCGCATAATTTTGCTTCATGAGTTCAAACTCGACCGCAGCGCTACGGAAACAACTCGAAATATCATCAGTACGTGGGGCAAGGGTGCCATTTCAGAACGTAATATGCGCTGGTGGTTCGAAAAATTTCGCAACGGCGATACCAGCCTTGGAGATGTATGCATATGTCCAGGCAGACACTACTCGCCGTTGTTGATAGATTTTAAATGCTTATTTGATGATGTTTATAAATTTTTAAACTGTTTATCATCTGTGTGTGTTGTTAGTAAACCCTCAATATTTATTCTTTCTGTTATACTCGGATGGGTATATTTCTAAAACATAATCATATCTGCCTTTACAATTTAACAAAATCAACAAGAAATCCAGGGCCAGGTAAATTTTACTATCTCATTTTTTATTTTTCTAGATTTCGGGCCAACATGCCCAAGAAACCTGGCTCTAGATTGCTTGTTAATTTTGTTATCTTTCTGCCCTCCAGGAACTCGGGTTTACCTCTATGTAATACTTGTCTCTGTTGCAAGTTTAAGCATTCTTCGCGCTATTGTTTTTAAAATTAAATAGATATTTGCTTTTGTGCTTAAAATATTTGATTTTTCGCAGCTTTTCACTTATGTTTTGAATGGCTAATCGCAGCCGTTCTAAAAATTTGATTATCCTCTGTTGTTCTTAAAATTCAAGCCGTTCTTTTTGCTTCGTTCTAAAAATCTAAGTAGTTCTTTTCTCTGTTCTGAATATTAAAGCAGTTTTTTCGCCACCCTTATAATAATTTAAGCGTTTTTCGCTGTATTTGTTTAACTTCACACACAAGTGGGTCGTTAATATTCTTCTTAAATGTTAAGTTGTTCTTCAATGTCTTTCATTCATTTAAAATGTACCATGCAATGGATACCAGCCCGTGTTGAAATAAAGGGCAATGAACAGGCTGATGGCCTAGCGAAGGAAGGACGAAAACAGCCACTGGAAACCAGTTTAATTACACTGAAAGACGCAAATACAATAGCAAAAGCAAAACTCATTTCATAAAAAAAGCAAAATACTCCAGCCCATATGCAACTTCAACATTAACAGAGAATTAACAACAATTTCAAGAATCAGAACAGGACATTTTAAAGGAATGAAGATAAACCCAGACATAACTAGATCCTACAGGAACTGCAATAACTGTCACAACACCCCATTCACTCCCTACCATATATACCCGGCCATCCTTGCAGCCCTCTATATGGGAGACATCAATCCAGAAGAGAACATCCATACGGACAAGGCATCTCAGTTGGCCGGTATTGTGATCAGGGTGCATGGAACGATCTGATCTGTTTCATGGACAAGACATCACCACCATTCATTTGAAATAGTTATTCTCTGTTTTCCATAGGGAGTAATAAAAATGTATGCTGAGCTATAAATGTTTTCTGGTGATGTTTTGAGCTTAAAAATGTCTTGTTTGCTTCCGGGTAGTTGGCGTTCTGCGCTCCAGGAACCTGGGTTATAAATATATCTCTTGTTTGCTCTCTATGTTATAAATCTTCAAATAAGAGTGAAAAAGGAAGAACGTAGATCCGTTTATAACCAGAAATAATTTTGTTATATTTAAAGGCTTTGATGTGACATGGGTAGTTTTGTGAAAACATTTATAAACGAAAAAAAAAAAAAAAGCTGCCAAAGATAGATCAATCCCTAAGAATATTCTTTTTTTTCCCCATCTTTTATAATCAACCCATCTCGCCACATTTAACTCAAAACCAAAACTTTGATAATTTTAAATTGCATTTTTTCAAGTTTTTAATTGGTTCTTTGCTGTCTTTTCTAAGCATTGTGTTTTCCTCGTCTTGCATATTTCTTAGGTATTCTTCCTATATACAGTGTTTTCACAATAAATTAATTATTCTTAGAGATGCAAATATAAACATGGAATTGTGGCTGTTTGAATATGAAAAGAAATCAAATAACACTTCCTTATTTACCAGATAAAAACACTAACTTAATGCGATACTTTGAAGGTCAAGAATAATTTATTGCTACGGTTCTAGCAATTATGCAAAGATGTGTAATAAATGTAGCAATTTGGTCATTAAATACCGGAATTAATAGAAAAGGTCATTAATGATGAGCTAAACCCCTATTTTTCCCATTATATTGATGATAGTAGGGAAGTATTCAAAACCCGGTAAGAAGTGTAGTTCCATATTGGGTTCATAGATGGCGCCATCCTATATCCTCCAATCCTAAAATGAAATAGGTAACGCTAGAATTTCCAATCATTACTCAATGTGAAAACTGAAGAACTATCTAAGACAAGGAAAACACAATGCTTAGAAAAGACAGCAAAGAACCAATTAAAAACTTGAAAAATGTAATTTATAATTATTCAAAGTTTTGGGTTTTGAGTTAAATGTGGCGAGATAGGTTGTTTATAAAAGAAAAAAAAAACTTTGTGATTGTAGTATATATAAATGATATGATATAATAAATCTATACATATTTCTTTCGATATCAATTAACTAAATATTTTATTATATCCTTGGGTTTTGTGAGAAAGGACACATCTCGAAAGCTTTAACGATAGAATTTTTAAAATTTGCGTTTTATAAACGCTATTTCTCTTAAATTTGCCGGAAGCATTCAGAAATGGACTTCTTAATGTTAACTCTCTCTCTCTCTACTCCCAACATGAAATTAATTTTAATAAAATGTCAACTAAAGAGAAATAAGGAGGAGGAGGGGAAGCAGTAACAAGTTCGGTAAAAAAACAACCTGGGCTCAGATGGCCATGCTGATAGTACCCTGTAAGGGCTCCTGGGATACAGAATGTACTCCATGTTAGGAGCGGCTGCACATGGCGTCTGTACCTCATGTCAGAGGCAACCATTTCTTTTGGAGCTAAGTCGGCCTGCCACTGAGTAGTGATCCCAGTCTCAATGACAAAGGCAGACGCATTCTACTTCACCCAGTTTGGAGATAAGAAAGAAGAAGAAGGAGAGGAGGAGACACTTTCGCTCATGTTAGTACAAAATAAATTATTATGTGGGTAAATGAATATTTGAATATTTGAATTTCAACAGGTTGAAAAGTTTCTTCATTCATATTATCATTTCCTATTTAAGGTAAGGAATAAGTGTCCGGGTAGAGAGTGAGCAATTTACGGATACACATCAGGAGCCTGGGTTACTTGTATGTAAAGTAATAATTGAGTTTATTCTTATGCTCCAGGAACCTGGTTTAACCTAATATATAGTATTTTAATTTTATTCGCCTATATATATATAAAACTGTCTTGACGCCACCAAAAATATATAATTCCTACATATATATTTTACGCCAGCCCCAAGTCTGGATGAATAGTCAAAAACTCGCTTAAAAACTCGGGTTATCAGATAGATCTGCTGATAGTACTCTGTAAGATTTCTTGATATAGAAACACAGGATGAGCAACGTCTGTTCTTCAAGTTAGGAGTGGCTGCATATGGAGTCTGTTCCTCATGTCTGAGGCGGCTATGTCAAGGGTCGGTAATCTTTTGAGACTGAAGAGTCAAAAATTAAAATTTACAAAATTTCAATTTTTTTAAAGAGCCACAAAATGTTTTTATTGCCAACAAATAAATAGTATATTCTCACATAAATAATATTTGCGTATAGATCTAAATAGCCGCAGATTCACATCCAAAGAACCGCGAACCGCAGTTTGCCAACCCCTGGGCTATATTGGAGCTAAGTCGGCCTGCTACTGAGGAGTGTTCCCAGGACGAACGCATTGTACTTCTTTCAATCATTTGATTGTTAAATATCCTCCGCAGATTTATCACCTTAATTGAGTCGAGATAAGCGCCCGCGACAAACACCCAAGAAGAAAGATATACATTCATGGACAAAAATTAAGTTGTACCTTTTAGCATGTATATAGGGATTCAGACAATAACACTGAAATATATTACAGTGACCCTTATTGAAGACACACGAGATAACCAAATGTGAACACTCATGGACAAAACTTAAGGAAGTTGTACCTTTTATCATGTATATCGGGATTAAAACAAATAACTCTGAAAGATATTTAATACGCAGTGACCTTTATTGAAGACATACGAGATAACTAAGTGTGAACAAAATCGTCTCCGTCATCTTCAAAAAAAAAAAAAAAAACAGACCACCACTTTTCTAGATTTTGACAACGAGTGTCATTTTATACAGGAGCTCAGCCTACCATGCTACTGAGAAGTACTCCCTCCTCATAATAACACATTTTACTTCCCCCAATAATGAAAGTCAAGATCCACCGACTTGATATCTTTAAATGAATGACTGGGAAGATAATAGCATTTTTTTGAGGCAAAATGATAAATCCTCTGCAATATGTTTCTTTTAAGTATGACCGGTTAACTCGCTGAATAAACGTATTGAAGATGTGTTTACTAAATTACTTCACTCAATTTTAACATTTCATTATCATTATTATTCATCATCACTATTTTGGGCTGTGCCCGCAAATATTCGCTCAGACACGACCTGGAGAAGCATTTTATTTTAGTGTTTATCAATATACTGCATTTTCCTAATAAGGAAAAATAGCTTTTGGGTAAAGAGTTTATTTATTTTGAGATGTTGCAAGCTTTCGAACAAATTTTGATCATCAATGGGCAGATCTGTTTGTTCTTGTATTTCTATGCTGAAGAGTAATTTTTTCTCGAAAGCTTGCAGCGCCTCAAAATAAATAAAGAGACTCTTCACCCAAAAGCTAATTTTACTTTTCCGAATAATTTCTGGATAACTCTTGCCTGTATATAATTCATTTCATTGAAATTATTATTAGTAGTATCTCTTTCTACTTGAAAATGTCTAGATTGAATCTTACTTGAATATCTAGATTTTTATATCTCTGAAGATATCTTTCGGAATATATTCTCGACTGTAATATTATGTTTTTTATGCATTGATGAAGCATATGTTCAATTTTTCAATGATATTTTAAACATGATTTATCATCATGATATCATAGCTGGACCCCTCCGTCCGACACACGTCGAGAAACTTGTTAGTGTGATAGTATCAAATTTATGTTGGGCGTGGCTGACTTTGGCGTAGATTATGACGTTGATTTGCAGTGCACGGAGTCCTCTTCTTTGAGATCAATACCATATGAACTATCTTTTTACTTAGAACATTGACTCCGCACGCTATTGAGATATATATATGTTATATTAAAATATTATTTTATTTAAAATTATATTTATAGATTCAAATACTCTGCTAAATTGATCGCCAGAGGTCATGCTTCCCTTATAAAAACTCATTGTAGTTGTATCCCGATGGCCATCATACCAATATACGTTAGATCGTTGGTCACAACAATTTGCTCCTGCCATGGCTCCTAGGAAGAAGAAGAAGAATGCCGAGAAGCCCCTCGTAACCCTCGCCCAACTGGAGATGGAGAACGAAGAGGTGAAGCAGAACTTCGAGCAGAAAATACAGAATCCTTACCCTACCTCCCGATTTTACCTGCTCCAAAGCCTAATGGAATTCATCAACTTACGGTCTGAGCAGATCAAGGCCCTCATTGCCGAGGTAGAGAACCTCTCTGGCACCCTCGCGTCCTTTAAGGAACTGGACGAAATCAAGCCACAGACAGCCTGCCACAGCACTCAAACCAGCCCTTCTCCCTCCTGCAAGGAAACCAGCACTCAGACTGACCCCACCAAGCCCGCCACTCCCGCTCCAACCAAAAGGAAGCAGCCTGAGGCTCCCTACCCGCCCGCAAAGAGGACCATCCTCAATGGTCCCGCAAAACCTGCGCCCTCCCGCGTCCCCAAGCCTGCGGCCGCCCAAGTGGTCCTCCATGGGGAAAAATCGGCGGCCCACACAGTGGTCATCTCTGATGACCCACAGGCTGACCCAAGAGCAATGCTTAAAGCTGTCCGCGCTGCCCACACTCTACCCCAAGGCGTTTGGGCCTCCCTGCGAACCAAAGGGAAGCTGGTCCTCCACTCCAGCAACCCCGATACCATCCCAGCTGTGGCCACCTCCCTGGCCAACAAGCTGGATGGCATGAAGGTCCGCCAACAGAAGGTGATCCTGCCTCGCATCTGCCTCTTCAAAGTGGATGAGGAAACATCCAACTCCACCATTGAAGAGACGCTGCTGGAAACCCCTGCTGTCAGCCAACTCCCTGGGGACAAGGTGGTGCGCGTGGTGCATCGCTCTGCACCCAGAAACGGGACCTGCACCGCCTTCATCGAGGTGGACCTCACGACCTTCAGAGCTCTGGGAAATCGTGGAAGGATCGTGGTGGATGGTGTGATCCTCAACTTCGAGGAGTCCATCCGCGCACGAGTCTGCTTCCGCTGTTGTGGCTTCGGCCACAACTCTGCCCAATGCACCAGAGCTCCCACGTGCTTCCACTGCGGTGAAGGCGGCCATGAAGGCCGTGCCTGCCCCTCAGTTGCCGACTGGCACACTTCCAAGTGCGCCAACTGCTGTGCAAGGGCCTCCCAGACAAGCACGAGGCGAGAGCCTCAAGCTGCCCCATCTTGAAGCTTAGAGCCCTCAAGTTCTAGGCTTCCAGGACCTCCTGCCTCCTCAACCGGCCTCCATCCAGGCTTCTCACCCATCAAGGCGCTGTTTCCTTGACCTCTCCAGCTTCCTCCCCCCTGCGATGACACCTCCACTGCCAGATCCTAGGATCCCTTGCGATGATCCCTGGCCACCCATCCCCAGGCCCCCCAACTATGCTTTGTATATATTCCGCTTTATGCGTCCATCGGGGCTCAAAAATCATTCATTTTGGTTAGCAGCCCCGTAAAATAAAGATATTTTCTCTATCCCGATGGCCGGCTCAAAACCATTGTACATTATGTAAATATTTTTTTTTCCTTGTTATACTCGCCTTAAGCCAGGCAGTACTTTTATCAAACTTTTTTTTATATATTCCTTCAACTCAATTAAATTATTGATCAAAACCATTTTTATTATTATTTTTTCAACAACAACAACAACAAAAAAGCCTTTATTTAGGGTCACTGACCCTATACAGGATTCACCAGAGGTATGCATAAGAACAAAGCAGTGAGACAACGGAAATAGCGATATATACAGAGTAAAAAGAGAAAGAAAAAAAAAAAACAAGAAAAGGAAAAAAAATAATAAGAAGAAGAAAGAGGGAAGCAAGAAATCAACACAAAAAGAGTAGCAGTAAGAAAGTGAGGAGTGAGTATCACTTGGCCTTCTTCTGAGATATGGACTTGTGGAAACCATAAAACGCCGTAGCAATATACTTATTCTGGGTCATATTGTCAATTATTGATGGAAGTGAAGCACAGAGTTGCCCAGTTTTGAGCATAAGGGTTCTTCTTTCTTCTTTCAGAGCAGAGCAATCAAAAATATAGTGAGTGATTTCATTTTGTAGTTTTGAATTACAGAAGGTACAAGTTGGGTCCTCACCGCAGAGCATCTTGGTGTGGTTTTCTCTAAAAAAACTTGAAAGTATTCTAACTTGTGCGAGTAGTCTTACAACCGGGAAAGGAAAATCCCCTAAAAGGTATCCCTCCGTCATGAAAGATATGTGAATGTCTTTGTAGTGAGAGTATAGCTTAGATTTATCCATTCTTGTAAGGTCGTTTTGTATAGATTGGTCTGCCGCTGTTTTTAAGAGCCCTGTAATCGCGCTCCTCAGCGTTTCAGGGTCATCACAGGAAACAAGTGCAGGGGATCCATTATCGTTAAGCAGATTAGTGAGCTTTTTAATGAAACCGATGGGTGTGCCCGAAGCATTAGAGAGTTCCCGTGTTCTATTAAAACATATACGTGGCAATCTGTCACTGCTCATATTCAACACCCGCAGCCAATACTTCAGGGTTAATTTTAAGGCTGTTACACTCAATGAGATACGACCGGTTTCTAATCTGATTAGGTAACCTGGAGTGTATCTGGGCAGATTCAGGAACCTACGGATAAATATGTCTTGTATATTGTCCAGTAAGTCTTTATGCTCTGTTGCCCATAATGGAGCGGCATACATCAGGACAGCTCTCACTATTGTATCAAAGAGTTTGATTGATAAATTTATTGACTTTGCTTTTGATTTTATTAATATTGGGTGTGTGGCGTTAATTGCTGTAAGTGCTTTTCCTTTAAAGTAATTTGCCGGGTGAGTAGTTGTTATTGTTGGTGTCAGAGGGAATCCCAAGTATGTATATCTTGAAGTTATTGCTATGGGTTTATCATTCCAGAACCATCTATCCTTATTTGAGGGTTTACCTCCATTACGGAACACCATAATCTTTGACTTGGACTCATTTAGTGTCATTAAGTTCTCATCGAGATATTCTTTCAGTATTTTGATCTTCTTTTGGAGGTTTATCCTGGACTCACCTATAATTGCTATGTCGTCGGCGTACAGCAATAAATGGATATCTCCAAATTCTGGCAAATTTACACTCGGCAGGTCTGAGTTATTATAAATTTCGATTAAGTCCGTGATAAATAATATAAATAGCAGTGGGGAAAGTGGTTCTCCCTGGAGGACTCCCGAGTTTATCTTAATACTTTCCGTAAATGATCCCTTCCATCTGATAGCTATAGTTGCTTGTTCGTAGTAACTTTTGATCGTACTTATGAATTGGTAACTTATGCCTAGGTTGTAAAGTTTTTTCCAAAGTAGTGAGTGGGATTATTATTTTTTCAAGCTTTTAACCACGACTGAAATACCATAGAATAATCCTCAAGATATTCAAAAACAACAGTAATCTCATTCATCTTTTTTATTTATAATTTATATAAATTACCCCCAATATAAAATTCCACTCATTGACAAAACATAAGAAAGTGATGTTCTGTTTTTTCTTTTATTAATATTTTTTTTTTTAAGGAGACAGACAATTTTGTTCACATTTGGTTATCTTGTGTGTCTTCAATAAAGATCAATGTGTATCAAATATCTTTCAGAGTTATAGTCTGAATCCCGACATTCATGCTTAAAGGTACAACTTCCTTAAGTTATAGTTCAAAAAAGGCATATCCTGATCAAGAATACATGAGCTTTTTAGATGACAGAGCGCCATCTAGTCGAACAGAAATCAACTAAACGTTGATTTAGTCTGTTCCCTGATATTAGGTCAATCCATTTTCTTGATAAATCAAGAAAAGCCAACAACGAACGCGTTTCGGGCTGCTGGCCCTTTATATATATATATTAAGAAAAAGGCATCTCCTTATCGTGCAACTGAAAGTTTTGCTTGAAATTTATGCATCTTATCCCAGTACAATGTTACATTTGTACTATTTTTTCATATATATATATATTGTGACGGAGAGAGAAATATAATTTATATTTATTATTCAATTTAATTATTCAATGAAATATTTGAAACAGATTTATTATTTCATATTTGAAAATCATCATTTAGTTGCCTAGCTTGCTTGCTCGATATTCTCTAGCTGTAGATAGTTGGGGGTTGATTGGTTAATAATTGTAGACTAGTCGCCGTGACGTCATCAATAAATACTTTCACACCTTCAGATATACAAAGACTTGATTTCTACGCTACAATATAAAGACACCTATCCTGTCAAGAGAGACATAAAAACTGTGAGCTAGGTAAATTATAATGGTTATTCACATAGAATTCTTTAAATTATGTTTAAATATTATATAAAGAGTAGCGTTATACTTATTAAATTTGTTTCATAAATTTTCAAATTTAAGTAGAACCTGCCAGTAAAAAAACTGTTTCTTGTCAGATTTAACATTCTCAAATATTGGAACAAATCCCATGCATATAGATTCTAACAATACTTTTGATAATTTTTAACAAATTAAACCTTAAAAGTAGTAGAAAAATGTTTCCAATAATTTACAAAAATGTGGAAAAATCCCTTGTTCCAACCTGCAGATTCTCTATTAATTTAGCGTGAATATCCTTCCCTGACATTGTTTGCTAGAGGCAAACTCAATTAAGGCCAAAACTAATATTGAGCCATAAAACATGTATTAGAAATAGGGAGGGGAGAATTGAGAAATTATTCTAACGAGGAAAAATTCTCCGTTATACGTTTATTCTTATTTTTCTAACAAGATTTGTGAGAATAGATAATATACCTTTTAAACTTTTATTGAGATTGTTTTTCTATTATAATCTTATTATATAATTTCTGCATATATGTCTTAGCAGTTCTGTCTGTCTGTCCGTCAGGCTGAAGAAATTAATGATGATGATGTTGAAATTGACACTTGCAGATATCTCTACGATATTTGATATGCAGATATTTGCATAGTTTTAGTATTGCCTATGCAGATTGACATCTGTGTATATATAGCGCGGCCTTGTTTGTTTGTTAATGCTTGGGAAGACCTCCTTCGACTCAGTCTCGTTGATTGGACTCCCGGGTTCTCTGCAGGCATGGAACTTCTTGACCAGCTGGTTCGGCTCTGAAATTGGCTTTGTGTAAATATAATCTAGAGTAACTGGTTTCTACTAGTTAGCTGGACAGCCTGGGCAGTTGGTGTTTTTTACGCTCCAGGGGCCTGGGTTATCCTCATTTCTCTTGTTTGTTTGTCAGGCTAGCGGTTATTGGATAGGGCAGGTCGGCGTGAGCTGCTGATGTACATATAATTTTATTTTTTGTCCTTCTTTTATAGTTTTATACCTTTTAAGTAATAAAGGTTCTTCCTCTATGAATCTCTATAATTTTTTCCCAACAGATGATACCCTTTTTTTGTTTAGTTTAGACTTCAATAAGGATTAGAACTAACTGTCGTTCTAAGTTCTGTAGAATGGACATTCCTCTATATATTGTTACATCATGATTAATGGCGTATTTATTATATTATTTTTAATATATTTGAAATTTAAATTATATATTTATTTATTTTTATATTCTATGATATTTATTTAAAACAGATTATTTTTAGATTATCATCATTTGTATTTAGGTACACTGTGACTTCACTGCTCTCTTTGATGTGAGAAAATAAATAAATTATTCTGGTGGCTACATAAAGTAGACTTATCTCATTATTCCCTTTTATAAATTTGTAGGATGGTTGAAACACGCTCTGGTAAGATGCAAGACCCAGCACAGGAGAGAATCAAGGCTGAAGAGTCTGCCAAGCCGCAACCTGGTGCAACAATTGGTAGAGATGCTAGTTCCGACCCAGTTGTCCTGAATCCCAACATCGACATCCCCAAGTATGATGGAACAGAAGACCCTCGCCCATGGATTGAATCTCTTGAAGAAATTGGCTTCCTGTACCATTGGGCAGACTACATTATCTCCCGTTATGCTGCCATGAATATGATTGGTAGCGCCAAAACCTGGCTGAACCTACACAAAGTAAGTTTCACCAGCTGGGAAAATTTCAAGAGCCGCCTAATTGAGGATTTTGCCTCAGACGCCAACAAAGAAGAAATGAGGATGAGATTAAACAGGATACAACAGTGGAATGAACCTGCAATCAGGTTCGCAGAGGATATCCTTGTACTGTGCAACAAGGTCGACCCCCAAATGGAAGAAGAGACTAAAATAAACTGGGTTATTGGAGGGTTAAAGAAAGAATACTCTTTTGCCCTTCACCTAAACCCTCCTAAAAATACCAATGAACTTCTAGAAATTTGTAAAAAGCTGGATTTGTTCGAAAAGAATTACCAAGAACGTGCAGAAAAATCAAAAGCTCTTTATAATGGACCACGCTCTCCTCGTCCCCATCATCAAGAGCAATGGAAGAATGCTACGTCGTTCAGAAGACCATATCAGAACACCTCCAAGCCCCAGGCCCCCGCTCCGAGGTACTACCAGAACACCTCCAAGCCCCAGGCCCCCACTCCGAGGTATTACCAGAACAAGCCTCTGCCCCAGGTATCTGCCCCTAGACGATCTTACACTCCCAATCCTGAGCCAAAACCGGCCTACCCAAGTAAAACGTACAATAAGAATCCAAATTCAAATAGGAATAGGACAGAAGACGGGAGACCAATATGTTTCAAGTGTAACAAGCCAGGACACGTAGCGCGGTATTGCAGAGTCAGGTTTGTAAGAATTGTGGAAGAGGACCCCATAGTTACACAAGACAAGGTCGAAGAAGAAATCCGAATGGATAATGGAACTCAGAAGTCGAGACCTCTGCTCTACTCTGACGTAAGTAATAGCCCATACTCGAGTATCCCTACAAGGAATAGATATGCTGCATTAGAAGATTTAAACTAAACATCGCGCCTGAGTCCGTCAATCAAAGCAAGTCGACCATAAATGGAATTAAAAAGTTAGACCCCAAATATAAAATGAACATTAACGTGGATAGAATCGGTATCTGCGAAGCTTTGATTGATACAGGCGCCGATCTTTCAGTGGTCGACCTTAGTACAGCTCTTAACACAGGTCTTGAAATAATAAATCCTGATAAAATGTGCTCCGGACCCGATGGCAAAGAATTAGATATCGTAGGAAATATTATTTTAAATATAAAATTTGATGACAAAACAATTACACATCAATTTGTGATAATGAGAACACATTTGCGAATATTTATACTTGGACGTGATTTTCTTAAGAAAATGAACGCAAAAATTGATTGTCAGCATGAAATAATCAAATATGACTTGACAGAAAATCGTGACGTAATCAAATATCAACAGAAGAAAATAAAAAGTGCAAAGGATGCCATTATACCAGAACTTTCTATTAAATTGATTAATGCATTTGTAGAAGCAGAGGATGGCGAATACATCATCGAGGAGAACCATAAAATGTTTCAAACAAATGGACTTCGACTAGCGAGAAGCTTAATAAATGTTGTGAATAAGGAAACATATATCTGGATAACAAACCCTTACCCTCGACCATTAAAAATATTAAAAAACCAAACATTGTGCTTTGGAAGCCAGCCAGCCGAAGTGAATCTTATGGAAGAAAGTGAACAAAAAGAGCATGAAGAACCCCAATTTCAGATAAACGAAAATTTAGCATATACGGAAAAGGAGCAATTGAAACAAGTTTTGGAAAGGTACGAGGATTTGTTTTCGTCGGGATTAGGAAGATCCAACTTAGCGAAACATCGGATCGATACAGAAGGCGCGAAACCGATCAAACACAAGCCGTATAGGGTGAGCGCGAAAGAGCGAGAAATCATAAAAGAACAAATTGATGAAATGCTCAGAGACGGCATAATTAGACCATCCTCGAGTCCATGGTCCTTCCCTGTAATCTTGGTCAAGAAGCGAGATGGTAAGTACAGATTTTGCGTTGACTACAGAAAATTGAATGATGTAACAGTGAAGGATGTTTACCCAATTCCCAGAATTGATGAAGTATTGGATACACTTCAAGGATCCAAATACTTTTCAGCAATTGACCTTAAATCAGGATATTGGCAAGTAGAGGTTGAGGAGAAAGATAAAGAAAAGACAGCCTTCACTACAGCACATGGCCTATATGAGTTCAACGTAATGCCCTTTGGTCTATGCAATGCCCCTGCTACATTTGAGAGGAACATGGAAAATATGCTTGGTAATCTTAGATGGCAAATTTGCTTATGTTATCTAGATGACGTAATCATTTATAGCTCGGATTTTTCAACACATCTCAAAAGAATAGAAGCTGTTTTAAAATGTTTTCGCGAGGCTAATTTAAAATTGAACAACAAAAAATGCCAATTTGCTTTCGAAGAACTGGAGATTCTTGGCCATATAACTAATCAACATGGTATAAAACCAGCGGAGCATAATATCAAGGCTATTAGAGTTTTTCCTCGGCCCAAAAAGATAAAAGAAGTTCAATCATTTTTAGGAATGTGCTCATATTATAGAAAATTTATCAAAGGTTTTTCAAAAATTGCCGATCCATTAACCAGTCTTATAAAAAAGAATGTACCTTTTACCTGGACAGAAAATCAAGAAAAAGCATTTCAAACCCTTAAAGTAGCATTGATAAATCCTCCAATCTTAGGGCACTTTGACCCGAATGCAATTACTTACATACATACTGACGCATCAAACATCGGCCTGGGTGCAACATTAGTCCAAAAGTTCGGCGATAAAGAAAAAGTTATCTCATATTTAAGTCGAACACTGAGCAAACCTGAGCAAAATTATTCGACTACCGAAAAAGAATGTCTAGCTGTTGTGTGGTCAATGTCCAAGTTACGACCCTACCTATATGGAAGGCACTTCAAAATCGTAACTGATCATCACGCACTATGCTGGCTTAAGAATCTGAAAGATCCGACCGGCCGATTAGCACGATGGGCACTGAAGATTCAGGAATATAATTTCGAAATCATACATAAATCGGGTAAAAAACATCTGGACGCTGATGGTCTATCTAGAGGACCCTTACCTGAAAACGAATGGGACGAAGATTATGAAAGACTATTTCTGAATCAAATAATAGACGAAAAGGATGATTTTATTGAGAATATTAAGGAGAACCTTAGTGGAAACAAGCGTTCAATTACACAGAACTTCAAAGAAGAAAATGGGTGTCTCTACAAGAAAAATCCAAATCCTGAAGGTAGGGCATGGTTGCTGGTAGTGCCAAAGAAGAGAAGGAAGGAAGTCATGAGTGAATACCACAACCATATGCTGAATGGCCATCTGGGCGTCGCCAGAACCACTTACCGATTGAAGAATAAATACTATTGGCCTTCCATGTTGAAAGATGTTTCAGAATTTGTAAAGACGTGCCATCTTTGCCAAAGTCGGAAAGGTTCAAATCACTTGCCTTCTGGACTTCTACAACCTATTCCCCCAGCTAACTACCCTTTTGAAAGAATCGGAATTGACTTTGTTGGCCCCTTGCCATCAACGAAAAGAAGAAGGAAGTGGATAATTGTGTTGACTGATTATTATACCAAGTATGCTGAAACAAAGGCAGTATCAGAAGCAACCGTGAAAGAAGTCTCTACATTTTTAATCGAACATATTATTTTACGTCACGGGGCCCCAAGATTTCTTATTAGCGATAGAGGTTCACAATTCACTAGCAATTTGATGAAGGAGGTAATGAAAATGTGCAAAGTGAAACACTGCTTCACAACGAGCTACCACCCCCAGACTAACGGACTAACGGAACGGCTAAATAGAACTTTAATCAATATGATCAGCATGTATGTGAACACAGACCAAAAGAACTGGGATGAAATCCTCCCTTTTATCACCCACGCGTATAATACCACGATTCAAGAAACCACAGGCTACTCTCCATTTTTCCTGTTGTTTGGAAGGGAACCCATGTCCCTCTTAGACGACGAGAATATCCCAACGGACAGTAACATGGACGATTACGACGAATATATAGAAAACTACTTAGATAAAATAGCAAGGACGAGACAGGTAGTCATGAACAACACAGAGAAGACTCAGGAAAGAATGAAAAGAAACTATGACAAAAAACACAATGAGAAAATCTATGAACCAGGACATTTAGTGGCAGTTTGGACACCAGTCAGGAAAATCGGAAAAAGCGAAAAACTATTGAGAAAATATTTTGGCCCATATCGAATATTAAAGAAGCTGTCTAACGTAAATTACTTAATTGAGCCGAAAGATAATCCTGGCCAAGACCCATTGATTGTCCATGTCTCAAGACTCAAACCCTATTTTGAGAGAATTGATGAGGTAACTCACGAGGACGTGACGACCTCTGGAGAGGGGGAAGTGTTACATCATGATTAATGGCGTATTTATTATATTATTTTTAATATATTTGAAATTTAAATTATATATTTATTTATTTTTATATTCTATGATATTTATTTAAAACAGATTATTTTTAGATTATCATCATTTGTATTTAGGTACACTGTGACTTCACTGCTCTCTTTGATGTGAGAAAATAAATAAATTATTCTGGTGGCTACATAAAGTAGACTTATCTCATTATTCCCTTTTATAAATTTGTAGGATGGTTGAAACACGCTCTGGTAAGATGCAAGACCCAGCACAGGAGAGAATCAAGGCTGAAGAGTCTGCCAAGCCGCAACCTGGTGCAACAATATATTGTTATGTATTTTAAATCGACTAAATATTTAATAATACATTAATATCAATCTGAAAAGACCTAACCTGACAATATTGAAATCATCAAAATTCCTAAATTTCAATTCACATCTTCTCTTACTAAGACACGGATGAATCAAATAAAACACGGGGTTTTCCCAAATGTATATAGATTAGAAAGCTATTTGAATTTGAAAAAAAAAGATAACTTTTATACCTATATACACTCGAGGAAAACCCGGTCATTATTTGATTCATTCGTAGCTCTTAATAAGGGGATATCTGAATTAATATAGCCATTTATTTTTGCATTTTTAAAGAAAAGGAAATAGAATAAACCCCGGTTCCTTTAAGCATATAATGTCACAAACCATGAGGCTTCACGTTATCAAAAAAAATTTCAATTTCGTTTTGAACTTTGCCATCAAAAGGCTGTAAGTGGATCGTGGTAACGCCAAGTAATAAATCTTAAAAGGTTGAAGCGCCTCTATCTTCAATTTATCATAAACCTTCAATAATGGTATTTCAAATGTTACATGATCAAAAATTAGTACCTATCTCAATCAATAATGTTATTCTTTATATATACCATTTTTCAACCGTATTTGAAATCTATAGGATTCGGGTCAGTAATGAAGCTATCTTTAGAAGTCAGTGGACGAGTGGATAAAACCCTCGAATCCCAACAGCCATGAACCGGGATCGAATCCGGCAATGAACACTTTGTTTTAATATGTGAATAACCTTCACTTATATTATTCAATAAAAATAAAGAAAGCATATGCTGACACATGTGCTTTACCGAAGGCAGAACGCCATCTAGTGGAACAGAAATCAACTAAACATTGATTTAGCCTGTTCCCTGATATTTGGCCAACCCAATTTCTTGATAAATCAAGAAAAGCCATCAACGAACGCGTTTATCAAGAAATTCGGTTGGCCAAATATCAGGTGACAGGCTAAATCAATGTTTAGTTTATTTCTGTTCCACCAGATGGCGCTCTGCCTTCTGTAAAGCACATGTGCTCCTGGTCAGGATATGCTTTATTTATTTTTAATATCAACACCTGACCCACTTATTGTTTTTTTTTTTTTTTCTATTGTTTTTTCATATTATTCATTGTTGTAAATGTCATAAGCTAAGTTGCTCTTTTTGAGTGGTACCTTCTAAAGTAATTTTGGAGAGATAGAGAAAGCTAGCTTTGGTAGATTTAGAAACTCCTTCCTGAAGACTAAGGCTCAGAGCTATTGACTTCGTCAGTCGAGAACAGCTTTGATATCTATTGACCCATAGGAATTTATTGATATCTTCCAAATTTTCCAAAGAGATGTTTAGCTGGTAACTGGCTGAATCAAATCTATAACAAAAATATGGATGTGTATAGTAAACCTAAGTGAGCTCTAATTAGAGCAAAATCAAAATATAAGAGTGAAAACCAAGTAGGTTAAAATCCAATTAAAGTAACTTCTAAAAAGATGAAATCCAAAAGAAAAAGAAATAGAATTAGAAGAACGCAAATGGACAAGATTAGTTCTGATTTTTTTTCGATATCAACAAATAAAATAAAGAAAAACTTATTTTACCACACTTAAAAGGAAGTGTTTTCATCAGAACAATATTGCAATTTGATACTTAATCTTCGTGTCAGATTTTAAGTTTGAGATAAATTAAGTTAGAAATTTAATTTGGCTTTTATCAGACATAATTGAGAAACAATTTTAATCAAAATAATTATTTTTGATTATATTTTATAAAAAGAAAATTAATTGTCGGTAACATTGTTAAAACGATTAAATTTTAATTACTGAGAATAGTTCAAACATTGATTGAGAAAAATTAAACTCAGATACAAATAAAGTTATTTTAAAAAATTTCAATCAAATAGGACATCGTTCTCTTTATTTAAAATGTGCTTTAAAAACGTTCTAAAAAATTGTTGTGTCATCGTGAGTGAGCAGTGAAAATAAAAAGTCATTCTTGTGAGAAAAAGATATTCACAACACTTCAAATTCAAAATTTGTCGCGATTGAAGACTCTAGCTGTCATTGTGGCAACGAATTCCAGGACTCGAGACACCTGCTGCTGGAATGCCTACTCTTCTTCACCGCTAGACAACAGACAATAAATAATGTTGTATATCTATATCAATTTGTAAATAGCAGAGAGAATTATCATAGATTTAACTAGTTTTGTAAATATATTTATGATTGTCTTTCAAACCTGAAAGGCTCAGGTCCCTAATATATATTATTGTTTCTCTTTTTATTTTGATTACTTTTTCTTGTATAATATGTTTATAACTGTTTCTGTTTTAAAAAAAATGTAAATCGACACAATTATCCATACCCGGGATATCACGTTTTGTGTGTTGAAATAAAATAAAATAACACTATTCAAGGAAATTCTTTCAAATATTACTTAAAATAAAAATGAGAATATATTCGGGAAGAGCGTTTCTAACATATATTATAAGGAAATAGATGAAGAAATCAATGAAACATAATAATGTTCCGTATGAGGGAAACGGTCCAAGACATCATTAGTTGACCAGATCCGCCGATATTCGCAGAGCTTCAGTGACGAGATTAAAGAAGTCTCAGGAATGACAGTTATTCGAGGAGATTGGAAAGTAGAGATTAGAGCTAATGGTGAAAATAGCCGCACGGACTTTTTTTTTTAAATCTTGCCCTCGCCGTGTTTTTCTATTTTAAATTTAGACGTGGAAGGAGGAATTTGTCTTCATGTCAAAGAGGCGTAAAGTTTAGAGATGGAACAAGTTTGGCGAAATTATATCTTGCTAGCATGTAGAAATTGTTACCTTTTGTATGACACCTGTTTATATTTTGTGTATAGTAAGTGGAAATATTTTCTTAATGTGCTATCACGTTAAACTAATGTATTATATACATGTGATATATACAGTTAAACCTGCCTATAGCGCCCCCTATTGGGACTCACCAAATAGGGTGCTATAGACAGGTCACTATTAATGTAAATCGCATCGTACTACGTACTTAAATCGGGCGCTATAGAGAGGAAGGCGCTATTTAAAGGGGGCGCTTTAGACAGGTTTTACTGTATTTTGCCATATAATGGTCATATAGAGAGGTTGGCCACACGGTGTGGTTAGATTATCGGCGGTTAAAACATCGTGACTCGACGTGAGTTTAAAACACGGCCACACGGTAGGGTTAGAACACGGCCACACGGCTGAGATAGAAAACACCCTCACGGTGGTGCGGGTAAAGAAGACCCTGCACCAAGTACTAACTTGTCCTGAGGTGGCAGGTTGGGAAAGGGCAGGGGCGCCTACACCCTTAGAAACGAGGGAGTAGAGAAAGCGACTCCGCTTAGAGATTAATGCAACAGTGGATTATTCGACCGGGGATCTGCCACGGCTCTTGAAACTCTTAGGTTTTCGCTCTTTGTATGCGCCACTGAGAGCGTTCTTGCCGAGCGCGTCATAAAAAAAAAACAAGAAGTGTACACAGCAGTAATCCCTCCCCCCTTCCCCTGACTCCATCCACGAGGTTCATTGCGTCAACCTCGTGCCACAGAGGGCCTTGATTCGTGTAATCAGATTCAGGGCGGACTTGGTAAGGATACGAGGGCTATAGAGTGAAGAGGGAGGGAGTCCTATTGGAGTGTAGGGCGGGTTTACTTAAAATCAAGCAGGAGAACCCGTACAGCAACCAGGATGAAAGCAAGTTCAGTAGACGCCTATTGGCTGACTGGTCGATCTCACGGAGCTTAAAAGCGGGCGTGAGGGTCCATACCAAATGGTCGCTCGGTGCACGAGCATGGACATGTTCAAATTGGGTGTAAGGGGTGCAGATTTAGCTGCAGGCTTACAACCCCAAGGTTAGGCAGCCACACCATACATCCATCGGCCACACGGTGAAGTTAGAACATGGCCACACGGTATAGCAAAGACATCGTCACAAGAAAGAATACCGACCTACAAGAATTTGGCGATTTAGTTATATAACCTAGCCTTAATTGTTGGGATCAGTTACTAAGTACACAATGTGCTTCGACCAAGAACTCCTTTGAATGGTGCCAATCGGACCCAAAACTATCACCGTCTAGAAAATCAGCGTAATTGCTTTCCCTCCTAGCGGCCTCAACCCACGTCCACCATTGACAAATATAAGAAGAAAGATGTTGGTCTAATAGTATACACTAGCTATATTCAATACTCGGGATCGAATCCGCATTCCAACTTTTATTTTAATTCTCTGATGCCTCCATTATTTAATAAGTCTAATTCTACCAATGAGAGAGAGAGAGAGAGAGCATTTGTGTGAGTAATCAAATGGGACCTGGCACATTGTAAGTGCTAAAATCAATTTTCTTTCTACATGTATAGACATGTGGTGAAAAATGTAATGAAGGCAGTAGCAAATCCCTACTTAATGTGATTATCATGGACTGTGCATGTGGGATAAGTTCTTTTTACGCTAAGCTCATGAATTTGTCATTCAAATTGTGCAGTAAAACCTCCCTGTAAAGGACACCTAATTGCAGAGCCAAAGTTTCCTTTATGGAGAGGTGTCCTCTTACCGGAGAGTTTCTTAATAGTAAAAACGATTATTTTACGCATGAAAATTGTCATTTATAGATAGGTGTCCTCTAGCGTGAGTGTCCTCTCATGGAGTTTTTACTGTATTTGGGTTACTAACACAAATTAACTATGAAAGATTATTTTTTTTATGATTCAAAGTAACATATGAGCTCACATAACCTGTCAATCTCTAATAAGAGACCTCCTTTAGAACCGATTATAAGTATTATTGGTTTTTAGTATTATTATTTTATGGAAGTTCTATTAATCCTTCTAAAATGGTTTGTGTAGCTCAGGTGGCTTGTGAAAAGTTGAACGCTTTAGGCATGTGATATAAAAATAATTAGCAAAATAAATAATTTGAAATTGTTTAAGAAAAAAATGTAATACCTGATCAATGTAATTGAGAGTTGCGCTGATGTGGCTTGCACCATCCCATATATTATGTTTTTGAACTCATATATATCGATAAAACAGACCAAAATTTCAAAATTATATAAAAACTGGACAAATAGACAACCTCGAAAAGTTGTCTATAGCGCCAAATTATATCAAATAGTAAAAAGCCGTAAAATAAAGAAAAACTTAAATTTGGAAAATCCAAGGGGAAAAGGCAAAAATCGACAACACCAAAAAAAAAAAAAAGCTAAATTGGTAGATTCTAATAGGATTATATTTTCTATTGATAATATTTGGCACAACTAAAGCAAAAGCACCGCACAACTTCTCTTCATTATTTTAATACTCTAACGGACAATAGAATTAGCATAACAAGAAGTAAGTATAATACAAACTATTCAAATAGGTAGGATAAAGTCGTGTTGGTGCGAATTCGCATCACTGGAAGCTCGGGAGCAGTGCAGCAAGTTTTAGATACTGATAATTGTAGAAGTTCATATTAGTTGATACTTTGAAATAAACAGGAACTAATAATGCTACAATAATTACTGAAAACACCGGAATTCACGGTAAAGGTAATAGAAGATATTATTATCAGTTGACAGAGTGTCAGAAAGGTATGGCCATCGATCGGCAGAATGGTCAAATCGCCGTGTGACACGTCAATCGCTCTGACTTCACCATCCGATTGTATTGAGAGCATTGGAGACAAGTTTGTGTCCACATACGTCGAATAGGATCAAGACGCATCCAAAGGACGAGTAAAAAGGCTCACGGAACTGTGCACCACGCAGGTGCATATCCAACAGTGACCGGCTTCACCATACAGGTTGATGGAAGAACTCACTTGTATTCAAGAACCATACCAATACGCCTTGCGGAGACGAATCTGCAATCTAAGCATCCTTTGCGTGTCCTGCCATTAGCAGTCCAATACAGGCGTTGTCCAACACCACACTTCACGAACTGCAGGCTCATGGTATAGAGTAGTGACCTCACTTACGATAGCCGGACTTCTTTTACCCCGTACATTCACGGTTCAGCGCTATATGGATAACGTCCAGCGCACTCATGTTCTCTTCTATCTGTCTGAGATTATTTGAATGATAATGCCCGGTCGCATATTGCAACAGGCGTCCTACGTAAGGTTTAGACTCTTCACTCGCCTCTTCCTTTCTCAAACCTGTCCCCCATTGAACATGTGTGAGACGAGCTGAAACGCCAGTTGCCATCATGCCATATTTGGAAGCCCCCATCAAATAAATGTGGGCCCGTCTTCCACGAAACATCTCTTTGACTCGCTGTCTGACCGGGTTACATAGGATTGCGGAATGCATGTCATTTAAACGCTGTCCAATACTATTGATTACGACAGGAATGCATTAAAAGATTAATATCTACTTGTCGCGAACTTTTTTCTTCAATTCGTTCGAATATTAAAGATTCCAAACAGCCACGCTTCTAGGAACAACGAAATTAAGTTCTGCATTCCAGGAAAATATTCCAAGAAAAAACCTGCCTGGCGTCATATCATGAATTGGACTTCCAATTGCATTGTAAATAAAACAAAAAAGACATAGGTCTGAAGTACAATCCAAGTTGACTACTTCTGTAAACTCCAGGAACCTGAGTTTTAGCCAAATAAATTATTAATTTTAAATTTGTTTAAGAGAATAAATGCATACAATTACTATCTGATATTTTATTCTCGGTACTCAAATTCCATTGTCCGTGAGTGTGCATATTCCTGAGGACAGTTTAACTCCACAATCTGCATGACTTGTGTGTGGGGCGTGGTAAAATTTTCCTTTCATTTTGTCAACGTTGTTTATTTTTCCCCAGATCCTGCATATGCCATTTTAGTCGTTGTCATCGTATCCTCACGTCACAAACATCAAAAAAGAGAAATTAAAGGGTTAGTGACTTAGTTATTTAGAGACACTGCTGAATTTTAACAAGCCGGATTTCCCGCATTTAGCAATTTAAGAATAAAATTAGACAGCTACTGGTTTTAATACAAGCTCATCGTCGCCAATAACTGCAAGTAGATAAACGAAACTAAGTCATCTTTGTAAGAGCAATGATCAAAATGACTCTACATTTCGAAAAATATGATGCAATTACAGTATAAGCAGTCGCAAATCTCTAAAAAAAACATGATCACATATACTGTATCATGGCATAAGTAAAAATTATAACACCAACCTGCAAAATGGCGTTTTCCATTTTCTCGGTTCGGTTCAAAATCACATTAATAGGTACCGCTCAGCAAGAGCAACCTAGTTCATGATAATTGAAATAGTGAATAATATGTGAAGTTCATTCACATATTAAACAAATTTTTAACGCGGGATTCAATCCCGGTTCATGACTGTCGGGAATCGAGCGTGTTACCCTCTCATCCATCGACTTTTTTTATACATTTTCTAAAAATATATTGAACCAATTGGATTTTTACATATTTAGTTACCGGATTTGTATCAAGGGTGTTGCTTAGATTATAACAATTGATTCAACAAGAAGTAAAGAGAGACTCTTTTGAGATAACCTGGATTCCTGGAGCCATGTAGTAAAGTCCTCAACTATCCGTCTTAAGACTTAACGTCTAATGGTGAACATCCAGTTTATCAGATGTCTACAGGCTGATTTGTACTTAGGAATAGTGAGAAAATGTAAGAGTGCATTATCCCCATTTTATATATTTTTTATTTATTTAAATAACCCAAGACAAAATAATTCCGGTTCCTGGAGCGTACAGAAGTTATCAACTACTCGCTTTCATATATAAATATTTATTTGCCGGGTTCAAAACCAATCAATATTAGAACGGTCTCAAACGGGAATTCTAGAAAACTTATTATCTGAAAATTGATAACCGCTGATAACAGCTGATTTATCATCTACAAGTAAATGTAAAGTCATGGGGTCATGTTGACGCAGGGATTCATTTATCTGTGTACAAAGTTTTCTAAAACACATTGCTACAAAACTATTGTAGCAAATTATTTATTATTTAAGATATGATAATTAATTTTGATTTTTTTTAATATCACTGTACACTCCCTTTAAATTCACTTTAGGAACCTGGATTAACCCAATGAGGCAACTATGCAAAGATATTGAAAGAAGACTCAACTTGCCTCCATTGTCAAAGTGAAGACCAAACCGTAAACCATCTCCTTTTCTCCTGTTCAGCCTTCGAATACCAAATATTCCAGTCAGATATCCTTCTGGGAACCACAAAACTGATCCCAGAATCTCTGGACATATTTTAAGAAATAAACCAGCTTAGTGTCACATAATAAATTGGACCTCTACTTGAATTGTAAATAATAAAAAAGACTTTGATCTGAAGGATAACCCGACTTCTGTTTACTCCAGAATTCTGGGTTAGCCAAATAAATAATATTATCAAAATAAGAACAAATTTGTGAGGCGAAGAGTTTCTTCAATGGTCCCCGATTCTTCCATAAATCCAACTCATGTAGGTAATAGTCGTACATGCCTTTCACATGTGCAGACATGTGATGCACTTACAGTGCTATGTCTAGCACTCACAAGGTCGAACTGTTTTTACATGTGTAGACATTTGGTACATTTAAAGTTGAATCTATGTCTACACATAGCAGATTGACTTTTGCATTTACAATGTCGAACTTTTTTTCACGTGTGTAGACATTTGGTGCATTTACAGTAAAAGCTATGTTTGGTTACTTGAACTCGCTGGTGGGATTGACCATTTGCAAGAATCGGGGGCCTTTAAGCATTTTTTTTTTATTATAAAAAAAAAAAATGCCAATGCAGGATTTGATCCTGGGTTGTAGCGGTCGAAAACCAACGGTTTAGTCGACTCTTCCACAGACCATACCATGTTTATTTAGGATAAGTTGTTTTCAAAATAAACTTCAATGTGTGAGGATTAATAAACACATAGCTATGGTATTCATCATATTTTATTCTCCAGAATTAGATGGTGAGCTTATTATATACAGGGAGGTTATAATTTACATTGTGTATATTCAACTAGCACAAACATATTTTATAGAAAACAAGATTGAACGACTCGATGTAGAGTAAGAAGGTATTTAGAATATCTCAGAAAATGTAAGTTTATATACAAGTGTCTAAACTCTTTGAATAATTGGTGTTTTTTTTATTTAATAAATTTGCAAGTAAAAATGCATCCTGACGTATGGGATTTCAATTCATAGAATGATCCCATAGGTATGAAGGATATATAGGTCATGGTGTAAATGGATTAAAGAGAATATTGTTATGTGGCTTCAGCCTCAGGTTGTTAGGCTTTTTCCATCATGAGATTTGTCTTCTTGAGTTGTTTTCTTGATTCGGGAAGGAGAATTACGTCTTCCTTTTTCGTGGCTCGCTTCATGTCTCTTTATTTTGTACATCACGCTAGCTCTGTAAAGGCATTGACTGCATCTATATTTTTTTTCTCCGGTATGGATCCTTTCATGTCCAACTAAGGTCCTCTTTACTCTAGCTCTGTAATCACAAAATTTGCATTTGAAAGGTTTATCACCCGTATGGATACGTTCATGCTCTTTTACGTCATTTTTAGAAGTTGATCTGTAATTGCAATGGGTACATTTAAATGGTCTTTCTCCCGTATGTGTTTTTTCATGATCTTTGAGTGAAAACTTCGTTCTACTTCTGAAAGTGCAATATTTACATTTGAATGGTCTTTCACCAGTATGACTTTGCATATGAGAGCGTAAAGTTTCTGGAAATTGTGCTTTAAACGGACAATATTTGCACACTAATGGATCTTTACCTTCGTGGATCATTTGATGGATTTGTAATTCTTTTTTTGTTGGAAATTCTAATGAGCAATGTGTACATGCATAAGGACCTTTATCATGTACAATGACATGACGTTCTAGGTTCGACTTGAGGTGTGTTTTATAATCGCACTTATCACAATGATATTTTTTCTGGCCTTCATGTTTTGTACGAATATGCAAAAGAAGATTTGCATTCGTTTTTCCAGCAAATGAACAACGATCACATTTATGAGTTTTCTCAGTTATGTGTATCTTTTTATGCATAGTTAAATTCTTTGACCCATCAGATGTAAAGTCACAAAGATCGCAGCTATATGGACGAAGATCAGAATGATCTGATTTATAATGAGACATTAATTCTTTGTTATTTTTCTTTATTGGAGCACTACAGTATGGACATTCATAGTAGAGTTTACCTTCTTTGTTGATTACGCTGGCTTTGGGCATGATCTCAACTTTGGTTCAAACTATTTAAAAGCTATTATAATATTTATGAAGAGAGAGAGTATCGTTATAAAAATAAATAAATCAATTTCTTTGAGTATCCGTAAAGATGGAATTAGAGCACGTTATAAACAAATAGATAACGTGGGTTCTTGGAACGCAGAACACCAATTACTCGGGCAGGCGCTGTAAACAGCAAAAAAAAAAAAAAGGTAAACAAACGATTTTGAGTGATGATAACCCTATATATATTTATATTACTCTGGGATTTTTTTAATTAAATAAAAACATATTACACCTTATATATGTATATAAATAAATTTTAAAATAATTAAATATCCAGAACTTTGAACATACACATATTTTATTTATTTTAAATTCTCGGTGAAAATATAATATTTATCAGAGACGTAATATTCTTTTTAAAATAAAACAATTAAACTGGCGAAACCGCTGGGAGGGTTCACCACTGATGAGCCAGGCCCTCCCTTTAATTTTTCCATCGCAGTAAGGACAGCAGAAATTGTTTTATTTTAAAAAGAATATTACGCCTCTAAAATAGTTTTATAATTTATCAGAGAGTTGAAAATCAATTAAAATCATTTATAAAAGAGGTATGTTTAATTTATATATATATATATATATTTTTTTTTTTTTCTAACTTGATGAAGATGGATGATACTCACCGAAACATAAGGAAAATAACAATTTTCCCTTTTGACCCCGACCTAGACTTTTATTACTAAATATCAATCAATCAATATCCTTATTAAGACCTTTTGTCCTATATACAGATTTTCCTGAAAGATACGGCAAATGAGTGGGAAAAAGAGAGAGAAAGAAAGAGAATATAAAAGTTTATGGGAAATGTGTAAATATAAATTTATACTGATCTCTATAATAAAGATTTATTGCTTTTACACTTTGATTTTATCAATATGTAATCAAGATGTCCAGGAATATGTCCAGGATAGCCTAGTGGACATGGCAACTGCCCGATAAGCGGAACACTGTGGGTTCGATTCCCATCCCTGGACACTTTTATTTTTCCGTTTATCATTACTCTTCACAATTCATCCTTTCATACTTCATCCCTAAGGTTATAAATAATCGTTATTTCTCCTTAAAATAAATTTCGATTTTTCGTTCAAAAGAAACACTATGGGATATTTTCAAATGTCGTTCTACAAGGAATCAATAGTTTCGTTTCTTTTCTTATATCTTTTATTTATCGAGATTTTGGGCTAACATGCCCTTCAACACGGAGACACCAGAAGTACAACTTATGATTCCTTATTCATTAAATTAAAATGATCTCTATAAAGGTTATATTTGGGAAAATATATGGTCTTCTTCTTTCTTATCTCAAAGCCATGATAATCATGGTAGGTAGTTAGCGACTGCTTTTACTGTAAGTGAACCACATGTCTACGCATGTGAAAAGCAGTTCGACTTTGCACTTACAAATGTGCCAGAGCCCCGTTTGGTTACTTGCACTCGCTGGTGGAGTTGGACTTTTGCAAGAATCGGGGCCATTGGAGCATATATATGGTCACATCAACAAATTATTTATTTAGTACTTACGTTTCCAAAATAACTTTATTACTTACCGCTCAAAAATAGCAACCTAGCTTATGTTATTCACAATGAAAAATATTAACAAGTTCTTGACAGAAAAAAAAATTGTACAATGAGGGATTCGATTCCGGTTCATTGCAATTACAGATCAACTTCTAAAAATGACGTAAAAGAGCATCAACGTATCCATACGGGTGATAAACCTTTCAAATTTTGTGATTACAGAACTAGAGTAAAGAGGACCTTAGTTGGACATGAAAGGATCCATACCGGAGAAAAATATATATAAATGTAGTCAGTGTCTATACAGAGCTAGCGTGAAGTAAAAAATAAAGAGACATGAAGCGAGCGACGTAAAAGGAAGACGTAACTCTGTCGGGAATCGAAGGTTTTAACCAATCGTCCGCCGACTTCTTATTGCCTACGTTTCAGTGATTCGCTGTTACTGGAATTGGTTGATGTAGCCATATATTTTTCCAAACAAACCATCAAAATCTTATAGTGAAGGTTATAGGTATTCTCCTTTCTATATACAGATTCCCGTAAGTTATAGGAATGGGCAAGAAAACATTGTACTCAACAAAAAGAAAAAAAGAAAGTAAAAAAATATATAAAACAATACTCAATACTAACCTGGTTCAAAATCACATTAATAGGTACCGCTCAGCAAGAGCAACCTAGTTCATGATAATTGAAACAGTGAATAATATGTGAAGGTTATTCACATATTAAACAAATTTTAACGCGGGATTCAATCCCGGTTCATGACTGTCGGGAATCGAGCGTGTTACCCTCTCATCCACCGACTTTATTCTTATTACTAAATTTAAGTGCCGGTCATGCATTAACCATTTTAAACTAGACCATTGGCCCGTCGCATAAGTGACGCAGGATTTGGAGAATAGTTAAGCTGGAATCTACGAGATATGTGTAGTAATTCTTAAACTAGCTTTAAGAGGCAATGTTTATATATTATAGTGCACACTATGAGCTTTATGGTCACCTTCTATAGAGTGATAGATAGATAAACCAGGTTCCCTTGGAGTAAAAGTTTGTAAGAATATACAGTTAAACCTGTCTATAGCGCCCCCTCTTGGAACTCACCAAAATAGGGTGCTATGGACAGGTCACTTTTAATGTAAAATGTTTACATTTTAATGTTTAAAATAAAGCGCTATAGAGAGGAAGGCGCTATTTAGAGGGGGCGCTATAGACAGGTTTAACTGTATATATATATATATTTTATTAATTTTTATTTTTGGTTAACCTAGGTTCCTTACGCGTATAGAAGTTAGCAACTACCCAGGCTGTCATTCTGACCTAAGTCTTCTTGGTTTTATCTACAATGTCAGTGGAAGTCCAATTACTGAGGTGGCGTCAGGCAGATTTATTTCTTAGATTCTCTAGAGATGATATACTTAAAAGTTAGAGATTCCTAAGAGGGTCACCGTTGGGAATCTTTGGTATTGAAAAGTTGGGTAAGTCAAGAGAAGGTGGTCCAACGGTTTGGTCTTCGCTTTCGCAATGGGAGCAATTTGGACCTTCATTCAATACCTTTGCATTGTCTGCCTAAATGCAATATTAAATATACAAGACTCTATCAAAAGTTCGTTCCCATAAATAAAATTTTACAATATAGATTAATATATAGACAAAAAATATGTATTTATTGAAGTAGAGACCGTCATTTTCAATAACAGCCAGCCATCATTTTGCCAGATTTTCAATTTGCTGGCGATACCATTCTCGGAGTTTGGAGTCGAAAAAGTCACTACAGGCAATTTCGACGTCTCGGATTGTTTCAAAGTGTATCCCCTTAAAAATGTAGCCATGTACTGAATTAATGCATAATCAGATGGCACAATATCCTCCTTTCTATGAGCAGGGTGAGGTAAAAACTTCAATACCCTCCAAATATTTTATTCTATTCGTTGTTAACCTAGATCGATGACCTGGAGCGGTGTCATGTTGCAGGAGTACTCTCTTTCGGTTGTTCAAAGCAGACTATCGAGTCTTCTAAACTTCATATACTCGGCTGGGTTGTTCTGAGTAGAGATCGGCATTAACTGCTGATATTAATCAACAATCATATCTTCCCTTCCAGTTTTTCTGCTCCTGAACAGGTCCTGGTCTTCAGTAGCATTATGCTTCTCTTCTTATTTCTCATCTTCGCTCACAATCATATTAGGGTATCAAGCCTGTAGAGCTTGAGACTTTTAATGGTTACTGCTGGGGGTGAGTATACCTCATCAATAGATTGCAAAATTTCAGGTTGAGAATTCCCCTCAGTTCATATTGGAAAAACCTTACAACCATTCTGGAAATTCATTGGAAATCAAAGACTTTTGTTGCGAGTTCTGTGTAGAGGGTAGAGATTTTTGTGTTTGGGATTGATTGGAATATCTAAAAGATTAGAGTTGTGATCCATGTTGAGAGGAGTGGGCCGTTTGAGGTTGGTTGCGTTATGCTTCTTAATGTCTTCTCTTCATTTTTCAATGTTTTTTTTTTCTAGGACCGCATTTGAAATGATGATGAAAGTAAAAGTAAATATATATTTATTTAGTTGCATAATATACATATCAGAAATAAGAAACATATCTACACTAAAAACGGTAAGCTAGAAAGTGGAAGTCAAAGAGAAAAATGGCGGTTGCCGGCGGGCAACGCCCATTGGTCAGTTTATGGAGAAGCGCCACCAAGCGCTGCCGGTTGCAACTGTCCCCACGCTTCCATATTCTATCAGTTTTCCATCCAATTAATCAATACAATTCTACTTGTTCCTGCCCATCTCCTTTAATTCTCTCTCTCTCTCATATATTCTTATAAATATCGTGTAAATATCATATTATGAATATGTTTTACTAACACATCATATAGTGCCATTTATAAGTGAAAATCTGTAAAATTATCATAATTATATATATACCAGTAAATATCGTGTAAATATCATATCATTTATTTATTTAACAGTTGGGAGAGACACGCAATATCCACAATTAGGATAATTGAGTGTATATCTTAAATTATATACAATTAACACAATTGAACATTAGGAATCATGAAAATTAAACGTTCGATGTAAAATTTCGCATATAGCAATTAGAAATAGTAGCTTGAAATATGTACAGTCAACACTTTCGCCTTGAAATATACATCCTTCAGAATCTATTAAACTTAATGTATTGGTCTTGAAATATCATATCATGAATATGTTTTACTAACACATCAATAGTGCCATTTAAAGTGAAAATCGGTAAAATTATCATAATAATCTATATTAATAAAATGCAAATTTCATAAGAGGACATCACTAAAAACTTTCGTTACAATGCATCAATTTCGACCAAATTTTCAACATTTATGTAAAACGAGATGGAGCAGGTTTTGCTTAACGTCAAAATATTTTTCCCTAACATTAACATGCGTAACTTCGCTGTTATCGATTAAATACAAAAAAATCAACAGAGTTAATTTTATTTATATATAAATACAAAATTAAATTTCAACAGAGTCAATATTTTTACATACTAGCTAATAATCTCAATCTAAAAATATAATATAAAAAGCCAACAATGAAGAGTGAATGTAAGATAAAAAGCCAACAATGAAGAGTGAATGTAATATAAAAGCCAACAATGAAGAATGAATGTAAGATAAAAAGCCAACAATGAAGAATGAATGTAAGATAAAAAGCCAACAATGAAGAGTGAATGTAATATAAAAGCCAACAATGAAGAATGAATGTAAGATAAAAAGCCAACAATGAAGAGTGAATGTAAGATAAAAAGCCAACAATGAATAGTAAATGTAATATAAAAAGCCAACAATGAAGAATGAATGTAAGATAAAAAGCCAACAAAGAAGAGTAAATCTACTTATATAATTGCCTTATTCTGTCTGTGTGAAGTTCACTGTGTGAAGTTCACAGATAGATTTTGGTCAGAATATAATATAAAAAGCCAACAATGAAGAGTAAATATGATATAAAAAGCCAACAATGAAGAATGAATGTAAGATAAAAAGCCAACAATAAAGAGTAAATGTAATATAAAAAGCCAACAATGAAGAATAAATTTAAGATAAAAAGCCAACAATGAAGAGTAAATATAATATAAAAAGCCAACAATGAAGAATAAAGGCAATGTGACACGGCAATGTGACACGGGAAAAAATGTTCACTAGATAAAACTATGATTTTCTAATGTAGAAAATTAGGAAAGACAAAATTCAGGATGACACGGCACACAGGGACCGGGAAAAAATGTTCACTTTATCGAGAGATTCAAATTTACGAGTTTCAAATTATCAAAATATATCTTTTTTTTTTTTAAATAAGTTTTTAGAGAATTGTTTTAACAAATGTTCGCTAGACAAACCTTTACTCGGGTAAAACCCCGGGCGAAGCCGGGCACATCCGCTAGTTATATATATATTTGGATAATTTTATTATTATTTTCTTTTTGTAAAGTCAAATATCTACGAGCAATGTTCGAAGCTAAAAAAATGTCTATACTTTCTGCATTCATCAAATCATATCTCAAGAGAGAGTAGAGTTAATATATTTATCATTTTTTATTTAGTGATGGCAAAAATTGTCTTTTCAATAAATAAAATAATCATCAAAAGTAATAATTATGATAAAAATAATTATTTATGTAGAACTTAAATATGACTTAGTAATGGTTGTATTCAGACAAAAAACTGAAAGATATTTAATACACAGTGGCCTTTATTGAAGACACACGAGATAACCAAGTGTGAACCAAATTGCCTCTGTCACCTTTTTAAAAAATACGTTTACGTTTTGTCCATGAATATACACACGGATTAAATGCACTTGGGTAGAATCTGGGTATTGTTCCCGGTTCATTCGTTTCGTACAACGAGAGCTGAGGAAACCTACAAGGGAGAAGAGAGCGCTCCTCTATTTCACTGCGTGAACCTGGATTACATAATCAGACACCCAGCAGGATGCTGACGACAAAACAACACGAAACTGTCGCAGTGTCGGATAACAGAGCGTGTGATGTGGACTCCTCTCAAAGACAGTCCGTCCTATACCCGCTAGGTAGGTCCCAGGGAGTTTATTCCACATCTAGTTTATCTGACGTAGTTCGACCAGAAAAAAACTACGAATAACTTGGAAAATTCCACCATCGAACATTCCAAATTTTTTCTTAGAAAAGGGGATATGAAATAAGATGACTGAAATACTGTAAATCAAGAAAATTGGCATCTACACTAGTTTTAAAACATATTCTCATGCCCAGCAATGGCCGCAGCTTTGCAGAAAATTGACATGGACCCAGAGCAGCAGCTTTACACACCCAAGATAGTGGACATTGCTGCTGCTGTGATAGATGCATGGAGTAATCTGAGGCTCTTCATTGGTCACGACAACAGAAACTATTTTTAAACAAACTTAAGGAATCCAAGATTTCGATAAATAAGTTTAACACCTTCAGAATTATAGAACAGCATCTATTGTTGATTGATAAGATAAAAGAATTCTTGGCTAAAGGAATCTCATCTAAACTGAAAGATAACAAACTGATGTGTTTGTTGTGGTCGGAGGTACTGTTTACCAAGAGATAAATGATAAGATCATGAGTTCAGACAGAACTGAGTTATAGCAAATAAACAGCAATTAACTGGAAGTACCACATGATCTCTCTTTTTTTAAGTTTACAGTTTTAAAAAGAGTTGATTAAAAAAGGTCTTGAATAATCTTTTCAAAGTTTTTTTTTTCACTTGAAAACAGCCTTTTTAATGATAACATTAAGTTTTTTAATCGATAGTTTACATTGAGCTATATTTTAGTTCGCAAAATGAAAATTTACTTCAAAATTCTATCAAATGCATTGGAATATTTTCATGTGTGACTTCTTGTCAACCATAATAATAGATCTTCGGTTCTGGTTTTAAGATAATTTTATTAGGCTTTGGCTTGAAAGAAACTGAGAACTAGGGATCTTCTCATTCCAACAACAAAAGAGCTATGTTTGTATTCCGCATTAAAGCGTCTTTAAAAATGTTTTTTGAAAAGCTCTTCTCAATAGGCTCTCCTTAATTCTTCTTGCACTTGCCAAACCTTACAAATAAGTGGGAAAGGAAACTTGTTAAAGAAACTTCTCCTTGACTAGATCATTACAACTTTTCTGTAAATTATCATCTTCAAATTAGGATATATCATCATTTTCGCAGTTACTATATCATCATCATGCTTTATTTGTTCAATAAATTATTTTTTGATAAACTCTCTTTGGCTATATCATCATATTTTATTTGAAAACTTGCATCCATAGTTTACTTGAATACTATTTCTAAGATTCCACTCTTCAGTGTAGCATATATAACCAGAATCGTCCAATACAGTATTAGAGCTCTAAAAGGCGGTCTGGTAGATTAAATTAACGAAACCGCTGGGAGAGTTCAACACTGCTGAGTCAAGCCCTTCCAATATTTTTTCATCGCAGTAAGGACAGTAGATGTTTGTTTTATGTGTAAAAGAAACATTAATGCTTCAATGTTTTCATTTCTTATAAAAATAGTCTATTCTCCTGATCACAAGTTTGACTATTTCATCATCATAATCTATTTACACAGCAAATTCTCCGAGTTATAATATATTTTCATCATTATCATAATTTATTTGCATAGTAAACTCTCTTTATCAAGTTATACTATATCTAATCACCATATATTATTTGCACAGTAAATGTTCCTTATAAAACACAAGTTAGGCTATGTATTAATCTTTATATTTTTTCACACGGTGAATTCTCTCTATCAAATTCGAATATATCATCATAATAATGGAGGTCGGTGAAAGGATGGTCTTAACCGTTGGTTTAGACCGCTACGACCTGGGTATCAGCCTATAGCACCCTGTGTTCCCAGGTGGCCACCCTTCCAAGTACTGACCGGGCCCACATTTCTTAACTTTCTGAGATATATATATGCACATAGTTGAACAAAAATATTATTGAGAAAAGGTATATTTATATACACTCTACATATAAAGATATTTATAAAACATTTTATATAAAATTAAATACAGTTAAACCTGTCTATAGCGCCCCCTCTAAATATCGCCCGATTTTAAATACGTAGTACGATGCGATATACATTAAAAGTGACCTGTGTATAGCACCCCCTCCCTATAGCACCCTATTTTAGTGAGTAAAAGAGGGGGCGCTATAGACAGGTTTAACTGTATATTTAATACGCCTTTTTAAAAGTTTCAAGCTCTTTTGACGTGGATTTAGGATTAAAGTATATCGCTTTAAAAGATTTGACTCTCTGCAAGCGAGATTCTCTTGTTTTATTTTTCATGGAATGTGGAATATCTGGATTAGAAGATGGAACTTGTCGAGTAAGTTTCAACCTCCACATATATTCTATACAATAGATAGATTTTGGATCTAACGAATGGTTCACCCATGCGTGTTGGTAATAGGAAATACAAGAAAATTGTATTGTGTGATCTTAGCTAACGAAATAACCTTTTTTTAAAACAATGTTACATTGAATTTATCTTGTAAGTGGAAATTCAACTGTAGTGTAATGTACGTTTCAGAATCAATTCTCTATAAATATGTTTAATTATTACATTAAAATTAGAAGATTATTAATTTGAATATTTTGCTACTCAGCCTTTTTCTCTTATTGTTTATCTTATCTTCAGCTGTTCACAGAATTCCTGAGACATGAATGCAAACAGCTATCCTGATTGGACTGATCCCCCTCAACCCCACATCTATCTCGCAGGGACCATGCTAATCTTCTCTGTATCCTTCCTATTGTAGTAGTTGTACCGCCGAACAAGTACCACAGGGGTCATGCTAATCTTCTCTGTATCCTTCCTATTGTAGTAGCTGTACCGCCGAACAAGTACCACAGGGGCCATGCTAATCTTCTCTGTATCGTTTCTATTGTAGTAGTTGTACCGCCGAACAAGTATCACAGGAGCCATGCTAATCTTCTCTGCATCGTTTCTATTGTAGTAGTTGTACCGCCGAACTGGTATCACAGGGGCCATGCTAATCTTCGCTGTATCGTTCCTATTGTAGTAGTTGTACCGCCGAACTGGTATCACAGGGGCCATGCTAATCTTCTCTGTATCGTTCCTATTGTAGTAGTTGTACCGCCGAACTGGTATCACAGGGGCCATGCTAATCTTCTCTGTATCGTTCCTATTGTAGTAGTTGTACCGCCGAACAAGTATCACAGGGGCCATACTAATCTTCACTGTATCGTTCCTATTGTAGAAGTTGTACAGCTGAACAAGTATCGCAGGGGCCATGCTAATCTTCTCTGTATCGTTCCTATTGTAGTAGTTGTACCGCCGAACAAGTATCACAGGGGCCATGCTAATCTTCTCTGTGTATCGTTCCTATTGTAGTAGTTGTACCGCCGAACAAGTATCACAGGGGCCATGCTAATATTCTCTGTATCGTTCCAATTGTAGTAGTTGTACCGCCGAACAAGTATCACAGGGGCCATGCTAATTTTCTCTGTATCGTTTCTATTGTAGTAGTTGTACCGCCGAACAAGTATCACAGGGGCCATGCTAATATTCTCTGTATCGTTCCAATTGTAGTAGTTGTACCGCCGAACAAGTATCACAGGGGCCATGCTAATCTTCCCCGTGTCGTTCCAATTTTAGTAGTTGTACCGCCGAACTGGTATCACAGAGCCAATGTTTATCTTCTCTGTATCGTTCCTATTGTAGTTGTTGTACCGCCGAACAAGTATCACAGGGCCAATGCTAATCTTCTCTGTATCCTTCCTATTGTAGTTGTTGTACCGCCGAACTGGTATCACAGGGGCCATGCTAATCTTCTCTGTATCGTTCCAATTGTAGTAGTTGTACCGCCGAACAAGTATCACAGGGGCCATGCTAATATTCTCTGTATCGTTCCAATTGTAGTAGTTGTACCGCCGAACAAATATCACAGGGGCCATGCTAATCTTCCCCGTGTCGTTCCAATTTTAGTAGTTGTACCGCCGAACTGGTATCACAGAGCCAATGTTTATCTTCTCTGTATCGTTCCTATTGTAGTTGTTGTACCGCCGAACAAGTATCACAGGGCCAATGCTAATCTTCTCTGTATCCTTCCTATTGCAGTAGTTGTACCGCCGAACTGGTATCACAGGGGCCATGTTAATCTTCTCTGTATCCTTCCTATTGTAGTAGCTGTACCGCCGAACTGGTATCACAGGGGCCATGCTAATCTTCCCCGTGTCGTTCCAATTGTAGTAGTTGTACCGCCGAACAAGTATCACAGGGGCCATGCTAATTTTCCCCGTGTCGTTCCAATTTTAGTAGTTGTACCGCCGAACTGGTATCACAGAGCCAATGTTTATCTTCTCTGTATCGTTCCTATTGTAGTTGTTGTACCGCCGAACAAGTATCACAGGGCCAATGCTAATCTTCTCTGTATCCTTCCTATTGTAGTAGTTGTACCGCCGAACTGGTATCACAGGGGCCATGCTAATCTTCTCTGTATCCTTCCTATTGTAGTTGTTGTACCGCCGAACTGGTATCACAGGGGCCATGCTAATCTTCCCCGTGTCGTTCCAATTGTAGTAGTTGTACCGCCGAACAAGTGTGTGGAGGTTGTTTGTTATCAACCCATTGTACATTTAGAGCCGTAGGAATAGTCCAAATGGGAAGGTTCTCCCAAATGTTGCCATTGTTGTTTTGTGTGTTTATTTCCTTAATAGATAAGTTCGTCCATTTCTTGATGTTATCACAAGGAGTTTCTTCCTCGTTGTTCTGAAATTAAATCCTTCATAGATAGAGTTCGGCCTCTACGTGAATTAGACATTGTTCCCATTGGATTCTTGTAATAATGCTTTCACGCTGTGCTCCAATATCTGTATCATACTTCTGTGACGTTATTTACATTTTACCCCGATGTATACCTATATATATATATGAGATATACGATGTATACCTATATATATATATATATAAGACACACGAGATGACCAAGTGTGAACCAGGGCTATCCTACCCTAAGTCTTGGTTCTATCTATAATACTATAATACCAGTGGAAGTCCAATTCATGAGTTAGTGCCAGACAGATTTACTTCTTCGAAGATTCTATAGGAATGCTGGGGGTGGGAGAGACTTAGATTGATATATTTTAAAATATTTTTTTAAAACCTCACAATCGTTCCAGTTTTATACGTAACTTCAAACATTTCGAGTCAGTAGGATCTATTACCATCTGAAATGACATTGATGTAAACATAAATTGTCTGAAAAATAAACAGGCAGTGAATTTGAAACATTTTATTTGATACATGTGCTTATGGCTTAATGAAGGGGATCCCCCAATATACACACATACAGCTTTATTAAGGCCACCGGTCTTATACAGATTGACCATAGGAAGAAAGCATAGATTGAGCTCCTATACTCCCGGCAACACAGAACCCAACAAAAGCCTCCAGGTCCGACGCATATCCAGTAGCTTCCTTCTAATATAACACACAAAATATTATAATTTGAAAATAATAAAAAGATTGCGTTTATTTATATACTAGACGAATGGCCCGGGCAACGCCCGGGGTTTATCCGAGTGCGAATATATTTTAAAAACGTTGTCTTGGGTGGTCTGTATAGACAGGTGTATGTATCACACAGCCGATAACAGGGTTGTCTAGGGTGGCCGCTATAGACAGGGTGATCTGTATAGACAGGTGTATGTATCACACTGCTGATAACAGGGTTGCCTGAAGTGACCGCTATAGACAGGGTGGTCTGTATAGACAGGTGTTTGTATCACACTGCTGATAACAGGGTTGTCTAGAGTGGTCGCTATAGACAGGATGGTCTGTATAGACAGGTGTATGTATCACACTGCTGATAACAGGGTTGCCTAAAGTGACCGCTATAGACAGGGTGGTCTGTATAGACAGGTGAATGTAACACACTGATGATAACAGGGTGGTCTGTATAGACAGGTGGATGTATCACACAGCTGATAACAGGGTTGTCTAGAGTGGTCGCTATAGACAGGGTGGTCTGTATAGACAGGTGGATGTATCACACAGCTGATAACAGGGTTGTCTAGAGTGGTCGCTATAGACAGGGTGGTCTGTATAGACAGGTGATTGTATCACACTGCCGATAACAGGGTTGTCTAGAGTGGTTGCTATAGACAGGGTGGTCTGTATAGACAGGTGAATCTAACACACTGATGATAACAGGGTGGTCTGTATAGACAGGTGGATGTATCACACAGCTGATAACAGGGTTTTTTAGAGTCGTCGCTATAGACAGGGTGGTCTGTATAGACAGGTGGATGTATCACACAGCTAATAACAGGGTTGTCTAGAGTGGTCGCTATAGACAGGGTGGGCTGTATAGACAGGTGGATGTATCACACAGCTGATAACAGGGTTGTCTAGAGTGGTCGCTATAGACAGGGTGGTCTGTATAGACAGGTGGATGTATCACACAGCTGATAACAGGGTTGTCTAGAGTGGTCGCTATAGACAGGGTGGTCTGTATAGACAGGTGGATGTATCACACAGCTGATAACAGGGTTGTCTAGAGTGGTCGCTATAGACAGGGTGGTCTGTATAGACAGGTGATTGTATCACACTGCTGATAACAGGGTTGTCTAGAGTGGTCGCTATAGACAGGGTGGTCTGTATTGACAGGTGTATGTATCACACAGCTGATAACAGGGTTGTCTAAGGTGACCGCTATAGACAGGGTGGTCTGTATAGACAGGTGGATGTAACACACTGCTGATAACAGGGTTGTCTAGAATGGCCGCTATAGACAGGTGTATGTATCACACAGCTGATAACAGGGTTGTCTAGAGGGGGGCGGGCAGGGAGGTCACGTGTTTGCTGGCAGCCAATGGGCGCGCATTCTATCCGTGAGCTTCAGACAAACAGACAAACAGACAGAATAAGGCAAATATATAAGTAGATTATTTTTATGATAAAAAATACCGATATATACACAACATATTTTTAAAAAATGAAGACAAAGGTTATCGACTCCCTAGGGAAAATAATCCGAATAAAACAGTAATAAATGAATGTTAACATTTTTCTACAAATAGTTAACTTCTAATATATATAATTACGCAGACTCGATGATTGCGGCAGGGGGCTTCTCTAAGAAACGTTTCCCATCATTATACAAAGGGAGAATTTGATGACATATGACCTTCGTTTGAATGATGAATCAATAACCATCCTTCAAAAAACCTCAAAAATTAAATTTGTAATTGATAAACTATCATAAAAAAAAGACATGTGTTGCTAGAAGATTTGTTCATCAACAAGGAATGATGTCAAAATTGAAATTTGTGGGTTTTATTTATAAGGGTGAAGTGTGTAATTCACACCCCAGGGGGTTTCTACATGTTCAACTTGATGAGCTGAGGGGTAGTGATTGATCGCATCGCATCTAGCAAATATCCACCGCCAAAGATCATCTTCAAAAAAAAAACATATGATTGATACATTATTCTTCATACCTAATTATTTTAAAGAAAGTATTTCTTTTTTCAAACGAAAGTCTATTCACATAATCAGTATTTTTTAGAACTATTTTCACGAATAAATGCCAAGTTTAAATATTTTTGGTCATAGTTGGTACAGTGAAGTGAACCCAGGAGGAGCTCTGAACATCAGAAATAGACAGCATCAAACAACACTAACGAGATTTATAAACGGCCAACTCAAGCCATTGAAGATAGAAAATAATAACAAAATCTACTCCACTTGCCCAAAATGTAGCTTGGCACCTGCAGCTCCAGAACACATTTTGGCTTGCATTAGATGCACTAAACAGGACCTTTGGGAGAGGCCACTGCTTATCATAAAACAGCTCGAGGAGCATGAACTCATGGAATTCGTGGAATCCTTACACAAAGGGATAAGAAACAACAACAACAAATATTGTTGGAAACTTGAACTTAGAGATTAGGACATCATCAATATATAATAAATGAAACTTCTATTCCTCAAAATAAAGATACTTCGGCCAGTAAATCTTTTTATTACCTCGACGTTTTGACAAAAATCTTTTGTCCTCGTCAGGAGCGAACAAAAATTAGTGGCCGAAGAATCTTTAATTTGAAGAAATATGAATGACGGTCAGGCAGCCTCTATCTTTACGAAAAAATTCTATAAAATAATCCCTTGCATCAATATTGAGTCAAATCAATCATTCCTCCAGGGAAAGTGTCTTTTCAAAACATTTTTATTCTCTAGCTTTTGGGCACGGACGTCCTTCTACAGGAGAAAACCTGGTATACCAGGCTGTAGATGGACGTCCGTGCCCGAAAGCTAGAGAATAATAAAAATGTTTTTGAAAAGACACTTTTCCCTGGAGGAATGATTAATTTTATCCAAAATGAAACTATGTTGAATATTTTTTTACATAAAATACTTACTAGTTTAAAAGACACCTTTCGCCTTATGATATCACGCTTTTTATGAATTTGCTTTAGGTGATTATACAAGTATAACCCAAGTTATGAATCCAAACTTTGAATTCATCAAACGTTATAAGAAGTTAATCCTCAAAAATATACTTTTTACTGTTAAAACTGCTGTCCTTACTGCAATGGAAATTATTGGGAGGGTCTAGCTATTCAGTGGTGAACCCTCCCAACGGCTTTGCTATTTCAATCTACAAGACAATGGGTCTTCTAGCGAGGCCTGGATGACAACGCCCTGACCATCCTGGTGTCTGCGAAGACATATCTCTATAAGTATTATCTCAACATTGAACTGAGAGATCCTGTCTGGAGGAGGACAAGATGGAACCCTTCCTGAGAACAGCTTTTTATATTTAATCACCAAATATTTTGTAAATAATAGCATTTTCATTGTTTGATTTTTGTAACAATTGACAAAGAGTGTCAATAAAATATTTTGAATTGTCTATAATCATACCTTCCCCCTCTATATATATACAATATTGGATAAATGCAACATGATATAAACGGGAAGTTATCATGCTTAATATTCACAATATTCACATATTACTAGAAAGTTATACCTAACTTCTTCTTATTATTTCTTAACTCCACTCAATCATATTAAGGTATCAAGTTGTGACCCTTGATAGTGTCTGTTTGACAACTTTATAATTGGGTGAATTAGAATGCGTCTGCCTTTGTCAATAAGACTGGGAACACTACTCAGTGGCAGGCCGACTTAGCTCCAAAAGAAATGGCCGCCTCTAACATGAGGAACAGACGCCATGTGCAGCCGCTCCTTACAAGGAGTACAAACGCTGCTCATCCTGTATCCCTGGATCAGGATCCCTTACAGGATACTATCAGCCAGGACAGCTGAGCCCAGGTTTTTTATTGAGCTTGTTACTGCTCCCCCTCCTCCTTTTTCATTCGGGCTTGAGACCGGCAAAGGCGGAGTTGTATATATAATATATATTATAACTAACTTAACGAAGAGGTTGGTTGAGGGGAATGGTACAAACCGTCGATTTTCGATACCCACGACCCGGGATCGAATCTCGCACTGGGCACTTTTTTTTTTTTCAAAAATAAGAAATTACTTCAATGGCCTCCGATTCTTGCCAAATATCAACCCCACCAGCGAGTGGCAAGCTATCAAACGGAGCTCTGGCACACTTATAAGTACAAAATTCGAGCTGATTTCCACATGTGTAGACATGTGGTGTACAATACTTGCAGTAAGAGCAGTCACTAACTGCCTATCATTATTATCAAGGCCTGTACCACGTGTAGTAGAGATAATTATAAAAAAACTACTCAAAGCACTAACGATATATATTCAGTATAAATAGGAGCATGAAATGCGTGGTGTCGCTGGAGACCCGCTGGTGATTCTCCACCAAACTCTGCAGCGCTGGCAGAGGCGCCATGTTTTTTGTACATAGTATGATGCATATATATATACTAGACGAATGACCCGGGCAACGCCCGTGTTTTACCCGATTGAATGTTTTTATTCCAATACTATTTGTTACAATTATAAATTGGAGCCGTGGATGTCACTCTTGTGAAACGTCCCGCTCCAAACTTTACATGTACATTAGGTCAGCTGGTATTACCCCTCATTTTCACCGCTAGAGGCGCGAGCGAATTGACTTTTTGTAAATATACATAATTATAAAGATAGAAACTTCTATAGAAGATAATGATCATAATGATGATGCGCGCGCATCCGTGACATGAGGAATTGAGGAATTGAGGAAAGACGGTCGTGACTATATATATTAATAATAAAATAATAAAATAATAATAATAATATAATAATAATAATAATTATTATTATTATCATTAGATAATGATCATAATGATGATGCGCGCGCATCCGTGACATGAGGAATTGACGGTGGAAAGACGGTCGTGACTATATATGTTGATACTAGTGGATGTACCCGGCTTCGCCCAGGTTTTTCTCGAGGGAATGTTTGTAGTCTGGTAATAAGAAAATATACGTACACCTAAACACTATCAGAGAAAAGAGAAACCACGGAAGGTGAACAGAAAATGCTTACAATGGATGTATATGTTTACGATATCAAGTTAAATAAAAACAAAGGTAAAATTTGCATATGTTGGTCACTATAAATTTGTATATTTGTTAGGCGAAATTAGAAACATGATAAAACAATTGGGTATTTAAAAACAAATGTAGAAATAAAAGTTGAAATATAATAAACAATGTTAAAGATTAGTTAATTATTAATTAAGATTATGTGTGAATATGTGAGAAAGATGTAATATCGTTGTTGTTTTTTTAGATTGAGATTATTAGCTAGTATGTGAAAAAATTAACTCTGTTGATTTTTATTTTTGTATTTATATATAAATAGAATTAACTCTGTTGATTTTTTTTTGTATTTAATCGATAACAGCGAAGTTACGCATGTTAATGTTAGGAAATATATTTTGATGTTAAACAAAACCTGCTCCATCTCGTTTTACATAAATGTTGAAAATTTGGTTGAAATTGATGCATTGTAACGAAAGTTTTTAGTGATGTCCACTTATGAAATTTCCATTTTATTAATATATATATAATTATATATATTTTTAATAGTGCATACTATGCACTTTGCATGTATTGACAAGATGTCAATAAAATTATTTTAATTGTAAAAATCGTATAGGAGCATGATTACTCCAACGCTGGTCAAAACCGACTAAATAGACAAAGAAAAAACAATTTAAAACAATAAATTCATAGTTTTGAATATCATGTGTCGGTTGGAAGTTTGTTTGGAAAATATATAGCTATATCAACCAATTTCTCTAAGGATAGTGACAGCGAGTCATTGAAATTTCGGGAACTAAATAAAAAATTGGTTCATGTAGCCATATAGTTTTCCAAATAAATTTATTAGACGTCTACTTGTATACATTATACATATCTTACACCAAAGACTTATCCTTGAATCTATAGTATCCCACAAACTGAACAGCATCAATAGAAAAATAGATCTTCCAGAAGCTTATCATCCTCTTTTGTCCTTTATTTAACTAAGTTTAATATATTTAACTAAGATTAACATATATAAATAGTTTTTAATGGATATAAATTTAACATATTTAATTAAGATTTACATATATAAATAGTTTAAAAACTTTCCTTTTTGTATATATATATATTCCTCCCTACCATTTGTACCATAGTTCTTATAAGTCGCGCTCGCCTGTCGAAGGGTTTTTACCCGAAAGCTTGCACCTATTCGTCAATAAAAGAAACTCGTCTTCCTTCATCATGTTTTTCGTCTAATTTCAATCCAGGAAGAATTCTTTATCTACATATACTTGTATTAAATATTCTTCCTGATTTTACATTTTGACACAATTAATAAGGAATCAAGGGTCTTATTTCTCTATTTTTTTATTTCTCGAGCTTTCAGGCTAACATGACCTTCAACATGGAGATTCATAAGTTTCACCACTTGGCGTGTTATAATTGGTTAGAAGTTGTACATCTGAATCTCCGTGTTGAAGGACATTTTATCCCGAAAGCTCGATAAAAAAAAAAGAAATGAGACCAGACCCTTGATTCCTTATTGATTGTATCAAAATATACTTGTATATTCTATTGATGAAACAGATAAATAACAAGATTGAACCCATCCAAGAAAGCTGATGAATTATTCATCCTTTCTGATCGTTTCCATCAGTATCAACCCTTCTAGTCACCATTTTTCTTTCGTCTACAACGTTCTATGCAATTCCTCTATATAAGGCTTTTGAGAAAGTTCTGGTTTCCAGTAGTATCGTGTTTCTTTATATATTTTATTTATAATATTTACTTCTCAATCACAGCATAGCAGTTCAATTCTTCCTATATTGCATTTTCCCATTCCTTCTATTCTCCAAATTTTTTCTTTGTCCATTTTATCCTAATATAAGGCTCATCTCATTTCACGGTCATTATGTAATGATCTTTAATATAGACCTCATACCTTCCCCATTTACCAGTACCATTCACTATAAAAAATTATCCATAATTTTATGGAAACTCAACAATGATCACAACTTTAAAATAAAAGAACAACTCTCAAGCCAAAATAGACACAAGAACTATGCGATTTCTATTTACCCCCTCTTTGGAGTGTCGTTTGATGATTGGCGGTCTTTGCTTGCATTTATTCATAAAGAAAAACTGCCTATTATGAAACATTTTTGGCAGAAACACAAACATTTCCTTTTGAAACAATCATCTCCTGTATAGTATATTTCCAACATTAATATGTCTCCATTTTATTGCAATTAGTAATGAAACCCGAGCATCCCTCACTGGAATATCCTATTTCTATCAGAGATAATTTCTACGTAGATATCTGTGGAAAACATCCATTTTTATTGCCATAATCTGCCTTTAGTAAAGAAATGAACAGCCTGGTTTGGTCAATATCCATATAGGTGACATTTGGCTGCATTTGGTGAAATTTTACATCATAATCTGTTAGAGTACTAATTTATAATATTGTGTGTTGTGAATGTTTGGTTTATTTCTTTTACTTTTTTTTTTTTTTACTTTTGAGCTAAAATATATTGTACATTGATATCAATAAGTTGTGTTATCATCATTATATGCATAATATAGCGATGCTTTTCATTATACTCTTAAATTTAGAAGTACACCAATACCTCGCTTTGCGTCGTTTCGTTTTGCGTTTTTTCGAAGTTGCGTCGCTGCTTAATTTTTACTGATTTTCACTGTGCGTCGTTAGATTTTCGAAGTTGCGTTGTTTTGGATTCGAGTCTTTAATTTTTTTCTTAAAATATGGCAACACCTTTGTTTTTGATTGCGCCTTCACATATTTTCACTTTGCGTCGTTTCAATTTGCGTCGTGTTTTTTTGGAACGTAACCCCGACGCAAAGCGAGGTATGGGTATAGTCTAAAGTAAATTAAAACAGATGATCTATTTTTCATATCTTTCTAATGATAAATAATTAAAATTTGTTTATGAATAATCAAAAAATTTTTGGAAGCTTCAAAATCCTAAAACTTACAATCGAAAATAAAATAGCAATAGTGATATGAAAGGAAATTCTTATTGTATTATCATTTTCTAACTCCAAAATATGCAAATTGTTTGTTATTGGGTAATTTTTAAGGCTTTGAATAGTCGAAATTTATGCTTAACATATTCTTATGACTACTTAACCAGATCCCTCAGGAGAATTGCTTCCAATTCAAGCCATCTCCTCAAATTTCTACCAAAAATGCATTTTATGTGAAAAAGAAACAGCCGTACGTTGATGCTTTCACTTCTTACAAGTGAGATGTAGAAAGAAGACAATAGACAACCCAGGATACAATGTGTGGGGACATCAGCTGGTGTCAGGAGAGTAACCAGAGGTGTTTACACAAGGTGACACTGGTCGTGTGTCACCAGGACTGTCTGTCATCTCTTTGTTGCCATCTCCCTCTCTCACTCGACCGCTTTCGTAACAAATGGAATCTTTGTGGAAACATTCTGGCATGTATCTCGCGAGTTACCCAATATCAATAGGATTTATTTGAAACAATAGTTCCATCAATTCTCTAATATCAGAATGATTTTCAGAAACTCACGTTAAAATTCTGCAGTGTCGACTGTTGACCTTTTCTTCAGCAGGAAATATATCAATTTGTATCCAAGATGTCCTTCGTTTTACACGAGGTTTGTTTGAGTCATCAAGTCGACAGTCCCAAATTTTGTTTGCAACATGAATTCTGAAAGATTTCGATATAATGTTTAGATTTATAGAATAATTGATATAGATAGTTTTTGTATCTCGCGAGTTGTTAATATCATTGTTAAATTCCTATATTAACACAATAATATTTAAATTTAGCTTATATTTATATATTTTATATTGAATTTTTGCAAGGTTTTCCCCACTATATACTAAGTGTCAACCTGCAACCCCGAACCACATCATTGACTGTATTGGCCCCATTGTGATAAATCTTTAAACAATTTATATGTACAATGTATAAATACAATTATATATATAATGTATAAATACACACGCACACGCAACAATAACAAATATTATTATTAATATGTATATATTATTAAAAATAAAAAAGGCATCTCCTGACCACGAGCACATGTGCTTCTTAGATGGCAGAGCGCCATCTAGTGGAGCAAAAATAAACTAAACGTTTATTTAGCTTGCTCCGTGATATTTGGCCAACCCAATTTCTTGATAAATCATTATATTATTATGTATATGTATATATAATAATAATTTTAATGTCTCAAAGATATCATAAAATTCTAATATATTAATTTATTTATTACTTATCTTTGTATTGGAAATCTGCGTGAAAAACCATTAGCCTGATCAAGTGTTAACGCGTGAAAAAGTTTATCCCTTTTAACCAATAAGATAAAAATCTATATGAACCCTACTATTGAAATTTGCTATACAAATACACATTTGTTATATTGTCATGTAGAAAATTAGGGAAGAAAAACTTCAGGATGACACGGCAATTGATTTATGGCAAGAAAACATTGATATTGATAAAATATAAGTGAAGCATTGAGGGAAGTTTATGCAGAGTAATAAAATATATAAACATCAATGTTAACAATATGTTAAGAAAATAATAATTTGCTACAATAATCATTAACAACGAATAAACACAAATATAGTGTTTTAAATAGTATTATAATTCTAAAAATTACATATACTATAGTTAACTATAATGCAAAACGAAGATAGTACACGTTATAACAATAAATAAATAAAATAGTTTTGAATTTAAAAAGAATATTTCCCTATAAATCTATATGCCACATACATCAACATTGGATAATTCCTCTGAGATGCTTCGATTTTTAGGTCTCAGAGGGGAAGGGTGTATTATGCACAGTAGAGATAAAAGGAACTGTAAATTTTTACGAGAGTTTTTGAGCGTTTTTCTGCTTTTATTCAACCTTATTTCCATATTTCTCTTAAATAAATTGCCAGGATGGATATATTGACAACACCGCCATAGAGGTAACTATTCTATATATTGCCATAGAGACCATTATTAAGATAAACATTATATAAATCTTTATGTTTCAACATAGATTCATATTCCACACGAAACTTGACTTTAGTATAAGCTTAATATAGTTTTACTTATAATAATAAAATTTAATAGAAAATACTATTATTGTAGGTTGTTTTATGATTAATTAGAGATTTAGAATCATTAACCTTCAGAAATGTTTATTTTTCGACGTTTCAGTCATTAACTGTCGCCACTTTGAAGGTAAAAATTTTGAGCAAAGTTGGTCTTGTTCGCTTAAAGATTGGTCGCAGAAACGTTCGTATAATTTATTTATTTTTTTTTTTTGTTAAATAATTGATGAGTTTACATATTTAATGAATAAAATGTGAATAATAAATCTTGAGTACATATAGATATGACGAGGGCCATTAGCCCGAAACCATGGTCTCTAGGTGGACGCATCTCAGTTTGCCAAAGCTGGTGTTGTGGCTTTGTCACCGACTCGAGGCCGCTAGTTGAGGCGACGGTCAATAGATGGCGTCAGTTTTTTGACGTTTATTTTGACGGGAGAGGCGCCCTATGCTTTTATATATATGATAATGATTCAAAGCCTATTTATAAGCCTAATTCCGTTGTTAAATTTTGACGTTAAATGTTGTTGTTGTCGTGTCCAATGAAGAGCCTCGGATGTCTCCATGCTTCTCTATCTTGCCGTTGCACATTTCAAATATTTGTTAATACATTAAGAATATTCACCTTAAAAATAATAATATAAAATTATTTATACTCATTACGTTTCTATTTTACTTTTCATTATTTTCTATATATATTCTATCGTGTTTGATATTACAGAAACTATTTTAAATACTTAATCAAAAATACTCCGCAAAAAAAGTTTATTTTCTAATTTATTATAATTGGCAAGCTTTCAAGCCTGCTGAAGAGTTCTTTAATTCGAAATCTTACCAATTATAATAAATTAGAAAATAAACTTCTTATGGAATATTTGATTAATATAGAGAGAGAATTATTTAATATATATATTATAAGAAACGTTTTTTGAGGTTTGTTTTGAATATATATTTAATAAATAAATAGAGAAATAGAATAGATAAAAACTGAATTAATGATTAACTTATATTTAATATTTAAAATCTGTGAGTCTCTCTGCCTCACAATTCTATATACAGTTACGAGCGTCATCAATTCTTCATCTCTTAATCAGTTTTCGTCTCTGTCACCGTTTGCTTTTTTTTTTTGGAATGGCGTTCTCCTATTGGTTGGCTACGATCACGCCACCTTTGCCCCCCCCCCCCCCCCCACTCGCTTTTTCGTTTTTGTAACTATTTTGTTGGAGCGGGTCGCTCCTTAAATAAATGCATATATTAATTAATAACCAAATGGAATCCTCTCTTTCTTTTTCCCAGTAAGAGACGCCTACGGAAGCCAACAGTATAAAGACAGATAAAGCACATAGGCTATAGTTATTAACTAACATATGCATATATTTAAGGCGCCAATTTATAATTGTAACAAATAGTATTTGAATCAAAACATTCAATCGGGTAAAACACGGGCGTTGCCCGGGTCATTCGGCTAGTTTATTATATTTTACATAATATTGTCACGTGGAGAATTAGGTAAGACCAACTTCTTCTATAAATTTCCGGGCTAATTGGCCTATTAGATAAGGTCTTCTAGCCCCAACATGGCTGCAGAACGCGAACTGGTGGCAAGGGATCCTAAGATCAGGCAGTGGAAGTGTCATCGCAGGGTGGAGGAAGCTGGTGAAGTCAGGGAAACAACGCCTTGTTGCAGTGAGAAGCAGGGATGTAGTCCAGTTGAGAAGGCAGGAGGTTCTGGAAGCCTAGGACTTGAGTGCTCTAGACTTCAGAATGGGGCAGTTTGAGACTCTCGCCTCGTGCTTGTCAGGAAGGCCCTTGGCACAGCAGTTGGTACACTTAACCAACTTCGGGATGAGACAGCAATTTATTTAAGGCAAGAACAAACTATGAAAGATAAACAAAAGATAAGCAATGAGGGAAGTTTACAGAGTAGTAAAATATGAACACAAAAATTATACTCTGTTAATACTAGTGTAAAATAATAGATACTTCGCTACAATATATATATAGAAAAGCAGACGGTGTTAATAGATTGCATCAGGTTTAACGTTTGTTTTGACGGGAGAGGAACTCTATGCTTACATTTATCAATTTCCTCCCTGAAAATTTTGCAGATATATTTATATCTTGTTGAAAACTCGTGCATCACGTGGATGATTTGTTTATAAGGTTAGAATCCCTGAGGAAGATAGGCGAACAGCCTCATCGAAATATTGGATATTTTAATAAATTAATTTGATCCAAAATAAGCCGTATTAGTTTTAAATATATATATCTTTATATAAAAGGGCGTACCTGGATCTGTAAAGGAAAAAAAAAAACAATTTTTTTCTCAAAATATTTCGAGAAATTTTGAGAAAATAAATGTTTTTTTTTTACCTTTACAGATCCAGGTACGCCCTTTTATATAATCTTAATTAATGGATCGCCTTTTGACTCATATATATCTTTATCAACCAGAGGTTTCGTCAGTTTGATCTACCATACCGCTGTAATATTGCATTTGGCTGTTTTCCATGTATATACAAGGTCTGTTATTAAACATCACCATACGAGTATTGTAGTTTTTCTTAGTAAGGGTATCAACCTTAGTTACAACAAAAGGACAAGTTATTTGTATAGGTGTTCATATAAAATACTCAGATATAATAATTGCAGTAAAATATTTTAATATTAACACAATTAGGACAAGTCTATCTTTATTAAAATATAAAAAATTGGGTATTTGAATGAATAAACGATTTTTTTTTAATAGCTTAGATGAAACAATTTTATGACCATGTAAGACCAAATGTATAAATAAAAGGCTTTTGTTTTGATTGCTTTTTTTCCCTATCAAAATTCTACAGATTGAATTAAACTGGCAAAATCGCTGGGAGGGTTTACCACTGATGAGCCATGCCCTCTAATTAATTTATTATTGCAGTAAGGGCAGTAGAAAATGCTTTATTTTTTTAAATAATCATACGCGCGCATCAAAAAGAGTTTCGATTTATTAAAATTCAACAAGGTATACCTTATTTTATCTCCATTTTCACAATCATGGACATAAATTAAGGAAGTTGTACCTTTTAGCATGTATATCGGGATTCAGACAATTACTCTGAAATATATTACAGCGTCCTTTATTGAAGACACACGAGATAACCATGTGTGACAAAGTTGCCTCTGTCTCCTTTAACAGACGACCCGCTACATCAAAGGCTTTCCACTTTCTTAAGCTTTGTCCATGAGTGTATATGAATACATCTGGAAATTTTCTATTTATTGTAATATTCTTATATATTAAAAGGTTACACGCATCTTTTGGTATGAGGATAAATTATATAGAGGTCAAAATGTTTTGCTTTTTTTCGAATAGTTTATTACTCTGTGAGGGAGAGAGAAAAAGATTTAAACGTATTTCTAAACATTCCAAGGATATATCTTATTATTACATAGGATAAAATAAAATTATTTTTAAAATCAATAATTTTAATATATATACATTTCTATAAAAATAAAGTATATATATTATTAAATATATACTAACGGAGATATCTTTATTGGTAGTATTCTCGAAAAAATAAAGAGAAAGAAAAAATCTCAATTTTAAAATGTCTCTAATAAAACATTGGGGTCCAAATATTTACCTGCGCTCCTTGTTTTCTCTTAGCTCTAGTTGATTGATTAAATATTTGAGAATAATTTTATAGGGCGTTTGTTCTTTGGGAGGCATTCTTGTGTGGTTTACAAATTATTACTTCTCAGGGAATATATTATTATTGAAAAGAATATAATATTATTATTAATATAAATAGATATTTTCACACAAAAAGATATAAGGCAATAACGTACCTTCTATATACACTGGCCTGCAAAATTAAAGGAACAACATATTTTTTAGTTTATCTCAAATTTTATTGAACACTAGCGGATGTACCCGGCTTCGCCCGGGTTTTACGCGAGTAAAGGTTTGTCTAACGAATCTTTCGATAAAGTGAACATTTTTTCCCGGTCCCTTGAAAAATACTCGATAAGTTGAATAAAATCAATATTAATTGGTTCCCTCGGTAATTGGAAATTAAAGGAATAATATCTTGCCTTGGAATTGTATCATTATTCTTGTCTCAAATAAATTGCCGTGTCATCCTGAATTTTGTCTTTCCTAATTTTCTACATTACAAAATCATCGTATCATCATGATAATATTCAGAGCAGATTGTTGAATTATAACAGATAAATTATAATATTTATCTTGATTATTTTTAGGCGAAAAGTTATTTCAAAAATTTTATTTGCTAGAAACCTTCCCAGTACTATACTAAATAACTTCCCAAAGTTTCATGGCGTTCCAATGAGTGGTTTGGTCAGGCATAAAGGACACACACACACATACATTCATTTTTATATATATAGATTTATCAATGGAATTTATACACAGATTTATTATTCCATTATTGTGGGCGTTGATTCCACAGGAGCTGATAAACTCCCTAATTCTTAGTATCGGTCACCGAGCCTGTCTATCAGTTAAATCACACCCCATATTAACAACAATATCCAAGATATTTAGGCATTGACTACAAGGAAGATCATTGCCTGACCGGCTAATTTTCATAAAATACGTGTTAGATTTCGGGTATTTTAATCAATAAAGGAATAATAAATTTGTGTATAACATTCCATTGATAAATGTTAAATAAAATTTGAGATAAATGAAAAAAAATGTTCCTTCAATTTTGCGGACCAGTGTATAATAAAAGGAACTATTAAAGCACGAATGTTTCTTTTCAAACCTGGAACAAACTTCTATTGTCCTTACTGCGGTGAAAAAGATATACCCCTGCTTTGGATATTTGCGCTAATATATTGCCACGTGGAAAATTAGGGAAGACCAACTTCGGGAGGAGACAACTTGCCTTTCAGGCAAGGACAAACTATGAGTGATAAACAAAAGATAAGCAAAAGAGAGAAGTGTAGAGAGTATAGCAAAATATAAACATAAAAATGACCACTCTATTAATAAAAATAATAAAATTAATAAATACTTTGTTACAATATTTACAAATTTAACATATTTGTATTGTAAGATGGACGCTAGGGATTGATTGTATTATTGTGAGAAATTTAAACGATTTTTGACGCATAAGCTAATTTTTAAAATAAAAGAATTTTCTCTACTGCACTTACTGCAATGATAAAATAATGGGATGGCCTGGCTCATCAGTGGTGAACCCACCTAGCAGTTTCAATAGTTGAATCTACCATACCGTTGTAATATTGCATTGGCTGTTTTTCCTTTTTATACCGATACTGAAGCTAGACTCTTAGAAAAGATATTTAAAATGAACTATGGGCATATGCTTTGATGACACAGTATAATACATATGATTATAAATATATAATATGCTTCGAACATTGCTTTTCTGCATTTTTCTTCTTCTTTCTTATCTCCACTCAATCATATCAGGGTACCAAGCTTGTAAAGCTTGAGATCACGACTGGGTGAAGAAATGGCGCCAAAAGAAATGGCCGTCTCTGACATGAGGAACAGATGCCATGTGCAGCCGCTCCTAACATGCAGTACAAACGCTGCTCATCCTGTATCCCTGGATTAGGAGCGCTTTTCTGTTGAGTCAGGCTCTCCCATTATTTTATCATTGCGGTAAGTGCAGTAGAAAATTGATTTATTTTTAAAAAAGAATCATACGCGTCAAAATAGTTTTAATTTTTCATAATAGATGGCGTGCTAATCCATCATATTTATATTGTATTATTGTTGATTTAAATCTCCTGGATATGAATTTAATAATACAACAGGTTTATGGAGATGTGTTTCTTTTCATTTTATTATTATAATCTCAAGTTTTCGGCCATCTCAACCCTTTTACAGGAGAACATAAAACGAATTATAATAAACGCCTTTAGATGCTGTTATTATTATTCTTTTTTTATGGTCTCCTGTAGAAGAGCAGATATGCCCGAAAACTTGAGATTGTAATAATAAGATGAAAAGAAATTCATCTCCAGAAACCTGTTGTATTATTTAATTGTATTTTGTACCAACAAGGATATCTTTCATATTTAAAAAATGAATTAAAACGGGGAAAGATGAATGAGCCACAACACCAGTTAAAGCCAACCTGCATACCATGGTTTAGGACTACGGTTTTCTTCAATACAGCTAATAAATTCAGTTTAAATTTTTATTTTACTCTCTCTCTCTCTCTTGAACATAAATAGTTTTAATAGGTTTCTCAACTAGTGTTTATTAGAAGATAAACATTCCGATAGATGGACATTTTCGGAATATTTTTTATGTTATTGTTGTTGTTGTCGTGTCCAATGAAGAGCCTTAGATGTCTCCATACATCTCTATCAGAGCAGTCGCAATGTCCACTATCTTGGGTGTGTAAAGCTGCTGTTCTGGGTCCATGTCAATTTTCTGCAAGGCTGCGGCCATTGCTGGGCATGAGAATATGTGGGTAGGTGTTAGTTCCACACCAGGACAGTTGTTGCATGTCCTATAGGTTCTTGTGCCATCTGGATGTATTGTCATTACTTTATAGTGTTTCATTCTGAGTCTATTATAGTTTTTGTAATTATTCTTTCAGAATTTATCTCACATATTCGATCTTTCTTATTTTTTGTTTAATTATCTTGTATTTTTTTTCCAAAGCATCAGCATAAAATACTGACATTTGTTCTTTCCTTTGGCTCAATCCTTTTTATATATATTAAAATTTTTTATAAATGAATTAATATAAAACAACACACCGTTATGTGTTCAGATTGATCCTTGTAAACCAACAAATCTCCAATTAAAACGGTGGAAAATAAATTTTAAATAATGTATTTTGTGGATATTTTACACATGGTACTTTATCCGCAGAACTTTGAAGTGAGTTATAAGGATGAGTTACTGAAAGTATGTATAGTTCGAGATAAAAACTGATTTTATCGTTAGAAAATGAAAAGGTAGATTACTGAAAGATACGCAGTGTTTGTCGTACATCTCTATCAAGATTGTACATAGCTGATTACCTGTTTACTTTTTACTAGTTTTTGCCTATTTTATTTTCTTTCTTGGACTACAGAACGAGTTTATGTAAGATGAAATGTCCCAATAAGAGATTTTGTTGTTTTACACATAGTAGGTGATCTTAAAAAAGTTGGTTAAGCTTGACCTGCTGACTATGATGATGAGATATACCCTAATAGAATCATAAATCTCTTAGAATGATCAAAAACGGAGATTCAATAAACAGGTTTCTAATGTGAAGTGTCAGGCAATCGGGGCGAAAGCTTCACCCACGCAGGTCCCCGTAGAAGACCTGAGGCATTTTATTGCCACTTTGAAATACAGAAATGGTAATTAAATGGCTGAACTCTCTTCCCCATAAAAGAGAGAGTCAGTTGAAGGGCAGGAGTGGAAGCAATAAACATGTAATTTGAATATTGTGCTACTTGAGTTGGAGGAGCATTATTTAGGAGTGATTGGGGAGTTCCAATAATACTTAACGGCTTGGAACAACTTGACGATTCAATTCATTTGATTAAATATCGAAATGTCTTGAAATGCTTTTAATTTGAAAAGAACAGCCATAGATTTTTATTCTTGTCTTTTAATAACCCTTGAAATATAATACAAATGAAAACACCAAGACGCGAATGTTTCTTTTCACAAATAAATCAAACTTCTACTGTCCTTATTGCGATGAAAAAATATATTAGGAGGGCTTGGATCATCGGTGGTGAACCCTCCCAACGGTTTCGCCAATTTAATCTACCCAGACCGCTTCTTTAGAGCTATAATACAGTTTTGGATCATTAACAATTAATCCGCCTTCTACATGCTTTCGGATAAGCATATACAGTTTTGGATCATTCTGTTTTTATATGCAACACTGAAGGGTGGAATATTAGAAGTGGTATTTAGTCAAACTATGGACATAAGCTTTCAAAGATAAGCAAATGGCATCTACTGATCGTGCAACTAGAAGTTGCTGAGAGCTTGTTTTTAGTTTCACGAGCAGGAGATTCTTTTTCATGATGCATAAGCGCGCCATCTGTCATAAAAATTCCTAACTATTTTTGACGTGTATGATTATTTTTGAATTAAAATAATTTTCTACTGCAATTACTGATATTAGTAAATTAAATTTAATTGCCATCTATCGTTAAAATTTTACACAAATAAATTTACTTGCAATGCGCTTCTTTTAAATATCATCAAATATTATCTCTACAGACCTTACTGCAATGATATGAGTTATTGAATTTTGAGTTTGTGTAAAATTACTGATATGATAAAATAATAGGAGGGCCTGGAAAAACTGCTGGGAGGGTCCATCACTGAGCAAGGCTCTCCGAGCATTTTGTCATTGCAGTAAGGGGGTAAGAAATTTGTTTTAAATCAAAATGAATCATGAAAACTTCGGAAATAGGAATTTTTATAATAGATGCCTTTTTCTTAATTTGTTCACCTGATCCCAATATAATTTCACTCTTTTGTACTATTTTTTTCACTTCAAAGATAGTTTCGGTTTTGATTTTTTTTTTCTATAAAAATGAAACACATCAATGTATCAATGATGACAAACTTATGAATCAAATATAAATCTTTTAATCCATGAATATGTTGATATGGCGGATTATCTATTTTCTTCTAAGTGCATATTCTTGCGGAAAGAAAGTTTCTAGAAAAAAAATGTTCCATGAAAATTTGAGATCAGCTTTGTTGATAGAAATATCAGAGAATATTAATAAACATTTAATCCAAAGCAATCTTGTCATTATTCATAAATTTCATATGAATTACTCTATATTTCATGCATATGGTTTTAAACAATGACCAATGCATATGTTGTTGTTGTTGTTTATTCCTCAAGTCGTTTAAACGATCTCCATTAGGTTCCATTGTCTCAGCTTTTCTATTATAGTCCTGGGGTTTTCCCATACCCGGCTAATGTAGGAAGGTATCAATTGGTAGCGTCTGTTCTCCATAGGAGCTGCTACAAAGGGCGGCTACACTCCATGTCAGGAGACCAAACGAAGCAAAGTCACACTGAGTGGTACTTCCAGGTCTTCAGACCAACAGCACCCCTCTTTCCTTCTCCATGATGTCTACATTCCATATAGTAGCAATGTATAGCAATGTAGCGTCTGTTCTCCATAGGAGCGGCTACAAAGGACGTCTGCAGTCCATGTCAGAAGACCAAAAGAAGCAAAGTCACACTGAGTGGTACTTCCAGGTCTTCAGACCAACAGCACCCCTCTTTCCTTCTCCATGATGTCTACAATCCATATAGTAGCAATGTATTTATTATACAATACAATATAATGCGGCTTGTGATTGTAAAACGACATTTTAAAATTATTCCGCATGTGTTTCTCTTCAACGAAAAATCAAAATTTATTTTAAGGAGAAATAACGATTATTTCTAACCTTAGGGATGAAGTGTGAAAGGATGAATTGTGAAAAGTAATGATAAACGGAAAATAAATGTGGGTTCGATTCCCATCCCTGGACACATTTATTTTCCGTTTATCATTACTTTTCACAATTCATCCTTTCATACTTCATCCCTAAGGTTAGAAATAATCGTTATTTCTCCTTAAAATAAATTTTGATTTTTCGTTGAAAAGAAACATATGCGGGATAATTTTCAAATGTCGTTTTATTATATTTTAGGTACAGATTATAATTTTTTTGATATTTTGCTACTCTGGAAACTTCCTTCATTACTTATCTTGTATCTTATAAATGTTTATTTTGTTTTTGTCTTAAATAAATTGCTGTGTCATTCTGAAGTTTGTCTTTCCTAATTTCTACGCGACAATATGTACATTAAAGGATTAAGATATATATTGATTGGATTTTAAAACTTTTTAAGCACAACATTTTGATTAACAGAATAAATATCTTTCAGAGTTATTGTCATAATCCCGATATATATGCTAAAAGGTACAATTTCCTTGAGTTTTGTCCATGAGTGTAGATGCGCAAACATTGCCTCTGTTAGAGCATAATCGTTAATAATGAAATTTGAAGATTTATTGAGAAAGCAAACTCTGCTTAATAACTTTCACGTCACAGCTTCAAGTTTTCTTTTTACTTATTTTGGTTCAATTCTGAAACTTTTATTAAATTAATCGAAGACAAATATTTAAATAAGAAATATTTCTCATATCATATTGTAATTCACTCTCTCTTTCTTTATTGTTTTATATATTTATTCATATATTTATCATTATATAATCTTATTTATTCATATATATTTATCCTGTATTTAATCTTATATAATCTTATATGGACTTTGAAATAAATCAGTTTTAATCTCAATCTTTCTCTCTTTAATTGTAAAAATACCAATTATAAAGATATTTTCAAATATACACTTATACTACTGAAAGCAATAAAGCCTGAAAAATACTTCAATATTTCTTTGAAAAAAATAAATATTCATTAACCTATTAAACTTGAACATACAAGTTATTTGTAAATCCAAAGGCATAGTCGCTAGTTGTCTATTTTTCAAGAAGAAGAAGATAGAGGCAATTTTGTTCACACTTGGTTATCTCGTGTGTCTCCAATAAAGGTCACTATAATATCTTTCAGAGTTATTTGTTATTTGTCTGAATCCCGATATACATGCTAAAAGGTGCACCTTCCTTAAGTTTTGTCCATGAGTGTATCTTTCAGAGTTATTTTCTGAATCCCGATATACATGCTGAAAGGTGCAACTTCCTTAAGTTTTATTCATGAGTGTCATCTTTCAGAGTTATTGTCTGAATCCCGATATACATGCTAAAAGGTGCAACTTCCTTAAGTTTTGTCCATGAGTGTATCCTTCAGAGTTATTTTCTGAATCCCGATATAAATGCTGAAAGGTGCAACTTCCTTAAGTTTTATTCATGAGTGTATCTTTCAGAGTTATTGTCTGAATCCCGATATACATGATAAAAGGTGCAACTTCCTTAAATTTTATTCATGAGTGTATCTTTCAGAGTTATTGCCCCAATACCGATATACATGATAAAAGGTGTAACTTTCCTAAGTTTTGTCCATGAGTGTATCTTAGCAATTGAGTAATAATCTCTTTTAAGCAAAACTATGGGAGTGATTTCCAATGATTCCTGATGTTCACGATGTCATCAAATGAAATAATGATAAAAGCGAAGTTAAGTTTTGTCTATGAGTGTATATTTGTGTTGTAATATTCACCCATCATGAGTGGAAAGAAAATAAAGGTCGATGACCCTGCAAAATAGCAAGTCGATGAAACACTCTTAACGCGAAATGAATCATTGTATGACCTATCATAGACCTAAAAAGTGGCTAGAATCCTTATTACAAGTATTGAGGGTGGTCACCAAGAGATTCCTTCAATACCAAGAACATGAGGCTATTACGGAGAGAATGGAACGACGTTTAAAATATGGGAGCAGTAAAATATGACATAGGGATGCCGCCGCGCTATACAAAGAGATGATATAAGTTAGGCTTAGAGAAACACTAATTAGCTGACACACAGATGTTTTTATATATATGTTTGATGAGAAAAGCAGACGAGGTTATAGAAATACTCTTGGAACACCCAATATTTACTGCTGGTCATTGTGTAATTCATTTCAAGAAATAACAAGTCGACATGAATAAAGATGGGGGCCACCTCTTTCACACGCCCTTCTTGTCTTTCTAACCCTTGTTTAGAAAGAGGGAATCATATTTTCTAAATTGTCGAAATCCGCAATCCGTTTACCATGAATACCAACCTTTGTTGTTGCCACAGATTCTGCGATTTTATTGCAAAAATAGAAATATAAAGTGAAAAATAGCACAAAGTTTGAAAATATACTGAGATCAGATCGATAAATTAAGAAAAAATCATGACTCATGCTTATGTAAGAATTTTTAAGCATGGGTTTTGGAAAACACTAAGTATTTAAAAATACGCTCTAATTTGTACACAGACGTTGCTTAGATATTACTTATTGATGAAAAATAATTTTGAAAAGCTAAATTTATTATAGTATTCATTTTAATTGAATAAGTTAGATTATGTAAATTATTTCTCATTGTTTAATAGAATATTTATTTATATTTCAACACACAAACGCGATATCCCGGCTAGGGATAATCGCGTCGATTTACATTTTTAAACAGAAACAGTTATAAACATATTATACAAGAAAAAAATAATTAAAAATAAAAAAGAGAAACAATAATACATATATTAGGAACCTGAACCTTTCAGGTTAGAAAGATAATCATAAATATATTTACAAAAATAGTTAAATTTGTGATAATTCTCTCTGCTATTTACAAATTGATATAGATATACAACATTATTTATTGTCTGTTGTCTAGCGGTGAAGAAGAGTGGGCATTCCAGCAGTAGGTGTCTCGAGTTCTGGAATTTGTTACCACAGTGACAACTAGAGTCCTCAACCGCTCTAATTGTTGATAAAAATCCTTTAAAATTTCCATGGTTCGTTGTAAACTGGGTATTATAAAAATTTGAACGGAAAAATGTTGGAATTCAAAACGGGAAAAAGCTTTGGAATGTTTCATTTGTTTTTAGAAATAATTAATCCATTTTTGCACTTAAAAATGAACTAATTATACTTGTAGCATGTGGTCTAAAGGCATATATTAATAGAATATTTGCATATTAGATAAGTTAGCGCGCCTACACTTTTTTGACAGCATTTTATGCTGCTACAAAAAAGCTTTGATTTTTTCAATCACTAGCTATATTTAATTGATTTAGGCAATTATAAGCATATAATTGCAATTATATAATTTACTAGGATATAGAATTGATGGACTCTTTTCAATTTTGTAAAATGGGGTTATATTTAGCCATAGTTGGGGCAATTGAGTAACCCAATCTTGTGGGCAAGTTTTTATGACCGGAAGCAGGCTTGGGGTAAATTTTATGACCAGCCTCATGAAGGTCAGTACGGCGCATTCATTTGCATCTTTAATGTGGGGTTATTGTCGCTTTGCTGTCACCATTAGAGTGTCTGTTGGGAAAATATAGATTCGTAGTGTCGAATTATTTGACAAACATAGCAGTTTTATCCATAGAAGCATAGGTCGCCTCTCCCGTCAAAATAAACGTCAAAACCTGACGCCATCTGGAAAAAAAATTCCATCTATATTCTAGACATAGATTTGGCCCAGCCACCTTGCCAGCAAAACACCTCTTTGGTAGAATGTGAAGATTCCATTAGATCCCGTGTGGATCTCATGGAATAAAGACCGCCCTAGACTGACGAGGGCCATTAGCCCGAAACCATGGTCTCTAGGTGAACGCTTCTCAGTTTGCCAAAGCTGGTGTTGTGGCATTGTCACCGACCCGAGGCCGCTAGTTGCGGCGACGGTCAATAGATGGCGTCAGGTTTTGACGTTTATTTTGACAGGAGAGGCGCCCTATGCTTCTATGGATCAATTTCCTCCCGGCAAAATTTTTCCATCTATAGCAGTTTTAATCTTCTCAGTTATGCGGGAAGAATGTTGTTTATTTGTTAAGTGAACTGATCTCCCATGTCTTCTCATTGGACGAATGTGACCATGTTTGTATATAAAAGTGGGTTGAAACGGAATGCGAGGAGTCGTGGAGTGGTGTTCGAGTGGAGACGCTTAAAGCGTTCTCTGTGTGCTTGTATGGTTACCTCCTCGCATACTGTGTAACCCTGGTCCGCTCCTTATCAACGCTGCAAATAAAAAACAAGTACTGTTTTTATTTTATTCAACAAATCGTGAAGTTTTTTTATTTACCTTCTTTTTGTTGTTGGTGTTGTACAACTGAATGTACGTTTTTCTGTGTATTAGTTTACTCTTACTGTAAGGCCCTAGTTTATTGCTTTTTGTGTGATAACCCGTAAAAATGAAGATTGTCAGTAGAAGAGAAAGAAGGCTGATAATTAAGAAGATCCTTTATTACTTAAAGGTATTTAAATCAAAAAAAGGCATATACTCACCACGTTACATGAACTTTTAGTTGACAGAGCGCCATCTAGTGGAACAGAAATCAACAAAATGTTGATTTAGCCTGTTCCCTGATATTTTGCTAAACCATTTTCTTAATAAATCAAGAAAAGTCAACCAACAACACGTTTCGGGCTGTTGGCCCTCGTCAGCGTGATGCAGACTGTACCTCTACGACCAAAAATATTTTGGCCCCGAGGCTCCCGAGAAATCAAGAAATGGGTATTTAAGGCCAAACTTGCGTAAATACGCTTTAATACAGTATATTGAAAAATCTTAATTTATATAATAATAAAAGGTATTTATAAACAATAAGGAAACCACAAGAGATTAAAGAAATTGAACTTGATAAAATTATATATACACTAGCAGCTCACGTCTATCAGCGGCTTGCTCTATCCAATAACCGCTAGCCAATAAACCATTCCTAGAAAGCTGCGATATATAGGTAGAGATGCAAATTAGTATGGACAATACTACAACAATATACAAATTATTACAAAGTAGTGCATCGTTGAAATATTCTAGAATTGCCACTTTCAACATTGTATAGAGTTATAAGTACTGGAATCCCTTCAATAAAGTACGATAAAATTGATTCTTGAATTTTATCGTATTGTATAGAGTGTTATAAATTCGTATTTACAAGGAACATAACTTTAATTTACATACTAGTTATTCAGTAACAGGTCTTGTCTATATATGTATATACCCAATTATATGTACATCTCTGTATATATATTAAAAATAAAAAAGGCATCTCCTGACCACAAGCACATGTGCTTTTTTAGATGACAGAGCGCCATCTAGTGGAGCAAAAATAAACTAAACGTTTATTTAGCTTGCTCCGTGATATTTGGCCAACCCAATTTCTTGATGAATCAAGAAAAGCCATCCACGAACGCGTTTCGCGCTGTTGGCGCTCTGCCATCTAAAAGCACATGTGCTCATGGTCAGGAGATGCCTTTTTTATTTTTAATATCAACACCTGACCCATTTATCTTTTATTTTTCCTATTGTTTTTTCATGTGTTTTTTCATATATATGTATATAAATTCAACAGCAAGTACCATGATTCATTAATGGTCTTCGCATATAGGTCTTTGTATGAATACACTCATGAACAAAACTTAAATAAGGTGAAAAGCCTTTGATGTGACTGGTCGTCTATTTTTGGAGGCAGAAGCAATTTTGTTCACTTTTGTTTATCTCGTGTTTCTTTAATAAAGGTTACTGTGTATTAAATATCTTTCAGAATTATTGTCTGAATTCCGATATACATACTAAAAGGTACAACTTTCTCAAGCTTTGTCTGTGAGTGTATAAGCGAAAAGACCTGTGCTGAGAGTATTAATTTTAGAATGTGCAATGAAATCTTAAATTTCATTGTTGTCCCCAAAGAGTTTTATAATGATCATTATGTTAGCTAGTTTTTTCAAGTCACTATTTAAAATAAAGTTTCTGATATCAATAGAGAAGGTGGTAAATTTCTCTCTTCAGAAGAGAACTTTTTATAAATTATTTTGAGAAATTAATTCATCCTCTACAGTCACAGACAAAACTTAAGGAAGTAAAAATTATTTGATATCGCCAGTCGTCTTTATTATTATTATTATTATTTTATATAGACAGAGACAATTTTGTTTTTACTTAGTTATCTCGTGTGTCTTCAATAAAGATCACTGTGTATAAAATATATTTCAGAGTTATTGTCTGAATCCCGATATACATACTGAAAGGTACAACTTCCTTAAGTTTTGTCTCAATGATTTTATATACACCTATCCCCCGATTTACACGGTACTTTTTTACACGTTTTCGCTTTTACACGGGTTTCCAAATAAGTTTTTTGTTTTTATCGCACTATACTAAATGCTACTGTGATTGAACACATGCGCTGTGTGCACATCTCACGAGGAATCCCGAGATTATGTGCTGACTACATATTTTAACCTGTCAATGCATTTTATTTTTATTTCTGTGTACACCTATCCCCCGATTTACACGTTTTTCTCAGGAACGTATCTACCGTGTAAATCGGGGGATAGGTGTAGACATAAATAATCTATTTATATATAAAAAAAAAACAAATAAGTTTTATCAATGAGAGTGTATATAAAGAAAAAAGCACAAATAAAGAGATTAGGTTGTCTTCGTGTTTGAAGTTGTACTGTAGCCAATTATCTCGAACACATTTGTTTCTTGCTACATCCAGGCGTCAGGTGAAGAGGTCTAATTAAGGTGTAGTTAATTGTGACAAGACGCCGAGAGTGGAAACGGAAATACCGTCTCTCTAACAAAATTAAAACTCACGTTTTTTATCTGTCACTCAAGAGGATAGAATTGTAAAACTTCCTTCTTCAACAACAAAAGCCTTTTAATAAGACATCTCAGCTTATGTAAACCCATCTTGAATTCTCTAAAGTGTAAAAAATATCATCGCGGAGATAAAGAAAAAGTGCAAATTTGGAAATAGTTAATTTATTAGAAAGGGAATTTACTTTTTAGTTCTCCAATAAAATTATATAAAAGAGGTATTTATAGGGAGAGAGATAACAACTTATTACAAAGCAAAAATAATGAGAGTGGTCAGCCACCGTCCCGTTTTCCTTATTTACCGTTAAGATTCCGAGAACCCCTCACACCTGTGGTCGTCCCCCCGGAGTCCAGTGATGATTGACAGGTGTCCCATGGAGCTTTCTGTGGCCGGGGTTGTAGAGCGACTTGACAATATCAAACAATGGTAAAAGTATCAATAAATAAGCAGGTAATCAGATAGTCTTGATAGGGATAGTTACCAATTACTGAGTGTGTCTTCAAGTCTTCCCTTTATTTTTTAATCGATATTCCCTCAAAATCTGTTGACGTTATGTGGCGCTGGGTTTGTTGTTGACACACTTCAAAATGTTATAACACCTTGATAAAGGTTGGCGTTCAGCCAACTGAAATATTGGTAAAATAAATGATATTTTGATCCAATATATGCCTTTTTAATTAAAGTGTATATATCTACTGAATTGTCGAACTGTGATAGTACAAATGCACTCATGGACATCATTCAAAGAAGTGGAAATAGAAGTTATCTACAGAAAGTGGAAATTAAGATCGATCTTACTTCAAGTTGTATCCATCATCTGTGTTACACATATTGTCTGTGCTGTTTTCCAGAATTTGTGAGAAGCTAATGTATTGGGGGTTTGCTTTTTACTACTTTTGCCATTAAAACATGGCGATTTGTTTTCATAACCAATCTTTTGACGGAGAATTTCTCTCTCTTCCTCCAGTGCCGTACAATAAAAAAAAACGTCTATAACGAGAAAATACTTTTGCGTTATATTTGTTAAATATTTTGTCATAAAATTTTATGAATATGATATATTTATTTATTTTATTTAACAGTTGGGAGAGACACGCCATATCCACAATTTGGATAATTGCGTGTATATTTTAAATTATATACAATTAATACAATTGAACATTGGGAATCATGAAAATTAAACGTTCGATGTCAAATTTTGCATATAGTAATTATAAGTAGTAGCTTGAAATATGTACAGTCAACACTTTCGCCTCAAAATATACATCCTGCAGAATCTATTAAACTTGATGTATTGGTCTTTATTGCAAGCAGCTTGTTTTGTATTAGTCAGGTAAAGTTGGTTTTCTTCCCTTAGATCAGAAGTTAATGGAGAGTTTATCAGAAGGTGTTCAGGGGTTTGTTGTTCGTTTCCACAAGTGCATGCAGGTGAACCAATTTTGCCAATTCTAAACAAATATGTGGTATATATGTGTGTATATATATTTAATATTGACGATTGACTATAAATATTAATTGATCATTATCTTATTTACTTTTATTCTTTCTTCGGTATGTATATCTAAATATTGAATGTAAATTGTATTTGTGTGTTGCTAATAATATTATAATACTTTATAAAATTTAAATTATATATATATAAATCTAAATAAATCCAAATAAACTTGTATATCAGAGTAAGAAACGACGACCATTTTATTTTCCCTGTTCCCTAATCAATCCTTTAACCTTAATACAATGAGAAACCTCTCTTTTTTTTTTTTTGCTTATCCCTAGTACACGTTGTACAGGCCATGATATTCATGGTGGGTACAAGTAGGCGACTGCTTTTTACTGTAAGGGCACCACATGTCTATACATGTGAAAAGCAGTTCGACTTTGCACTTACAAATGTGCCAGAGCCCCGTTTGGTTACTTACACTCTCTGGTGGGGTTGGACTTTTGCAAGAATCGGGGGCCATCGGAGCATTTTTTTTTTATCAGAAAAAAAGGGCCCAATGCGGGAATCGAACCCGGGTCGTAGTGGCCGAAAACCAACAGTTTAGACCATCCTTCCACCGACCCCCAAAAAAACCTCTCTAAGACTTCCTTTCCTTTGATCATTGAGGTACAATCAGCACTACGCTGACAGCCCGAACGCGTTCGTGGGGTTAGCGCTTTAAAATTGTTATTCAAAAAAAAAAAGTTTTGGTCGTAATTCGGGAATTTAAAAAAAGTGTTCAATTGATATTTATTCCGATAGATAGCATCAGTCATCAGTAAATTTAAGTCGTATAATCAGAATAAATTTTAATTCAGACAATTTTTGACAGTAAAAACAACTTTATTTACTTTTCTAATCTATTATTACAGAAATAAAATTATAATATTAATATATTTTAATTAAAGAAAAATATATTTAAATTAGAGAAATAAATTGTTCTATTATCTAGAGAAATCTCTATCTGACATTCATTAATTAGAATCCTTATATTTTATATAATTTCTTTCGAGTGTTTGATAACAAGACACATTTATTTATAAATGTCTGACACTCTATGTTATAAAATTTATCATCAAATAGAAATGGTCTGGAATTTTGTACAAATCTGTATGAATATTTGGCCAATTATAGTGTTGTACCAAGTTTCATCTTTACAGGGTCATCGACCTTGGTTTCCTCCTTCTTGGTATTATGAACGTTTCCCGAGCGGGTTTCCATACTTAAAACAAATAAAGAAAAGTAAATAAAATTAAATTACCTTTTAAATGTATTGTGCTTATTTATTCTTCCTCGTAGGTTGTGATCCTCAGTCTTCGTCTAGGTTCTCTCTTGCTCCAATAACCAATCAATATATATGTACAATAACAATATCACAAAAGGAATGAAACTATAAAAAAGAATGATAAACTTGTATATAATCTGTTTTAAATAAATATTATATATCATAGAATATTTTGAATAAATGTAGGGCGCATTAAAATTGACGCAACAATGGAATAATTAAAAATCAACACATAGTTGTTATTTTTTTCGATAGATGGCGCTCAGCAACTTTCAGTTGCACGATAAGGAGATGCCTTTTGTTTTTTCTTAATTTATGCACCTTATCCCAGTACAAGTCACATTTGTACTATTTTCTCATATATTTGTCGATGTTTGCGTGTGTTGAATATATTTGCAATCCTGGTGGTGGTGGTGCTTATCTCCATGGTTAAACCAATTTCTAAAGTCCACTTCTCTCCAATTTTGCAATGGTAGTTATAGGCCTGGAAAATAGGTTCTCTATTGTCAGTTCTGAACATGATATGTTCCGGAGAAACTTCCTCACTATTGCATTTCAAGCAGTTATTGAAGGTTTTTTGTCCATTTTGAAATTTCAAGGTTTTTATATGGCCACTTCTTAGTTTTGCTAAATCTATTGATTTCTATTGAATTTTTGAATTTCTTCTAATTGTTTCAATGGTTTGTGCCAGTTTGCAATCTTAAAAGTATATATAAAATTTTGCGATCTTCTTTTTAAATTATTCTAAAATTGCTTTATGATTTATGGTGATTGAAAAGGGGTTGAAAACTTTTAATCAAAATTTCGATTCCAATATGCTGTTGGTGTCACAGGCAAACACTACAATAGATAATAAGTTCTCTACATCTGGGCGGAGACGCTTGAGATTGAGGTCAACTCTTGACCCTACCTAGCTTCAACAACAGGAAGTATTTGTACATAAATCCTTTCTACAAAATAGTGTTCTCTCAGCATACTATGCCTTTCAATTCCGAATCTTTTTAGTTAACACTTTATTTTATACATTATAAGGACTGCGGCAAGTGATTATAAACAATACTTAAAGTTATACCGCATAAGTTTATTATACCGCATTTATGTTTTTATCCTTCTATTAGTATAAATTAGACAAGATCTTGGAGGTCGTGTTCATAAAGAAGTTCAAGAACTCTTCTTGGTTCTCTGTACAAGGATCCTTCGTCCTTTCCAATACAATTTAGTATATGTTGGGGAGTGGCCTCTTCGGTTTTGCACCTAGTGCACATGGGGAAGCTTTTGGCTCCCTCTTTATAGACTAGAGGACGCAGGTGACCAGATTTCCATCTGTTTCAATTTAGAATCTTTTTTTTTTAGTAAACACTTTATAATCATAAATATTATAATCCTGAAAGTCTACGTCCATATTTTGCTTAAATACCATTTCTAAGATTCTACCCTTCAGTGCAGCATATAAAAGCAGAATGATTCAATACAGTATTAGAGTTCTAAAGAAGCGGTCTGGTAGATTAAATTGACGAAACCGCTGGGAAGATTCACCACTGATGACAACAGGAATGAAAAAACAGGTTTCAACAAAAGTAAATATTTGTATATAAATCCTTTCTACAACATGGTGTTCCCCCAGCACACTATACCTTTCGCTTCCGAATCTTTTTTAGTTAACACACTTTATATAATCATATATAATATAATCCTAAAACCTTATGTCCATAGTTTGTTTAAATACCATTTCTAAGATTCTACCCTTCAGTGCAGCTTATAAAAGCAGAATGATTCAATACAGTTTTAGAGTTCTAAAGAAGCGGTCTGGTAGATTAAAAATTGACGAAACCGCTGGGAAGATTCACCACTGATGACAACAGGAATGAAAAAACAGGTTTCAACAAAAGGAAATATTTGTATATCAATCCTTTCTGAAAAATGGTATCCCAGCCTTTCACCTTTTACTTCCGAATCATTTTTTAGTTGACACTTTATAATCATATATATTATAATCCTAAAACCATATGTCCATAGTTTGCTTAAATACCATTTCTAAGATTCTACCCTTCAATGCAGTATATAAAAGCAGAATGATTCAATACAGTATTGGAGATGGACTCAAAAATCATACATTTTGGTTATTAGCCCGTAAAACCATATTCTCTTATCTTCAGTATTGGAGCTCTAAAGAAGCGGTCTGGTAGATTAAATTGACGAAACCGCTGGGAGAATTCACCACTGATGAGCCAAGTCCTTTCAATATTTTTTCATCGCAGTAAAGACAGTAGAGGTTTAATTTATTTGGGAAAAGAAACATTCGTGTTTTAATGTTTTCATTCGTCATAATCAATAATAGTTGTTATTATATCATCTAATTATATACACACATGGACAAACTTAAGGAATTTGTACCTTTTACCATGTATATCGGGATTGAGATAACTCTGAAAGATAGTTGATACACAGTGATCTGTATTGAAGATGCATGAGATAACCGAGTGTAAACAAAATTGCCTCTGTCTCCTTAAAAAAATAACAGATGACTGGCTATATAAAAGACTTTCCACTTCCTTAAGTTTTGTCCATGAATGTATATAACATATATTCTTCCTCTGCTTCTCATTTCTTTTTATATGTGTATAAGACGGAATGTCTTAATAAAGACTTGTGTGTGTATATATAACATAAATATGTAATTCAGAGAGAATGTTCATGAATATCGTCCTCTCTCAATTTTGAGTTATTTATACAACATAAAGTTGCGAGAGGATGGTAGTCAATTGGCACCTCTCCTTTTAAATTATTGTATATATATTATTTCCTGAAAATCGGTTATGTCTTTTCACCAGATTAAACACCGCTTTGACAATTTCGAACGATTTAATAACCCCTCTTATAGGTAATATGAAATCGAAGCCGACCATGTACTGATGAGAGCCAAAACTCGAAACCATGGTGATTGAAGATACAGTCCTCTAAAGGTAAACGCCATACGGCTTCTAATTCGTTAAAGACAAGGAAACCTTAACAGCGGCTATGATTATAGAACGACTTCAAACAAGTTTTAACGCAAATTTTTATTTTTTCAGAACGAAAAATCATAATTTTAATTGTTTTAAGGAGAAATAACGACTATTCCTATCCTTAACGATGAATCATGAAAGGATGGATTGTGAAGAGTAATGATGAACGGAAAAATTAAAGTGTCCAGGGATGGATCCCTGAATGGGAATACGATTTTTCGTTCTGCAAAAAGAAACATTTGCGGTAAAACTTGCTAAACGTCGTTCTATAGATACTGATCAGATAGTAAAAAGGCATATATTGGATTGAATAAAAGGTTTATTTGCCAATATTTCTGTTGGCAGTACGCCAACCTTTATCAAGGCATTACATTTTTGCATACAAAACTGAGTGTATACAAAAATGTAATGCCTTGATAAAGGCTGGCGTTCAACAGCCGAAATATTGGCAAATAAACCTTTTATTCAATCCAATATATGCCTTTTTACTATCTAATGATTTAAGTATGGATTGCTCTATTTTCAGAATAGATACTAAAATGTAACTACATGTACTTACACATAGATACTGTACATCATTAAATGTATAAGTGCTATCCGATACCAGAGGGGAACGTCCGGGGTGAGGATGGAATGGAATCTGATACCATCTGTGGACTAAATGAGCCGTTCCATCCGCTATGTAAAGAGAGAAGATAACTCATTCATCATGTCAGCGTTTGACAGCATGACAGGCAACCAATATGTACATACAGCTTGGGGAATATTTCTAATAACATTCTGTTTGCAATATAGTCTCGCAATTACCTTTTACATCCATATTTTTATTCTCAAATTCTAAGTTAAACGTTAATTGTATTGTTGTCGTGTCTAATAAAGAGCCTCGGATGTTCCCATACATCTCTATCACAGCAGTCGTAATGCCCACTATCTTGGGTGTGTAAAGCTGCTGCTCTGAATCCAAGTCAATTTTCTGCAAGGCTTTTGCTCTTCATGGGAACTGGGTGCCGTTTCCACGTTAGTCACCTTGAACCATTGAACTATTTTTATTCTCAAATTCTAAGTTAAACGTTAATGATTTATAAGAACAGAAAGCTTCAAAACACGAATGTTTCTTTCACACATAAAACAAACCCCTACTATCCTCCTGCGATGAAAAAATACTAGGAAAGATTGGCTCATCGGTGGTGAACCCTCCCAGCGATTTTACAAATTTAATCTACCAAACTGCTTTTTAAAGCTACAATACTGTATTGGATGATTCTGCTTATTTATGCTACACTGAAGGTGGAATCTTAGAAATGGCATTCAAGAAAACTATGCATAATAAGTGGTGTGTTGTACATCGTGTATGTGTCTGAAAGATTTAGATGTTTTCACTGGTAATAAACAAGTAAAATAATTTGTTTTGATTCATTGGATTGTAATGCGTTGAGGTGTCTTTATCATTGCCAAAATATATTTCGTTTAAAGTTAAAAACAAAACACGTTTTTAAAGAAGAAAGCAAAACTAAAATAGGAAAGATTAATTACTCGTGTATAACAGAGAGAAACAAGTATTCCTATCCGAGCTTATAATAAATGTATATAAAATATTTATATAATATATAGCTATATAGTTATAATATATATGCACTTGGAGTATATGAATATTTAATGGGAGTAGTAATAACTTATTTATTTTTCCATTACTGGAAGTTCTCGCTGATTAACTCTCTCATTCTGTCTATGAACAGATTTTTTGTTTCTTTCAGGGTCATTCCAGTGATTTTTCTAATTTGGTATGTTCCGTTTTTTAATCCTTTTCTCTTGTCGCTATTTTTTACTTTATCAACAATTTATATAATAATGGATTTCCAAACCTATTTTCTTCTAATGATATGATTTTTTATATATAACCCTTAGTATACGTGGTATAGGCCATGATAAATATGGTGAGTAGAAGTTGGCGAAGGCGTTTACTGTAAGTGCACCACATGTCTACACATGTGAATAGCAGTTCGACTGTAATGATCATAGCATATAAAAATCAAAGTTCGCCCTTGACTGACGAGGGCCATTAGCCCGAAACCATGCTCTCTAGGTGGACGCTTCTCAGTTTACCAAAGCTGGTGTTGTGGCTTTGTCACCGACCCGAGGCCGCTAGTTGCGGCGACGGTCAATAGATGGCGTCAAGTTTTGACGTTTATTTTGACGGGAGAGGCGCCCTTTGCTTCTATGGATCAATTTCCTCCCGGCAAATTTTCCATCTAAAGTCTATATATGTGTTCTGAATCAATATTTTCTCAATACTCCTGCTTGGCTAATATGCTCGAATTGTTTCTCCTTGAAAACCACGAAACTCTGACAACTTTGCCCCAACAAGACCATCTCAAAAGTATTAATTCCTTTTTAATGATTCTAATAAAAACTAAAATTCACTTCGAAAGATATCCATGATAATACTAGCGTATTTACAAGTATAAATATTTAAAAAGAATTCAATTAACATGTCAAAATAAGCCATCATTGAATTTTAAAAAGTTTAACATAAAAAAATATACACTCTTTATTTGTATAAAAATTTGCATATAAATGTATATCTTCCATTTCGGTGTTTAGTTTAGTTAACGTGATACTCCCATCGAAGGGCTGATATGTCCGAAAGAGAGAAAGAGCTTGTGAAAAAAAAAAGTTCCACAAGAAACTTAGCCCTGGAAGCATTATTTATTTTATCAAAATTTTGGTGAAAAAATAATTGAAAAATAAAACGGTCAGGTGTTGGTATTAAAAGTAAAAAAAGGCATATCCTGATCAGGAGCACATGTGCTTTTCAGAGGGCAGAGCGCCATCTGGTGGAAATAGAAATCAACTAAACATTGATTAAGCCTGTTCCCTGATATTTGGTAAACCCAATTTGTTGATAAATCAAGAAAAGCCATCCACGAACGCGTTTCGCGCTGTTGGCGCTCGTCTATTGTTTTTTTTTTTTTATATATACTTATAGTGGTACAGCCTACTCCACGCTGACGAGCGCCAACAGCGCGAAACGCGTTCGTGGGTGGTTTTCTTGATTTATCAAGAAATTGGGTTGGCCAAATATCAGGGAACAGGCTAAATCAATGTTTAGTTGATTTCTGTTCCACCAGATGGCGCTCTGCCTTCTGAAAAAACATGTGCTTTTGGTCAGGATATGCCTTTTTTACTATTAAAATATATATACAGTAGAATATCCATGAGAGGAAACTCGCGCTAGAGGACACCTCACTATAAATGACAATTTTCAAAATTTCCCATTTTTAGCAAATCTCTGGTAAAAGGACACTTCTCCCTAAAGGACACTTTGGCTCTGAAATTAGGTGTTGTCCTTTACAGGGAGTTTCTACTGTATATTCTTCTCTAACCTTGATGTCGAAATTAAATAGAAAATTATTTGAGTAAACGTAGGAAACAATAGAGATGTCAACAAGGATGACGTGGAGATATATTGTTATCACAGAAGGAATTATTACAATTGTTGTCTTATCGGCACCCATTGTTTGTTTTATTGTTTTAGTGTTTGAACAGTTTGCAGTTCTTGGCAGGGATGTTTATATTTGTAGACACGTATAGATCTAGTATATAAATGAAGATAAAATCGTTTTAAAATAGTTTGAAACAAAAAACATGGAAGTTACCTGCAACCCAAAACCACATTATTGACTGTGTTGACTCGTCCATTGATGAGCTCTACTCATCCCCAGCACACACCATCTCAAGTTCTACAGGCTTGATACCTTTATATGATTGAGTGGAGATAAGAAAGAAGAAGAAGTGAAAGTTCGGTAATGAGAATCTGAAAATACAAGGCAATATCGCTATCTATAATGAAGAAAATAAACCATTTTAGAATATTCTTTTACAGATATTAAACATTTACTATTGTCCTTCCCCAACATATACTAAATTGCATTGGAAAGGAGAAGAGCTCCCTGTACAGAGAACCAAGAAGAGTTCTTGAGCTTCTTTACGAGCACGGCCTCCAAGATCTTGTTTAATTTAGACAAAAAGGATAAGTGAAAAAAAAAAAACTAATGTCCCTACTGCGATAGAAAATATTAGGAAAGCCTTGATCATCAATGGGTTTCGCCAGTTTAATCAAACATGCCGCTACATGATTAAGGTGGTGGTGGATTAAGATGGTTGCTACGGTAACCGTGAACAGGGAACTCTGAAATGTGGCTGACTAACGGGACAATGGCACCCCCCTCCCCTCCTTTCCATGGGATTAAGATTTCCCCACTAGTTTAAACGCCTTATTTGTAAAAGAAATAAAAAATGGGGCTGAAATGATTAAATTTCTTGAAACGAGTATATTTATTCAATCGTATATCTTGGACAGTTTTCGAACCAAGGCTCTTTCACAGGCCTCAACATTTTTAGGCCCAAAAGCTCTCACTAGTTAGAAAATTGAATTTAAAAAATGCACAGATAACTCTAGTTTACTTTAGAGTGAGTACAGAAAGAAGTTAGGATTTTTAATAAGCTAACCTATTTTATTATCTCTGGATATAAACAAGGCTTACACACATCTTTAGGCTGTCTGCAGGGTAGAGCTGCATAGAAACAACGGAGCCAGCGTAGGTGATCCACGGTGGTGAAAGAAGCTGCGTAGTCGCGAAGAACCAGAGAGGGGAAATGCGCGACTATATCAATTAATCCTTGATATTAACTATTCCAGAATATTGGCTCTAAATACCCTTAATTATTATTTTTTTTTTGGTACAGGCCATGATAATCATGGTGGGTAGTTAGCGACTGCTTTTACTGTAAGCGCACCACATGTCTACACATGTGAAAAGCAGTCCGACTTTGCACTTACAAATGTGTCAGAGCCCCGTTTGGTTACTTGCACTCGCTGGTGGGGTTGGACTTTTTCAAGAATCGGGGGCCATTGGAGCATTTTTTTTTTAACAGAAAAAAAGTGTCCAATGCGGGAATCGAACCCGGTTCGTAGCGGTCGAAAACCAAACGGTTTAACCAGCCTTCCACCGACCCCCATTCCCTTAATCATAAAGGAGATGACCTTTTCATACTATTTCTATGTGTTTTTAACCCGCATTTATAAATCTTTGATTCACTTTTTTCTAAGATCATGATGATATTTTTGCAATTTTTGTTCAGGAAGCAAAAAAAAAAAAAGGATATATTTTTAATCAATCCTTTAAGCATCTCAAAATGTTTAATTTTTAATATTTTGATAATTAATAATTAATAAATATCAAATAATTGTTTATATTAATTATTCCAGTCAAATAATGACGCTTGTATCTTTAACTAAGAAAGGAGATTCATTTTTCATAATACTTCTATGTGTTTTTAACCCGCATTTATAAATCTTTGATTCACTTTTTTATATGGTTATGATTATATCTTTGCACTTTTTGTTCGGGAGGCAAAAAAGACACATTTTTAATCAATCCTTTATCTCAAAAGGTTTCATTTTTAATATTTTAAAAATTCCTTTAAAGAGATTGATTTAAACTAAATTGGAATGAGTTTCCTACCAAAGATTTGGAGATGGTTTAATTGAGAATTATTGATCTATCTCATCTACTTTGTTAATTAATACCATAGATCTTTTGTCGAATCAATTCCTGCTCTATCCACTCTTCTTTAAAATTTGTTAATTACAAAATGAAATTCAATAGAACTTTTTAAAACGTCCCTTCTCATCGAAATTGAATTCCATCTAGATTTAAACGTTGGTATTGAAATATTTTTGTATAACTTTTTGGCTCTTGGGAAATTTAACCTACTTTCATTTCTATTAGTGTGGAAGTTTCATAACTTTGAAATTAATTGGGAGTTTTGTCGTCTTTTAATTTTATGGGTGGTTTTAAAAAAGGAGAAAGAAATTTCATTTGTTGAATACTTATTTTTGGATTGGGTGAATGTCAGTTTAACTGTTTTCTTACATGGATTACTGAGAAAGAGCCTTCTCCAGTACCTTCACAGTTATTGAACACTTAGCCTATCGAGGAGGTACGGTTTTTGATTGTTTACAAATACGACGACATCGACGGTAGCTAAAAGCGTCCACCACCTGTGGATCGGGGGGCAAACGGACCAATCAGGAAGAAGAAGCCATCTGGCGGCAGTCAATTAAAAATAATTTCACTTAGATGGGCCTCATTTATTGGAATTTGAAGGTATTTAATTAGTCACAGCTCCAAGTAAATAAGCATGAGATACATCAGTAGAAATATTGGTCATGATCTACAAGAGATGTTGCTAAAAAATATGCACAGAAGAAGAAATAGATCCCAGATGATGAGAGATTGTGGTCAACGTTAAGATCAGCTGGAAGGACATCAATAAACTTTCTACTGGCCACCAGACGTACCATCTATATTTAATGATTGGCTAGATCGTTTTTTACGATTAACAGCGTAATCTACGCTTATGTCTTCGATTACACGAATTGGACTACCAGCGGACGGACTATAGGTATAGTTAGAATGGATAAGATAACCACATAGTTAGCCCTCACAGCAATGGATTCTGTTTTATAACGATTTTTGCCGATAGTTGAAGATATATTATCATTGTTAAAGTGTTCTCCCATCTTGTAAATATATAAAGTACATAAAAATAAACATTTTATTCTCTTATAAAAGGAAAGGTGCATGTATGGGAAGATAATATAATTGTAAAATTATCATTAATAAAAGTATCAATATTAATATATATTAATTCGTGGTATGTGGTGGTAGTATCAATAATAAAATAAAATAATTAACAGTGGCAATGCGTTTCTTTATTCGTGCAAAATGCAAGCTTTCGGATATTTATAATCCTTCCATAGCCAATGCCTGTAGAAGGATTATAAAGATCCTCCATTACAAGAATGAAGAAACGCATTGACACTGTTCATATTTTAATTTTATACTTCATGGCAATTTTTTCTTCAAATAGTATCAATAAAACAAATCTTTGCTTGGTTTGAGCAAGTCTATAATTTGAACAATGACACAGAAGGTATACTGAATAAGATTAAAGTTCCACAGTATGTTTTTAAATAGTACTGTTATCAGTTGTGTATACAATATAATAGAGAATTGAATTCTGATTCAGTACAATGATGCACATAATTTATTTATTTGGATGTAGTATTGTTATCTTATGTTTATAATCAATAATCCCAATTGTACCTTTTCATTTAGACAACACGATAAATGAATCAACTAACTTGATAGTTGGATACTTGTTCAACTTATCGGTTCAACCAAAAATGGTAGACACTCTTCGATACAATGGCAGATCATTGAAATTCATGAACCATGCTGATGCTATATATATTAATGGATTTCACTCATAAGAAAGTGGAAAGTCTTTATTGTCGCCGGTCGTGTGTTTTTTTAAGAAGAAGACAGAGGCTGTTCACACTTGGTTATCTCGTGTGTCTTCAATAAAGGTCATTGTGTATCATATATCTTTCATTGTCTGAATCCCGATATACATGCTAAAATGTACAACTTCCTTAAGTTTTGTCCATGAGTGTACTTCAAAGCATTCCGATTTTAATTTATGGCAACATCTACCAATTATTGCTGTTTTTTAAAATAGAAAATGTATTTAAGAGTATTTATTAAAAAAGAAACTTTATAGAACCTCTATATTATTCCTGATGGGCAATTTCCAGCGTCCATTCCAGAACATTTGAAGATTCGGTGGTCATTTGGCGTGACATTCCACAAATCACAATCCGTGAACTTTATGCATCATTGACCCACAGGATATCCAGGGGACCTATGCCATGTCGATTGTTTCATTTTTTGAGATGTCAACACATCCTCTTTGTGTTCTGATTGTTGTGACATGGGGTATACATTTTATCGAACACAATGATGAAACATGCACTCGTGTGTTTGAGAGAGTTTGTGCATGTAGACATGTCTTGTGCATGTAGACGTGTCATGTGCAGGTATGGGTATATTAAATGTAATTCTACTGTCCTAAAAGCTTATGTCCATAGTTTGTTTAAATAACATTTCGAAGATTCCACCCTTCAGTGTAGCATATAAAATCAGAATGATCCAATACAGTATTAAAGCTCTAAAGAAGCTGTCTGGTGGATTAAATTGGTGAAACCGCTAAGAGGATTCTTAAATGTAAACTGATGAGCCAAGCCCTCCCAATATTTTTTCATCGCAGTAAGGAGAATAGAAATTTGATTTATTTGTGAAAAGAAACATTCGCGTTATAATGTCTTCATTCGTTTTGTATGGGTGTGATAATACTTTGAAATAGACGATATCAGCATTGAACATAAGACCATCTATGATAGTGTGACCTGATGTTCGGTAAATTGGAATTGCTATGAACAAAAACAATAGTTTAGAGATATATTATCTGGGAATTCAGATTGGTGTTATCAACAAAATAATCAACGACCCCACCAAGGAGATAAGTATTAGAGCTCTAAAGAAGCTGCCTGGTGGATTAAAACGATATCTAGCATTATAAAACCTGATAAATATATAAAAACTGCAAACAAAACATATACTTCATTTAACCTCTAAGTCCTAAAGCAAAGAAAAAGATAAATATATAGAACGTAAAGTTGCGGAAGGATGATATTCATGTAGGAAAAGAGATACCTTTCCCTTTATTTGTGCATCACCCTAGTAAAAATACTTCATCATCCCTAGTAAAGTTTTTACTATGGTCATGCACAGTGTGTGCATCGTTCGGATGTACAATTAAAAGAAGAGGTATCTCAATTTGGTGCATTAAAAAATATATTTTTTGAAAATAGAACAATCCATAAATAAATCTTTAAATAAAAAGGCGTATATTTGATTTAAAAAATCATTTATTTTGCCAATATTTCAGTTGGCTGAACGCCAACCTTTATCAAGGTATTATAACATATTAATGTATGTCAACAACAAACTCAGAGCTACATAACGTCAATTTTTTAAAACTTAATTCAATTGACGTTATGTGGCGTTGAGTTTGTTGTTGACACACATTAATATGTTATAATACATAGATAAAGGTTGGCGTTCAGCCAACTGAAATATTGGTAAAATAAATGATTTTTTGTTCCAATATATGCCTTTTTAAATAAATTAAATGTAATAAATATTAACATATAAAATTACATATTTACATGCCAACACATTGTTCACATATTCCTTTATCTTTCAGTTCATTCCTCATTTTTGCAAAAGCCTTATAAATTTACTAATATTCAAGTAACAGATATTCTATCGTGAATATGGACAAGGAACTATCGAGAAATTTGTAAGTTTCCAAGTCAATAAATGTGTGCGTTTTAAAAAAATTTCACTTTTCTCCATGCAAAAGTTAATGAATATACACTCATGGAGACAAAACTTAAGGAAGTTGTACCTTTTAGCACATATATCGGGATTCAGACAATAACTCTTAAATATATTTAATACACAGTGACTTTTATTGAAGACACACGATATAACCAAGTGTAAACAAAATTGCCTCTGTTTCCCTTTAAAAAAATCAGATTAATGGCGACATCATTGACTTTCCACTTCCTTGAGTTTTTTTTACATGAGTGTATAACGCGTAAAAGCTTATAAAACTTTTATATTTACCAGTAAACATGAAGTATTCCCACCTTTCTGACCTCATTTCAAATCCAGGAACCATGGTTTAATATTCTACAAGACTTGTGTATGGCTGAAACTTTCGCAAAAACACCGTTATAAATGCAATCCTAAATCTCTGATAAATATCTTAATTTGGATTTTAGAGAATGTTTTTATCAGACCAGGAACCAAAATGCTTTTTTTCTAAATCAGTGGAGGAGAAAGGCAGGATATAAATTTTGGAGAATAAATTGATTCTGCTTTAAATAATTTCATTGAAGTGAAAATTTGGAATTTTTTAAATTATGTTATATATTTTTTAATGGGCCACATATAATATTTTCTCTTTGAAAATAAAACAATACATACTTGAATCATTAGATAATAATATATATATATTGGATTGAATAAAAATATTTATTTACCCATATTTCCGTTGGCTTTGTCTCACTCCTCTCTCAAGGCATTACAATTTATATAAACTTTATGCATTTTACATTTTATGCAAAATGTAATGCCTTGATAAAGGTTTGCGCTTAGTCAGCCAAAATATTGATAAATAAATATTTCTATTCAATCCAATATATATGCCTTTCTATACATATTTGCGTTTAGTTGTTCAATTTTGTTTTTAACTAAAAATAAATAAAAATAACATAATGAAATGGCATTTCTTGATCGTGTAATTAAATGTTGATGATTTCTCACTGCCATCTATCGGATAAAATATTCCCAATCTGTTAATTTATTATTTTTGGGAGAGATACCCCATAATTGAAACATCAAGAAAAACCAATCACATACGCAAGTATTGGCCAAATATCTGAAAAATGATGAATCAACAAATAGAAAGTTCTGCCTTGCCCAAGTAAGAATTATTTTTTCACTATATTTAAACATAATCACGTTTTATTATTACAACAACAACAAGAACAAAAAGCTTTATTAAGACATTTTAGTCTTATACAGAATCTTCTCAAAGCGCATTAATGTAGGTTATATGCAGGAATAATAGTATCAGTAAAATAATCAATGTTAAAATAATTATTTCCAAAGCTAATCACATTCAATGGTAATATGTTATTTGGTAATATTGGTAAATACTAAAAATGTATATAAAGGAAAATTTAAGTAAGATTTCTGGGTAAATTTGAGAGGAAAAGAAATTTCTTATACATGGCTTTACCACGGGGTCTCTGCATGTGAAGAAAAAATAGAGCGAAAGCTAATCATATTTAATTTACGTTTTATTAATGAAATATAAGAACTTAAAATGTACTTTGTGAAATATCAAATTCAGACACGACTTTCCACATTACATACTTTAGTGTCTGGTACTGGAATGAGAGAGAGAAATTCTCCATCAATAATTGGTTATAAAAACAACTCGCCATGTTTAAATGGCAAAAGTAGTAAAAAGCAAACCCCAATGTATTAGCTTTTCACAAATTCTGGAATACAGCACAGACAATAGACGTAACACAGATGATGGATCCAACTTGAAGAAAGGTCGATCTTATTCTCCAATTTCTGTAGATAATGTTTACTATGTTTACTTCTGTTTACCTATATGGAAGAATCCTGTATGAGACGAGTATCCTCAATAAAGGCTTTTTGTTGTTGTTGAATCAATAGATAGTTGATATTTTTTCCGACAGATGGCAGTGAGCAATCAACAACATTCATTTGCACGATCAGGAAGTGTACATTCATTATATTATATCGCATGATCTTTCTCTAGTACCATCTTGGTATTGAGCTAGGCAACGCCAGCCATCACATCGACCTGTCCACTCTGTGGGAAAGAACTTTGGCGGTCCATTGGTGGCGGAGTCTTTTCCGCGGTGGGCCCCATAAATAAAGACTTTATATATAAATATATTTATATAATTATTTAGCCATTTACAGTTAAACCTGTCTATAACGACCTCTCTAAATAGCACCTTCCTCTCTATAGCGTCCGATTTTAAACATTAAAATGTAAACATTTTACATTAAAAGTGACCTGTCTATAGCACCCTATTTTGGTGAGTCCCAAGAGGGGGCACTATAGACAAGTTTAACTGTATAATATTGTATTTAACCTTTAATAATGTTATATGGACGTTGTGTATTATATAAAATGAAAAGTAGTTTCAATATCAATCTCTGTCTCATATTGATGTTTTTATCTTCTTCTCTAATTTAAAATCATTTTAAAGTAAAACATACTTTTCTATATTTTAATGTAAAGTTTATACCTGGATATCAACTATGTTATTGATGTTTTCCAATATTTCGACCAGTCTAATTACCTTTCTTCATCAAGGCAATCATAATTCTTCTGTCAACTAGTAAATATGTTATTCAAGACTTTTAAACAACGAAAGTGACAGGAATAAACAAGTTCTGAATATATTATCATTTCTTCTGATTATTTTTTATCTTTTAGGAATAGAGTAATGTCTGTTTTACATATTTAATGAGTGGTTTAAACTGTTGGTAGAATATTTTTGTATGTCAATTCTTCTATTTATACTATTTTTGTCTTCGTTGAATGCCAAACTTTCTTGTGAAAAAGTTTTGACTGTTTGTTTGTCTTTTATATGTTATTATCATATTAATTAGGTATATGGCCTTGTTAGATTGCCTATACCATCAGAAGTGTTAGAGAATTGTGATTTCTGAAAATTACTTTATATAAATTCGTTGTGAGTATAATTCATTATTATCATCATTTTAAGAAGAAACAAAAGCTAAAGGCGACTATATTCTATTTTTCCACAACTAATTTGTATATGAAAAAAAAAGATCGTTCATTTTATAAAATATTTTTATTTTTATGAATATCTACATGTATATATGTCATATTTTATTTTAAAATATATTTCATAGATTTTTTTTTCAAATACTCTGCTAAATCGACCGCCAGAGGTCAGGCTTCCCCTATAAAAACTCATTGTTGTTTCCCGATAGCCGGCACAAATCTTTTGTACATTATGTAAATAAGTTTTTCATTTTTTAGATTCTTAAGTCAGGCATTACTTTTAAGTTTTATGTTTTTTATATATTCCTTTAACTCCATTTAAAGCAATTTCTGATCAAAACTGTTTTTATTATCATACTTTCAAGATTTTTAACCACGACTGCATTACCATAGCATAATCCTCAAGATGATCAAAAATCAAACAGAAAATCTCATCTTTTATATAATATATATATTATATCTTCTCTAGTGTCTTGTATTACCCTAACAGCATGTTGAAGGACGTCATAGTCTGAAAGCTTGCATAGATTATATCTCTTTAATAATCTCGTTGCCGTTAGTTTTTATTCCTTCTTAGAAATGATATTTGGCGATTCCTCCTCTTGTAATTTCATCATTGTTCAATAAAATAATCCTTTGTGTTTCAATATTAAAGTGAAATTGATGATTTATTGTAGTATTTTCCTCTGTAGAAGGGATTTCGTGCCCGAAAGATATAGATTTATGAATTAAAATGTTTTAAAGGAAACTTATACACGGAATCCTGATATTTACACCTTACCATAATAATTATCAATATTTTCCCATCCTAAAAATATGAATATTTTCTTGTTAATGTGACCCAATCTGTATATACATTGAATGGCCTATATGTGAAAATATAACCAATAAACAATCAGTATTATAAGCATCAATATTTTATTGGCATTATATAACAATCATCCCTGTTATAATCATTACCATATCATTATAGTAATCATTATCATTATATACATTGTAATTTTCGATGAGCATATTATCACAGTTCAAATATACAGTTAAACCTGTCTATAGCGCCCCCTTTTGGGACTCACCAAAATAGGGTGCTATAGAGAGGAAGGCGCTATTTAGAGGGGGCGCAATAGACAGGTTTAACTGTATAGAAATATACCAGTTGACCTCTATCACACCATTTCCCCGTTTCTGAGGATTTATTGCAGCAGACACGCACACACAAAAACATTCTATCGTATACTAGATTTAGGCTGTGAAAACAATTTGATAAGACATTTAGTTCTTAATTGAGGAACTTGCCATATGACACAAGTTCGTAAATCCAAAATTCAACTGAATACAAAGAGAAACTTATCAAAAAACAATGGTTGCCTGTAAAGTCGGTTTTACGGGCGAAGATTTTACGTGACAACGGTAGAATATTTATTGATATGAATATAATTAAATTGCACAATAGGAACAAGGAATTGAATGAAAATAAGAATTGCACAAATTTTAACTATAGAAATATATTTTGTTTACTAAAACATTGTACATGTAAACTTAAACTTAACTAATTCCTATTTGAGTGATTTTGTTGAGGATAGGACGATGATAGGAGAAATATGAAATGAATATATAATGTGAATTATGTAATAATGTAAATGTAATAAAAAATGTAATAATGTAAATAATAAATGAATATAATGAAATATGAAATAGATTTGAAACTATTTAAAATTTGTAAAATAATAATTAATTAATTAATTAATTATAAACTAATAATTTACTTAACACTATCAACATTTATCAATAGTATGACATAACCTATAAACCCAGTTTCTCAACTTTTGTGTCAATCTAACAATTAATCAATCAATCATAGTTTACGATAATGAAATATCAGTGTACAATTATTTACCTTTATTGTTGTAGTTGTTGTAAATGACGAATCTAAGCACTCCACATTTTCACTACAGACACAGCTGACGATACTTTAACCACACGTGTGAACTTGTATTATGACGCTTTCTTGTTTTTCCAACGCCAAGAACGTTCGAGAAAGACAAAGACAGAGACAAGCATGCGCCGATTCAATGCGCCTAATTCTCTAGCGCTGCGCGCGCAGCTGCGCGCGCAGCACTCTCGTTCGGTGACTCATCGTAACGTTACCGGGCGTTACACTTTTTCATAAGTGACTCCCAGCCGCAACCTAATTTAAGACGTTGTCACGTCAAAAACTTTTCCTCAATCTTAAAGTATTAAAATCGACGCGTACACTCAAGTGAATCTCCTTTCCTCTGGCAGTATCTCTCGGCCTTACCACTGGTTAGGAGACACGAGAGACTTACCAGAAGAGTAGCGACTGTGGTGTTGGCGAGAGTAACAACAGCAACCGGCAACAAGACTTCTAACACTCCCCCTTTATTATCATTTCTACTACACATTACATATAAATATAATAACATTCAACGGGTATTTACATTACGTTACCTCCTAGGGCCAATATAAACGTGTATTTACAAAAATTTACCCCAGGAAACAGGACCACAGTAGTCGGCGATTCCCACATTATTTCCAGACCGGAAATAAGCGAAAGCGCCATCTATTGGCGGAGGTTGAAGGTGTTTTGAAGGCTCATATACACCACAGTATATAAGACTCTATATTCTATCACAAAACCTTGATAAAAACGTATTAAGCAGACTCTACTCCTTTTCTTGCCTCTGTGGCTGCTCTAGAGTTTTACTGAACGTCAAAGAAAGCGGCGGAATTTCCGTGTTTGGGCGTTGTTCCAAGATTTAGTAGCACCTGTATTCTGTACGTGATTTCCCGCCCATGCCTTTGGTTTAGTTTTTTAATAAGTATTCTAGTTCATAGTTCTATTAATGATGAAATTGTGAAAAAAGTTTTAAAATAACAAAATATATTTTCTCACAATGAGTTTATTTTTATTTCAAAACGCTAGCTTTCAAGCGATAATGGCTCTTCAACGGGCTTAATCTAAAAAGAACTATATCTAACAAGAAATATTTACAAATACAAACGCGCGCAGCGTGGATACTTAAAACCGAAATTTTAAAATTGATATGAAATTTAACAATGTATTGGAATATGTCTATTTTCATTTTTAGGGCATCTAGAACCTATAAAATTGATCTATTGATTTCTTCTAAGATATCTAAGGTATTGTGATGGTATCTTCCTGTTTATGTGCTGTTATATTCATAAAAATGAGAGATTCTAAGAGTAACCGTTGATAATTGTTATTGAATTTCTGTAGTGGCATTTGGTTTCTGTTATGTTGAATTGAATTTTATTGTAAATATCTATGCTGCGCGCGTATGTTTTTGTAAATATTTCTTGTAGGATATAGTCGATATTGTTTTATTAAGCCCGTTGAAAAGCGATTATCGCTTGAAAGCTAGCGTTTTGTAATAAAAAGAAACTCATTGTGAGAAAATATTTTGTAATTTGAAAATTCTAGTTCATAGGTTATATGCCGCTAAGACCTCCAGAAAATTGAATTAATTAATTTAAAATACGATAAATAATCTATATACATGTAGATACCTAATCTGTTTTCCATCAAAAGAAGCTGTAAATATCCCTAGAGACATGCCCCCTATTTACATAAATACGAGTTTTAACCGAATATGTCTTTTATCAATGTAATATATTAACTCCTTAGTTTAATATTTGTTTTTGTTTAATTGTTGTTTTCACAGATTTTTTTTTATGATGATAAGTGTGTGTATATATATACAGTTAAACCTGTCTATGGCGCCCCCTCTAAATTGTGCCTTCCTCTCTATAGCGCCCGATTTTAAATACGTAGTACGATGCGATTTACATTAAAAGTGACCTGTCTATAGCACCCCCTCTCTATAGCACCTTATTTTGGTTTGTAAAGAGGGGGCGCTATAGACAGGTTTAACTGTATTTATATCTTTTTTCTTACATATAAAAGTCAATGTCTGTTGTCTGTTTCGCGATAAACTCAAAAACTACTGAACCACTTGTTACCAAATTTTGCATCTCGCTTTTTATAAACCTGAGGAAATTTTCGGCTATTTATTTTCTTCATTTGAAGAACTTTTTTTTCAATTTTACGCAGAGTAAATACGAGGCGAAGTAACAACACCAGGCCAATTAAGCGACCAATGAGCGTTCTGCTTTTTTTTTTTTTTTTCAAGTTGCTTGCGTACTTTTTTTGAAATATATTTTTTTACGAGTGTTACTTTTTTTTAAACAAAAGTATTGAGTATTGAGAGAGAAATTTATATTACTAAGTTACGGTAAGTGCACACAATACAATTAAAAAAAAAAACTTTACAAAATTAGCGTTAGTGTATGTAAATGATGGCTTTCATATTTCGTATTAATTTTTGTTCTGCCCTTTGATTTTTTTATCTCTTTTTTTTTTAAATCGTTTAAAATGCACTCGCAGTCATTATCAAACACATATGTTTGTCTAATTTCCATGTGTTCTTCTATTTTTCACAGAAAAATATTAACATGCCAGTATTTTGGATTAATTTTTTTATAAACCTATTTTTTCTTATTCTTACCGAGAAGATAGGCATCGCAGTCACTCACTCAACTCAGGTAATTTCAAGGGTTAATGCGCTTGGGCGGGTACATAGGGGGTTGAGTGGGAAAACTGCCATCTATTTAAACTATATTGATTTTGAAACAACTAAATGGATTGCAAAAAATAATTAAATCAAATACCCCTAAACACTAATATAATGCAATTTTTGCCATCACACGCACTTTTTACCTATTGATATTCTATGGCACTTCTAATATTTATTATTGATGTACTTTCAGTATGAAGGAAATTGCACTCGGGGGAATTCTCGGGCGAAGCCGGGTCATTAGTCTAGTATATATATATATACTAGATATATATATATATATATATATATATATATATATATATATATCATTTAGTCTAGTCTCGTTAATATATATATATATAAAGGATTTAAAAAAGGGTGAAATATTTCAATTCTACAATTTACTCATTGACTATGAAATATGGTGAAATATCAATTATAAAATAGTGAAAGAGAGAGAGAGAGCTATACACTTTCTATCACTGTAATGGGTTCAAATGGGTATTTAAATCATGGAGAACTGGGCACGGGTACAAATGTTTTTATGGAAACAATTTAAATAATCTGATATTTCACGGGTTGGAGGGAAGCCAAGAGATATGGCAGAGGGTTGGTTACGTACAATTTATAACCTTTGGGGCCAGAGACCATTTATACAAATTACCTCGGGGGTTGCTTGCCTTGATCCACCTTAGCTGTGTGTTTGGGGTTTTGAAGACAAGCCATTAACGTAATGGAGACCACACTCAATGGTTATAAATCTGCTAGCTGCAAACATTGTTTTTGTAAACATCACTCAGTTGAAGGGAATCGTTCAGACTTATTTGTTCTAATCACCGTAATTTAAGATGGTGTCCTCCCCAATCTGTCTTTTGTTAAAAAGACTCAGACAGATCTAGGTTGTCTTCTGGAACATTCTAATGTTCTTGTGCTTATAAACTAATACTTCTTCTCACTTGTTCTTCTACTTGATTATATATATAATATTTCTTATGTTTTCATTTCTACATACTCTCATATACGCCATAATGCTTATACAAGGTATACTTGTAAAATGAAAGGATTTAAAAGCACGAATGTTTCTTTTATACATAATACAAACTTCTACTGCCCTTACTGCGATGAAAAAATATATTGGGAGGGCTTGGCTCATCAGTGGTGAACCCTCCCAGCGGTTTCGCCAATTTAATCCACCAGACCGCTTCTCAGAGCTCTAATACTGTATTGTACGATTCTGCTCTGAGAAGTGGCCTGGTGGATTAAATTGGCGAAACCGCTGGGAAGGTTCACCACTGATGAGCCAAGCCCTCCCAATATATTTTTTCTTCGCAGTAAGGGCAGTAGAAGTTTGCATTATGTATAAAAGAAACATTCGTGCTTTTAAATCCTTTCATTTTATATGTATAGATGGCGCGTTATTGCTTTGTGTTAAGGTATACTTGTATATGCCCGCTTTTATTCGAGCGTTGATTGGCTGTTCAATATCAAGTGACTTTTAATGACCAAATCATCATTTAGCTCATTAGCTAATTAGTTTGCAGTGTTTCTATAGCTCACAGCTTGCATTGAACAACGAAATTATATATTAAATATGAAATCTTGAATTCGATTCTTGGAATTCCTCTCTTTAAGTTTTTTAAACATATTATCTGTACGGTGTGTTTAAAAACAAATTCACTTCAGAGTTATATATTCAGAAATTATATTGATATTAGTTTTATTATTATTATTCTTTGCACTAGCGCGCCATATGTTATCAAATTACGAAATTACGAAACAGATGGCGCGCTAGTGTATCGTAATATAATTGTTCGATTAAAAGACACAAATCGATATTTGCGGAAGAGCGATTGCTCGAAGCATATTATATACAAGGTATGTCCCATAAGTTCCCGGACTGGGTCCATAAAAAAAAAAATAAATGAAAAATGTAAATAAATTTGACTGTTTATTATAGAAAAAATATCAGGCAACACGGTGGTACCAATATCGAGGCGGTACATTAGCGCGCGGCAAGGTCATTCTAATTTATTTAAAGGTCACACCTAGCGCTGCGGCGATTTTACGATAGAACAAAAATTGAAGCAGAGGATTTGCATAGAATTTTGTGTGAAACTTCAAATATCTGCAACCGAAACTTTTGAAATGCTTAATAAAGTATTCCCCAATGACTCTCCAAAGAGAACAACTGTTTTTGAATGGCATTCTAGATTTAAAGCTGGGAGAATTTCCATTGAAGATGAACCTCGGCAAGGACGCCCAAAATGTGCAAAAATCACCGATTTGATAAAAGAAAATCCTCGAACCACTTTTCTGGAGCTAGAGCAAGACACAGGCATCTCTAAAACAACGATTGGAAGGATCGTAACCAAAGATTTGAAGCTCAAAAAGACTCCTGCAAAATTCATCCCAAGATTCCTCACTAATGAGCAAAAACTGTGTCGGCTTGCAACCTGTGAGAACATGTTGGAAATGACAAGAACGGATCCGGAATGGAAAGACAAGATAATCACAGGCGACGAGACATGGGTCTATGACTATGACCCTGAAACCAAGCGTCATTATGCCGAGTGGAGAGGTCAGGGTGAGCCTAGACCAAAAAAATTCAGGATATTGAAATCCAGAAACAAGGTGTTGCTGGTCGCTTTTTTTGGATAACAAGGGCATTGTTCATCACGAGTATCTTTCTGCAGGCCAAACGGTTATTAAGGAAATGTATTTGGACATTCTTCGCCATCAAGGGAAGCGATTCGAAAAAAAATGCCAGAAAAATGGCCTAATGGTGACTGGATCCTACACCATAACAATGCCCGCCCTCACACAGCGCACTTGGTGACGAGTTTTTTTGGCTAAAAACGGGACAGAAATCCTACCTCAACCACCCTATTCCCTAGACATCGCACCAAATGACTTTTTCCTGTTCCCCAAACTTAAAGCAGTTCTAAAAGGAAGACATTTTGACACCAGGGATGACATAATAGAAAAATCGCTGTTGGCATTGAAGAGCATTCCAAAAGAGCTCTATAAAAACTGTTTCGACAATTTGGGGAAACGATGGCGCTGGTGCGTTGAAGCAAGGGGGGATTACTTTAAAAAGTTTTAATAATTTTTTAAAAAAATATCTTACCTTTTTTTTTTATGGACCCAGTCCGGGAACTTATGGGACATACCTTGTATTTATAATTATATGTAATTCTGCTGTCCTAAAAGCTTATGTCCATAGTTCATCTAAAATACCCATTCGAAGAGTCAAGCATCAGTATCACTATAAAAGGAAGTTCCAAAAATGCAATATAACAGCGGTATGATAGATTAAACTGGCGAAACCGCTGAGAGGGTTTACCACTGATGAGCCAGGCCCTCCCTTTAATTTTTCCATTGCAGTAAGGGCAGTAGAAATTATTTTATTTTAAAAAAGAATATTACGCGTCTAAAATAGTTTCGTAATTTGATTATGGATACCATCCTACCTCTCTTTTAGAATACAAGTTATATATTTTCAACACCATCTCGACTTTATCGTTCCTCATATATTAGTATCAGGGATTGATAAGAATATTTCGGGACACTTCTTTGTTTATCGCTCAAATTGATTACTCCAGCGGCTGAGTCTAACCTAACCAGAATTAAACATTTAAAAACATTTTTAAAGCTTTGTTGAAAAAATAAATTAACCAGGTATAGGCCGCATGCCAGCGACAATAAACAATGACGTGGTATCATAGAGTAATGCTGTACCAATGCTGTGTGTGTTTTAGCTAGCAAATCTTGTGTTTATATCATATTTAAATCGTTCAATTAAGATAGAATGACAAGTAGAAATGAATATCTTACATCTTTTATAATATCGATAACTACAAAATGAGGAATATATTAATGATTATTTTTACTTTTAAAAGAGAATAGAGAGATTTTTAAAATTCACACACACACAAAAACCTTTATTAAGACACACAGGTCTTACAGAGGATTCTCCTTGGGGTTACAAGACGGAGAACCCCATGAAAGTGGGAAATATACAAAGGGGTAAAAATGGAGAAAGATTATATACACATGGTAAATATATACAGATTATTATTTGAATAATCCTATGGAAAATAAGAATATGGATTTGAAAAAAAAAATGTTTTTGGAAATATGGGTGGGAGAAGTAGAGAGCGAAAAGAGGAAAGAAAACAGGTATTTACATATGGAACATACATATAATGGAACAAGTCAATTTAAGCTCTTCTGCTCACACAGCACAGGTGGACCATGGCTTTTTTCAAGAAAACTTTAAGAGATTTTCCAGGAAATATTTTTTAAAATTACAATAGGCGGAATCGCTGGTTATCATTGCTAAGACAAAAGGTAAATGCAACGTGTTTCTTTATTGATGAGGTGTGAGCTTTTGGACAATGACGTCCTTCAACAAGCTGTAATGCGAATACAAGAGTTTTACAAGTTTTCAAAATGTTATTTCACACACACCTAAATGAAGTGTTATAATAAAACAATATTAATGCAACAGTTGAAATAAATCTAGAACAAACCTATCCGATAACTATTGTGAAATTTCTCCACTGGTGAATTAATTTTTAAAAATTTCTAATTATACACGATTTATACGAGTTTCTAAGATTTCTATATCGATGTGTTAAAACATGCATAAAGTTGTTTATTATAGCATTCGGAGTGTATAGTTAGCTAGAAGTTATATTCCTAGTTGCTCCTGTTAAAGGGCATGTTAACCCGTAATCTAGAGAAATGAAATTATAGAAGAGAACTTAGCCCTGAATGCTTTATTGATTTTATTGAGTAATAAATCAAGGGAAGAACGTTTACATATGGTATACTGTATATATATATATATATATATATGAAATAACGAAAAAAAAAAGATAAAAAGATCAGGTGTTGAAATCAATATTAAAAATGGCATATCCTGACCAGGAGCACTTGTGCTTTACAGAAGGTAGAGCGCCATCTGGTGGAACAGAAATCAACTAAACATTGATTTAGCCTGTTCCCTGATATTTGGCCAACCCAATTTCTTGATAAATCAAGAAAAGCCATCCACGAACGCGTTTCGCGCTATTGGCGCTCGTCAGCGTGGAGTAGGCTGAACCACTGCGACCAAAACATATATATATATATATATGTTATGAATAATTTGTTTGTTGTTAGATAAAGGATTGATAAGACAAAGGATCGATAAGATAAAGGGTTGAAGGTGTAGTCGTGATAAAAAAAATAATTATTTACCATCAAGCAGCTTTTATTTTCAATTATTTGAGGAAATATTACATATTAGCTCGTATATAGAATTTATAAAGTTATTCCTATATTAAAATTTCTAAAAGATAGATATGTTAACTACGCATATTTACAACAAAACTGAAAGTTATTCAAAAAACGATGATAACCAAAAAGTAGAAATATTAATGAATAAAAATAATATATATATATATATTTAAATATAGAAATATTTGAGTTTTTAGATTATATAATATATATTATATATGGTATACTTGTATGAAGGGGCATAGAGACATTGGGGTATAAGATCAATAAGTTGAATGCTAAAGAGGATCATGCTATATCATATATCTTTCCCCACGTCCTAACTGGGGATTGTTCCATTAAATTTTCCCCCGCATATATAATGGGAATATAATGAATGTATAATTATCCGAGAGATAATTTACTGGGTGTTCATTCATTATGGTGGGCTCTATATGTCAGAGGTTACATATACTATCCCTTTATGTATTTAACATATTTACATATGTAGGATGTATATATATACTATAAATATTTAGTTACATTAGTTATCAATCACATATAGCTAATAGGAATGGAAAACTAAACTACTCGATTTAACAACTATTAAAACTTGGTCACAATTATGTAAATATTATGTATTGGAATTTTTCCAATTTATACGTTTTCCCTTTCATTAATTATTTAAAACAATCTGAAATATTTGCTATAACGGAAACTTAGTGCCAATTTGATCTAAAACTCGAGATCGAGAATTTCCAGGTTTACCAATCACTTGCCAGAAAAATCTCGGGTCAGGGAAGAAGCTCTGAAGACATCATTGTGGGAATTTATATCAAAAATAAACACATACTGGACAATGTTGAAGAGAAAACTAATTGGATTTCGGTTACTAAAATGAACCCAAGCATAGATTCATTGCTGACTTGTATAACCTTCACGTATCTACCTCCTAACGAACTCCAACTAGAGAATATATATATCACCATTATATTCTTTATTATCCAACTTTATAGACAATAGTTCAGTAGCTCTAAATCTATATAACTTCCATAAAAATGCTGTAAAAAAGAAAGACTTAACCGAACATTCAAACATACCAAAAATTTCTGTTTGATGAGAAAGACAGAACCAACATCCAATTATTTGTTTAGGCAGATACGATAAGTTAACAATGATAAAACGGTGTTTACCTTACAACCCTGAACACGAGGATTTCCTGGGAAATCTCTTAAAGATTTCTTAAAAAATACATGGCCCACCTGTGCTGTGTGAGAGCTTAAATGGTCTTGTTTCATGTGTAAATACCTGTTTTCTTTCCTCTTTTCGCTCTCCACTTCTCCCATCCATATTTCCAAATTTTTTTATTTTTTTTTCTCTTTTTTTGATTTTTTTTTATTCTTCTTATTTTTTATTCTTTCTTATAATCTGTATATATTTACCAAATGTATATAATCTTTCCCCATTTTTTATTTCCCACTTTCATAGGTTTCTCCGTTTTGTAACCCCAAGGAGAATCCTCTGTAAGACCTGTGTGTCTTAATAAAGGCTTTTGTGTGTGTGTAGTTACATTAGTTTAACTATTCAAATATATGTTATCGCTATATTTCAATATTTGAATAAGGTTGCCTAAAACTGCTTGCTACATTATTTACAATGTTAAAGATGTGTTACTCGAAGTTGAAAATTGACTTATTTTCTCCGAAACATAAACGTATTTACATATTTTCAATAAACAAAATTATTTGTTCAATATTTTAACAATGAATTAACTATAAAGAATAAAAAACGAAATAATATTATGACATCTTACTTCCCCTATAACAAGAGCCAAGATAACGTGGGTGGTAGATAAGGAAGTGCTACTGGCCCCAGGGGAGACCATGAGATTAAAGAAAGGGGTCAGCTGAGGAAGAGACGGAAGCCTCCCCAAGACCTGTCAACTGCCTCAAAGTGGCGGGGAGTCCCTGGACGGGACAGGCGAAGTTTGTCTGGAGTTCTGAACTCCTGGTAGGGCCACCCAAGGCACGAAGGCTGTCCCATATGTCCAGCTAAATGTTAACAGGCAAAGAGGCAAAGTCGTATTCCTACAGGTGCCTCAGATGTCCCATCAACAGGAAACGCATCTAAATACTCCAATGAATTCTGCTCCTCTCTCTAATTGATATAGATAAAATAACTTCGACTTGTGCTTAATTAATAGGTAGAAAATCTTAGTTTTGATAAATAATCTTTAAGATAATAAACTTGGTGGTAATAAAACTTATAGATAATAAACTTGTTGTTATTCAAACTTTTAGATAAAAAAAACTTAGATGTAATAAAACTTATCGGTAAATAAAAAAACACTATTTATAAACCTTTTGGTAGAAAAACTTGCTTAAATATATGTTTAAAATAGTGTACTCTACGTGGATAATTGAAGACTGACATTGGATTAAATTTAGGTACTTTTAATTAAAACATAAGGATTAAATATATAAAGTTCGACGCGTGTTTAAATGGCGTCGCTTCCCTTCTTTCTTGGTCAAAGTTATTCCTGCTTCTTTTTTCCGCCTCTGATTCTTCGTCACCAACTATGCAGGCGCACCACTTCTCACCGGCGGTGGCGCCGCCAGGCGAGCTTAGCCAGATTTGGTCAATCTAACCTCTCCACTAATACTGGACCATCCGTCACGCAGAATAAAAAGGGATGCGTTCAGGACTTAGGCAGAGGGTCCTATTCGAAAAGTAAGATAAGAGAAGGAGGGAGAAAGACAGTCAGGTGACTGTAGTTAACAGTAAGAATTCCTGATGAAGACGCGGTCGGAGAAGGTACGATGGATAGCAGACCGTGTTGGTTGTACGGAGCGAACTGCTCTGTGTAGAAGTAGGCATCGTAACGAGTGTTGGCAGCGGAACGACCTAAAAGTCAGTGTCGTTCAGGTTGGAGTGGGTCGCTTCGCAAGATATAGTGAAATTCACAAGTTGCATACGATAAAAGAGGCGCGTCTTAGATTTGAAAAAGCGTTTATTTATCACAAAATAAGTACAATATTTCGATAACTGTACATTTCTCTTTTCAAAGCATTTTACGAATCATACGTGCTCTCATCTGTATTGTTGCTGGACCAAAAGTCACTTCAACAACAATACAAATTACAATTGTAGAAATTAGTTTATACATTTACTGGATCTTTGTCATCAACCTCGATGTTGAGGTAGTGAAGACTATGGAATGCCGAAGGTGACCATTTATTAGTATCATATTAAGCTTAAAGTGTGACCACTCTATTGGAAAGAACAGTTCACCAATGGCGGAGTTGATGGGTACCAAAGTATGATATGCATATAATTAATAAACATGAATAACTATATTACAATACAATATAATGCGGCTTGTGATTGTAGAACGAAATTTGACAATTATACCGTAAATGTTTCTTTTGAACGAAAAATCGAAATTTATTTTAAGAAAAAATAACGATTATTTCTAACCTTAGGGATGAAGTATGATAGGATGAATTGTAAAGAATAATGATAAAAGGAAAAATAAAAGTGTCCAGGGATGGGAATCGAACCCACCGTGTTCCGCTTACCGGGCAGATGCCATGTCCACTAGGCTACTATATCTTATTTTTTTCATTATATTCATATTTTAATTTCATTTATATTTATTTATTTTTATTCGATCACATATAATCGTATATGAAACATGATACCATAACATTTGCTATCTCTTTAATGTTCACACATCATGTTGCCAAAGGGTCTAGCAACGATTCGTATTTTTTTCAACAAAAAAATTCTATTTATATACTATCTATTAAATATAGATTTTCTATTATCAATAAGTTTATTAACTTTAAAAGCGAACTCTGGAGGTCTTTGTTCTTTAACGAAAGATTAACCCTAAAATATATAGGCAAGGGCAGTATCAGCAAGGGAATCAAAATTCCGGTACGGTGCATCAAATAAGCAATCTTGTAAAACAATAGTTAATCCCATAGATTGTTGCCTCTCACTTTCATTTTTTAATCAGCTTTTGCCCGTTGAGAGAATGCTTGAATGAGCGAATGCTTGAACGCGCGCGATTAAAGTTAATAAATGAAACTAGCAACTCAGTTGAATATTTAATTATAATATATTATATTAATTATATGTGTGTGTTGTGTGAAAGATTATAAACTCAAAAGGAACTTCTTCTATATAACATGTTTATTTTTATATCTTTCGAACGACATCGTTCTTTAACGGGCGTAAAGACAAACTTGTCTTTCAGCCCCTTAAAGAACTTTGTCATTCGAAACCTAACAAAATAAACATGTTCTATAGAAGAAGTTCCTTTTGAGTTTATAATCTTTCAATATAGTTATGGTAATGTTGATGTCTATATATTGAATTATAGTTAGAGAGAGAGATTGAGATTGAAACTGATTTATTAATCGTTCATATAATATTATATAGTGGCAATTTTAAAGTTATAATACAGAAAAAAAAAAATATATATATATATATGTAAATTTACATCAGACATGAGCCTTCTCTGAAGGGACGTCTGGATAATGTCAAATGTTCAAGGCCGCCCTGAGTTCGGAAAGGCCCGTGATTATAAAAGGGTTTTTGTCCCCAACGTGCTCAATTGCATCGCCGAGGAAATCGTACAGAATTTTCTTATTTCCATAGGAGAGTTCATCGGGGAGTGTTTCTCTGTCAGAGCGATGCAGAACCGCGGCCACTCTAGTATCAAATTTATCAAAAACTAGTCTTATGGCGCGTGAAGAATTTCAAATATAGTGAATCAGACAGCTTTGCTTTAGAGATAATAAAATGTTTATAGATTTATGTTGTTATAAAGAAAAGTATGCGTACATTGTTCATGATATATCAATTTAAATGTATTAATTTCATATTACATTACAACTGCTATTTCAGGTCAAGGGCTTGAAGTCACACCCTTCATTTCCAATGGCGCCAGTTGTTTTCCTCTGGGACACTTGCCAACTACTTAACCACTTATTTCCATGATCAAATCAAATTGACAAACATCACATAATCTACATAAAACTTCAGACCTTGTTTTTATATTAATATTTCTAATTAACTTGTTCTTTTTTCGAATTATACCACCTAAGGAAATTAATGACTAGCTTGGAGTCATTAATAAATACAATGGAACCAAACTGTTGACAGCCAGATTAGATGGAAAGATGAGGTTTTTGACTACTCCAACTTCCTGTAGCAGAATATGTGTTGCTGTTGTTGTGCTTTGGGTTTTGTGTTGTATTCTTTTGGGACTTGTGTTATTGTAGTATTTTGGATGTTATTTTGTTACTGTGTTTTGGGTTTTGTGTTATCACACAAACATGATGTCTTTATTAAGACACCATTCTTATACAGATTCTCCTCTCTCATTGCCGGCTTGTAACGATATCCTAACGATAATCAATCACATTCATGCAGTGAAGGATAAAAAGATAAATCAAGTTCTTTGTCCTATTTACTTCTTTTTAAAAGTTTTTTAGGGATAGAGCAACCATTCCTTTGATATGGCACTGAATAAACTACTTTTCACTGAGGAAAGTTGGCTGTCGTTTAGTTTTGGGAAAGACTTTGGGAATTCGATCACCTTTGTCACGGTGACGCTAACACTTGAAGTATATATTAGCCATGTAAATGTAAACAGATGTTGGGATAGTTGACAGTGGCTCTACACGAGAGATGCCATTATGGTTTTGTGATTATTTTTCATTTCCACTCCTGATACACACTGGTACCAAAGATCCTCGTTCACCACAACGTAAAACCTACATTTTTCTCACTTTATGCAATTTATGCTCATTTCTTCTAATCTGACCATTCGTCTTAGAGATGATCAAAAGAAGATGCACCCATTGTCTCCATGCAACTATTGAAATGCTAAATGATGATTTTGTATATATATTAAAAGACGGATGTGCCCCTCCTCCTTTTGCACATATATATGCTTATATTTTTGAAGAATATGACAAATGGGGAATGTATATGACTTAATCCATTAGCAATATTCAATTGCATGATCAGGAGATTCTTTTTTCTTTATACAGAAAGATATTTTTTACCGTTTAAAAGTGCATCAAAAAAGTTCATTTTTGTATATTACTTTTACAAATCGCAGAGATTTGCATCAATAAATACTCCACAACATCTATTTTAACAAAAAAACAACCTATATCTCACTATTTTTCCGAATTATAATTATATATGGAAAAAGGAGGAAGGCGAAAAAATATATTTCTTGATATTTTTGCGGATGATAATATTCATGTGCGAAAGAGGCTACCTCTTACATTTTAAAGATATATTCAAACAAAGAAATTCTGAAAATGAAGATTTGCCCCTTTAAACATGGATTTACAAGTATTGTAATTTGTATTAAAATTACAAAATATTTTCTCACAATGAGTTTCTTTATAAAATTCTTCAAATTCTTTTAACAATTTTATCATGAATAGAGATTGTAATTTGTATTTGCTCTTAAAGATTTCTTGAAAAAAGCCATGGTCCACCTGTGCTGTGTGAGCAGAAGAGCTTAAATTGACTTGTTCCATTATATGTATGTTCCATATGTACATACCTGTTTTCTTTCCTCTTTTCGCTCTCCACTTCTCCCATCCATATTTCCAATTTTTTTTTTTTCCAAATCCATATTCTTATTTTCCATAGGATTATTCAAATAATAATCTATATATATTTACCATGTGAATATAATCTTTTTCCATTTTTATCCCTTTGTATATTTCCCACTCTCATAGGTTTCTCCGTCTTGTAAACCCAAGGAGAATCCTCTGTAAGACCTGTGTGTCTTAATAAAGGTTTTTGTGTGTGTGTGTTTGTGTAATTTGTATTTGTATTACTTAATGCTTGTATTTGTTCTTTGAAGACCAGGTCTAATTGGTCACTAGAGGGATCAGAGCTGAATTTTGATACATTTTATTTAGACGAATATTTTCAGTGGTATCATTGAATGATGTTATCGAGGGATGGAAACTGACAAACGTGACAAGAAGCTGGGTAAGACAGTCCAAGATGACGAAGACCTCTCATCCTATTATTTTCTCATTAAAATTTATGAGGCATTTAACACTTGGGGCGAGATCGATCTGGCCCAGGGGATGGAGGAACGTGGATTTAGCCATCATCCAACACGCCGCCGCACGCCTAAATAATGCACAGCGCTGCTTATTTATCCCTTCCATTCCTTCTATTGTTTCTCTCGGTCTGCCTAACTACTACTTTACTGGTGTGTGGCTATCTATTCCTTTACTGGTGTGTCTGACTTTATACTTTACTGGTGTCTAACTATTATTTTACTAGCGTGTCTAACTATATCTTTACTAGCGTGTCTAACTATATCTTTACTGGTGTCGAACTCTATCTTTACTGGTGTCGAACTCTATCTTTACTAGTGTGTATGACTTTATATTTACTGGGGTGTCTAACTATTTCTTTACTGATGTGTCTAACTATATCTTCACTGGTTTCAAACTCTGTCTTTTTTTTCTGGTTTCTAACTTTATCGTTACTGATGTCTAACCACATTTTACTGGTGTCCAGCTTTATCTTTACTGGTGTGTCTGACTTTAATAGTATCGAACTATGTCCTTACACTGGTGTATAACTCTATCTTTACTGGTGTCTAACTACATATTTACTGGTGTCTAACTCTATATTTAATTGTGCCCAACTATTCTTTTATTGGTGTTTAACTCTAAATATAGAGCTAGATCTTTGTAGCCTAGTATATACAGCATTTTAATCTCTAGCTTAATATTATTGTTTTCTTAGATTAACTGGTAATGTGGATGTGAAATTCGTTGTTGAAAGACCCATTTTTTAAATCTAGGAATTGATATTTAAACTAGCGTGCACATATAGTAAACTTATATAGTTATAAATGTTGTATGCATGTGATACTCGCACACAACAATATACAGTTTCGCCTATTTATGTAAACGATTTTTAAAGTTACATTCTAATTAAAAATGTGAATATTTTTACAGTCGGTATAAACTTATGTGAATAGTGTTATTAGGTATTCATTTTAAATAATTAAACCAATTCATATTGATTTGGGAGAATTGTCAATAGTGTTGAGAAATCTCATAATAGTTTTCAAAATCTGTTTTCTCAGTTTCCTTTGCTAATAAAACTTCATCCTTCCTTGATAACTCTCAGTCTGTTTATTTCTACATCAACACCAGATAGCAAAAGCAAGATTCTACATTTCAAGAGAGATGTATAACACAAGATATTGGGTATAATACAATACACCAATACCTCGCTTTGCGTCGTTTCATTTTGCATTTTTTTCGAAGTTACGCCGCTGCTTAATTTTTACTGATTTTCACTGTGCGTCGTTAGATTTTCGAAGTTGCGTTGTTTTGGATTCGAGTCTTTAATTTTTTTTAATTTTTTTCCCTAAAATATGGCAACACCTTTATTTTTGATTGCGCTTTCACATATTTTCACTTTGCGTCGTTTCAATTTGCGTCGTGTTTTTTTGGAACGTAACCCCGACGCAAAGCGAGGTATGGGTGTATATATTTTATATTGTAGCGTAGAAATCAAGTCTTGAAATATGTAAAAGTATTTATTGATGGCGTCAGTACGACTAGTCGTCAATTATCAACCAATCAACCCAAACTATCTACAGCTAGAGAATATCGAGCAAGCAAGCTAGGCAACTAAATAATGATTTAGAAAATCTGTTTCCAATTATATCCATTGAATTAATTAAATTAAAAAATAAATTATTTCTTCGCCAAATAATTATTTACTAGTATTTGAAAGTTCGACAGAGGAACGGTATAAACCGTTGAGTTTCGACAACCACCAACCAGGATCGAATCCCCGCTTTTTTTTTTTCTGAAGGAAAAAATTACTTCAATAGCCATCGATATATATTCTTGCAGAAGTTCATCCCCATCAGTAAGTGCAAGTAACTAAAAAGGCTCTGATACACTTGTAAATGCGAAAGTTGAACTGCTTTCTAAATGTGTAGACATATCGTGTGCTTACAGTAAAATAAGTCGTTAACTACTCACCATGATTATCATGGCTTCTGTCACATTTACTTGGGACATGTATCACCACTAGTACAGGGTGATCCAAAAGTCCCGCACAACTTTAAAAATTAATAACTCCCCGAATATTTGCGCTAGAGCAATGCGGTAAACACCATTGTGTTCAGGATGCAATGGGATTTATTATGGCAAATAATGAAAAATTCGAAATTGATTTTAGTTACAATTTTATTCGCCAGATGGCGCTCTACCAGAATCAGAGATTCAGCGGCCAAATTGTTTGATAAATTGAAAAATATAACTGATCGACACGTATTTTTCCTTTTTGAATACCAGGAAAGAACCCTAATAATATCAAATAACAAATTAATAAAACACCACTTCGCCAAAAGTATGAAGAATTGGTTAACGATTTTCAAATACAATCAGAGATATGTAAAATAGGTAAATGCAAATTAAAACATGTAGCAAAAAGAAAATTGATATTTTAGATACGGTTTGTTTCCGAAGATAATAAATTTCTAATATTTTTTATTCAACTCTCACTCAGTATCGATTATGTTTATTTTAATTCATTTGAAAAATATGTATCTATCTCTGATAATTTATTTTACTCTGGAATGCCGTTGTTGTTTTTGTCGTGTCCAATAAATAGCCTCAGATGTCTCCATGCATTTCTATCACAGCTGAAGCAGCAATGTCCACTATCTTGGATGTATAAAGCTGATGCTCTGGGTCTATGTCAATTTTCTTGCAAGGCTGCGGGAATGAGAATATGTGGGTAGGTGTTAGTTCCACACCAGGACAGTTGTTGCATGTTCTATAGGTTCTTGTGCCATCTGGATGTATTTTCATTCCTTTAAAATGTTTTGTTCTAAGTCTTCTTATAGTTTTTGTCAGTTTTCTCTCAGAGTTTATTTCACATATTTGATCTTTTCTTATTTTTTGTTTAATTATCTTGTATTTTGCCAAAGCATCAGCGTCAAATACTGACATTTGTTCTTTATTTTGGCTCAGCCTTCTGGCTTCCTTTGCCAATTCAACTGCCATTTCATTACCCCCGATCCAAACACTGGCAGGAATCCATTGTAGAATGCAGTTATTCTCCAATGATATCAGTTGAGTAAGTAACGAATGTATTTTCTGTGTGATTATAGTATTGCCCTTCTGAATTGCTTCTAGATCGGATATGAAGTCGTTGTACAGTATATTATAATTCCTTCTGCTTGATGCAGGGATGGTTGGTTAAGGCATACATCAATAGCTTTCCAGATAGCTGTCAGTTCACAAGTGAAGTTTGACGAAATCTTTCTTGCTCCTTCTTTGATTTTGATGTTTGTTCCATCTTGCAGTATTATGTTAATTCCGGCCCCTCCATTACTCAGGGTAATGTCTGAAGATCCATCTGTATATGCTGTTAAAGGGCGTGGCCTAGCATTTTTAATCAAGAATTTGTACTATGAGGACATAGCCGTTAATATTACAAACACATTAGACCTCGAAGCCCAAGGTATCAAAGTCTACCTCAATCAAAACAAAGCCATCAACATATACAATATGTATCACCCTCCAAACAATACATTTATTGACGATGGAACAATGGCTCAATTTCTTACAGACAACACTATTATTGTAGGTGACCTTAATGCCAAACATCAACTATGGGGATGTCCTACGCCAAAAAAAAAAAAAGCCCAAGAGGCAAAATAATATCAAACATATTTGACGACAATGCCTTCATGTGCTTAAATGATGGGAATCCTACCCATCATTCATACAAGCTATAATACTGCACAAGCCCTTGATATAAGTTTTTACTATCCTGACATTTTCCACAAATGCAAATAGCAAATATTAAAAAGTTTTGGAAGTGACCATTTGCCTAATTTGATAGAAATTAGCACCAAGACCAAAACTAGCTCAATTAAGAAAAATTCTGGAACTTCAAAAAGGCTAATATGATATCTTTCGAAAACACCATTATTGAAGCAGCCAAAGTTGCAATACCAAGAGGTAATATTAAGAAATGGATTCCAAATTATACACACCAGGCAAAAAATATTCAAACACTTATAACTAAAAGAAATGAACTACAAAAAAAGTGCACCCAAAACCAAACAAATTGTATAACTGAACTGAACATTATGATTGCAAAAATAAAAAGATTATACGTAAATGTGAAAAGGAAAAAATGGAAACAAACTTGTGAAAACCTGAACCCAAGAAACCCAAATACAAAACTTTGGAATTTGGCAAAACAAATTGACAGAGCCCAGCCAAAAACTGAAAACACAAATATGATTAAGAATACAGATAGTACACCAGCAACTAATGACAAAATTGCTGCCAATCTTTTAGGTAATTCATATCAAATAAGTAGTAAAATCAAGGTTGAAAAAAGGCCCGAAAGATTATTCATGACTGTAAAATGTCACCAGTACTCATAATATTTTCCATGAAAAAAATCAATATGAAAAAGCTAGCTAATGCATTAGAAAACACTGACCTAAACAAGACTCCTGGGCCAGATGGAATCCATGGCAGAATGATATCAAACTTGGGCAAAATTGGCAAAGAAAGACTTCTTAATATTTTCAATAACTCCTGGAAAACTGGAAAATTGCCTCAAGACTGTAAAACTGCAACAATAATTCCCATTAAAAAACTTGACAAATCTGCTGATGACCCAAAAAACTACCGACCTATCTCCCTAACAAATATTTGCTGCAAATTAATGGAAAAAATTATACTCAGACGACTCACCTACCACCCCGACACAAGAAATCTCTTACCAGAAGAACAATATGGATTTAGGAAAGGACATGGGACAAAAGACTAACTCTTATTTTTCACACAAAAGGTAAAAGATGCACAAAACAAAAAAAAAACTAACCACACCATAGCTGCTTTTTAGACCTTACACAAGCTTTTGATAAGGTATGGAAAAACAAGTTAATTACAAAATTATACAAACATTTCAAAATTGATGGAAAAGCTATCACTTGGATAAATAATTCCCTTAAAAATATATAAATCAGGGTCAAATATAATGGCACTCTATCTAAAACCTTCAAATTGTACCAAGGATTACCACAAGGATCAATCCTTAGCCCAACTCTCTTCACCCTATTTATTGCAGGCATAGAAGAAAATTTTTCAAATAAAACCAATATTGGACTTTTCGCTGATGACATTATTCTATGGAGCAGCAACACTAACTGGAAAAAAGCTGAAAGAGATTTGAACAAGACTCTTCTCCACCTAGAAAAATTTGCTAATAAAAATAAATTAGAATTTAACCCTCAAAAATCTGAAACCTGTCTTTTTACTACCGATAAGAAACTCTACAAAATAAGACCAAATATTATTCTGAAAGAAGAACAATTACAATATAATAAACATCCTAAATATCTCGGCTACACCCTGGATCCAGAAATTAAAACCAGTAAGCATATTGAAGGAGTTGTTAGAAAATGAAGAGACCGACTAAAAATCTTGAAATATATTTCAGGAAGAGTGGGGAGCTGAAGCAACAACACTAAAATTAACTTACACATCTCTAATGAGACCTATCTTGGAATATGGATATCAAATCTATGGTACAGCATCTGAAACAAATCTAAAATCACTGGAAAGGATACAACTAAGTGCAGCCAGAAATATTACAGGTCTTCGAAAAACCTGCCCTAATAATATTGTACTTTACGAGGCAGACATTATGCCCTTGAAGGATAGAATAAGCTACAATCTGCCAAAATATATAAACCAAATCAAGAGTTATGAAAACAAACACAGAACTTTCAATTACATACTTATTTGGGAACCCAATATAAGATTCAAAAAAGAAGGCCCTCTCCACCTGGCCAAAAGAAATGGATTTTTAAAATATAAAGTGGAAAAAAATTATTTAGCTGAAAAAATATCTCCATGCGAACCATTAACAAAATGTTATTTTTAATGCCACTTTAAATGAACCCACCAACAGACAATACCAAAATCCAGAATACTTAAAACAATTAGAAATAATTAATAAAATTCCTAAAAATGCAATAACTATCTATACCGATGGTAGCAGAGACGAGTTAGGACACACTGGCAGTGGCTGTCTCATCAAAACCACAAATGGCATTGAGAAAATAAACAGAAGAAACCCAGAATTTTGCTCAGTCTTCAGATCAGAACTTATAGCCATCTATGAAGTCTTAAAATCCATCAGAAACATTAAACATCACTATATATGGATTCTTACTGATAGTAGAAATGCCATACAACACTTGAGTCACACAGGGGATCTTAGAGACAAAGTAAGCAGGAACATAATTGGGTATCTCCAAAAACTCTCAATACCTCAAAAATTCACCTTCAATGGATACCCTTACATGTTAGCATTGAAGGCAATGAAGCTGCTGATGCGCTAGCGAAAAAAGGCACAAAAGAACCCTTGCTACAGAAAAATAAACTTACTTTTAAAGAAATAGAAACAGTAGCCAAAATAAACAAGAACTGGAGGATCCCACCTAAGCACAGTTGGTATACCCTAGAAGCAGATGGCCACCCAGACCTTTAGGTCCACAATCCGGCATGCGAAGCATGCCCTTCGCTGCTATTCTGTTCAACTCATAAGCCAAATAACGGTATCCAAGCTAGTGCTTGGACATTGTACCTGGAAACACCACCTCCCAGACAACGTGTCTGGAAGGATTTATATACCGGTGGCCTTTAATCATAGCAAAATAGGAAACTATCTACTGTGTCCAGCAGGGACCGCGGGGAGGCAGCCCCCGGTCGACTCTGTTCACTCACAGCTGAGGAAAAGCTCAGCTGCCACGTCGTGGGCTTTCTCAAGAAGCTTGCTGTGATTTCTCAGCAGCTTACTCTCGATCGCGCCCCTCGCCCTCCTTCTCTCTTCCAGCACACCCACTACCCTTGGACAATCCAAGACGTAGTGGCGTGCATTCATAGCCCTTTCTCCATAGACGCAATCAGGGTTTCTCTTAATTTTAAATCTGTGGAGGCTTGGGGAAGAGCCCATGTCCCGAACTACCCTAATGAGTTTGTGGGACATTACCTTACAGAGGTACTTGGGTGTTGTTACCCCATTGAATACCTCTCTCCCCTTCACACTGTTCCTCCATCTGTCCAACCATAAGTCCTGGACGTGCCCCCTGATCCTCCTATAAACTTCTTTCTTGGTCACTGGGGTCCTCAGTGATCTACCTCTAAAGCATCCTGCCTTAGCGATCCTGTCTGCGAACTCATTACCTTCGATGAGGCTGTGTCTCCTAAACCAAGGGAGCTCCGGAGCCCGCGTCATCATCTCCAGCTCCTGGATTATTTGATGCGCGAGTTGCCCTTTCTCCAGATTGATGGCGACGAGGGCCGACATACAATCTGAATAGAGGCAGTCCGGGCTGAAGTTCTTCTCGGCACACACTCTGAGGGCTACCCTGATCGCAACCAGCTCGGCTGAAAAGACCAATTCGTCCATTCTGAGTGTTAAACTTTCTTGGAAGATCAGCTCTCCATTAGTGAATATCACTACCCCAGCTCCAGTATTGGTTCCAGACTTACTACAATCAGTGAAAACCTCCGTGCCAATCCCTGTCGGCCCTCCAGGACTCCAATTCCACTTTGGCAACCACTGCGGAGGCTTCCTTGGATCCCTCTTCGATTCCAGGGACCCCGCTTCAAGTCCCAGGGCATTTTCCCTGTTCTCTGATGTCTGATGGTCTCCTCCTCTAGTTTCAATCCCAGGGGAATAAGCCCAGCGAGGACCAAAAAGGCCTCACTGCTGGTAGTGCGATATCCCCCTGTGATTCTGAGTGCCGCTGTCCTCTGCACTCTCTCTAGAGTTGTTGCCACCTTCTGATCCCTGTTTCGGCACCACCAAGCCCCGGAAGCATATAGCAAGATTGGCTCGACACAGGAGAGGCAGAGGTTCCTAAAAATAGTACCCTCCTTCTCCCCCCCCCCCCCCCTGTTGAGAGCCAACCAGGACAGGCCTGCACAACGCCTCCCTGCCTCTCGCCACCATCTCCTCCGCCTGGTATTGCCAACCCATCTTGTCATCAATGACCACCCCCAGAATGGTCATCCTATTGACCAACGCTACCCTCCGTCCTTCCATCCTAATAGCCGGCTTGTGTTACCATTTGATCCCTTTCCTTTTAGTTCTTATGTCCCTAGGCTTAAAGCTGAGGGCTTTAGTTTTGGAGACATTGAACTTAAGGCCAGAGTCATGGGCCCAGATCGAGAGAATTTGGAGAGAAGTTCCAACACACTTCTCAGCCTTCGCTCTCGAAGCAGCCTCAATGATGAGGAACTGGTCGTCAGCATAGAGAACCAGCCTGGCTCCCTCAGGGAGCTCCTCCTGGAAAACGGTGTTTACCAGGATATTCCACAGAATAGGTCCGCAGCAAGAGCCCTGGGGGCAACCCCTAGCGCAGTTTCTTTCCAACTTCCGCCCACCAAAACTGAGGCTAATCCGTCTATCCCTCAGGAAGTCACGAACCAAGCTGCACAAATTATCAGGACAACCCATGTCCATCAAATTTCTCATCATTCTGTTCCAGCTCATGGAGTTGAACGCGCCATACATGTCCAGGGCCACGAAAAGAACCCAAGCACCCTTATTTAAGCCCATCTCAACCCCCTCTAACACCTCGTTCAGAGCTGTGGTTGTGTTCTTCCCTTCCCTAAAACCATGTTGGAAAGAGGAAAGGAGTTCATTACTCTCTAGCCAATGCTTCAGTCGCTGAGCTAGTAGGCTATCCAGGACCATACCTAGACACACTAGTAAAGAAAGCGGACTATAATCATTAGGAGAATTACCCTTTCTACCAGACTTTTCGAGAAGCACTACTCGGGCAACCTTCCATGCCTCGGGAAATGCACCAGTGTCTAGGCACCTATTGAATAACCTGGAAAGAAGCAGCGATGGGTGCATCCTTACCAGGGCTTTCACGACCGTGTTATCGATCCCTTCGGGACCAGGAGATTTCCTTTTCCCGAACTTGAAAGCCGTCAGTTTCACCTCATTCTCAGAAAAGGGCGGATCTAACAAACCACAAGTGGTCAGAGAGATTTCGTCCTCTGGTTCCTCGTTTCCGAAGTGCCGATCCAAGTTGTTTTTATTTTGTCTTCTGCTTTCGAGCGAGTAGGTCTAGAACACATTCTCTCTGAATTTTCTCATTGTTGGTGGATGAAACAGCACCAGTGATTATTTTGGCCGCTTTTGCTTGAACACTGTCTAGTCTTACTTTTAGTGATGAGCTTGAGGAAGCCCAGACCGGTGTTGCATATTCCATTATCGGCCTTATTAAGGTGGTATATCTTGTTCTGAGAATTCTGGGTTTTGCTCCCCAATTTGTTCCACATAGCCATCTCAGAATGTTTAGTTTTCTGATAGCTCTATTTGAGGTGCTAATTATGTGTTCTGAAAATTCCAATTCCTCATCAATAATAATTGAAATAATTTTGTTGACACATATTGTCAATACATGCACAGTCTGCACTATTAAAAAAAAAGATAATATGCATTATATACAATATGTACAATGAATATGGCGCCTCTGCCAGCGCTGCAGAATTTGGTGGAGAATCGCCAGTGGGTCTCCAGCGACACCACGCATTTTGCGATCTACGATGAATACGTAGATCGCGTACTTCGCCGCTTAGGAGATGGTGATGGCGTGGTCCTCGAGACCAACTTGAAAGATCCAGGACTGCAGTATCACACCTAGGTATTATGGATTTCTAATTTTATCAAATATTTGTTTGTTTATGCTTATTTTGTGGTTATATTTATGCCTTTTTCCCTATGAGTGGAGAAGACGCATAGGTTTGGTTTTATTGGGTTTATGGTCATTTGGAGTTCCATTGCCCACTTTTCCAGTCCTCTCATTGATGTGTTCAGTATTTTTTACGATTTTTCTATGCTGCTACTTGTGTGCCATATGGCTATATCATCTGCATAACAGGCAACCTTTTGTGTCTTCAGTGAGGTAAGGATGGATGTCGTTAATATATAGCAGATAGAGTAGAGGACTGAGCACAGATCCCTGAGTTACACCAGCCCATGTTCTTCCTTCCTTGGAAAATTCTCCATTGACCCGAACCTTTAACCTTCTTCCCCTTAAGAAGTCTGCAATCCAGATTAAAGTGTTTCCTCTTACTCCGATGTTGTGCAGCTTTTCACGTAATTTCTCCCTCCACACTCGATCAAAAGTTGAGGTCATATCAAGGAATATAGCCGTGGTCTTCTTTGGCGGTTTTTCCTGGAAAGAATCTATTATTGATTGACAGAAGTAGAACAGTTGATCAGTCGTACAGTGCTGGGATCTATAGGCAGTTTGGTAGAGGTTTATTTTATTATTGTTAGTGAGCCAGACTTTGAGCCTAGAGTGGATAATTCGTTCTGGTATTTTACAAAGTATGCTGGTGAGAGCAATTGGCCGATAGTTCTTGTATTCCTTGGCATCTTTGTTTGGCTTCAGTATTGGCACTATAATTGATATCTTCCAATTCTTTGGTAGTTTACCAGTTTGCCATGAAATGTTCAGTATTCGTAGGAGTTGATTATTAGCTTTGTCTTCAAAGTATTTAATCATTTGACCAAAGATTAGATTATCTCTTGGTGACCTCTTGGATTTTTTTATTGATAAGTTTAGCTCATTCAGTGTGAAGTCTCTCGAGAAAATATATTGTTGATGGAAGTTTCTTGCTTGTTTAACTAACTTGTTTATATTATTTTTAGAGTCCTGTCTTCATTCGTATAGTTGAGTATGGAAGTGCTTGAAAGATATTCATTCAGCAATTATGTCAGCCATTTGTTTGTTCTCGTTCTCGCTGTTCTATTCATATCGGTTAGAGTATTGGAGGATTGGTGTTGGTTTTGATTGTTCTCTAACACTCTAATCATATTCCAGTGTTGGCTATCCTTTCTTGGATCCATTTTTTCGCAGAATTCTGCCATTTTTCTTGTTTGCATATCCAAATTTCTTGTTCTATTTTGTGACTAATTTCAATTAGTTCCTTTCTGTTTTCTTCTGTTTTATTTTTTTAAGAAGTTCATTGATATTGTCTCTCTCTCTGAAATCATTGCCTCGATGTTGTTGTCCTTTCAGTAAGGTATCCACAGGTCTTTACGTCTACCTCTAGGTATCGATGCTTTTGCAGCTTTTGAAATGTTCGAAGAGAATTTTTCCAAGTTTTTTGTCAAGCGTTCTGTAATTCAATTTTTCGTTGCACAGTTCTTCAAGCTTTTCTGTGATTTTTTTTCAAGTCGGCTTTCCTAAAGTTCCATGTTCGTTTATTCTAATGGACATTCTCAATTTTGAAGTTTAGGGTTGTTAAAATTGGTCTGTGGTCACTGATTGCACCTCTCAGGATTTTCCATTGTGTTGTGGGTGCGATGTTGTAATTTATTGCTGTGATGTCTATTGCGGATTCTGTGCCTGTGGACTTAGATAGGTAGGTGTTATCTCCGTTATTTAACGGTGTAAGGTCGAGGTCGGTTAGCATGTCCTCAACCTGCTGACTTTTGTTATCCTGGACAGGTGATCCCCAAATTGAACTTTTGGCGTTAAATTCGCCGAGTATGATTGTGATATCCGAAGACGCTTCACTTAATGTCTCTATTGTGTGTACCCATACAAAATTCAAAGATTTCACGAGCTGAAAGTTGGCGATTTTGAGATGCGTCAAGAATTCGCTGCATGGGTTTTACGGCAAATTGATATTGATGAAAACTGGCTGTCGAATGTTCTGTGGACAGATGATGCTCACTTTTCTCTAAACGTAGAATTTAACATTCAAAACAGCCGCATTTGGGCAACAGAAAACCCTAGGATTTTTACAGAAATGCCACTTTACCAGCCTAGAGTTAGTTTTGTGTGGGTTCACTTCTTTTATTATTGGGCCATTTTTCTTTGAAAAATCAATGGAAGAACTTTTAAAACCGTTTTTGTAACTGGTGAACGTTATGTTCAACTTTTGAGAGAAAAGGGTATTCCCATATTGTGCAGGGCAAAAGCACTAAGCGAAATAACATTCATGAAAGATGGAGGACCTCCTCATATCTCCCGAGGTGCCAAACAATTGCTGAAGGATACGGTCGGTGAAAATCGTGTGATAAGTCGCCACTTTATATACCAGTGGCCTCCAAGATCACCAGACTTGACACCTTGCGATTTTTGTTTATGGGGGTACATTAAATCGTGTGTTTATCGATGCTGGCCTACCACATTGGCCATGTTGAAGGCTTCTATCAGATGGCAAGTTTTATCAATTTCAACAGATATGTTATTTAATGCTGTCCATTCTGTCATTTATCGTCTGCAGGCGGTGATTGAGAATGAAGGGTGACACATTGAGCAAGGATTGTGACCTAATACAAGAGAGAAAGCAGTTACCTCATGTGTTAGATAAGCCGCCATGTATTATATTTTCTACCAATATTTTGCAGCTCTTTGTGTTGGGATATGGGGATAATAAATGCTGTCCTCACATCTTGACTCTATTTTTTTGTGAACAGTAATATTTTGTTTGTCATTTGTTCACATATTATGTCGTGCAAACCAGAGTGTTATAACTTGTCGAATAACACTGGTACACACAATTTTCCCCCTTATGTTTAGTTTTCGCTTTTCGCTCATTAAAAGAAATAGCATAAGGAATATTTTCTGTACACCAATAACTTTAGAAATTTTGTGAAAAAAAAAAAATACAAAATGATTTTACTACCACGTTTTTCAACGCAAAAGGTCGATTTAAAAATTATTTTTATTTGAGGGGACACATTTTTTAAAATTGTGTACCGTATAATAAACAATGATAACATTTGACAAGCCCATAGGATATTTGGAATAAAGTACGACAAATATATTTTGTCACTCCCCTCTATATTTCATTTGTTGGATCATGACAAATATCCAGTTAAATAGTCAAGGGTCGCCAATCAGTCAAGAAACTACACATTTCTTATAGCAAAAAATCCTATTAATAGTGCCATCATAATTTTTGGTACTATATTAACATTTCAAAAATTCGTGTATTGATATCAGCAGTGTTTTTCAAACATTCAATCTATTTCACAAAACCCCATATAAAATATACATATTTTTGCTACATGTTTCAATTTGCATTTACCTATTTTACATATCTCTGATTGTATTTGAAAATCGTTAACCAATTCTTCATACTTTTGGCGAAGTGGTGTTTTATTAATTTGTTATTTGATATTATTAGGGTTCTTTCCTGGTATTCAAAAAGGGAAAATACGTGTCGATCAGTTATATTTTTCAATTTATCAAACAATCCGGCCGCTGAATCTCTGATTCTGGTAGAGCGCCATCTGGCGAATAAAATTATAACTAAAATCAATTTCGAATTTTTCATTATTTGCCATAAAAAATCCCATTGCATCCTGAATACAGTGGTGTTTACCGCATTGCTCTAGCGCAAATATTCGCGGAGTTATTAATTTTTAAAATAGTGCGGGACTTTTGGATCACCCTGTACTTGGCCCACTTGAAGGTGCAAGGGTCGAAATGCTTTCTAAATGTGTATACATTTGGTATGCTTACAGTAAAATCAATCGCTAACTACCCACCATGATTATCATGGCCTTCATCACATTTACTTGGGACATGTATCACCACTAATACTTAGACTAGAATAGTATATGTTTAGTAAAATTTTCAAAAAAAGCGCAATCGAATATTTCAAAACTTTAAAATCTCGTTCAAATCTAACGATATTACTCCCGATATTAATTTTAATTCAAATATATTATTAAAGAATTGTATAAAGAAAAACAATAAATCTCAATATCGATAAGAGAGAAATCTCTTTATAAAATAATAAACTGATTTAAAACGATTTCAATTTTTATTTATATTAAAAGAGAGAAGATTAAATACACAACAACCCTCTCTCCTGAGATTGTTCTGTAATTTAATTGAAAAACACAATCCTTCCACAAAAAGACAAATTACTACATCATTGAATGTTCCGAAGGGAAGGTTCGTAGCATAATTCATCACACAATATTTAATTTTTTCAAACAAAAAGATTAGAACGATCAATTAATGAAAAATTAATCGAATGGAATGGACAAGTTATTACAGAATTTGAATGGAATTCATACACGTATTCAAAAAAGAAAAAATAAACAATATTAAGGTAAAGGGTTTCTTTTAATTTTGATTATCGCAAGCTTTCAAGCAAAATTTTCTGTTCTTCAACGGGCATATACTTCTTTTACAATATCAAGATGAACTTTGTACAGAAATAATTGAAAATGTGTTATTGGCATGTGCTCTCGTGGGCGTGCATCAAACTGTTTACAGCTAAAATATTAGATATTATAATGGGATGAAATATATATTTATTTATATATAATTTGCCAGGGATATTGCCATATTGAGTTGGGAGGTCTATTTTTCTATTAATGCTATTTATTTTTGATGATACTAGTGCTTCCAGGAATAATCGTTGTTGCTTGCTTTTAATGTCGTGGTAATGGGCTATTGCTTGTTTGAGATTGAATGTGTGTCCAGTGGTGTGTTGATATATTAAGGATCTATTGTCTTTGTATCTTATGTTTCTCTCGTGTTCTGTTAGTCTGGTCTAAGTATAGTATAAATAATATATTGAAATTGTTATTTAAATTCATATATTGAATTCATGTAATTAATAGATTGAAAACAAAACTACTATATTAACAGAGAGAGATACTATATATCATAAAACATCATTTTATATTACAACATCAACAACAAAAAGCTTTATTAAGACCTTTAAGTCTTATACAGATTCTCCAAGCAGAAATGTAGGATACAGGTAGGAAAAAAAGTAATAGTACCTTAATGGTAATATGATATCTATATATAGGAAAAATTATGTGAAGACAATCAAGTTAATATATTAGTCTGGGTAAATTGGAGGAATTGAAATTTATTATATACATGGATTTACCGCAGATTTACCGCAAATGAAGATAAAAAAGAAAAAGCTAATCACAATCAATATTACATTATTTTATATTACAAATACACTCATGGACAAAACTTGAGAAAGTTGTATCTTTTATAATGTATATCAGCATTCAGACAATAACTCTGAAAGATATTTGTTTCACAATGACCTTTATTGAAGACACACGAGATAACCAAGTGTGAACAAAATTGCCTTGTTTATTTAACAAAAGCAGACGGCCGGCGACTTAAAAATATGAAAATTCTTTTAAGTTCTGTCCATTAGTGTACATGAGTGTATATGTGCGAAGAATTTTCACCTGATATTTCTCAAATAAGTACAGTATGTTTTTAGGTGAAGCGTGTTTTCTATTGATGGGTAAAATCCTAGTTTTCGAGCACAATGCTCTTCTACAAGCTGAAAGGGAAAAACGCTCTACGGAGAATAATTTTCCTTTAGGCAACTAGCGTTTTATCTACATAGCAGACAATGTATCCTGAATATTTACTGTATTAACAAACGTGTGTGAAAAATGAAGCTGTATACGCTTTCACAAATCTATAGAGGCCTGGTTGTAAGGAAAGTTGTTTCTTCAACTTTCCTTCACAAAACTGTAAATAAATTTAAGCGATGAAATTCTGAGACGTAATATCTGGTATAAGATTTATCTCGACTTTCACAACTTTTACTCTTAAATAACACTTTTACGTAAAACAATATATTTTAAAAACTATTATTAATCAATATAAATTCTTTGTCTTACAAAATTGCTGCAATTAAATTGATAAGGGGCGATGAGTCATCAGTCATGAAACCTCCAAGCTGTTTCATCATTTCAATCAACGATTAGCTGAATCTACTGAAATGTCTGTTGATCAAACTGAGGAAATGCCTTGATGGCATTATCTCGTTTAGCATCCAGAGAAATATTCTATAATTTCATACACACACACACACACAAAAGCCTTTATTAAGACACACAGGTCTTACAGAGGATTCTCCTTGGGGTTACAAAACGGAGAAACCTATGAAAGTGGGAAATAAAAAATGGAGAAAGATTATATACATTTGGTAAATATATACAGATTATAAGAAAGAATAATAAAAAAAAAATAATAATAAGAAGAATAAAAAAATCAAAAAAAAAAAAATTTTTGGAAATATGGATGGGAGAAGTGGAGAGCGAAAAGAGGAAAGAAAACAGGAATTTACATATGGAACAAGACAATTTAAGCTCTTCTGCTCACACAGCACAGGTGGGCCATGTCTATAATTTCATACATATTAGTGCATGTATCAAATGTAAATTCCAGTGTTTTTTTTCTTTTTCATTCCTTTATTTTGTATCTTTTTCCCCACAGATTTACCCTTTCAAATCTGTTTATAAGCTCAATTGCCTTGATTATAATGTAAAATTTCATTACCTCAATATTGATTGTGATTATCTTTTGCTTTTTTATCTTCATTTGCAGAGAATCCGTGGTAAATCCATGTATAATAAATTTATTTTCCTCCAATTTACCCAGACCAATCTATTTATTAACTTGATTATCTTTATATAATTTTTCCTGTTTATAAATTTCATATTACCATTAAGGTACTATTACTTTTTTCCTGCATGTATCCTACATTTCTGCTTGGAGAATATGTATAAGACTAAAAGTTCTTTATAGAGCCTTTTGTTGTTGTATAATTTCATTTATATCGGATATGTGTGAAGGAAGATAGAGTTATAACTGATGTAAATGGACTTAGAGTTACGCAGACGTATAAACATGATTAAATTGTGTATATATTTATTCATTGGGTTTTGACTGGAGACGAGAGTAAACACATTCTGTCGAGAGATATGTAAATTTTGATTGTTTAATTTTTGGATTAAATTTGTTTTGTTAAATTGCTTCTATGTAAATATTTTTAAAGAAGGAAAATAAACTTATTTTTTATAAGTTCTGATATGTTTTTATTTTGTTTAATATGAATGTGTTTACACTATTTCTAATAAATTATTTAATTAGAAAAATAACAATAACACACACATAAACCCTCTAAACCTTTTTTACATTCTGAACATGAGCGTCAACAAAGGCATTCATCTACAAGTTCTTCCACGTTTGTTCGGCGGTACAACTACTACAATAGAAAGGATACAGAGAATATTATCATGGTCCCTGTGATACTTGTTCGCAAGTACACAACTACTACATTAGGAACGATACACAGATAAGATTAGCATAGCCCCTGTGATACTTGTCCGGCGGTACAACTACTACAATAGGAAGGATACAGAGAAGATTAGCATGGCTCCTGTGATACTTGTCCGGCGGTACAACTACTACAATAGGAAGGATACAGAGAAGATTAGCATGGCTCCTGTGATAGTTGTCCGGCGGTACAACTACTACAATAGGAAGGATACAGAGAATATTATCATGGTCCCTGTGATACTTGTTCGCAAGTACACAACTACTACATTAGGAAGGATACAGATAAGTTTAGCATGGCCCCTGTAATACTTGTCCGGCGGTACAACTACTACAATTGGAACGATACAGAGAATATTATCATGGTCCCTGTGATACTTGTTCGCAAGTACACAACTACTACAATAGGAACGATACAGAGAAGATTAGCATGGTCCCTGTAAAATTGTTCGGCGGTACAACTACTACAATAGGAACGATACAGAGAAAATTAACATGGCCCTTGTGATATTTGTTCGCTAGTACACAACTACTACAATAGGAACGAAACAGAGAATATTAGCATGGCTCTAGCGACACCAGTTCGGCGATACAACTACTCCAATAGAAACGGTACAGAGAAAATTAACATGGCCCCTGCGCAAGGATGACATGCAAAATCGTGAAGCGCTCTACAAGTTCTTCCTTAGTCTTGAAGTAAAGGGTGTAAATAAAGACTTCCTGATCATCTTAAAAAGACTCTTCGGCGTTGAGGAAGCCTCCTCGAATGTATATAATTTTAACTAGTCGTGCTTATAGCCTCCCTTAGCGTAGTATATATGTGCTTGGTTTACCATTAACGCGTGGATGTCTCTCTCTCTCATTCTCAATATAATTGTTTTAAAATCTTAATATAAACATAGAGAAAGACCTACACTTCAATATTCTAGCAAAATCTCAACTATATCTTATATTTCAACATCCCATCACCCAAATTTATATCTAAAGGAATGCGTAGGACTGAGAAAGTTGGAGAAACAATCATTCACGTCAACCTCCTCATCTGAGGTGTAAAGAATTGTAGAGTTTAGCTATTTTACTCATATTTGTGAGGATAAATATTCATGCAATATTGAAAAATTCCGAATAACAGATTGCATTTAAAACGGTATAGTTTATAAGAAAGCGTATTCTCGCCCGCATATCAATTTTAAGTCATTCATGGAAAATAGCGCAACTTTCAAACACTAGCTCTTTATCAGTTGTCAAAAAGAAAGTAAAAGATATAATAAAAGAAGTTTTCCCTTCGAAATGTCACAAAAACTCTTCACCATCTCTTTATTGATCGTCTCTCTGTAACTGGCAGATTGGGGTCAGTGGTTTTTGTCAGAGCTTGGGGTATCCGTGAATCTTAGATATCATTAGAACCGTTTTAGAAATAAATCACGAGAATTTTCATGATATTGTATAGCACAATCTCCTCTTTTAAATACAAAAAAAAACTAAAATATAAACTCTCATTTCTTTATTATAAAAAAATCGGCGATTTTTTTCAATCCAAATAGACTTTTTTTGTTATTTTATTTAGGGTATGAAGAGAAAAGTATTCTTGGTAAAAAGAAGTCGGTGGACGAGTGGATAACAACCTCGATTCCCGACAGCTATCAACCGGGATTGAATCCTGCGTTAACCTTTTGTTTAATATGTGAATAACCTTCACATAATATTCATTGTTTCAATTATCATAAACTAGGTTGTTCTTTTTGAGCGGTACTAATAAAGTGATTTTGGAACAAGAACAAGAGTATTTTTGGTTTGAAAGCCCAATTTATATCGTAATGAAGAAAGACATCGTTTAGATTTTAGTTTTTGCATTTGAAGAGCATCAATAATTATCTTTATATTGTAACGTAGAAAATCGGGAAAGACACAAACTTCAGGATAACCCAGAAATTTATTTAAGACACTACAACGAATCAACATTTATAAGATACAAGTTAAGCAATGAGGGAAGTTTCCAGGGAGCAAAATATAAATAAATATTTAAAAAAGAATAATCTGTACATAAAATATAATAAATACACAAACATACTTTGCTGCGATATATTATCTTCTAAGAAGGAGGACGTCCTCGAGATTCCTGTCACCTGAGCAGAGGTCTGTTTTGAAAGAATACTGTTGAAAAAATGTATGGAGTCGTAGAGGGAGAGTAAGATCCTTTATTACCTAAAGATATAAAAATATAAAAGAAGGAAAATATATCAAACTATATGTACATCAGCAGCTCAAGCCGGCCTGCCCTATTCACCTAACCGCTAGCCTACCAAACAACCCAACAAGGCCGCATGGCTCGACATGGTAACAGTCGGGGAGATCTGTCCAAGGCGGAATGTGACATCAAATCAGACGATCCTCAGATGGATTCGTCTGATGTAAATAATTTTTAATTTTCTATTTTCTCACATTCACACATTTATTGGGGATCTCTTCGTTTGTTCAAAGAAATTATCATCACAATCTCATATAACGAATGTTTAAATTGTTTCCTGAAAAGAATAACGACCGTTTTAAAAAAAAGTTATCTCTCACATCACAAAATAAGCTCAGAAACTATGTAGACGTGCTGGAGGTGAACTGTTTAAATTCTTTCTGAGTTATGATTTGGTTTCTTTTGAGGGAGTCAAGAGAAAGCTTAAACCTGGCATGTATTCGATTTTTATCAGGAATTGTGATTAGGGAAAATGTAGTGGTATCATTCAGGATGTCATGGATCTTAGTTTGGTATTCTGTGTGGTTCAGAACTACAGTATGAGACCCTTTGTCAGAGCGACAAACCACAAGATCTTCTCTTCTTCTTAACTATGTACTATCTTAAGAGAAAGACATCTCCTTATCGTGTAACTAAAAGTTGCTGATGGATTGTGCCATCTGTCGGAATAAATATTAACTAATTGTTGATTTTTAATTATTCCAGAATTGTCCAAATACCCTTTCTTGATTAATCAAGAAAAGTTAATCACCTACGGGTTTCGGGCTGTTAACCCTCATCAGCGTGGTTGTAAGCTGTACCTCAACGACCAAAAAAAAGTTTGTCTTTGAGGCTTCTCTATTTTAGATGTAGTATCTGTTGATAGGCTATGCAATTTAGAAGACTCAGTTTGTTGACAAAGTCACAAAACTTTGGAAAATTCAGATCACGGACATGGAGACCATGGTTTCAGGCTATGGCAATCGTCATTATGAGCAGCTATAATATCACCTGGTATAAAAGAACAGGTAATATCACTTAAGTTTTCTAGTTGTCAGAAACTCATAATATTAAACAAAGGTTTTTTTTTTTGCCAATTTTGACAGTTTTTATATCGTTTTCCCTTTCTTGGTGAGCATCAAATCATTAGAAATCTTCAGAACCGACATGTTTTTAGCTTATTTACTTGGAAGCTCTTAGTTTATGTGTACTTTCTCAAACTGAAATATGATTTGTTGTAAATGAAAATATGAAATGTCATATTTCTACTCATTGAAAAAAAACTTAAGAAAGTGAAAAGTATAATGTCGCCAGTTTTCTTTCTTTTTTTTTTTTTTTTTTTTTAGACAAAGGCATTTTTTCACACTTTGGAATCTTGTGTGCCTTCAATAAAGGTCACTGTGTATCAAATATCTTTCATAGGTATTGTCTGAATCCCGATATACATACTAAAAGGTACAATTTCCTTAAGTTTTGTCCATGAGTTTGTATAGATTATCGTATTTAGGGTAAGATAGAGCACATACAATACCACAGGAAATTCTCAAATAAATTAGCATAAAGATGAGTTTTTTTTTTTTTAACATTTTTAAAACAAGTTTCAAACTATTATTTAGCATAGATAATAATGATTACATAACGCTTTATTTTAAATTTGTATACAAAATATTCTATGAATTTTTTTTTTTTCAATATTTATTTACAAAATCTTCAGAATTCTTGTATATTTTATAAAAATCTTAAATTCCAATTTGAATTTTCGAATAATTTTATTGGAATTATCCTATTTTTTTCATAGAAATATTTGAAACTTATTATCTAGTTATTATATTTCCGTGTAGTTTAAAAAATATTAATAAGCCACAGAGTATTGACCTAAAAAAATAGGAATAAACTACAGAGTAATTTCAGGCCAATATATAAATAGAAGACTTTTTTTTTTTTTTCTCTAGAAATTATTTACGCCATTGACTTAATTAGACTGCAACGCTCTTGAAAGTTTTTTCGAAACTATTTTATTTTTGTCTAACAGCTTCTCAACAATGTCAGAAACTACGCGCGGAAAAGGAGGATTGGGTTTAGGAAAAGGACTGTATTTGGGAAGATTAGGTGGAAAAGGTATTGAAAGGGGAGGAGCAAAACGCCATCGTAAAGTTCTTCGTGACAACATCTTGGGAATCACTAAACCAGCTATTCGTCGATTAGCACGTCGTGGCGGCGTAAAGAGAATTTCCGGGCTTATTTATGAGACGGTCAGAGAAACTCTCACGATTTTCCTCCAGAAAGTTATCCGTGATTGTGTCACTTACACCGAGCATGCAAGAAGGAAGACTGTAATTGCCAGTGATGTTTTGCTTGCCTTGAGACGCAACGGACGTACCCTGTATGGTTTCGGGGCTTAGAAGAAAAAACTGTCAATCTTCAATGTTTTATTTTAAAACCTATTTTTTATCCCTCATTTTTTGACGATATTAATAAATAAGAGTTTATAAGTGCGCTTTATTTTGTTCCAAATAAGTTTCCACAATATACCTATTGGTGAAATTTTGACACTAGTGATTTTAGATATTGCTGAGTGGAGTCAATTTCAACCTCTTACAATGCAAATTTACTAAAGATTTCAGAATTTAGGTAAATTTAGTTTACACAATATTTTAAGTGTTCGTGCATTCTCCATATGCTTTAAAAATACCTTTTTATAAGTGTCTCGTAAAAAGTTCGTTGGATCAAAAAATTTCTATATAAACGCAAACCAAATTTTCAGGTTTATTCTCATAATAATAATGCCTCAATTTAACATATCTAAAGGAAACTTTGACAATATAGTCTTATGAAAAGCTATATTGAAGTGAATTTTATTTGAATGACTTATTCAAAATAATCTTCACATAAAACTGGATAATTCGAACAATTTACCTCTACATAAGTTTTTAGAATATTTGACCTATTCAAATGATACTTTGCATATTGTCTTGGCGTTCTGACTTGTACTCTGAATATGTAAATCAACATGTAATAAGTAATACATGAATCATGATATGCATGTATATTCTAGAGTCAAAAAATTTGATGAATGCTTTTATTTATATTACTTATAGGCTTGCGACTTTTAATTTTTGTTGTTGTTAAAACGTTGATCGGACATTCATTCGAGCAAATGCATCTTAGTATTACAAATCCGAAGAATAACTAGCTTCATAATGAGCTTATATTAGATAAGGCACAATTTAGATTATAGATTATAAACACAAGGTAATAAGACCAAATAAATAGTGTGACGTTTCGGTAACAACGTTGTTACCATCTTCAGACAAAAGTACTGAATGAGAAATTTTACCACAGCATGTTTTTAAAAATAGTTCCTGTTATCAAGTGTGTAAACAAGATAACATAAGAAGAAGATATTTATCTGAGAAACACAGAATATTATTTATTTGGATTTGGTCTTATTACCTTGTGTTTTATAGCTTATATTAGAACTCTAGGAATAAAAGTGGATGAACATGTATGGACAAAGATTTTAAGTTTATAGCCATGTCGAGAGTAAAGGTACATTTTTAATACGTCGGAAGCAAGTGTGTTATTACTTTGTGTATATAATAAACATTGGCTTTATTTTAAAGTCTTCGGACGTCTTAGGAGTGAAAAATTTAAGTAGGTCTGTGGATTTACCGTACCTATTAGGTAAATATATGAAATCATGAAATATCTATGCAAATTTTTCAAACTCGTCATATGTAAATATATATAATTTTAGTGTATTTGGCTCTAGTTTTTATTTTACTTGAGTTTTAAATCTTATTTCTTTTACCTTTTGTCTAAAGAAAGGAATAATTCCCTGGATTCTTACATAGCTACAAATGAAAACTATTGACAATTTTGTTTTATTTAATTCGTTCTTTTCAGAAAACGATCGTTTCATGTAACTGTAAAAAGTTTCAATACTTTGGAAAGTATCTATTCTCTGGTTATAAAAGTTGATTTAGGTACATTAAGAGGTATATTGGATATTCAGTAAGAATATAAAGTTAAAATCAAGAGTTATAATCATATTCACAATTTATTATAATGCTATTGCACAAATATTTTACTTATTTATCCCAAATAAGGCTATGGAAACATGTTGGCGATGGCCTCCTACCCTTAAGTGAACCATATTTAAGCTCTGTTATCAAATTTCATTTTCCGATAAACAGTAAAAAGTCTCTAGTGAACGACCCTTCTGAAAACTGACCACCTATCTGAACGATCTCTCTTTAAAAAGGACATGTCTTGATCATATACAACCTCTGTAGAATAATATTCCAGGAGAGACCATGTGTATCCATGTTTTGGTCGGTTTCTCATGGTAAGACTATGTCCGCATCATTTTACCATCTTCGCTCCCCAACAACAGTACTTCAGGGAACAACTATGTAGAAATAAACAAAAAAGAGGATTGTTTTAATATAAAATTATATTTAAAGTGCCTATCTAACTTGTAAAAACGTATTTTAAAGCATAACTTACAAATATATCAACACCATTTAAGATCGTAAAAACTATTTACACTTTATATAATTCACTAATTCTTCAACATATATAAACTTTCGAGCAATTTAAATTTCCATAGATGTACGATATAAGATTTATATTTTGCATTTTTGCATATTTTTTATTTTCGAATTTTGCATGAATAAGTTTGCGAAATATGTATATATACTTTTTCTAATAATGTTTCCACATATAAAAACTATTTATAGTTCAATATTGTTACATCATGATTAATGGCGTATTTATTATATTATTTTTAATATATTTGAAATTTAAATTATATATATATTTATTTATTTTTATATAAATATTCTATGATATTTATATTTAAAACAGATTATTTAGATTTTCATCATTTGTATTTAGGTACACGTGTGACTTCACTGCTTTCTTTGATGTGAGAAAATAAATAAATTATTCTGGAGGCTACTTAAAGTAGACTTATCTCATTATTCCCTTATATAAATTTGTAGGATGGTTGAAACACGCTCTGGTAAGATGCAAGACCCAGCACAGGAGAGAATCAAGGCTGAAGAGTCTGCCAAGCCGCAACCTGGCGCAACAATTGGTGGAGATGCTAGTTCCGACCCAGTTGTCCTGAATCCCAACATCGACATCCCCAAGTATGATGGAACGGAAGACCCTCGCCCATGGATTGAATCTCTTGAAGAAATTGGCTTCCTGTACCATTGGGCAGACTACATTATCTCTCGTTATGCTGCCATGAATATGATTGGTAGCGCCAAAACCTGGCTGAACCTACACAAGATAAGTTTCACCAGCTGGGAAAATTTCAAGAGCCGCCTAATTGAGGATTTTGCCTCAGACGCCAACAAAGAAGAAATGAAGATGAGACTAAACAGGATGCAACAGTGGAATGAACCTGCAATCAGGTTCGCAGAGGATATCCTTGTACTGTGCAACAAGGTCGACCCCCAAATGGAAGAAGAGACTAAAATAAACTGGGTTATTGGAGGGTTAAAGAAAGAATACTCTTTTGCCCTTCACCTAAACCCTCCTAAAAATACCAATGAACTTCTAGAAATTTGTAAAAAGCTGGATTTGTTCGAAAAGAATTACCAAGAACGTGCAGAAAAATCAAGAGCTCTATATATTGTACCACGCTCTCCTCATCCCCATCATCAAGAGCAATGGAAGAACGCTACGTCGGTTCAGAAGACCATATCAGAACACCTCCAAGCCCCAGGCCCCCGCTCCGAGGTACTACCAGAACACCTCCAAGCCCCAGGCCCCCACTCCGAGGTACTACCAGAACAAGCCTCTGCCCCAGGTATCTGCCCCTAGACGATCTTACACTCCCAATCCTGAGCCAAAACCGGTCTACCCAAGTAAAACATACAATAAGAATTCAAATTCAAATATGAATAGGACAGAAGACGGGAGACCAATATGTTTCAAGTGTAACAAGCCAGGACACGTAGCGCGGTATTGCAGAGTCAAGTTTGTGAGGATCGTAGAAGAGGACCCCTCAGTTTCCCAAGACAAGAGTCAAGAAAATCTTCAAATGGACGAAAGAAAAGATTATACACGGCCTCGCCTCTATGCGGATGTTTGTAATGACACACAAACGAATATTCCTACACGGAATAGATATTCCGTGTTGGAAGATTTAAACTAAGTGTCGCGCCTGATTCCTTCAATCAAAGCAAGTCGACCATAAATGGAATTAGAAAGTTGGACCCTAGGTACAAAATTAATATTAATGTGGACAAGATAGGGTTATGCGAAGCTTTGATTGATACAGGCGCCGATCTTTCAGTGGTCGACCTAAGGACAGCACTTTTTTGCTGGCCGTGAAATAAATAGTCTCACTAAAACATGTTCAGGACCCGATGGGAAAAAATTAGATATGGTAGGTAGCATTATTTTAGATTTAAAAATTGATGACACTGAATTATCCCACGAATTTGTAGTAATGGACGCGCATCTACGAACTCTTATTCTTGGACGAGATTTCCTTAAAAAAATGAATGCTAAAATTGATTGTAAACGAGAAACGATAAAATATAATTTGATGAGTAATCATGACGTAAGCAATTATGATCTAAAAAAAATAAAGAGCACTACAGATACCGTTATACCTAAACTATCTATTAAATTGATTAGGGCCTCAATAGAAGCAGAGGATGGGGAATATGTCATCGAAGAGAACAACAAAATGACTCAAACAAATGGTCTTCGATTGGCAAGAAGTTTGCTTACTGTCACGGATAAGAAAACTCATATCTGGATAACGAACCCTTATCCTCGACCTTTAAAAATCATGAAAGACCAAACATTGGCTTATGGAAGTCTTCCTGCAGAGGTAAATTTTATAGAGAATATAGAGAAGCAGAATGAAAATGACGAAATACAATTTCAAATAAACAAAAATTTATCATTTAAAGAACAAGAGAGGTTAAAACAAATTTTGGCCAAGTATAATGATTTGTTCTCATCGAGGTTAGGCAGGACCAATTTGGCAAAACATCAGATTCATACAGAAGACGCAAAACCGATAAAGCACAAGCCTTACAGGGTAAGTGCTAAGGAACGAACCATCATAAAGGATCAAATAGACGAGATGCTTGAAGAAGGAATAATTAGACCATCTTCAAGTCCCTGGTCCTTTCCCGTTATATTGGTCAAAAAACGAGATGGCAAATACAGATTTTGTGTGGATTACAGGAAATTAAATGAAGTAACAGTGAAGGATGTTTATCCAATCCCAAGAATTGATGATGTAATGGATTCTCTCCAAGGATCCAAGTACTTCTCAGCAATAGATCTCAAATCGGGATATTGGCAAGTCGAAATTGAAGAGAGAGACAAAGAGAAGACGGCTTTCACTACGGCACATGGGTTATATGAATTCAACGTGATGCCTTTTGGACTTTGTAACGCGCCTGCTACCTTTGAGAGAAATATGGAGAATATGCTTGGAAATCTGAGATGGCAAATTTGTTTGTGTTATCTGGATGATGTTATCATATATAGCCCGGATTTTCCAACGCACCTCAAAAGACTCGAAGCTGTTTTTAGATGTTTTCGTGAATCTAATTTAAGATTAAACGACAAAAAATGCCGATTTGTTTTTGAAGAATTGGAGATTCTCGGCTATATAACGAGCAAACATGGTATAAAACCCGCGGAACATAACATCAAAGCTATCAGAAATTTTCCTCGGCCCACAAAGGTCAAAGAAGTACAATCATTTTTGGGAATGTGCTCATATTATAGAAAATTTATCAAAGATTTCTCAAAAATTGCTGACCCTTTGACCAACCTTATTAAAAAAAGTGTATCATTTACCTGGACAGAAAGGCAAGAGGAAGCGTTTCAAACCCTAAAAACAGCACTATTAAGTCCACCAATCTTAGGGCACTTCAATCCAAATGCGCCTACTTATATTCATACTGATGCGTCCAACATCGGCATAGGTGCAACTCTTGTCCAAGACATCGGTGGTGAAGAGAAGGTGATCTCATATTTGAGTCGTACCCTGAGTAAAGCGGAGCAAAATTATTCAACCACTGAAAAAGAATGTCTGGCCGTTGTCTGGTCAATGTCAAAATTACGACCCTACCTTTATGGAAGACACTTTAAAATAGTAACAGACCATCACGCCTTATGCTGGCTCAAAAACTTGAAGGATCCAACAGGTCGATTGGCAAGATGGGCGTTGAAAATTCAAGAATATGACTTCGATATAATACATAAATCGGGAAAGAAGCATCTGGACGCCGATGGCTTATCTAGGGGACCCTTACCAGAAACTGATTGGGATGAGGATTTTGAAAGGCTATTTTTAAATCAAATAACAGACGAAGAGGATAAATTTATCGAAAGTGTTAAGAAAAACCTTAATGGAAGCAGGCGATCAATTGCGCAAAACTTTAAAGAAGAAGATGGATGCCTCTTTAAGAAAAACCCGAACCCTGAAGGCAGGGCGTGGTTGCTTGTGGTTCCAGAGAAGAAAAAGAGAGAAATAATGAAAGAATATCACAATCATATGTCGAATGGCCATCTGGGCGTCGCCAGAACCATGTACCGAATAAAGAGTAAATACTTTTGGCCATCCATGCTAAAGGATGTCTCAGAATTCGTTAAGACGTGTCACCTTTGCCAAAGTAGGAAAGGCTCAAACCAATTACCTTCTGGACTTCTACAGCCCATCCCCCCAGCCAACTTTCCTTTCGAAAGAATTGGAATTGACTTTGTTGGTCCACTGCCATCTACGAAAAACAGGAAAAAATGGATAATCGTGCTGACGGACTACTACACTAGATATGCAGAAACAAGAGCAGTCTCGGAAGCAACAGTGAAAGAAGTTTCTAAATTTCTAGTAGAGGATATTTTTCTCCGGCACGGAGCCCCACAATATCTTATTAGTGACAGAGGCTCTCAATTTACCAGTAATTTAATGAAAGAGGTGATGAAAACGTGCAAGATTAAACATTGCTTCACAACGAGCTATCATCCCCAGACTAATGGATTGACAGAGCGGTTAAATAGAACATTGATCAATATGCTCAGTATGTATGTGAACACTGATCAGAAGAATTGGGACGAAATACTCCCATTCATCACTCACGCTTACAATACTACAATTCAGGAAACCACAGGATATTCTCCCTTTTTCCTGATGTTTGGAAGAGAACCCACGTCTCTTTTGGACGACAGGAATATCTCGGTGGACATTGACAAGGATGATTATGATGAATACATAAAACATTACTTAGACAAAATAAACAGAACAAGAAAATTAGTTATTAACAACACAATAAAGACTCAAGAAAGAATGAAAAAGAACTATGACAAGAAACACATGGAAAGAAGCTACGAACCAGGAGAATTAGTAGCAGTTTGGACACCAATTAGGAAAATAGGAAAGTGTGAGAAACTACTGAGAAAATATTTTGGCCCATATAGAATATTAAAGAAGCTGTCCAACGTAAATTACTTGATTGAACCAAAAGATAATCCTGGCCAAGACCCATTGATCGTCCATGTCTCAAGAATCAAACCCTATTTTGAAAGAATTGATGAGGTCAATCACGAGGACGTGACGACCTCTGGAGAGGGGGAAGTGTTACATCATGATTAATGGCGTATTTATTATATTATTTTTAATATATTTGAAATTTAAATTATATATATATTTATTTATTTTTATATAAATATTCTATGATATTTATATTTAAAACAGATTATTTAGATTTTCATCATTTGTATTTAGGTACACGTGTGACTTCACTGCTTTCTTTGATGTGAGAAAATAAATAAATTATTCTGGAGGCTACTTAAAGTAGACTTATCTCATTATTCCCTTATATAAATTTGTAGGATGGTTGAAACACGCTCTGGTAAGATGCAAGACCCAGCACAGGAGAGAATCAAGGCTGAAGAGTCTGCCAAGCCGCAACCTGGCGCAACAGTATTTTGATATAGAGTTGAGTCCTCAATGAGAGACGGCCTAAAAACATGGGTATAAACCTGGATTCTCATAGAGGATGGTTTCTCATCAGAGACACCACATGACTGTCTGGCATGGCAGTTTCTGCTTAAAGACCTGGGGAGACCAGGATAAGCCATAATTTTACACTATGATCACTAATGTATCTATTATGATTACTTTTCTATTTTTGCACAAGCACATAGAGGTCATATCAGAATTTTATAACAATCAGAAGTAATTGATTAAAATTTGATGTCTACCTGAAACTTCCACAGAGATATTTCGTCTATAGGTCGTTGAAATATTCCAATTTAACAGAAAGAGTTAGGCTTGCCGTTGTATGTGAGGTTTATAACCTTGTAACGACACCTTGTTAAAACATTTACGATATTTTTATATAAGGTATGTGATACCCATCTCTTTAAAATACTCATAAAACAAACATATTTTTTATTTTCATTTTTACGCTTCAATTTAAAATCTGCGCAATTACACATAAAAATAAGTTCTATATTAAAACCATTACATATATATCCATCCAAGAGACCACAATCTACAATCCAATGATCTCACAATACCTAGCACTCACATCCAGAAAGTTATTGCTAATTAATACTATAATACGAATATTTAATATAAGAAATTGGGTGAAAAAATAACACAAATGTGAAATTGTTTTGAAAAAAGAGCAATCCATAAATAAATCTTTAATTAAAATGGCATATATTATATATAGGCATATATCATTTATTTCACCGGTGTTCAGCCAACTGAAATATTGGTAAAATAAATGATATTTTGATCCAATATATGCCTTTTTGATTAAATATATATATTATATATTTAATAAATATATAATAAGGTGGATAAATTAAGAAAAAGGCATCTCCTTATGAATTTGGCCAATTCTGAAATAATTTAAAATCAACAGAATGATATTTATTCCGACAGATGACCCAAGCCATCAGTAACTTTCAGTTGCACGAGAGAGATAAGGAGATGCCTTTTTCTTAATAAGAAATTATGTTAAAGTATTATTTATAAATGGGAATAATATGTTATATGAGAAATAAGTATCTCTATGTATCTCCAACAGAAATTCAATCAGTCTTTTAAAAAACTGGAATACATCCATAATTACGGACACCTCCGATCACGTGACAATAACCTACGAGATCGTTAGTAAAGACAACAGTCATATAAACGGTTATAAATCAACGTGGAAATTCAGCGAAACTGACGCAAACTGGAATGCTTTTTATGATGGATTTTCCTCCCCCGAATTGCTCAGCCTCGTGGATGAAACTAACCAAATAAAAAATTCCGAAAGTGTAGATAGAGCTGTTTTAAAACTCACAGATATTATCAGGGAAGCTGCTTTTGCATCCCTTAAGTTAAAACCAACCATAAACAAAAACAAAGTCAAATTTAAGTGGTGGACGAATAAACTTGAAAAAATGAAAAATGATTTTAATTATATAAGAAATTTATTCTATCGAGGCAAAATAATTAATGAAAAATTCTTTAAAGCTGCTCGTAATAAATATAATAAAGCCATCAACAAGGCAAAACTTAAAAGCTGGAGATTCTTTCTCGAAGAAAATGAATCAACTAATCCATTTGGGAACACATATAAAACTTTCAAAACCTTAAAAGCATCATTTAACACAACAGGGATTCCATTGATAGACAACGCACCGGATTTTGCTAGGATTTCAAAAATGGAAAGTTTATTGAACGATCTTTTCCCGGACGATGATATTTCTTCCGAGGAGGAACTCCACAAAGCAACTAGATATTACTCGCCAATCTACAATAATAGAAACAAAGTGATCATAAGCCTAACAGATATCGAAACAATTATTGTATCATTGAAAAATAAGAAAGCACCCGGATCAGATAATATTAGCAATAATATGATTAAATACGCCTACCCTAGGATTTCCATAATCCTCCATCAAATATTTGAAAAATGTATAAGTTTGGGATATTTCCCAGATTATTGGAAAAACTCTTTTGTGAAAATCATTCCTAAAGGAGATAAAACTAGTTATGATGTTAGTAAAAGTTACAGACCAATTTCCTTACTATCTAACATTTCAAAAATTTTCGAACACGTAATTAAAAATAAACTTACTACCTTTTATGACGAAAACAATTTGATGAGTCATAGACAACATGGCTTCTCCAGGCATAAATCAACTATTACTGCTATGAAAGAGCTGACTGAAACTATTCTGGAACACAAGCAAAGAGAACTGACGGCGTTGATCGCAGTGGACTTATCAGGGGCTTTTGATAATGCATGGTGGCCAGCTATAATAAAAAGAATGGATTTAGACAACGTTCCCAGCTCTCTGATTCAAATCATCCAATCCTATTTGAATAACAAAAGGACAGTCTGTCTGTCTTACGGTGGCAAAACGATCTCCAAAAACCTTACTAAGGGATGTCCTCAGGGTAGTCCACTTTCACCGTTATTATGGAACATCTTGCTAAACGACATTTTAATGAATTTTAAATCTACAAAAGCTGAAATTATTTGCTACGCGGACGACATCTCTATTGTATGTTGGCATTATAATTTAGAGGGTCTAAAAACTGAGTTAGTGAACACCCTAAACTATGTCACTCAATGGTGCCGCTCAAACAAGTTAAAAATAAATCCAGAAAAAAACAAACTTGATTCACTTCCACAATTTCCATAGGTTCCAGCTGGAATTTCAAAAAACCGTCATAAAGCCTTCAAATGAAATCAAAATTTTGGGAATGAAATTATCTAATCATAGGTTCAAAACAAAAATAAATTTTACCCCGCACATCAATGAGATTTTGCATAAGGCGCAGCGCATGAAAAATCTGCTTTTTTCCCTCAGCGGCAAAATATGGGGTATAAATTCTAATAAAAGGTTAATTCTGTATAAGACGCTAATTAGACCTATTCTAACATATGGAGCTGAAATTTGGTTTTACCAAATAAATAACCGCTCTAAACAGAAATTAAATTCGATGCAATACCAAATTGTTCTTTGGGCTACTAGATCGTTTAAAACATCTTCCTCAAATTGTGTCCACTGTCTGGCAGAGATCCCATTCCTGACTGATTTTATCGAATCAAGATTGATTAAATATGAATTGGACCAACTAAGCGAGGAAGACCAACGAACGTTCAGTCCACATTCTCCTTCAATTATAAAAGGATTCTTGAGAACAAGAATGGAAGATATGTTTTCTAATACAAATGATCACTTTCGTCTCTTTTTCCCTCTGGGCATTCCAAAATATTTCCGCCCTGACTTTTACAATGTGCAATTCGTTACTGGTCATGGAAATTTCGGAGATTTTCTGTTTCGAATAGGAGCTATAGACGATCCGGGATGTTTATGTGGAAAGAGAAAGCAGGATTCCAGTCATCTGCTCCTTGAGTGCCCAATCTTCCAGAACTACAGAATCCGGGAAAACATCGAATACAAGGATCTTTTTATGTTTGTAAATAGTAAGGACTCGTATTTTAAATTTAGAAAATTCTGTAAATATATCTATGATTTTCTCTCTTGGTTAAAAAAACCTTAATTATTACATATTTGTATATATGTATTTTTTGGTTTGTTTATTTTGTTGGTTGTGATGTAAAATCAAGAATGATTTAATGTCCTCTTTTTTATCTTTTAAATCTTGTAATTATTTTTTTTTTTTTGATGTAATATAGTATCTGAATTTAGTGTTGTTATTGACGCAAGCATTCCTTGTAGGGATATCGCGTCTGATTTGATGGATGAATAAATGTAGTGTATCAAATTATGAATTGCTTCTACTATACACAAAATGCATATGTGAAAAATAGATCGAAAGTTAAAAATTTCGATGTCAGATGGTAAAAATTAAGCAAAAATCAATTTATTGTTTTACATATATTTTACAATAGCTATCACTCTCTCTCTCTCTCTGTTCACCCTGATTTTTATCGCAAGTATTAAATTTGTTATTCGTAGTTATGGATAGCAAAGTGATTTTATTTCTACATTCCTAATCAAAACTTTCTAAATTTCACTTCTTCAACTGGAGCGCGCTTGGTATACATCCATCAATAAGGTCTCTATGTATATAGTATATGTATTATATAGAGTGTTGCGGTGAGAGGAAGATATTTATGTACCTAGAGGGGCACCTCTCCCTTTAATTAGGCATCACACACACACAAAAGCTTTTATTGAGACACACAGGTCTTACAGAGGATTCTCTTTGGGGTTACAAGACGGAGAAACCTATGAAAGTGAGAAATAAAATTGAGAAAGATTATATACATATGGTAAATATATACAGATTATAAGAAAGAATAAAAAAAAAATAAGAAAAAAATTGGAAATATGGATGGGAGAAGAAAAGGGAAGAAGGAAAGAAAACAGGTATTTACATATGGAACAAGTCAATTTAAGCTCTTCTGCTCACACAGCACAGGTTAATTAGGCATCAGAATCATCGCTGTTGTGTATTAACATATTTACATATTATATCTGCACTATTTTGCGTAGTTGGTGATTATACTTTTAGAAGATATATATATATAAATACCGTTATTAGTTTTTAGAGCAGTAGTCCAGTTGCACGTTAGACAAGTTTTGTCCCTTATCTTGTGTAGGCAATAAAAGCCATATTTGCCCACGAAGTCTTATTGGTAAATGGAGAAACACGACGATACAACAATCGCCTTAGTAAAATTTTACTAGGGGAGGATAAAGAATGAGCCATAACACCAGTTTTGGCGAATTCAGACTAAAAGCCAACCTGTATACCATGGTTTCGAGTTATGGCACTCATCAGTACAGGGACGGCTTCGATTTCATAACATCCTACGAGAGAGATTATAAAATCGGTCGAATTTACCAAACAGGTGTTTAAGCTGGTGAAGTGGAAAAGGTCAATTTTCAGGCAAGAATACAATATAAAGTTTCAGGAGGATGATTGTCATGTACCAAAAACGACCTCTTCATTTAATTATACATCATAACAACGCATTTGTTCATAACCCTATATACACACACACACACAAAAATCTTTATTAAGACACACTGGTCTTACAGAGGATTCTCCTTGGGGTTACAAGACGGAGAAAACTATGAAAGGGAGAAATATACAATGGGGTAAAAATGGAGAAGGATTATATACACATGAAAACCACCGACAAAACTTAAGAAAGTGGATGTGTTGTTATCCAAGACGAGGCAAGATTAACTAAGCATTAGTTTATTTCCTATTCTATTATATATATTATATACAAGTCAAAAGAGATCACTAGCAGAGTATTATTCCTTTTGGTTTCCAGAGCTCAACAATCTATGAGCCTAATACTCTGCACATCTCCTCCCTTAACTTTACAGGAACCTTCGAGGTATCTTGACTGCCCTTCCATATCTTGTATGCACGGCTGGCATTGAAGGGAGGCTCTTCTCTGGATCCTGGTCTTGGTTGTCCCTCTGCATACTTCCATCTCTTGTAGATGAGGCCGTTGGTGTAGGGCAATCCTCCTCGGTCTCTTGCTCCTGGTCATCCTTGCATCTCCTTGAGAGCCAGGTTGATGTCGAAGTGGGGGTCTCCTCATTTCTCTGCTCCTGGCGCTGGCCATCCTCAGAAGCATCCATGGTACTTCCCATTTTTGGTAGAGGTGTGAGGTGGAGTCTGTTTCGCCTAACTTTTCCTTGGGGAGTTTGTACCCAATAGGAACGCGGTTCTTCGGATTTGTGAAGAACTGTTCCTTCTACCCTTTGATCTCTAATCCAAACGCTGTCCCCTTGTTGAAGCGGAGGCAAGCTATGTACATCGTGTCGTTTATCATATAGGCGCTTCTGGTTGATCACCCTCCTTTTCTCTCTTTCTTGCAAAGCTTCGGAGTCCAAGTACCTTGGCATCAGTGATGATTCTATTGCTGGAACAGAGGTCCTAAGGCGTCGTCCCATTAATAGTTCAGCTGGACTATAACCACTTTCCAGGGGCATCGTTCTATATGCTTGAAGAGTCAGATAGCAATCTTCTTCTTTCTTAAAACTTTGCTTTATATTCTTGATAATTGCTTCAATAAATCCATTGCTTTGAGGGAATTTCGGGCTGGATGTGATATGTTTGAAAGACCATTCCTTAGAAAATTTTGAAATTTCGGAACCCAGAACTTTTTGGAATTGTGGTCCATTATCGCTTCTAAGCTTGCTTGATGTCGAATTTCAAATTTTCTTCGAACAACGACCTTCTTTATGAATTCAGTTTACCGCTGCCACCATGTGTTGTTATCCAAGACGAGGCAAGATTAACTAAGCATTAGTTTATTTCCTATTCTATTATATATATTATATACAAGTCAAAAGAGATCACTAGCAGAGTATTATTCCTTTTGGTTTCCAGAGCTCAACAATCTATGAGCCTAATACTCTGCACAGTGGAAAGTCTTTGCCGGTCGTCTGTTTTTTTTTTTTTTTTTTTTTTTTTTTTAAGGAGACTGAGGCTTTTTTTTTTCACATTTGGTTATCTCGTGTGTCTTCAATAAATGTCACTGTATATCAAATATCTTTCAGAGGTATTATCTGAATCCCGATGTTCATTCTAAAAGGTACAACTTTCTTAAGTTTTGTCTTTAAGTTCATATGTCTTACAGATTACTGTCCTATAGATTATTATTTGAATGATCCTATGGAAAATAAGAATATGGATTTGGAAATATGGATGGAAGAAGTGGAGAGCGAAAAGAGGAAAAAATCAGGTATAATCCTATATACAAGTTGGCTTTTTGTCTGAATTTGCCAAAACTGATGACGTGACTCTTTTTTATCGCCACTAGTAAAGTTTTTTACTAAGGTGATGAACAAATACATCGTTCTAATATATCATTAATGGAAAAGGTGCCTCTTTTGGTGCATATATAGTATTAAAGAATCTTCCTTGTTTTTACATTTTGACACAATCAATAAAGAATCAAAGGACCACGCCATCACCATCTCCTCAGTGGCAAAGTACGCGATCTACGTATTCTTCGTAGATCGCGAAATGCGTGGTGTCGCTGGAGACCCACTGGTGATTCTCCACCAAACTCTGCAGCGCTGGCAGAGGCGCCATATTCATTATACATAGTTAATATAATCCATATTATCTTTTTTTAAATAGTGCAGACTGTGCACTTTTCATGTATTGGCAAGATGTCAATAAAATCATTTTAATTGTCAATTGTCAAGGGCTTGGTTTTTTTTTTTCTTATTTATTTCATCTCTCGAGCTTTCAGGCTAACATGCCCTTCTGGATCTCCATGTTGAAGGACATGTTAGCCCGAAATCTCGATAAATAAAAGAAATGAGAAAAGAAATCAAGCCCTTGATTCCTTATTAATTGTGTCAAGATATATAGCAATGGAGAAAGAGGAATAGACATTCCAGTGGTTAGTGGCGACAAGAAGGCTACGTCTCTATAAAAAGGCGTACTACCATGACTTCTTCTTTCTTATCTCTACACTGGATGAAGTAGAATGCATCTGCCTTTGTCATTAAGACTGAGAGCACTACTCAGTGGCAGGCCGACTTATCTCCAAAAGAAATTGTCGCCTCTGACATGAGGAACAGACGCCATGTGCAGCCACTTCTAACATGGAGTACATACACTGCTCATCCTGTATCCCTGGATCAGGAGCCCTCACAGGGTACTATCAGCCGGGCCAGCTGAGCCCAGGTTTTTTAGTGAGCTTGTTACTGCTCCCCCTCCTCCTTTTTATCCGGGCTTAGGACCGGCAAAGGCGGAGTTCTGACAGGACTTCGGCAACGATACTGCCCAGTACCACCGGATCTACTTTAATCTCTATCCCTCCAACTGTCTTTTACCAGCCCCCGGCTCTATTTTTAACCGGAGTTCCACTTGCCCTTACCGGGGACAAAGGTAGGAACTTTCCTGTTCCCTGTTTTCCTGTTGTTAAGTTATGTGGCGCCTAGTTGTCACGGCTTTTCTGGGGATGCCAGACTTTAAATCCTTTTATTTTATAAGACTTCATTTAACTTTATTATTTTAAGCAAGTTACAATATATTAGGAGATATTTTGATTTTATTTTATATATATGTTAGGAATAACAAATGAGAGATTTCTGTTGATTTTAATTATCTTGAGGATTATGCTATGATAATGCAGTCGTGGTTAAAAATCTTGAAACTACACTGCGTGACATTGAAAATGAAACACCAAGAAATAGTGGCCAGAAAATTATGCAAATTTCAGGGTAGACGCGCCTAACCGAGTTATGCAAATGATGTAAAATGGGCAGCTCTCGTGCGCACATGGAGTAAGATATAAGGGAAGGAACTTGCAGAAAGGACAGTATTCGTGTCGTTATTTCTTCAAGGAAAATCATTGTAGAAATTTTGTTCTTGTGTTAAAAGACACGTGTAATAACAGAGAATGCCAGGTCATCGTAAACGGAGGCAGTTCAAGCAGACAGACGCTTTTACGAGGGGCATGGTGATCGGACTGAAAAGGGCAGGTTGGTCCATACGTCAAATCACAGCTGATACACACCTTGGTGCGTCCACGGTGCACCAACTGTGGAGAAGATGGTTGGAACAAGGAAATGTGGCAATTTATAGGAATGTCGGTGCAACCAGAGTGACGTCAGCACGTGTGGATTGGCGTATCCTTCGACAAGCAGTGGCGGCCCCACAAGCCACTTGTACCGCCATCCTGCAACATGTGCAAGACACCCTAGATCATTCCATCTCGACCAGAACCATTTCCCGTCGATTGGTTGCTAATGGCTTGCACTCATGCCGTCCGCTAAGAAGACTGCCATTGACCCCACCGAATAGGCGCCAACGTTTGGAATGGTGCCGGGCTAGATCGACGTGGATGACGGAATGGCACAGGGTCGTGTTCTCAGATGAGTCGCGTTTCTGCTTGTCCAGTGATAGTCGCCGTGTACGCGTGTGGCGTCGACGTGGAGAAAGGTCCAATCCGGCAGCAATTGTGGAACGCCCCACCGTGCGACAACGTGGAATCATGGTTTGGGGCGCAATCGCGTATGATTCCAGGTCACCTTTACTTCGTATTCAGGGCACTATGACGGCCCAACGATACGTTGATGATGTGCTGCGACCGGTGACACTCCCCTACCTTCAGGGGGTACCCAATGCCCTTTATCAGCAGGATAACGCCCGACCACACACTGCTCGCATTAGCCAACAAGCTCTGCAAGATGTACAGATGCTTCCCTGGCCACCGTACTCTCCTGATCTCTCACCAATAGAGCACGTCTGGGACATCATTGGACGCCGTTTGCATGCCTTGCCACAGCCGCGTTCAGAAGACGAACTGTGGCAAATGGTTGAGAGGAAATGGAGAGCCATCCCTCAGGACGCCATCCGTACTCTGATTGACTCTCTACCTAGACGTGTTACTGCGTGCATCGCCGTCCGCGGTGGTCCTACTTGCTACTAAGCCGACGCCATTCTCGCTCTGTATTATGACTATCATTTTGAAATAAAGATCACTTATTGTTCGTCCCTGTCTCTCTCTGTCTGCCGAGTTTCATCACTTTCTGGCCACTATTTCTTGGTGTTCCATTTTCAATGTCACGCAGTGTATAATAAATAAAATAGTTTTGATCAGAAATTGCTTTAATTGAGCTAAAGGAATATATTTTAAAAAAGGTTTTTATAGGGGAAGCGTGACCTCTGGCGGTCGATTTAACAGAGTATTTGAATCTACCAAATATAATTTTAAATAAAATAATATTTTAATATAACATATTGTTACATCATGATTAATGGCGTATTTCTTATATTAGTTTTAATATATTTGAAATTTAAATTATATATTTATTTATTTTTATATAAAATATTCTATGATATTTATTTAAAACAGATTATTAATTTATCATCATTTGTATTTAGGTACACTGTGACTTCACTGCTCTCTTTGATGTGAGAAAATAAATAAAGGATTCTGGTGGCTACATAAAGTAGACTTATCTCATTATTCCCTTTTATAAATTTGTAGGATGGTTGAAACACGCTCTGGTAAGATGCAAGACCCAGCACAGGAGAGAATCAAGGCTGAAGAGTCTGCCAAGCCGCACCCTGGTGCAACAATTGGTAGAGATGCTAGTTCCGACCCAGTTGTCCTGAATCCCAACATCGACATCCCCAAGTATGATGGAACGGAAGACCCTCGCCCATGGATTGAATCTCTTGAAGAAATTGGCTTCTTGTACCATTGGGCAGACTACATTATCTCTCGTTATGCCGCCATGAACATGACGGGAAGCGCTAAAACCTGGTTGAATTTACACAAAGCTAGTTTCACGAGCTGGGAAAATATTAAAATCCGCCTCATTCAGGATTTTTCTTTGGACGCGAATAAAGAAGAACTTAGAATGAAGCTCAACAGAATGCAACACTGGAATGAACCAGCAATCAGGTTCGCGGAAGACATTCTAGTGTTGTGCAACAAGGTTGACCCCGCAATGGAAGAAGAAACAAAAATTGAACATGTTATTGGAGGACTGAAAAAAGAGTACTCATTCGCGCTCTACCTGAACCCTCCTAAAACGACCGATGACCTTCTTGTCGTGTGCAAGAAAATGGATTATTTTGAAAAGAAGTATCGGGAACGTGTGGAGAAATCCAGAAACCTATATAACGGTCCACGCTATTCTAGACCCCAACAACAATCGAGGTACGTGCCGCCGACTGCCGCACGAAACTACCAGACCACTTCCAGGCCCCAAGCCCCTGTTTCCAATAATTACAAGAACGACTCCCCTCCTACCCCCAGACAGTATCGAAACAACTTTCCCCAGCCCTCTACCCCTAGACGTCCTTATAATCCTAACTTTGTGCCGAAACCAAACCTTCAGAGAAACACTTACAATAAAAGCCAAGAAGTGAGCAAAAATAGGACGGAAGATGGAAGACCAATCTGCTTTAAATGTAACAAGCCAGGGCACGTGGCCCGTTATTGTAGGGTCAAGTTTATAAGAATCCTAGAAGAGGATCCAACAGATACCCAAGAGAAGGTCGAAGAGAAAGGCCAAATGAATGAAATATCAGAGAAATCAGGACCTCGGCTTTATGCTGATGTATGTCATAGCACACAGACAAATATTCCTACCCGGAATAGATATTCCGTGTTGGAAGATTTAAACTAAGCGTCGCGCCTGAATCTGTCAATCAAAGCAAGTCGACCATAAACGGAATCAAGAAGTTGGACCCTAAATACAAATTAAAAATTAATGTGGACAAGATAGGGACTTTTGAAGCTTTGGTTGATACAGGTGCTGACCTCTCAGTGGTCGACCTCAGAACGGCCCTCGATACAGGCCATGGTATAAGTAAACTCGCAAAAATTTGTGCAGGACCCGATGGAAAAAAATTGGACATGGTAGGAAGTATATTTTTAAATATAAAAATTGATGACGAAACATTATCACACAACTTTGTGATATTGAAAACGCATTTACGGACATTAATTCTTGGGAGAGATTTCCTTAAGAAAATGAACGCAAAAATAGATTGTAAGCAAGAAACTATAAAATATGATTTGACGAATAATCATGACGAAATCAATTTTGAAATGTTGAAAATAAAGAGTGCCAAGGATTCCATTGTACCGGAATGTTCCATGAAATTGATCAAGGCATTGGTAGAAACAGAGGATGGAGAATATATTATCGAGGAGAGCAGCAAAATGTTTCAAACAAATGGACTTCGTCTAGCAAGAAGCTTGATCAATGTTATAAATAGGGAAACACACATCTGGATAACTAATCCGTATCCTCGACCGTTAAAAATAATGAAAAACCAAACATTGGCTTTTGGAAGTAGTCCAGCGAAAATAAATGTGAGTCGAGAAAGAGAGGTAGAAAAGAACGAAGAACCTAGATTCCAAATAAACGAAAATCTTTCACCAAAGGAACAGAAGGAGTTAAAACAAGTTTTAGAAAGGTATGGAGATCTTTTTTCATCGAGATTAGGGAGAACCAATTTGGCAAAACATCGGATAGACACAGAAGACGCGAAGCCAATTAAACACAAGCCTTACCGGGTAAGTGCTAAAGAACGAGATATTATAAAAGAGCAAATTGACGAGATGCTTACAGAAGGCATAATTAGGCCATCTTCTAGCCCCTGGTCTTTTCCAGTAATATTGGTCAAGAAGCGAGATGGTAAATACAGATTTTGTGTGGACTACAGAAAACTGAATAACGTGACAGTAAAAGATGTCTATCCGATCCCTAGAATAGACGAAGTTATGGATACTCTCCAAGGATCTACACACTTCTCAGCAATAGACCTCAGATCTGGATATTGGCAAGTTGAAGTCGAAGAAAGAGACAAAGAGAAAACAGCTTTCACTACAACGCATGGATTATATGAATTCAACGTGATGCCTTTTGGACTTTGTAACGCGCCTGCTACCTTTGAGAGAAATATGGAGAATATGCTTGGAAATCTGAGATGGCAAATTTGTTTGTGTTATCTGGATGATGTTATCATATATAGCCCGGATTTTCCAACGCACCTCAAAAGACTTGAAGCTGTTTTTAGATGTTTTCGTGAATCTAATTTAAGGTTAAACGACAAAAAATGCCGATTTGCTTTTGAAGAATTGGAGATCCTCGGCTATATAACGAGCAAACATGGTATAAAACCCGCGGAACATAACATCAAAGCTGTCAGAAATTTTCCTCGGCCCAAAAAGGTCAAAGAAGTACAATCCTTTTTGGGAATGTGTTCATATTATAGAAAATTTATCAAAGACTTTTCAAAAATTGCTGACCCTTTGACCAACCTTATAAAAAAAAGTGTACCATTTACCTGGACAGAAAGACAAGAGGAAGCGTTTCAAACCCTAAAAACAGCACTATTAAGTCCACCAATTTTAGGTCACTTCAATCCAAATGCACCTACTTATGTTCATACTGATGCGTCCAACATCGGCATAGGTGCAACACTTGTCCAAGACATCGGTGGTGAAGAGAAGGTGATCTCATACTTGAGTCGTACCCTAAGTAAAGCGGAGCAAAATTATTCAACCACTGAAAAAGAATGTCTGGCCGTTGTCTGGTCAATGTCAAAATTACGACCCTACCTTTATGGAAGACACTTTAAAATAGTAACAGACCATCACGCCTTATGCTGGCTCAAAAACCTGAAGGATCCAACAGGTCGATTGGCAAGATGGGCATTGAAAATTCAAGAATATGACTTCGATATAATACATAAATCGGGAAAGAAGCATCTGGACGCCGATGGCTTATCTAGGGGGCCCTTACCAGAAACTGATTGGGATGAGGATTTTGAAAGGCTATTTTTGAATCAAATAACAGACGAAGAGGATAAATTTATCGAAAGTGTTAAGAAAAACCTTAATGGAAGCAGGCGATCAATTGCGCAAAACTTTAAAGAAGAAGATGGATGCCTCTTTAAGAAAAACCCGAACCCTGAAGGCAGGGCGTGGTTGCTTGTGGTTCCAGAGAATAAAAAGAGAGAAATTATGAAAGAATATCACAATCATATGTCGAATGGCCATCTGGGCGTCGCCAGAACCATGTACCGAATAAAGAGTAAATACTTTTGGCCATCCATGCTAAAGGATGTCTCAGAATTCGTTAAGACGTGTCACCTTTGCCAAAGTAGGAAAGGCTCAAACCAATTACCTTCTGGACTACTACAGCCCATCCCCCCAGCCAACTTTCCTTTCGAAAGAATTGGAATTGACTTTGTTGGTCCACTACCATCTACGAAAAACAGGAAAAAATGGATAATCGTGCTGACGGACTACTACACTAGATATGCAGAAACAAGAGCAGTCTCGGAAGCAACAGTGAAAGAAGTTTCTAAATTTCTAGTAGAGGATATTTTTCTCCGGCACGGAGCCCCACAATATCTTATTAGTGACAGAGGCTCTCAATTTACCAGTAATTTAATGAAAGAGGTGATGAAAACGTGCAAGATTAAACATTGTTTCACAACGAGCTATCATCCCCAGACTAATGGATTGACAGAGCGGTTAAATAGAACATTGATCAATATGCTCAGTATGTATGTGAACACTGATCAGAAGAATTGGGACGAAATACTCCCATTCATCACTCACGCTTACAATACTACAATTCAGGAAACCACAGGATATTCTCCCTTTTTCCTGATGTTTGGAAGAGAACCCACGTCTCTTTTGGACGACAGGAATATCTCGGTGGACATTGACAAGGATGATTATGATGAATACATAAAACATCACTTAGACAAAATAAACAGAACAAGAAAATTAGTTATTAACAACACAATAAAGACTCAAGAAAGAATGAAAAAGAACTATGACAAGAAACACATGGAAAGAAGCTACGAACCAGGAGAATTAGTAGCAGTTTGGACACCAATTAGGAAAATAGGAAAGTGTGAGAAACTACTGAGAAAATATTTTGGCCCATATAGAATATTAAAGAAGCTGTCCAACGTAAATTACTTAATTGAACCAAAAGATAATCCTGACCAAGACCCATTGATTGTCCATGTCTCAAGAATCAAACCCTATTTTGAAAGAATTGATGAGGTCAATCACGAGGACGTGACGACCTCTGGAGAGGGGGAAGTGTTACATCATGATTAATGGCGTATTTCTTATATTAGTTTTAATATATTTGAAATTTAAATTATATATTTATTTATTTTTATATAAAATATTCTATGATATTTATTTAAAACAGATTATTAATTTATCATCATTTGTATTTAGGTACACTGTGACTTCACTGCTCTCTTTGATGTGAGAAAATAAATAAAGGATTCTGGTGGCTACATAAAGTAGACTTATCTCATTATTCCCTTTTATAAATTTGTAGGATGGTTGAAACACGCTCTGGTAAGATGCAAGACCCAGCACAGGAGAGAATCAAGGCTGAAGAGTCTGCCAAGCCGCACCCTGGTGCAACAATATATAGTATAAGCCTTTGCTATATTTTTAGTATAAACCACCATAATTCCTCTTCTTGGGAATTCTCTTCGAAAAATACTAATTTAATTGCATACGAACCTTTCCAGTCAGATACTAGTATATATTCTAATATACTTTAAATTAGCCTCTTTTTTTCTCTTTCATTCCAGCTTCCATAAGAGATTTTCTCAATAGGAAATAGTACAAATGTCTTCCATATGTATTATATATACCTGTAATGTGATTAATGGATATTTTGGCAAGCATATAATTATATTATTACAGTGATATATTCAAATAAAGTAGGAAAATATCTAGAAAGATTTTATGATAGATATGATTTTGCTGTTTTTTATCAATAGTTATATTATATTTTTATAAATTTATTAACTTCAAAATAAGTAGAAAATAATTTTCAGAATTTAGAACAATGCGCAACATACACGAAAGATTGCGTAGGACATTATAGAAACGTGTTATATTAAAATAAAAATTCACCCACCTCTGCAATTAATTCAATAATTTATTAATTCAATTGCCATCTATCTTTTAAATTTGTAACAATTAATATATTTTGCAATGTATTTATTTTTTACATATATCATAGAATATTATATCTACAGACCTTTATATATTAGTAAATTTAGTTTAATTGTCATCTATCGTTAAAATTTTACACAAATAAATTTACTGGCAATGAGTTTCTTTAAAATATCATCAAATATTATATTTGGCGAAACCGCTGAGAAGGTTCACTACTGATGAGCCAAGCCCTCTCATTCAATAACTCATATCATTGCAGTAAGGTCTGTAGAGATAATATTTGATGATATTTAAAAGAAACTCATTGCCAGTAAATTCATTTGTGTAAAATTTTAAAATCTACAGACCTTACTGCAATGCTAAAAGTTATTAAGTGAGAAAGCTTGGCTCATTAGTGGTGTACTCTTTCAGCGGTTTCGCCAAATTAATCTTCAGACCGCACTACTATTGTATTGAATTGGTTATCTTATATACCCTGAATTTACCAAGGAAGACAGTTTAAGGGTGTTTAGGGAACCAATGGACATAAGCTTATATAGGTCTGTAGAAGTGAATACATATAATTTCAAGAAATGGCATCGAGCAAAGATTTTCAGCAAAAAAGGTTATGTTTAAGCTATTGATATATAATATATATATTCATAATTTATTAATTAAATAATGCAATAGGATTCTGGAGTTGAGTTTCTTTTCATTTTTTTTATTAACACAACCTTTCTTCCCTTCTATAGGAGTACATAAAAACGGTAATTCAATAATTTATTATAAAATTCATAAGGTTTAGAATCGAAAAACTCTACCCCACAGGCGTTTCATATATAAATATATGGAAGCAATGGTCGCCTCTCCCGTCAAAATAAACGTCAGAATCTGACGCCATATATAAATATATATTGTTTTAAAAATAGAGCAATCCAAACTTGAATCATTAGATAGCAAAAAGGCATATATTGGATTAAATAAAAGATTTATTTGTCAATATTTATGTATACAAAAATGTAATGCCTCGATAAAGGTTGGCGTTCAGCCAGCCGAAATATTGGCAAATAAATATTTTATTCAATCCAATATATGACTTTTTGCTATCTAATAAATATATATGTTTAGGCATTCAAAATAACTTTATAAGAGCGATAATCAAAGCAATACAGATGGGTTAGAGTCCAGTCACGTGCGAGGGCTTTACAAAAATACAATTTGAATTGAGAAAACGATAATACCCTTATTCGTCGTGGAAGTAGGAACACAAGTCGAAGAGAACAGATTCTTTTATACGAGGACGATCGTACACAAGCTTTCGGGAAAGATGTCCTTCTACGGGTGCGTCTACTCCGAAGGCTTGTACGATCGTCCTCGTATAAAAGAAGCTATTCTCCTCGACTTGTGTTTCTTCTTCTATAGCGAATCGTACAAGCTTCAGACAAGACGAACCGGTAGAAGGACGCCTTTTCCGAAAGCTTGAAGAATCGTCCTTGTATAATAGAAGCCTTTCTCCACGACTTGTGTTTTTTCTTCTATAGCAAATCGTACAAGCTTCAGGCAAGACGAACCGGTAGATGGACGTATTTCTCCAAAAGCTTGTACGATCGTCCTCGTATAAAAGAAGCTATTCTCCCGACTTGTGTTTCTTCTTCAATAGCAAATCGTACAAGCTTCAGGCAAGACGAACCGGTAGAAGGACGCCTTTTCCGAAAGCTTGAAGAATCGTCCTTGTATAATAGAAGCCTTTCTCCACGACTTGTGTTTTTTCTTCTATTGCAAATCGTACAAGCTTCAGGCAAGACGAACCGGTAGATGGACGTATTTCTCCAAAAGCTTGTACGATCGTCCTCGTATAAAAGAAGCTATTCTCCCCGACTTGTGTTTCTTCTTCAATAGCAAATCGTACAAGCTTCAGGCAAGACGAACCCGTAGAAGGACGTCTTTTCAGAAAGCTTGTACGATCGTCCTCGTATAAAAGAAGCTATTCTCAACGACTTGTGTTTCTTCTTCTATTGCAAATCGTACAAGCTTCAGGCAAGACGAACCCGTAGAAGGACGTCTTTTCAGAAAGCTTGTACGATCGTCCTCGTATATAAAAAGCTATTCTCCCTGACTTGTGTTTCTTCTTCTATTGCAAATCGTACAAGCTTCAAGCAAGACGAACCCGTAGAAGGACGTCTCTTCCGAAAGCTTGAAGAATCGTCCTTGTATAATAGAAGCCTTTCTCCACGACTTGTGTTTCTTCTTCTATTGCAAATCGTACAAGCTTCAGGCAAGACGAACCCGTAGATGGACGTCTTTTCCGAAAGCTTGTACGATCGTCCTCGTATAAAAGAAGCAATTCTCCCCGAATTGTTTTTCTTCTTCTATAGCGAATCGTACAAGCTTCAGGCAAGACGCACCCGTAGAAGGACGTCTCTTCCGAAAGCTTGTACGATTGTCCTCGTATAAAAGAAGCTATTCTCCACGACTTGTGTTTCTTCTTCTATAGCAAATCGTACAAGCTTCAAGCAAGACGAACCCGTAGAAGGATGTCTTTTCCAAAAGCTTGTACGATTGTCCTCGTATATAAAGAAGCTCTTCTCCCCGACTTGTGTTTTTTCTTCTATGGATTTTGAATGTTTATATATAGAGTGATCTGTGGGGAAACGCTTGTGAAATAGTTTTTAACTCAAAGCTATGCGGTTTTTAATAAATATTTGAGGAAAGGGGAATTGAGAAGTACGTTAAATGATTATTTAATACTTATGCAAGTGGGAGTCCAGGATGGTCCTAGCAGTGTAAATGGAAAAGTCCAGCGGATCTAGCCGCCAGCGACAGACAGGATTTCCCTGCTAAGTGCCCTCTTTCACACTCCTTTCTTTAAAATTGCTTCCGAAGTTTAAACTCTCGGTCTACTTAGCTTTGATCACACACACAGCATTTGATATTATAACTTTTATATGAAAAATAATACAAAATTGAATTATTTATTGGATCAGGTGGATAAATTAAGAAAAAAGGACATTTTCTGATCGTGCAACTAAAATTTGCTAATGGTTTGCATCATCTATTGGAATAAATATCAACTAATCGTTGACCATCGCTACTGGAGCTGCAGACGTATCAGACCCCTCATCATCGAAGCTTTCAGTGTCCTCGGGCGACCCTCTGACTTGCGGGCCTGGATTTTCGGGTCTGGCCTCCAAGTGACGACTTGGCCATCCTGGCGTCGGCCAAATCCATCATCTACCGATACTTCGTACAGGTTGGGCTGACCGGAGGACCCGCTCATCGCCTGGAAGAGAAGGCTCACTCGCCGGGGCACATCCCCCGCATGATAATCTATATTTTAGTTTTATTTTTTTTTTTTCTTTTTAATGTAAATTATTGACAAGAAGTCAATAAAATTTGTTTCAATTGTCTCACACACACACATACAACATTTGCTATTATAACTTCTATATGAAAAATAGTACAAAATTGAATTTGTACTTGAATTAGGTGGATAAATTAAGAAAAAAGGCATCTCCTGATCTTGCAACTAAAAGTTTCTGATGGATTATTGCATCACCTATTGGAATAAATATCAACTGATCGTTGATTTTTAATTATTCCTGAATTTGCCAAATACCCATTCTAGATTAATCAAGAATGCCTTTTTTTCTCAACTTCTATAAATTAAACGTTATTGATATATATTCTACCGTATCTTTGAACGAAAATTGTAAAAAATTCATTTCTATATAAATCTACTAGAACATTCGCGCCTTTCAACAAACAGGTGTGCACTCATTGGTAAAACTTAAAGGAAGTGGAAAGTCTTTTATCTCGCCAGTCTTCTTCGCTGTTGTTGTTGAAGGAGTCAGCGGCAATTTTGTTCACACTTGGATATCTCGTGTGTCTTCAATAAAGGTCACTGTGTATCAAATATCTTTCAGAGTTATTATCTGAATACCGATATACATGCTAAAAGGTACAACTTTCTTAAGTTTTGTCCATGAGAGTGTAGTTCAGTCTAGCTGAACAATACACATAGCGGACTCTATACGTAGATGATGAAGAAATTCAACGCTATTATTTAATTTTTATTTTTGTGGGAAATTTCTACAATTACAGAAAAGCATTTGTTCATATTCAATTAATCACCATTTCACAAAGAGTAAACCTTCAAGTACAGATTATATAAGCAGAATCAACATCAATAATTATAGCGATCTAATAGGTTAAATTGGCGAAATTGCTGGGAAGGTTCACCACTGATTAGCCAAACTTCAATAGAAAGCCAAGTGACACTCACTCCTCACTTTCTTACTGCTACTCTTTTTGTGTTGTTTTTCTTGCTTCCCTCTTTCTCTTTCTTGTTTTTTTCTTTTTCTTCTGTTTATATAGTTATTTCCTTTGTCTCACTGCTTTGTTCTTATGCATACCTCTGGTGAATCCTGTATAGGGTCAGTGACCCTGAATAAAGGCTTGTTGTTGTTGTTGTTGTTGATTAGCCAAACTTTCCCAATTATTTTTTCATATTCAGTTCAATAATTGGAGAAATTCGTCTTTTATTCAAAAAGATAGAAAAGCAATATCACTCCGAATGTTACTATTCTCTATATTTCAGAGTATCATATCAATCTTCTACACTGAAAGAGTAAAAAATGATATAGAAAGAGAGTGAAATATTGTGATAATTATATATAAAAAGCCATTTATCATGATTACTATCTCGATTCAAGGTTTTCCTGACCATTCTTAATATAGTTTATTTTCGTAACATCACAAGAGCAACAGTTAAAAACTTACCAAATACCCACCACCTCAGTGTTCCAATCATCCCAATTGTGTAATTGAGGAGAAATTGCTCGATTGGCAGGATGCAGCTCAGGGGAGACGGTCATCTACAAATTCACCCCTTACCTGATTCATGGAAAGAACTATTTTTAAAATCTTGTTCTAATATCCCCAGTGAATGTACTTAATGATTAGTAGAGTGTTGTTTGAAACAATTGACAATTTAAACAATTTTATTGATTCTTCTAATCAATTTTTACAACGGTGAAAAAATATATAATAAAATAGCAAATAAAGGGTAGATAAAATGTAGGGGAATATATATAGTTGTGTATGTGTACAAATTTCTTCAGCAAGGAAGGCTTCCTTGAGAGAGTCCTTCTCCAGACTCTCTCCAGAGTGTTGTTTAAGAGGAAACAATTAAAAAAGAAAAAAAATATTAAGAAAATATTTACACAGATTGTCTATTACATTTTAAGATTTATGTTTAAGATTCAATTTTAGGTACCTTGTGGATCTAATGAAATAAATGCCGTCCTATGGTATCCAAGTGTACGCTCCTCAGTTTGCCAAAACTGGTGTTGTAGCTTTGTCACCGACCCGAAGCCGCTAGTTTGCGGCGACGGTTAATAGATGGTATCTAGTTTTGACGTTTATTTTGAAGATAGAGGCGACTTTTGCTTTTATAGATCAATTTTCCTCCCGCGACAAAATTTTCATCTATGCTATTTATTGTAATAAGAAATCAAGGATAAAAGAGGTAATGTGAAAAAGGCGATGAGAAGTCGGGGAAAAGGAAAAAGCTGTTTGGATCACGGAAGGTAATTGTGTTTAGAAAGTCGATCTGGCTGGGCATCGCAGGGTGGAGAACCTGTTATCACATGTTTAGCGGATGGCAAGCTCAGCGATAGCACCAACCTCCCACTCTGTCAACGGCGACTGATGGAAGCGTTGTATCAAAGTTGGGCTGATTCTACAACTCTTGTATATCAAGTTGTTGTCGTGTCCAATGAACAGATGTCTCCATGTATCTCTATCACAGCAGTCGCAATGTCCACTATCTTGGGTGTGTAAAGCTGCTGCTCTGGGTCCATGTCAATTTTATGTTGTTGTTGTTGTTGTTGTTGTCGTGTCCAATGAAGAGCCTCAGATGTTCCCATGCATCTCTATCACAGAAGTCGCAATGTCCACTATCTTAGGTGTGTAAAGCTGCTGCTCTGGGTTCATGTCAATTTTCTGTTGTTGTTGTTGTTGTTGGCGTGTCTAATGAAGAGCCTCAGATGTTCCCATGCATCTCTATCACAGCAGTCGCAATGTTCACTATCTTGGGTGTGTAAAGCTGCTGCTCTGGGACCATGTCAATTTTCTGCAAGGTGTGGCCATGGCTGGGCATGAGAATATGTGGGTAGGTGTTAGTTTAACACCAAAACAGTTGTTGTATATCAAGTCTATATCTATTTATACTAAGGCATCTCATCCCCTTGTGTTCAAAAATTAATATAAAATTTAAAATAAGTATCTTTATGAAAAAAAATGTACAAAGTTAAAAATGGCGTTCTCGTTGCCCTTTCGGCCTTAAATACCTGTTTCGTGATTTTTCAGGATACTTTGAAGACCAGCTTTTTTGGTTGTTGAAGTACAGCTCGCACCATGCTGATGAGAGCCAACAGCCCGAAATTCGTACGTGGTTAGCTTTCCTTGATTAATCAAGAATGGGTATTTGGTCAATTCTGAAATAATTAAAAATCAACGAATAGTTGATATTTATTCCGACAGATGGCACAATCCATCAGGAACTTTTAGTTGCACGATAAACAGATACCTTTCTCTTAAGATGGTACATAGTTTCTGAGCCTATTTTGATGAGGAATATATCTTTTTTTGTCAACGATCGTTTTTTATTTTTTACTCAGGAAACATTTGAAACAATATGTTCTGAGTTTGAGTTAGTTGCACAACAGGAGATATCTTAATAAGTATCTTGCTTATTGGAAAAATTCGAGCTTTCGAGCAACGACTATCTTCTACTGTTTTATCAAAGTTATGTGGAGAAATACAGACTGTTTTTAAAACACCAATGTTCACCTGCACACGCACGGTCGTACATGGCGCCATCCCTGGACACTTTTATTTTTACGTTTATCATTACTTTTCATAATTCACCCTTTCATACCTCATCCAAAAAGGTTAGAAATAGTCAATATTTCACCTTGAAATAAATTTTTATTTTTCATTGAAAAGAAATTCATGCGGTGTAACTTTAAGTGTCGTTTTACATAACGAAATCAAAACTTTAAAAGCCCGTGAACCATTTGAACGATTCTAATTAATAATAGTGTTGTAGAAACGACGGATAAATTTGCTTATATCGACACTAAAATGCTTAACTCTTGTTGTGTTATTACTTATTTCTACATTATGATCTGGTAGAATGTTATTTTACTCCACAAGTTGGTGATATCTAAAAAAATTGACAAATTTTTCACCAAAAGGTTCTGTTTTGTGGCTTGGATACAACTAAGGTTCATGTTGGAAAAAACTTGATATTGTCTATTTACTTTCGGTATTGAATCTGGAAATGGTTGACTATATATATTCCTTTCTATTGAAGGTTCTGTAATGTTTCTGTTCATTACTTTAAAGATAAATCAAAGGTAACGGAGAGAAAATTTTCACAATTTATAAAACTGCTATACTTGTGAAAGTGTATACTTTTTTCTTGTAAAGTCAGTCGAGAATTAGGGAAGGCTTGGGCTGCAAACTTCTTTTCCCCAAAAATACTAAACTAGGAGCTTACTAAGCTAGTTAATACACTGAGGAAAAAATAATCTCCTGATCGTGCAAATTAAAGTTGCTGATGGCTCGCACCACCTATCGGAATAAATATCAACTCATCGTTAATTTTCAATTAGTCAAGAATGTTGTCCAAACACTCTTGATAAATCTAGAAAAGCCAGTCGCGTACGCATTTCAGAGTGTTGGCCCTCGTCAGCGTGGTGCAAACTGTACCTCAACGACCAAAAGTGCTGATCCTAGAGTCTTCCTGAAAATATAGAAATGGATATTCAAGGCCAAATGTGTGCCAAAGCGCAAAACTCTATGAAAATAGTGCAATAATAAAATTGTACTGGGATCAGGTGTTTTCACAAATAAAAAAAAAAGCGTCTCCTTATCGTGAAACTGAAAATTTCTGATGGTAACTTTTGTTTTATACATGTTTTCCAAACGTAAAAATAGATTAGAAGCAGGGGAGAACCAATCAACTGGAGAATAAAACTGACACCATTAGCCCATCGCAGATGCCACACAAGATTTCTTGTGAGAGATTTATACAAGCTAGGGCTATTTTATAAAGTGTGACGGATGTTTTAAAGTAAGCACCGAGAATTCTAACACTATCTAAATTGAAGCATCGATTGACAGTATAAGAGAGGCTTGTAAATTTTAACTAAATGAAGAAAAATTGTTCAAACTATGTCTACCTTTTCTGTTTTAATGTCTATTGCGTATTTATCAAATTCTTTCCTATTTGAATATAAATAGAGACTTTTCCACATATTTCTTCCTCTTTATATATTTATTTTGTATGTGTATTATCGAATATACCTTAAATGCATTAAACGTCCAAATAGAATATGAAAAGAGTGCCGATTTGTATATTTTCTTTGGGAAATAATACCTACGCTAAAGCTGCAAAATAATTTCTCCTTTAGATGTAATGACAAGATGAATAGTTGCTTTACATCCTAGTAATCTATTAGCAGCATTCCGCCTCTTAGAAATCTACCAGAAACTTTGCTAAGTAGCAACAATGGCTTCGACATTGCAATCCTGAATACACACACACAACTTTATCAAGACCATCGATCTCATACAGATTCACCACAGGAAGAAAGGAAGCCTAGATGGATATCCTGTACTCCAGGCAGCGCAGCACTCAACAACAGCCTGGCAATCCTGAATATAGATGTCTTCGTCGCACGCGCCAAAAGATACGGATCTTTGTTCCACTATAGCCAGCATTGGTGACATTGCATTCCTCTACAAGACCAAATTCGAAATACTGGACTTCAATGGAATCTATATATCATCTATATAACGGAACAATCACTACCTTCATGATTACCAAATATTTTGGTAACTCCTGAGATATAGCTCAAAACCTTACCAAGATTGCTATTGTCAGTATCAATGTCCAAGAACACCAAGTGACGTCAATAGATCTTCCATTTAGCTTCCTGCTAATAGCGATCAGATCCTTATCTACATGATAACAAAGAATATGTGCGGCTGTCCTGGAGACATTCTAAGTTCCTAATTGCTCGAATACCTTTATAGAATCTGAAGTGAGACGTAATGGATTTCGCAAGAAATGTGGCAACACTTCTTGGAACTGGACTTTTGTCCACGAATCAGCATTGAATGGTCCATCGTTGAACAAACACCGCTGGACTATGAATCATTGCTGACCCGAACTTGTCGGTTGTTCATGGCTAGAAGCATAAAACGGTCATCCTGGTTTATGGATACTACATTAGCTTTGTCAAAGAGATCAAGTTTTTGAGGGTGACTATGAATTAATCCTTCACCTGGAGACCTTACGTTGCTGACATGAGAGCACGGAAGATAGTTCGAACTATTGAGAATTCAAGAACGATTCAAGAAGATAATACTTGTTCTAGATTCAAGAAGTCCTTCTGTAAGAAGCAGGGGTCTGGATTTCGAGAAAAAAAAAGACGACTCCTCAAGGCTGGAGAGGGTTCAGATAATCGAAGCGCTTATGATTACTGGATGTTACTGAACCACCAGTATAGAGGCTCTGCTAGCCTTCTCCAATTCGTCCAAATACGAAAGCTTCAAAAATCCAAAGAGTAGCCACAGGATAGCCAGGAATATGCAAAGACTACTGGAAAGAGTCGTCGAAGTTATCACGATGAAGTAAGTACAGCAAGGCTACAGGAACTCATAGCAGGTTTCTAGAGCGTACATGTACCTCTAGCTACCTTGGTCGGATTTTAAACTTTTTGATTTGTATACAAAGAGTTAAATTTATAAGTATCGGAAATCAGATTTATTTGTTGATATATTTCCCAGGGTTTAGGTTGGGGATCCTAAGGATAGTAGCCGCCTTGAATCACACATACAAAGTCTTCATTAAGAGAATTTGTCTAACACATGGTGGATTCATGATGTATCTCCAGAGATATAAATTTTATTTAAAAAAAAACATACAGGTATTAATTTTGACGATAGGATATTGATTTATTAAAATAAAAGTCACCTTTCCCGTCAAAATAAATGTTAAAACTAGACGCCTTCTATTAACCATCGCCGTAAACCAGTGGCCTCGGGTCGGTGACAAAGTCACAACACCAGCTTTGAAAAACTGAGATCACGTTCACCTGGAGACCATGGTTTCAGGCTAATGGCCCTCGTCAGTTCAGGTCGGACTTTATTCCATGAAATCCACTGAGAATCTATGATGAGAAACTATGATTTCCAGGTGGGCGCTTCTCAGTTTGCCAACGCTGGTGTTGTGGCTTTGTCACCGACCCGAGCCGCTGGTTTACGGAGACAGTCAATAGACGACTTATAGTTCTTGACGTCTATTTTGATTGGAGATGCGACCTTCATTTTTAAAGATAAAAGACGGGTTGTTATATATAGTAATATATAAATAACAGATTCTATATCCTGAGAACACAAGATCTTGCTATTTTATATGTTTTTTTTTTAATATATACATATTATGTATCAAATTTGATAATGTGTAATAGTAAATGTTTTTTGATGAACAAGGAAGTGGAAAGCAATTTGTAATCTGTAAATTATTGCGTGGATAGTTGTGAAAATTTAAGGTTCTCCTTCTTTCCCTGTAACAGGGTACAGTAAGTGACTTCTCGGGTTTTCATCTCCAATCACACGCAAATATTAGGCTATAATTCTCTATTCAGGTTTCTTAGCGCCTCTCTGGAAAACAGCCAAAGAAATCTCTGATTCCTTGCAACAGCTGCCAATTCTCTTACATTGGTGAAACTTCAAGAGACCTATAGAGACAAGAATCATGGAACATAAATACAATATAACCAAGAAGAACCATAGATCCCAGCTATATCAACATCATGAATCCACAGGCCATCTTCCTAACTTTGAATCTGCAGAAATACTAAATTCAGATATTACCAACATAATATAAAGACTTACTATAGAGACCTTAGCATTAGATAATAAAAAGGCATATATTGGATTGAATAAAAGATTTATTTGCCAAATTTTCGGCTGGCTGAACACCAACCTTTATCGAGGCATTGCATTACATTACAATGTAATGCCTTGATAAAGGTTGGCGTTCAGCCAGCCGAAATATTGGAAAATAAATATTTTATTCAATCCAATATATGCCTTTTTTATTATCTAATGATTTAAGTATGGAATTCTCTATTTTCAGAATACCTTAGAATACATCAAGAAAAAAAATCCTCCTGAATTAATTGGAATATAGAAACTCGCAATATAAAGTATTAATTGCATCTATAATAATAGTCATAGAAAGTAAGATCATTTCTATATACCGAAAAAAAAATGTCTAACTATATATACATAAATAATAATAATACCTTTATTTTTCAAAAAGGTTACAAGTTTTTCTCTAAAAAGTGTAGCAAATGGTCAGTCTATTTACATATTTTTATTTACACTTCAATAAATAATAACTGTAAAAGTAAACAAAGATATTTACATTTGTTATCTTGACTCCTGGTCAGTGCTGTGGCCCTCGCAGATATGGTCCCCTGATGTCCTGCAGCTCTCCAGCAGTCTTTCTATGGCCTATCCTAGTGGCTCCTCGATAAAATGGTCCCCTGGCCTTGATCCATTCTTGTCTGTCAGGTCTCCTGTCATCTGCTCTAGGTCATTCTCCTGGATCTCTTCTATGGTCGTCGTATCCCTGTGCTCCATGCCCGGTGTTCCACCTTCCTCGTCTTCACACGCCAGCTCCCTACATCGTTCCAACAATCGATCCATGGCCGATCCATAATAATAATAATAACACCTTTTTTTTTTTCAAAATGGGTATAAGTTTTTCTCTAAAAAGTGTAGCGAATGGTCAGTCTATTTACATATTTTTATTTACAACTTCGATAAAAAATAAAATAAAGACATAAATACATTGATTCCTGGTAAGAGTTGTGGCTCCTCGATAAAATGGTCGCCTGGCCTTCTAACCAACTTTTAACCAACAAATTATCTTCAAAATTAGTAAATAATAACAACAAAAGAGAAAATATACATATGGCAAAGTTAATCAAATTTGAGTAGGACAAATAACAAAAATATGGATTCACATGCGCAGCATGTTTTCCTATGCGAAAACACACCACAATAATCCTATTACCTTCAAAACCTTGAGTTATCCTATGTTCTATAAGGTAAGTCTCAGGAAAACGTAAATAAAAGAAGTAATTGTCTGGATTTTGGAATTCCAAGGTTTAGAGGGAATTCTCTAACCATTTCGCTGTATCATTATTTCTCAGGTGTGAATTCAAATACTTGGTTTGAGAAGTAAGCAAGTTAATTGTATTCAACAACAAAGAGTTTGTGTGTAACAATTGTAAATTATGGTGGAAGTACATTCTTTATTTGAAGATGGGGTAAATTGCTTTCTTTCAACTTGGAGGTCGATGTTTCAACTACTTCTTTGGTCCAAGGTTCGCTTCCGCAAACATTCCGCTCAACCTTCGGATTTGACATGCATACCTTCGGTCAGATTCAAGTTCCACATATATAGATAAACAAAAATAGCATTAGGAATATGAATTTAGAAATATAAAATCTATATTTTTTCAAAACATTTATGTGAGGATCTCCAAAATACAATAGATCTATGAAAGATTGTTCAAAAACATGGCAAAAGGTCAACTGATCTTTAATTTGAAAACAGGTTAGATCGTCGTTTTAAGTTTTACAGAAATGGTTTCTCAGGGATAATGGTTGTTCATGGTTGATTTATTAAGACCTTTTGTTCTTATACAGATTCTCCGAGTAGATGAGGGTATATACAGGAATAACAGTAATAGTTACAATAATCAACAATGGAAATTCGAAACTATTTTAGACGCGTAAGATTCTTTTTGAAATTAAACAATTTCTACTGCCCTTACTGCAATGGGAAAATTAATCAGTGGTAAACCCTGCAAGGAGGTTTCGCCAGTTTAATCTACCATACCGCTGTTATATTGCATTTTTTAGGGCAGTAGAAATGGTTTAATTTCAAAAAATCTAACGCGTCTAAAATAGTTTCGAATTTTCATAACAGATGGCGCGCTAATGCATCATAATAATCATCAATGTTATTTACAATGTATCAAATAGGGGGAAAGAAGAAGGAAAGGGCTTGACATAAACATATATACAAGCAAACGAGAACAAGCAGTTACTTTTTTAAAGAACAATAATTAGTAGTATTGATTGAAATTTTGATTAGTACAAGTGAAAAAGGAATATATAACAATGTACTATGAGAAGCTTTATTTATTTAAAATAATGATTATGTCTTCAGCAAATTGATACGAACTCCAAGATATTTAGAATGCAAAGGTCTATCTGGTTTGTAAAACAAGTCTGTAGAGAAAGAGGTTAGTCCTATAAGGAAACGTACATTTAAGATTCAGCTGTAGTTACACATCCTCCAGGCAGTATAGGATGTCGTTGGCCGGTACGTGCAAGGAATTATTCCTCTACGACAGCTATCAATCGTTGGAAGTCGTTCTGTATTGAAAATATCGTTCAACGATGAACTTTCTCCCCAACTGCTGAAAGGTTAACTGATATCAATAAATTACACTCATAGACAAAACTTAAGGAAGTTTCATATTTTGATGCGCTGGTTTTCTTTTTTTTTTTTTCTTTAAGGAGACAGAGAATTTTGTTGATACTTGGTTATCTCATGTGTCTCCAATTAAGGTCACTGTGTATGAAATATCTTTCAGAATTATTGTACGAATCCCGATATACATGATAAAAGATACAACTTCTTTATGTTTTGTCTGTGAGTGTATTATATCATAATTTAAATTACGACTGAAATATGTGGTTATATTGGTGGGTGTTAGTTATTTGGTTCACGTTATCCTTCTGAAATTATAATCTTATTTTTAAAATATAAAATGTATTTATCGTTTTGTAAATTATAAATGTTTGTTGAATGGGGTATAACACATGTCAAACTTATGTTGTAAGATTTTACAGCGACCCTTTATCACCATTTTGAATGCAAAACGTGATTTTCACTATAATTCAAGCATGACCTCACATGTTTCTCAACGTCTCTGTTTCTGCTCAGGTTTGAGAAGTCCAGGGACAAATTTGGAGAAATTCCTCACCATTTGCAGAGAATGTCGTGAATAATGGAATGAACTAATCCCATAGAAAGGCCCATTATCCTCTAAATTTCCACATGTATAACAATTTTTCGATTTTCAGTGATTTTTTCTGCAATTTGGTCTTCCAACTCCTGGATCATCTTGGATTGAACTTCGTACACTTTTATAGCGACTATACCCTTTCCTAAACTGCGGTTTTATTTAGACACGTCTTGCCAAATGCCTTTCGAAATAATAACAACGCTTCTGTAACTGAAATTTCTTTTTATATATATATATAAACGAATACATATTCGCTGTTCATAAATTTTAGGCATTAGAAAAAGAAAAATACCACGCTGATAGCAAACAAAAAATTAATATATTATAAAAAAGTAAGAATATTCCTAGAAAAGAATGTCTGTAGTTTTTAAGGATTAATGTTTACGAATTGAAAACACTTACTCTTTTTTTTTTTTTTGGTCCATGATCAGATTTTAAAAAATTTATATCATTCCGAAAATTTAATGAAAGTACCTTGCATATCTATATCTGCCCTACTATACTATTTTCCAGGCCTATAACTACCATTGCAAAATTGGAGAGGAGTGGACTTGAGGAATTGATTTAACCATCTTATTCTTTCTTATCTACACACTGGGTGAAGTATAATGCGCCTACCTTTGTCATTAAGACTGGGAGCACTACTCAGTGGCAGGCGGACTTAGCTCCAAAAGAAATGGCCGCCTCTGACATGAGGAACAGACGCCATGCGCAGCCACTCCTAACATGGAGTACAAACGCTGCTCATTCTGTATCCCTGGATCAGTAGCCCTTACCCGGTACTATCAGCCGGGCCAGCTGAGTCCAGGTTTTTTTAGTGAGCTTGTTACTGCTCCCCCTCCTCCTTTTGGTCTTGGGACCGGCAAAGGCGGAGTTGGTTTAACCATAGAGATAAGCACCAACCACCATATAAAGAAGCTTATATGTTCATAGTTTTCTTAAATATTGCACATTGAGTTCTTCAATAATTGGCAATAGAGGCCAAAAAGCCTAATAAAATAGCGAAAGATTAAATCACTATATCGCTTTAAAAATTCTCTGAATAGTTTTTATTTTTCACACACAATCAAGCCTTTATTAAGACATTCCGTCTTATACAGATGATTCTCCTGTTAGAAATGAATCTAAAAAGAAATGAGAAGCAGGGGAAGAAACTGAATCCTCGCTCAGAAAAGATTTTTAAAAAAAAGAAAAGGAAAGAATATCTATGTACAAAAGACTATATACATCGTTTTTCGTGCATAGAACACAGTAAAGAAGTAGATTATTGAGTAAATGGTTGCATCTTGTGCAGAAAAAATATTTCCACACAGTTCAAAAGCTTTTATTTTTTTTTTCAGAATATTATATATATATCATCTATAGAGCGTTTTTCAACATAATTAAGATTATTTTTAAAGATAGAAGAACTTTTTCAAATATTTCCCTACAAAAATAAAGCATTTTACTTTGATATAAGCAAGTCTATTTTAATCGTGCAGATTTGGGTTGGTGAAAGTGACATCGAATTATATAGCTTTAAACTGACAAAGGCTCGAAGCTCGAAATCCCGATACTTTCTAAATTATCCGAGAGGCCTTCAACCAGCGGCCTCCTGACCTGCAGGGTCATCGGGCGAGGCCTGAATGAGACCGCGTTCATTTTCAAGTCTTCTTCTTTTTCTTCTTTCTTATCTCCACTCAATCATATTAGGGTATCAAGCTTGTAGATCTTGAGACTTGACAACCATCATGACTGGGTGAAGTAGAATGCGTCTGCCTTTGTCATTAAGACTGGGAGCACTACTCAGTGGCAGGCCGACTTAGCTCCAAAAGAAATGGCCACCTCTGACATGAGGAACAGACGCCATGTGCAGTCGCTCCTAACATGGAGTACAAACGCTGCTCATCCTGTATCCCTGGATTAGGAGCCCTTACATGGTACTATCAGCGGGCCAGCTGAGCCCAGGTTTTTTACTGAGCTTGTTACTGTTCCCCCTCCTCCTTTTTCATCCGGGCTTGGGACCGACAAAGGCGGAGTTCATCTACAAGTACTTCTTAAGAACAGAACTGAGGGAAGATTTGAAACCTTTTTATTGTGAACATCTACTAAAATAAATAGTTCAACATAATGACTTTTAGAAAAATACATCTCCTAATCGTGCAAATAAAATTTACTGATGGTTTGCGACATCTGTCGGAATGAAACATTATTTTATTTGCACCATCAGGTGATGTCTTTTCTTAATTTATCCATTTATTCCCAGTACAATTTTACTTTTATACTATTTTTAATAATGAATTTTGTAGCAAAATCAAATAAAATATATACATTTTATTAATTTAAAGTGAATGGTATGCATAGTATTTTTAAATTTCTTCTTTTGGGGGTCTCCAGATTCAGGTGAAGAGTCCTCCCATAAAAATGACTATAACTTTTTTCTTCAGGGCGGAATTTTTCCTCCACTCTGAGACGTTATAGACAATTAGACAATTAAAATAATTTTATTTACATCTTGTCAATGCATTAAAAGTTCACAATTAGCACTATTTTGAAAAAGGAGACGTTATAGATTCCAGAGGATCTTAGCTAAAAGGCTGAGAACTTAAAGGAGAGCAAGAAAACCCACTTCCTATCTGGCTGAGCATTCCTGGCTTGAGAAACGTAAATATGTATCTATTATCATTTTGTATGTACTATTTATGCTTTTTTAAAATCATTATCTGTTGGCTAATTGTCAATAAAAGCTTTTGATTGTAACACAATTGTTAAAATTTTTCAAAACTCATATACTAATATACAGTGGCTTTATTACTTTAATGGGTATGTATGATTAACACAGAGACCTTACCTATATGTAATGTATAGATTTTTGCTTCTACTATGACTTGAGAATAACAGTTTCTCTTTTGACGGGACATTTTTTCTGGGAGGAAAGATATCTTATAAAAGAGAAACTGTTAAGTGGAGGGTATATAACCTATTTTATAGCAGAATTTTGACGGGACATTTTTTCTGGGAGGAAAGATATCTTATAAAATTCTGCTATAAAATAGGTTATATACCCTCCACTTGATTATATTTTAAACAATACAGTTAAACCTGTTTATAGCGCCCCCTCTAAATAGAGCCTTCCTCTCTATAGCGCCCGATTTTAAACGCTAAAATGTAAAAAATTTACATTAAAAGTGACCTGTCTATAGCACCCCCTCTCTATAGCAATCTATTTTGGTGAGTCCCAAGAGGGGGCGCTAAAGACAGGTTTAACTGCATTATTAATATTCACAACAGAAAAATACACTCATAGAAACAAACTTGAGAAAGTGGAAAGTCTTTTATTTTGCCGGTTGTCTGTTTTTATTTTGAAGGAGAACGAGGTTATTCACACTTGGTTATCTCGCGTGTCTTCAATAATGGTCACAGAAGAAGACTATATTGCAAATGTATTAGACCAGCAGATCAATAGAAACACAAAAATTAAAACAACAAAAATTTTATTAAGGCATTCCTCCTTTCAATGATTCGCCGTACAAAAAAAAAAAGGAAAAATGAAACCAAATATTTACATAATGGAACCAATATTTAAATAATTAAGGGTATGAGAGTTGTTTTATATAGAAATATTTCGACTTTTATTTTGTGAAGCTATTTTTCTTAAGGCCGTTTTACGATAGTTATATAGTTCTAAGCTGTTTTTCTGATACGATTTTAATTAGTTGAACTGGTTCAACATATATCTGACTAATGACCTTCAATTTTTCTTCTTTACTCCTCCATATAAATACAAGGTTGGGTGAATAAATAATGCACAATCACCTCTAGCAAAATATATAAATAATTTATTATTTATTATCACAAAAAAACATGTTTTCTGGTAATTAAAAGACTCTGATTTTCATATCTGCAATCAGAATTGATTTATCTTTTGTACTTTTTCAGATATGGAGCCTAATGTGAACACAAGAATCCGACAACGGTCGGTAACTGAGTTCCTCTTTAAGTCCGGTGACATATAGCATTTTATAGCTTTTCATTTTTGATTATTTAAGAATTAGAAATATCAAATATTTATTGCACAAAAACAAAAAGAGAATGTAAAGAAATAAATTAGATATTCTCACTGGTCTTTGCCTTTTTCGCTACATTTTTCTCGCTTTCACCTGTAGGCCGTTTAGAAAAAAAAACATGTCCAAGGAGGTTTGTTTCTTCCTCCCTATCAGAATTTTCCGGAAATGAGTTAGGCAAGTGTCATTAAAAAGGTCAGATGCACGACCTGTTGCAACTTTTTCTGGGTGTTTTTTTTTCCACGAACTGTGAAACTCTCTCCCACATTCCTAAGATCTCCTTTATCTCACTTGTAGAAATAACCTCCTCCTCTGACTCCTCAAAACCAATTACTTGCATAACCTCAGTATGCTGCTGTGACTGTAACTCTTGTATCTCCTCAGTCGTCAGTTCCTGGGTGTGCTCCTCGATGAGCTCGTTCACGTCTCTCTCTTCCACCTCTAAACCCTGGGAGATGTATCCTTGGGCTTTTATTAGATCGGAAAATGTTTTTATGTAATCCTCAGCTGCCTTCATATCTGAACTTGCTGCTTCACCATGTCTGACAACGGAGTGTGACTCCGATTCTGACAAATACCGCTCCTCTTTTTAAAATTCTCAAACCAGCCCCGGCTGGCTTTAAATGACTCTTCCGATGCCTCGTCGATGGAAGTCTGAGGGGTTTGCTTCAGCAAATCTCCGTAGATCGCTCTTGCTTTCTCACAAATGATGGTCTGCGTCAAGGTATCTCCTTGGAGCTGCTTTTCTGTCACCCACACCATCAGCAGTTTCTCCATATTTTCATGAAGGGAGGTTCGCAGCTTGGAAATTATCGTAAGGCCCTTAGCCGGCGTTACACTCTTTATCGACTCCTTCCGTTTAAGCACAGAACATATCATGGACGTACTACGGCCATACTGCCTCGACAAGTCAACAACTCGAACACCTTGCTCATGTTTTTCTATAATTTCACGTTTTAATTCAATACTCATCATATTTTTCTTAGCACTTGACTTTTTACAAACTTTCTTCCGATCCATGGTTATAAAAATAAATGAACTAAAACTGTAAATGTAAACGCAACACAAAACGCGAACACAAAACACAACTTATCACAGCGGAAGCACGCTGCTAACTGATCGTGATGGCGCGACTGCGTGTTACTACCTGTTGTGTTTTAACTTTAAAAGCACACAAAAATATAATAAACTTGAATTCGTTTATTCAAGTCTCAAAAAACAAAGCTTTGAATATAGAACAAATAATAATGAAGAAGAAGAAAGAAACATTTTAGGAAAAGCAAAAACAAAACAAAAGTACTGGTCAAAAAGAAACATTTAAAATCACAGATTAATATCTTCAACAGTATCAAACCGAACTCGTATATCGAATTTCGCTCGTAACTAAAAGCAAAAAATCACTTGCTCGTCGGCTCGTATCTCGAAAAACTCGTATGTTGGGGCGCTCGTATGTCGAGGTACCACTGTATTTTGGTTGGCTGAACGCCAACCTTTAACGAGACATTACATTTTTGTATATATGTAGTAAACCCGATGTGGAATGTGCTGGGCAGTCGTGGTAGTGGGTGCTTGATGGGATTCCCGCACTGGGACAGCAAAGAGACAGAGGCAGGTCTAGATGGTAACTCCAAGAAGGTAGAGGTAGACCACGGACGAAGACAGTCGGACCACGGGCGTCAAGGATGCCCTACATCGCGGATAGGGGTGAGTGAAAGATCCGACCGTATAACGGCGTCGCTCTGAAACAACTACTACCTATGTCCCAACTTGGGGCTTTAGATGCTCGACTGGCGCATGTGGTGGCGAGTTTTGATTGGCTGCGGTAAGCTCTTTGTTAACGGCGCGCCTCGGTGTCTATCCTTTGATCTTAAGTTTTGGTTTCGATAGATTGGTTTTGGTTGCTATAGTCTGACCTTGGCCGGCCACCTGGGCGGATGTGACTCACTATCATAACACCAGTTCGTTTGATCTATGGCGTCGTTGGTCTACCTCCCTCTTTGCTTTATTGTGATATCCATCTTACAAGGTTGATACATAATTTTATATAGGGATGGAATTACAATAAATATCAGAAGGTTGTGAATTGTCTCACTCAAAAATATACTACATATATATGTTATGAATATTTTGTGTTGTTGTTAGATTAGGCTTGATAAGACAAAGGATCGATAAGATAAAGGGTTGAGGTGCAGTCGTGATAAAAAAAGATAATTATTTACCGTCAAGTAGCTTTTATTTTTAATTACTTGAGGAAAGATTACACATTTGTTAGTTTCACATTATATAAAATTTATAATTTAATCCTATATTAGTGATTTAAAAGGATTGATTGGTTAACTACGCATATATTTACAACAAAATTATACAACAAAACTGAAAGTCTTTCTAAAAACGATGATAACCAAAATAAAATTATCAATGAATAAAATAAAGTATATATTTTTTAAAATATAGAAATATTTGAGGTTTTTAGATTATATAATATTTTTAGATTATATAATATTTCCCCCCTGTGAAAAAAGATTTTAAAATATTAAAATTTTGAAATAAAATTGGTAATTAAAAATAATTAATTAAACGAAATCAATAAATCTATAGAAATAATTAAAAATGAAACAATAAAAATCAATACGCACATTTTTTCAAAATAAACAAAAGAAAGTTTGTTTACAAATACAGTGTACTCCGCTTATAACGAAGTCGCATTATCCATGACAATCACTTTGTTATATCCGAAGTTTGTTATATTCGCAGTTGGAAAAAAAAATGTTTTGTACCAATAATTTTATTTACTATTCAACTCAAAAGAGCAACACAAAGATCAATAACAACCTCATCAGGTGTTTTTGGAGAAGTAGTTTGTGATTTTCTTTTGACATTTAGAAGTCAGTAACAAGTGCTGAACACTCTTTTCGATGTTGTCCAAGTCTGACAGATGCCTATGAAGAGACTTGGACTCATCCTGACATTGAAGAAACAATCGCAGAGTTTGAATGCTCTCCAAGACCTCTTTTGGATGCGGAATGTGGACAATTGGGTCTACTTCTTCATCAACTTGGTCCGTTTCTTCTTCTTCTTTTGCTTGAAGAATGCTCTCGACAATTTCTACATCGGATAACATGGCATTTGTAACGACGTCATTGTCAGCGTCAGCATAAGAATCGAAATCCATCTCTAACGGTATTTTTAAAACTTCTTTCATGCGCCATTCAAGAGCCAGGGTCTTCGCCTTTTCGGAAAGCAATGGACCATTAACTGGAAGCGCTGCACTTCTTGCCTGCTTGAACCACTGCAGCAGAGCCTCATCAACATCAGCATATGTAGATCCACGTGCTCGTTTCCGACTGCTTTCTCCCGCATGCAGAGCTTGTTGGTGGATCTTCTCAGAGTTCTTTATTATGGTGCTGAGCGACGACTGTGGGATATTATGTTTCTGGGCAACATCTGTCTTTTTCTTCTTCTCCACTTCAATCTCTCTTAGGATTTGCAGCTTGACTGACAGAGATAGTGAGTTTCTTGTTTGTTTTCGTTCTCCTGCCATGGTAAACGTTAATAAAATATAAGCGTTTATTAAACAATTTAATTTTGTTTAAATAATGTAAAAAATACTTATAATATGTTTGCATATTTTAAAATTGTATATTATTAACTTATTTGTTGTGTATCATTAAATTTGTGTCATTCACACGTTGTAATTTGATATATATTATGCATAATATATTAGTCAATTATAATGGTAAATGAGAAAACTTCGTTATAAACGGATAAAATAAAAATTTATACATGCAAATCACTTCGTTATAAGCGAAAATTCTTTATATCCGACTTCGCAATATCCAGAGTTCTTTTAATGGTTTAAGCCCTTCTTTTCTTTCGTGCAGACAATTTCATTCGCTATATGCGGAATTTCGCTATAACCGACTTTGTTATTAGCGGAGTACACTGTAATTTATATAATTATGAAATTATAATAAAAGTATATATAAGAAATATTAATGAGTGAAATATATCAAAATGTATATGAAGCAAAAAGGTATTTAAAATTTGAGTATGTTGGATAACTGAATGCTACGACAGCTAGCGCCACACTGGACCTATCATCATCACAACTGTTTGTTTACCTTCTTCTCTATATTACAATAACTGTTCGCTACCATAACTTTGTCTTTCTTGCTAAATGGATAATAAAGATTATTATCATATAATCATCAACGTCCTCATGCCTTCCTACAAGCTGTAAGTACTTAAATCTTACAACAATTAGATTATGAGACTGAGTATTGCATGAAATTCAACTAACGAGTTAAGACAAAAAAAAAGGCTTAGCAAAAATGGCGTCACTCCCGAGCCACGATGTAACCCTAAATAAGCTCGACGGCTATAACTACTCACTATGGTCTTTCAAAATTGAAGTGCTCTTGCAAAAGGAAGATCTTTGGGAAGTTGTCACCGAAAATATTCCAGATGAACCTAAAATCGAATGGAAAAAGAAAGACTCAAAAGCTAGAGCTATCATTAATCTAAGCATCGCCGACTCACAAATAGTGCATGTCAAAAACCTACTAACAGCCAAAGCTACCTGGGACACTCTTTAAAATATCTATGAAAGAAAAACACTCTCAGGAAAAATTTATTTGCTAAGGAAGCTATACAGCTTAAAACTCGAAGAAGACAAAGACATGCAACAGCATATCACTACCATGATGGAACTTGTTGACAAACTGCGAACCATTGGCGAAACACTAAAGGACTCTCACATCACGGCTATACTGCTTTGCTCGCTTCCAAAGAGCTACTCCAATCTCATCACGATGTTGGAATCAAGGCCTGATGACGAGCTAACGCTCGAATTCACCAAGAACAAACTCCTTGATGAACACACACGCAGAGTAGAAAGCTCGAAGACGAAAGCACCGCATCAAAAGCCTTAAAAAGCCTCCACGGAGCTTCAAGCCAAAGAAGAGAAAAAGAGAAGAAATTCTGTTCTTTCTGCCACAAACCAAACCACTCCAAAGAAGAATGTTGGCACTATCAAAAGCGAAACAACAGCAACAAAGAGTACAAATATGAAAACTTCAGAAGAGGAAACGTACCAAAGTACACAAATCATTCGAGTGTCACCCAAGAACAACCCACAAACCAGAGAACAACAAAAGGACCTAACCCAAAAGCTCTCAATTGCACTCAACGAGAAGCAAGTGTACACAACTGGTTCGTCGACTCTGGAGCCACATCTCATATGGCGTACGATGAAAGCTTCTTCACTGAACTTAACAGAGAACAAACACAAAATGTTGTGGTTGCTAATGGCAATAAGCTGCAGGTCAAAGGGATAGGACAAGGAGAAATCAAAGTCATCACACCCCAAGGAAAGACTGACACCTTACTTCTCACAAAAGTTCTCTACATCCCGGAACTAACAGACAACCTTCTGTCAGTGAGTGCGGCCACCTCCAACGGATGTAAAGTAACGTTCAACAGAGATTGGTGTACCATCGAAAGAGACAACACAGCCCTCGCGAACGGTATACTTGACAATGGAATGTACCGACTCCACCTGGATGACAACCCCCAAACTCGCACATTCAAAGCAAATGTTGCAAAACAAAACCACTGCAAGAACAAAAATTGCCTCATGCTCTGGCACGACAGACTAGGACACAGAAATATAGAATCAATTAAGAAGATTCGAAATGAGAACCTAGCAAGAGGACTAAGTCTAAATAACTGTTCGCACAGCACAGACTGCGTTCAGTGCATTCAAGGAAAACTCACCGAAACCCCATTTCCAAAGAAGACAGAGTACAGAGCAACTGAAACGCTTCAACTTGTCCACAGTGATATCTGCGGTCCATTACCAACTAACTCTCTCAGCGGTAAGAGATACTTCATCACCTTCACTGATGACTACAGCAGATACACGAAGATCTACCTCCTGAAAGGAAAAGACGAAGCCTATGAAAAAATAAAAGACTACGTCATCTCAGCACACACGGAATTTGGAAAAAATATCCAAACCATACGGACAGACAACGGTCGTGAGTACGTAAACCGACAAGTCGAAGATTTCCTGAACCAAAGCGGAATCAAACATCAGCTAACAGTCCCCTACTCACCAGCCCAGAACGGAGTAGCAGAAAGGAAAAATCGATCACTAATGGAGATGACAAGATGCATGCTGTTTGACTCAGGACACCCACAGTCTCTATGGGCGGAAGCGGTTACCACAGCTAATTACCTACACAACCGAATACCCTCGAAAGCTACAGACAAGACTCCTTTTGAACTATGGACCAACAGGAAGCCCAGTCTGAAGCATCTAAAAAGATTCGGATGTAAAGCCTTCGCCTATATTCCCAAGATAAAAAGAAACAAGTTGGATAGCAAAGTTATCGAAGGGATCTTTCTTGGATACGATGATCGAAGCAAAGGATACAGAATCCTGCACGATACAGACAACATCACAATCAGCAGATCCGTAAAATTTATAGAAAAAGAAAATGGGTTTCACCTCGCTTCCACAAAAACAACTTCACCACAAGTACTAAGTACAGATCTAACTTCCTCCAATCATATTGGTAATGCAGAGGAAAGTCAGGAACCAGGAACACAATCCGAAAACCTTGAGGACTCAGAAACCGAGGATTACCTTCAACCTGGTACAAGCACAGGAACACAAGTGGTCACACAAAGAAGATCCACGAGACCAACAAAGGGAATACCTCCCATAAGAAATGACTACATGCTGTACAAAACTGAAGCTCAAGACATTCAGACACCCATTGTGAAGCATTCTACAATTAGAGCCTTCCTAGCTGCATCAGTCTACAAAGGGATGCAAGTGAACCACCTCGATGTCAAGACAGCGTTCTTACACGGCGACCTAGATAAAGAACTCTACATGGAACTCCCAGAAGGACTCCATACAAAACAAACAAACGAAGTCTGCAAACTAAAGAAGGCAATTTACGGTCTAAAACAAGCCGGAAGATCTTGGAACACAAAAATCGCAAGCGACAACACCGACAGAAAATCACTAAGCGGAAACTTGTTCCTACTGGGTTCAAACCCCATCTCATGGATGACTGGGAAACAAGGTTGCGTATCTCTCTCATCCACCGAAGCGGAACTCATCTCCGCAGCCGAAGCCTCACAAGAACTGTTATGGCTTCTCGACTTGCTAAAGGATCTCGAACTGGAACAGAAAGCTCCAATCTACTTCCACCAAGACAATCAATCATGTCTCAAGATATGTTCATCCGAAAAAGTGTCTTCTAGGACCAAGCACATCGCAACCAAGATCCATCACCTGAAGGATCTTCAGAAGAAGACAGTGATAAAAATGGTCTACTGCCCAACTGGCGACATGAAGGCGGACATTCTGACCAAGCCGCTACCAAGGCCGACATTTGAGAAGTTACGCTACAACCTCGTGATGTCTCCACATTCATGCCGGGGATTTGTTGGATAACTGAATGCTACGACAGCTAGCGCCACACTGGACCTATCATCATCACAACTGTTTGTTTACCTTCTTCTCTATATTACAATAACTGTTCGCTACCATAACTTTGTCTTTCTTGCTAAATGGATAATAAAGATTATTATCATATAATCATCAACGTCCTCATGCCTTCCTACAAGCTGTAAGTACTTAAATCTTACAACAGAGTAATTATGATATTATGGTAGTTACACTTCAAAGTATCAAAAGCAGTAGAAAATGTTATTTTTACATGGTTGAGTAATGAAACGCTAATAGATGTATGGAGTGGCATTAAGTTATTTGTGAAGGCTTAAGAATTGGTGCTGATATTTGTTCTTCATTGTCCATGTCCAAAATATGGCCTTCCTGTAAAAAACATGGTTTATCATCAATATCTATTAACTTTGTGTTAGAATTTTGATTTGCTATTGAGTCATTTTCTATGTTAGTGCTATAGTGAAGTAAAAAATCTGTTTCTGGGTAAAATAATTTAAGCTTATTTGAGTGTATAATTTCTGTTTGTTTTCTTTGGGGTAAATTGGGTTTATTAATTTCATATGTGACTGGAGAAAGTTGTTTTAAATTAGTAAATGGGCCTATATATCTTTGCGTTAATTTACCAGTGTTTGGATAAATAAAGGTTTTTACTAATACCTGATCTCCTTCTTTAAAAATGGGCTCTGGGTGTTTAATATCATAAAGTTGTTTGCTGTGTTCATGGGATTTTAGGGTTCTTTCAATGGCTAATTTTCTTGCTTTTTCAATTGGTGTATGTGTTACTGTGTCATGTTCTATATACTGTGGTTGTATTCCATAGTATAAGAATTTAGGTGTAAAGCCTGTTGTGGTATGTACTGTTTCATTATAGCTTTCAGTAATTTTAGGAATATATTTTGTCCAAGGAATCTTTAAATTAGCATTATATTCACATCTTAACCTATTAATGATAGTGGAATTTAGTCTTTCTACTTTTGCATTTGTTTCTGGATGATGGGAACTGGTGAGTAGATGCTTAACATTATTTCTTTCTAAAAAGTGTTTAAATTTTCTGCTAAGAAAAGCTGCATTTCTATCAGTTATTAATATTTCAGGTTTATTAATTTGGAATAAATTTCTTAGACAAGTTATATAAGAATCAGTTGATACAGATTTTGTTGGAAAAGCCCAAAGGAATCTACTATGGTGATCTACTATCATATGGATACTGTGTCTTGTTGTCCCATAATTATGTAACCCGCCCAATGTATCTAGAGAAAAAATGTGATTTGGGTGTGTGGCTATTGGCATCTGTTGTAGTGGTCCATAAACAATTCTGTTATCCCTAGACTTGTTAAACTGGCAAGTTTCACAATGTTTGGTGTAATTAGCAATATCCCTAGTCATATGTGGCCAATAATAGTGTGGAGAAATTATTTTAGTCATTTGAGTTGTTCCAATATGTCCATGCTTTGTATGTACTTTGCTTAATAATTTGTGTCTTAGTGTTTGTGGTACATAAGCTCTTTTAAAACCCTTTCTATTTATAATGTAGAGGCCATTTTGAATTTTAATTTTAGCACTACTAATTTGTTCAGTTGATTGGTGTTCTTTTAACTCATTATATGTTAGGTAAAATGAGACAGGTGCTCTTGACAGCATGTCTGCTTCTATATTATTTAATCCTTTAATATGTTTTATGTCAAAGCTATATTGAGATAGGATTAAAGACCATCTAAATAATCTACCTTGTGGGTTTTTTACATTTTTGATCCATTTTAAAGGTAAGTGATCTGTGTGCAAGGTAAAATGTATGTTGTGTAGGTATGTATGAAACCTTTGTACTGAATTAATGATGGCCAATGTTTCAATTTCTGAGGCAGTATAATTCTGTTCATATGGGTGAAGTTTTCTTGAAAAGTAACCTATGGGGTGTAAAATGCCTTGTTCATCTGGTTGTTTAAGAACTCCTGCTACTCCTAGACTTGACGCGTCTGTGAATAAATGACATGGTTTTGATGGGTCATAAATATATAGTACAGGCTGTGATATGAGTGAATTTTTAAGTGTTTGGAAGGCTTGTTCATGTTTCGCACTCCACAACCAAGGAGCATTTTTTAACAACAGTTCATTCAAAGGTGCCCTAATTTGCGCATAATGGGGAATAAATTTATTATAAATATTTATGGTGCCTAAAAATCTCTGTAAGGTTTTAATATTATATGGTCTATTTAATTTTAAAATTGCTTCAATATTTGTGTTATTTGGTGTATATTTTCCTGAGTTAATAGTGTATCCTAAGAATTGTATTTCTTTTTGTAAAAATTTGCATTTATTGAGATTCAGCTTTATATCCTCTTGTTCGAATATACCTAATATGTCATCTGAATGTTTAATGTGTTCTTCATAAGTTTTGGAGTGTATAATAATATCATCAAAATAATTTAAGGCATAGTGTATGTTATGTTTAGTGAAAACTGACTTCATAATCCTTTCAAATTGTGAAGGTGCATTTTTTAGACCATATGGAAGTCTGTTCCATTCATAACATCCTAATTGTGTTACAAAGGAAGTTTTATGTTTATCTTTTTCATCTATGGGTATATGCCAGTATGCATTTTTAACATCTAGAATAGTATATATTTTTGACTGTGATAACCTATCTATAATTTGTTCTATAAGTGGAATTGGTGTATGTTCTGGAACTGTTTTTTGATTAAGTTTCCTATAATCTATACAGAGTCTTGTGGGGTGATTTGGGTTATCAGATTTCTTATTCACTAATAATGCAGGAGAACTATAGGGGCTAGATGAGGGTCTAATAATATCATATTTTAATAATTCAGTTATTTGTTTTTGTATTTCAGCATTATTGTAAAAAGATGTCCTATATGGCTTTTGTGCTATGGGAATATTATCTAAAAGAGATATGCAAATTGGGTTAGTCTTTATGTATCCTATATCAAAATTGTGCTTAGAGAAAACATTCTTATATTTATGCAATATATCTGAAATTGTTTGATTAGAGAAATTTGGATTAATATCTACTTTACTAAGGTCTAAATAGGAATTATAATTTGTTATAGAGCCGGGTTGTCGCATACTGTGAAATGGGTTAGAATCAGTAATGGGATTTGAATTAGGATCTATAAGTTTAACATTTGTAGTTGGTATATCAAAAGAATTAATATTACACAATGGGTTAATATTTAAAAGAGATGAATTTTTAACATAGTATGGGTCTGGAATACATAGGGTAGTGGCATATGACTTCTGATTATCAGTTTTTGGATTAAAAGAATACAAGAATTTATAATTTTGGAAAAGAAGGTTTTTTGAGAAATCTATTTGTAACTTAAATAAATAAAATGTTGGTAAACCTAAAATAAGATATTCTATTGGAGTATCACAAAAAAACAAACATTTCTTGATACTTTGTAATTTTACCTAAGCTAAGCCTAACTAATATTTTGTATAATGGGTAACTAAATCCTTCTACCTGACCTATTCTTTCTTTTGAGGAATTATCTAATATTTTATAATAAATATGATTTAAGTATTTTAAAGGGATAATAGATATGGATGATGCTGTATCAAGTACACAGGGTAAAGATATTTGATTTATAAATACAGAAAATAATAATAATGTTCTACCTGGGTTGATGCGCTTCGGATGATTATTGTTCTTAAGTGGGCAGTCTCTATGGAAATGGTACTGGTTGGGTAGCTGGTGAGATGCACATATCTTGCAGGGGTAGGGTGGTAAATTGATTGTTCTACTGGATGCTTCCTGGTGATGAGCTGTGGTTGATCTTGGAGATGACCTTGGAGGTGGCTGGGGTTGTAGACTTGGGGAAGAGTTGGGGTTGAATCTTGACCTTGCTGGGTAATATGATCTAGTTTGAAAATTATGCCTATTATCATTACTTGTGGATGGTTGCTGATTATCTGAGTTATATTTACATTGTGGTTCCTGTTTTTCTTGATTGGTAGAGTATTTTAATTGAGTGGTTATTTTAATCCAATCTGAGGTTTCCTTAACTCTTGCTGCAATTAAATATTTCTTTAGGTAATTTGGCATCCCATCTGTAAGAGCTTCTAATAATAGGGGTGTATCTAAATTAAGTTTTTTTGCTAATGAAGATTTTTCTTTAAAATAAATATCAAGATCATCCTTATCATTATATTTTAAATTTAAGAATTTACTAAATAGATTAGAGTCTTTAACTGTAAAATATGAAAGTACTTTTTGTTCTAGTTCCCTCCAATTATCTATATATTATATATATATATATCTTGTAATTGTTCTATAAAAAAATTAAAAGCTTCTCCATCAAGATAATTTGAAATATTCTTTAGCTTATAGTCTTCATCAAAATGGTTTTGTTGGCATTTTTTGTTAAAGAATTTGAGCCAAGATGTTATGTCTAAATTTTGACCATTAAATTTCGGTATTTCTATAGTATTTGGCGTCATGGCATGTTCTACATTCCTTTGTTTGCGAGACATTTTGTAAAAATAGTTTTATAAAATTTGAATAATTTATAGAGCAATTAGGTTGAGAATTCAGGTAATCCTGTCGGCTTATTGTTATGAATATTTTGTGTTGTTGTTAGATTAGGCTTGATAAGACAAAGGATCGATAAGATAAAGGGTTGAGGTGCAGTCGTGATAAAAAAAGATAATTATTTACCGTCAAGTAGCTTTTATTTTCAATTACTTGAGGAAAGATTACACATTTGTTAGTTTCACATTATATAGAATTTATAATTTAATCCTATATTAGTGATTTAAAAGGATTGATTGGTTAACTACGCATATATTTACAACAAAATTATACAACAAAACTGAAAGTCTTTCTAAAAACGATGATAACCAAAATAAAATTATCAATGAATAAAATGAAGTATATATTTTTTAAAATATAGAAATATTTGAGGTTTTTAGATTATATAATATTTTTAGATTATAATATATATATATATGTGCGTGTATGTTTATATATATATGAATGAGAATATACATAAATATAAGAGTATACCCATAATATCAGAAACCAAGAAACACAAATCTTTAATTTTTTCAGAACGATAATTTTACAGTCTTCATGATGTTGCATGTCATTTCACCAACACATTTTCTCTGAAGACAATAGACACATTCTGAAATATTTTAAGTCCCAAAGACAAATAATAACATAAGTAATGGGATTGATCTATTACGGAGAAATATGATAACGTATTCATAGCAGAAAATTCCATTGAAATATCCTTCTCAACCTACTCGTTCTATTTTGTAAATATTTACGAATCTGTTAACCTGACCGCGTGAAAGCTTTCTTCTTAAATGATGAAACAAACTCTCTTTGCGCACGCCAATATTTTTTTCTTTAGGACGTAAAATTTCCCTGTACAATTATGTATATGTATAGAAATCCTTCCAGACTCGTCATCTGGGAGGTGGTTTTTCCAGGTACAATGTCCAAGCACTAGCTTAGATACCGTTACTTGGCTTATGAGTGGAACAAGATAGCAGCAAAGGGCATGCTTCGCATGCCGGCTTGTGGACCGAAAGGTCTGGGTAGCCATCTGCTTCGAAGGTGTACAATTATGTACAATTGAGAAGGCTCCCTAAATGACGAAGCGTTTTCGTCAAGACAATCGAGACATCTTCGTGAACTTCCCTCAGCTCAAGGCTGTACGCACGATTCAGCAATTGACTCTACTTGTTGTTCCTCTAGTACCGTTGCTGCGTACACACATGGACAAAACTTGAGGAAGTGGAAAATCTATGATGTCGCCTGTTATCTTTTTTTTAAATAGGAGACAATGACAATTTTGTTCACACTTAGTCATCCCGTGTGTCTTCAATAAAGGTCACTGTGTATCAAATATCTTTCAGAGTTATTGTCTGAATCCCGATATACATACTGAAAGGTACAACTTCCTTAAGTTTTGTCCATGAGTGTTCACATTTGGTTATTTCATGTACTTCAATAAATGTCACTGTGTTTCAAATATCTTACAGAGTTATTGTCTGAATTCCGATATAAATACTAATAGGTAAAACTTCCTTGAGTTTTGAGTGCTCACATTTGGTTATCTCGTGTGTCTTCAATAAAGGTCACTGTATATCAAATATCTTTCAGAGTTATTGTCTGAATCCCGATATACATGCTAAAAGGTACAACTTCCTTAAGTTTTGTCCATGAGTTAACTTCACTGTTCCCAGGAAAATCGGAATCGGGTGAAGTGAAATGTCATCAGTGTTGGGCAAAATGTAATCATGATTACAATGTTAATTGTCTTTCGAAACTTTCAAATTAATTTCTTCATTTTTTTTTACTTTTCTTCTTCAATATTTTTGACTTCACACTTTAGTTTCAATTCAATTTCAATATAAAATATGTAAACCCTAAATTACGTGTGATATTGCCACGTGGAAAATTAGGGAAGACAAAAACTTCAGGAGGAGACAACAATTTATTTCAGGCAAGGACAAACTATGAATGGTAAACAAAAGATAAGCCACGAGGGAAATTTACGGAGTAGAAAAATATAAACATAAAAATGACCCCTCTGTTAATAAAAATAATAAAATTGATAAATACTTTGTTACAATATAATTAATTTAAAATGTCAAATATATATTCACCTCGAATATTTCTTGTTCAAATAAAATAATTTCTACTACCCTTACTTCAATGATAAAAAATATTGGGAGGGCATGGCTCATCAGTGGTCAACCCTCCCAGGGGTTTAAAGTTACATTGCAGTAGATTAAGCTGGCGAAACCGTTGGAATAATTCACCAATGATGAGCCAGACGCCCTCTTAAGATATTTTTTTATCATTGTACAGTAAGGTGTATTTTACCTCTGAAACTTTGTATTTTTACTTTGGACAGCTCTGTTTTGTATTTTTCAGTCATCAAGGAGGTTCGTGTATATTGTCTTCTCTTTGACATCTCATCCAGTCAATGACAATTTAAACAATTTTATTGATTCTTCTAATCAATTTTTACAAAGGTGAGAAATATACAATAAAATAGTAAATAAAGGGTATATAAAATGTAGGGGAATATATATAGTTGTGTACAAATTTCTTCAGCAAGGAAGGCTTCTCCACCTTGAGAGAGTCCTCCTCCAGACAAGGTCTTCACTCCTCAGTTCCACGCCGAGGAAGTACCTATAGATGTGTGTCTTGGCAGACGTCAGGGTGTCATCGTCTAGGCCATCTCATAGGGCCTCTCATCCAGTCAAGGGAAACAGCTGAAATTTTGGCCACGATTCTAATGCGATCAAATTCCGAGACATGCTTGTTCCTTTATTTTACATGAGATATAACAAAATATTCTACCAAGCAACCAAAAAATTAAACAAATGATTTTTATATAAATGAAATCTGTTTTAAGAGCTGTCCCTTTTATAGAATGCAGGTGGTGTTACTCCTTCCTACTTTGCATATTAGAGTTTATATTTTTAAAATTTGCATATCCAAGCATGCGTGGAACTTTTCATAGCAAATTTTTGTCTCGTATCTCCTTAACGTAGAAATTTTAATGGACAGTAATGTATTCAGAGTAAATAAAAAAGTTACAATATATAGTTTCATGCTTATATATATATTAATAAATAAAATTAAGGAAGTGGAAAATATTTTATATCTCGGTCGTCTTTTTTTTTTTTTTTTTGAAGGAAACAGAGACAATTTTATTCACACTTGGTTATCTCATGTGTCTGCAATAAAGGTCATTGTGTATTAAATATAATATATTAAATATGCTAAAAGGTACAACTTAAGTTTAGTCCATGAGTGTATATAATTAACCATTATATATTATAACTAAATAGATTTATTAATAAATTTAATAATTAGTTGTGAATGATACAGTCAGTTGAAGGAAATTGCTAAATTGTCTAAACACGGTAATGCATAAACGCCTCTTGAATAAATAGTTATTAAGGTATTTTTATTATTGAGACTTTTTATTATATCTAGATGTGAACATTCCTAGATTTTAACCCGCATAAATTTTTACCTGATTGAACTTGGTAAAACAACATAAGCGTGTGAGTGACAGAAATAAATGTAACATAGATATGGGGTAAAAAAAAAAGTAGGGTAGTGATGTATTTCTGCTATAGAAACTGTACAGTTGCGAGGTTATAAAACAGGAACGATGAAGGTACAGAACGGGCCAAACTGTAAAAAACCCAAACTTTCAAAAACGGCCTCGTGTTGGGTCACGTTGCGTTCCCCCCCTACAGCGGACGAGTCCATTCGTGTGCCGCTCGCAGCGCCACCGCCACAGTTTGTGTGGAATCTCGCCGGTTGCCCACGCTCTGGATTACTGCTGGTAAGTTTTCCGTTATCTTCGTCAGCTCTTCTTGATACACTCACATGTCACAGGTGACATACTCACATACATTCAGAGACCCGTGTTTTGACAACAAAGTTATCTACATCACTTTGTATCAGTAATCTATTAACCTTTTAGCAAACCTTTCTTTACAAAACACCATGTGTCATTTCTCTGTAGAATCCCATGTGCTATTCGAAACAAGTTTTCAGGAAATAATATCTCCTAAAAAACGTGGGTGGAAGAATATATTTAAAGCAAATGTCATGAATAGAGATTGAAACAACATTCTTTCATATAGGTCACGATCAAATACATTTTTGAATAACCAATGTAAGACTCCCTTGGTTGTTTTCAACGGTCATAAAAATCGTACATTCAAAATATTTAAGCAGTTATTTTATATAATAAATTTTAAATAATCAATAGTTTTATTAATTATATTAATATTTTTTAAACTTCTATAGATGTAAGAATTTAGAAAATAGTTCGCGCCGTATTTATGCCAACAACTGGTCGTAAGCATGGCTAGAGTACTACCCTGCCTTGTGTGGGGAAAAATTTAACAAGTTATTCATTCTATCTCACAAAGAAAACAAATGCTGAAAGAAACAACAAAGGACAAAGACAGTGAGGGAAGGGCAATAGACATTTCTAGAAGATAGACGAGTACAGGACGATGTCTGTCAGGGAGCACGAGAGTGGTGGGAACAAGGATTCTGTTGATGCCAGCAGCATCAGAGACAAAGAAAGAAAGTTGAGTCTCTCAAGGACAGCTATGTGTGGGGCCAGTTTGGGGGCGGGCGAGGGGGGTGGAACGGCGTGCCTGCCTCGGTCCCAGCCGGGGTGGCCCGGGGCAACAAGGCTCGGTGTGGGTATTGATCATGTGGGACATGGGTCAGTCGCTCGGCGGGTACACCGTCATTCCTGTGGGCTGACACAGCCATGCTTTCACCTCTTTGTTGGTAAACCGTTATTGTTGTCGGTTAACACTCAACCAAGTTTTCACCTCGCTGTGGGCACACCTTCGTTACTGTAAGTCAGCAGTTAGCGTTGTTTTCACCTGCCTCTGGGCACACCCTCATTGATGTGGAATGACACTTCTTAGCAATATTTTCACCTCGCTGTTGATAAGCCTACATTGTTGTCGGTTGACTCCCAGCCAAGCTTTTACCTCGTTGTTGATAAACCTTCAATGCTGTAAGTCAGCAGTTATCCCTGTTTTCACCTCGCTGTATATACACCTCATTGTTGTAAGTAAGCACTTGGCTATGATTTCACCTCGCTGTTGATAAACCATCATTGTTGTCGGTTAACACTCAGCCAAGTTTTCACCTCGCTGTAGGCATACCCTTATTGCTGTATCAATCATTGCTGTAAGTAATAATTTATCCCTGTTTTCACCTCGCTGTGGGTACACAATCATTGCTGTAAGTAAGCACTTAACCAAGCTTTCACCTCATTGTTGATAAACCAGTATTGTTGTCGGTTAACAGTTATTCATGTTTTCACCTCGCTGTATATAATACACTTTCATTGCTGTCGGTTGACAAGACTTATCCAAGCATTCGTCTCATTTCAAAACTATGCGGTCACTAGTTTAAAAATAATAAAAACCAACAAGTTAGATCAAATTCACACAACGCTTCAAACAAACATTTTTAAGTCAATGGATACAAATGGTTTATCTAACGTTTTACACTACACTCATTTGTCTTCGATCTTTTTCAAATAATCAGAATGTAGTTCAATATGAATATACATTCTACATAGTTCATTCTATTTATTCTTTTAGAAATTTACCATTAATTCAGAAATTAACAACTCATAGAACATTTATCTACGTTTTCTATATATTATTTTTGATAAAGAAGTGCTAACTTATTGATCTCCTGTCATCATGGTACACAAGAACATAATTTCATCCATCCAGTACTGAGAACTCTTATTGTCGACCTCTAATAGGAGTACTCTGGTACCATCACCTTCCTTTATTTACATATATAAAAGGAACAAATGGTTAAATATTATAAATATGCGCTAGAGGTTTTCCTAATTACAATATTATTAGGATGTCGACATAAAAGCATTCTACAAGACTTTGAGCATCTTGTGACATTTCTTCTTTTTGTATAAACAAACAATTCCTTTTAAACCTTGTTTATTACCGTAATCAAGTAAAGTTTGCATATAGGATGGTTAGCCCTTATATATGATCCATATATAATATATATACATACTACACACTATCTCTAAATGATAATTATAATTCACCTCCTCAATATATGATACATTGATTTATTTATAAATTTGACTTTTATTTACAACTATATATACATTAAGAAAAGAAAAAAAGGCATGTCCTTATAGTAAAACTAAAAGTTGCTGATGGCTTGCGCCCTCTATCGGAATAAATATAAACTATTCGTTGATTTTTAATTATTCCAGAATTGGCCAAATACCCATTCTTAATTAATCAAGTTATTGGTAAGTTGTCAGGAGAGTTGTCACGATAAGGAGATGTCTTTTTTCTTTTCTTAATTTATGAACCCAGTACAATGTCACATTTGTACTATTTTTTCATATATACATACATTGTTTTATATTTTTCTCTACTCATTGTTCATTTAATAATCGAAAGATTCAAAGTATACATGTGCTTTTTACATTCTCTATCGAATATCTGAATATCTGTATGACCATATATATAGATAGAGAATTTTAACTAAGCTAGTTAACGTTCAGCAAATATAATTATGCGACAAGTTCTCGAGGGCACGTTCCACGCATGCGTGTGTCCCTTGTGTTCCCACAATGTCCCACACGCACTCATTTAAAACTCTAGGCATCTCAGAAGGCAATTAAAACCACCGTGTTACGTCGTACGTGTAAGGAGTGAGCGCATTAATTCTCATTTCTGGCTCCGGTCCAGCCTCTGATGTTAATAAACCAGGCCAGCGTGTCTTTGATCTCTTTCTCACATGTTTTCTCACATCCTGCTTGACTGCTGACACAAGCAAGAAAAACAAAGAAGCCTTTTTAAAATTTTTAATATTAAAAATTGTAATTTGAAATCTTAAAGATAGTGGTTTCCTGGCTGTAATTTATATTTCTTTAAAAAATAGAAATTTCGTCCAGTTAAAGTTTTATAACTCTATAATATTGTTGTTGTCGTGTCCAATGAAGAGCCTCAGATGTCCCTATGCATCTCTATCACAGCAGTCGCAATTAACTCTATAATAAAACTTTAACTGGCCGAAGTGTCCATTTTTTAATGAAATTTGAAACTTATAAAGTAAACAATGCAATTATGAAAGGTAAAATCTTCTGTAATATATATAAATAAATAAACAAAACGGTTTTTGAAGGTGATTTTTCTTGTTTATTTTATATTCATCTCAAGCTTTCGGGTATCATGAACCCATTTACAGGGGTATATGATTTTTAAAAACCTGTAGTTTGCGATACCTGAAAGCTTAAGATGAATATAAAATAAAACAAGAAACTTTTCCTCGGAAGTCGTTTTGTTAATTATATAAACATAGTTAGACACCTCATTGCCAAGAATAAACCTCTAAGTGGAAACTATAAACTGATAAACAATAGTTGTAACCCTATCTAGTGGATTAAATTGGTGAACTCGCTGGGAAGGTTCACCATTTATGAACCAAGCCTTCCTCAAATCTTTTTTTCATCTTCAGTTCACCTATTGTAGAAATTAGCTTTATATTAAAAAAGATATAGCCTTGAATAATTCCATTCTCAACAAACTGTTAAATCGTTTTAAAAATTAAAAATAAATTTCTACTGTCCTTACTGAAACGTGAAAGATATTGGCAGGACCTGACTTGTCAGTAGTGAACCCTCTCAACAGCTTCATTATTTTTATTTTATTTCAATTTAAAGCACTATGTCCCCCTAGGAACACTTGCGCTGTCTTTACATGTATGTCTTTGCATTTGCCTATACATATATATATGTAATATTGTGTTGAGATCCTGTCGACTCTCTGTAATAATGCGTTGGAGTTCTGGTTGACTCTCTGTGATAATATGTTGAGATCCTTATCTGTGATTAGGGATCCTGTCGACTCTCTGTAATAATGTTGAAATGTAGTAGTAGTTTATGCTGTTAGATGAATGCAGTGTGGCATGTTGGCTAGAAGCAGTCGTGCAGTCGTGGTTGTTGAGCGATGGGTGGTAAGGACACACACTAAACGAAGCGACACGTTGTAGAAGGTTCCTTGAATAGATAAAAAGCGAGCCAAAAGCTAAGATGGAGATAGAAGATTCCTTACTGTTTTACATGGTGAATGAGGGTGAACTTGGAGACAACCGGCAACGCGCAGATGGGGAACTGGACTAAACTGGCTGTTGCTACGCGGCCTTTTTATACGACCGCTCTGACTAAGAGAATTGGGTCATGCACGTGTCGATGCTACTCGAGACACGGCACGTGTCGCTGATATTCGAGTCTGGCGCCTACCTGTCGGCTAACAATCTATCTTTAGAAGTTACTTTGGGATCTCTCAATCTTGCTTTTAACTTGGCTTTTAATCTATTATATTTTATTTATTCATCCTCAGTACATTACATATGGTGGTGCAAGGAGACATGTCAATTATGCGTATAATTAGTTAGTTTATAATTAGTTCTATATACAACATGACAAGCTTGTTATACGTATTACATAATATAGGGTTATTGGTTTAAATTATCATAGATGGGCCCCGGGAGTGAAAGGGTTTATCCGGGTTTAAGCGGGTAAAGCCTCTCTAACACAGGTAAGTAATTAGAATTTATTTTAATTAATTGAAACTGTGAGGGAAAAGGGGCTATAACAAGATGTTTATTTGAATATATCTGAAAATTATCAAAATAAAACTTATGTTTAATTTAAAAGTTATGATATTCATTATAAAAGAGAACTGTAGGTAAAACCTTTGTTTGCTAAAAAAAATAATGATGATGTTCTAAGAGATTGTTGGCGGGCGTTGGAAAGGGTTAGGGGTTGAAGAATATGCAATTGTAAGTGTTGCACAGACAATCAAATACTGAGATCCAGGTGCAAAGCGAGGATATAGACTTGTGCGTCTTCCTAGGCAATGTTTCACCTGTGATCCTGTATAAGGTTACAGTGCTTTGTCACAATTGTAGGGTTATTGGGTTGAAAAGTTGTTGAAGAAAATAATTAATATGCTTGAAAGGGGTGGTAGAGCCATGCGATAAGTAGAATTGTTGGAGCGACAGTAGGTGGTCTGTCTTGACTTGAAATCAAAGGTTGATTGTGGTCCGCTAGAGCTGAAAAAAATTGAAAATTGAAAAAAGTGAACGCTTTGTGCATGCGTTGGTGATGTGCTCTGCGGATGATTGAACTAAACTTTTGAAACGTGTTCAGACCAAAAAGTCGAGACTTGTACTTCTGGGGAACGGTGTTTTCAAAGAGTTTGTTGAATTACGAAATCAAAAGAAAAATTGTCAAGCAGTACTGTCGTTTCTCTACGTTGATGTGAAGCAATGGCGGAGAGAAAGATAGTAGTGTAAAGTACACTGAAGTGGTTAGTGAAATAGATTGTTGTAAACGATTGTTGTACATGCCCGATAGTTGATGATAAACAAACATTGTCATATAATAAAGTAATTAAACAAAAATATAGTGAATAAAAAGATAGAAATATGATTGCGGATAACAAAAAGTATAAGTGGATAAGATCAAACATGTACTATATGAAAGATATAATAATGAATTAGTAAAATATAAAAGATATAATAATGAATTAAAAATGATTATTGAAAGAATTAAATGTTTTGCCATTGTTAAAATAATATCATGAAAAATAAAATTGTTAAAGTTGTTAAAATAATGTTGGCATAAAAATTTGATTATAATTGAAAAGTAAAAAAAAAAAAATAAAAATAAAAATAATTATTCAAGATTTTATACAAAAAAATATAATATAATTAAAGATTATTAATGATTATACAAATGTTAAGTAGTAACAAATGGAGCAAAAAATGTCTCTTTTGAAGAAAAGTTAAAAGAAAACAAAAATATTCGTTCCTGAAAAAAAAAGAAAGGAACATATTCACACAATGTCTAGGTGTAGGTCCAAGATTATTGGTGTCTTTAGTTTGACCTATGGGGAGGCAATGTGGTCCTATGTCGCTTTGGTCCGGTCTGAGAAGTTGGTCTATGCCAGATCTTCCCGATTATATTATGTGAGACCAGACGGGGAGCGATCTTGATTCTTAAAATTGGATGGTATTGACGAAGATGATTGTAATATATAACAATAAAGGGTTAACATTATAAAAGATGGCGTTCTAGTTTAGAAAAAATATTCCATACTGGGCGTGGAAATAATGTAAAAGTTGTAAAACACATAATGATAATTAAAGATATAAAGTGTTATGATAATTCAATATTAAAGTTCAAATTAATAAGTAAATAGGGTAATGATTGGTAAGTCAATCAGTTGATAATTGACAGGTTATTTGGTGGACACGACAATCTAGCATTCTGCTGTGCCAAGGTACGGCCTAATAAATTGGAGGTGTTAATGTTAACCTGACGCCGCTGCAACTGTTTATTGATGTTGGCGGACGTGAGTCACCCTGCTGGCTGGAAAAAAATCTCTCAGCACAGTGGTACTTGTCTATTTGAAAATATAGTTTTCTTGGTGTTCGTAAGCGTTGTGTCTCGACGATGTTGCGGACTTATTAAAAAATGTTATTCAATGATGTCAGGTTTAGATGTGTGTAAAAATGCGACTTTCGACGGGACACGCTTTGGGATGATAAGTGTCACAGGCATGAAGGCGTCTTTGTGGCCTGTTAAGTGAGAAAATTGTTGTGGTGCTGTGTGACACTTAGTAAGTGGATTGAATAGAAAGGTGTCACGTGAAGTCTGTTCTTGGTACAGCATCTAACCTGTTTCCGAAAAATAACAAATTTATTAGTCATGGGTGGTTGTTGTACGAAACACATCGAGAATTTTCAGATTGTTATAGAGGTGGCATGTTTATCGTGAAATCTTTGTGTTCGCGACGATATGGAGCTCGTGTGGTTCGAAATTGGACGTGTTGTTAAATCGCGCGTTAATAGATGTGGCCAATTGGAGAAAGTAAGGTGGGAATGTGTTGAAGTTCGTTCCGAGGGATGTGTGAATTATTAATAATTATGCATGTAAAAAGAAAAGGACGAGGGAGTGTAGCTATACTGGAGTTTTTAACTTGTTTTGGGGAAGGACAGTTACATTTCTAGTTGTGCTTTTGAAGATATTGTATTTTTCGATTTTTGTATTAAAAAATGCGTTTCACCTATGTTTATTAAAATTTGAATATATTTTTTTTAAATCGTTGCTTATGTTAGTGCGAAAATTATAATTGTAAAAGGGCAATGGCATGATAGTGACTTATAATTTGAATGGGGCGTGTACATAAAATAGTGAACATAATAATGATTTTTTGCAAAGTTTTGTGTATTTAATTAAGACATTGGTGTTTTTTGGTATAAAAATAAGGTATTAAGAGAAACACACAAATAAGTTTAGAATTATGATTCGAGTAATTTAAATATAATATGATTTTTTAGGTAACATTGAAAGTAATGAATTAAAATTTAAAAGTTGCTTAAAATAAAGTAAAAAATGATAAATGAGGGTGTACAATATTTAAAATTTGAATTGAAATGCTATAAAAATGGTAAAATTTGATTTAAAAGGATTACAGTGAAAATAAACATTAAATTTATGGAAAATCAAGTTGTTAGCATGAAGAGAGAGTTAAGTAGATTTTTTTAAAAACTCACAGTTTTTATGATTGTTCAGTCAGGAGACTTGGTCTTTGGTTGTTGTCCTGATGACGTGGAAGGCGTCTTGTAGAGCTTGTAGAAGCTTGTGACTTCTGTTTGGCGATGGTGGCATGTCGTCTGGATGGTTGCGTAGTAAGGTCGAAGGTGGGTAACTTCTCACCGGCTTATTTTGTGGGATGTTCGGCTGTGTCGTTGGGGGGAAGATTGCTTGGTCGTTTTGTTGGAATGGCGTGCTTGTTCCTCCATCTTGCTTCTTGGCTCTTTTCTATCTATCTGGACAGTCTTTTTACCTTCTTCGTTGTGGTCTCCTTCGTTGTGGTAATCCTGTCGACTATCTGTAATATTGTGTTGAGATCCTGTCGACTCTCTGTAATAATGCGTTGGAGTTCTGGTTGACTCTCTGTGATAATATGTTGAGATCCTTATCTGTGATTAGGGATCCTGTCGACTCTCTGTAATAATGTTGAAATGTAGTAGTAGTTTATGCTGTTAGATGAATGCAGTGTGGCATGTTGGCTAGAAGCAGTCGTGCAGTCGTGGTTGTTGAGCGATGGGTGGTAAGGACACACACTAAACGAAGCGACACGTTGTAGAAGGTTCCTTGAATAGATAAAAAGCGAGCCAAAAGCTAAGATGGAGATAGAAGATTCCTTACTGTTTTACATGGTGAATGAGGGTGAACTTGGAGACAACCGGCAACGCGCAGATGGGGAACTGGACTAAACTGGCTGTTGCTACGCGGCCTTTTTATACGACCGCTCTGACTAAGAGAATTGGGTCATGCACGTGTCGATGCTACTCGAGACACGGCACGTGTCGCTGATATTCGAGTCTGGCGCCTACCTGTCGGCTAACAATCTATCTTTAGAAGTTACTTTGGGATCTCTCAATCTTGCTTTTAACTTGGCTTTTAATCTATTATATTTTATTTATTCATCCTCAGTACATTACATATGGTGGTGCAAGGAGACATGTCAATTATGCGTATAATTAGTTAGTTTATAATTAGTTCTATATACAACATGACAAGCTTGTTATACGTATTACATAATATAGGGTTATTGGTTTAAATTATCATATATATACAATACTTTCAAGCCGTGAATAGGATAGTCATATGATGTTAACAACGAGAAAGAGAGAGAGAGAGAAAAAACGAGAAATATAATACTTTTTCATTATCAAAGTATGTGATTTACATTATTTTATTTGACGTATGTGTTATGTCCACTTTGATATATAAACAAATACTGGAAGAGTTTGACTCATCAACGGTGAACTTCGGTTTCGATAAATGTTTACATTTTGATCCATAGATTCAACTATAAATTCAAATATTGAGCTACACAATTTGTAGGATAACTAAATTTCATTTGAATGAAGAATATGATGGTCCGATCTGTCCAACTTGACATCTGTGCAATTAGCATAGTCCTTGATGATCTGTCTAATCAAGGAGTTATAAAAAAGTTCTTTAAATAATCCAATGATATATCATTATGATATTGATCTATAATCATTATTCATCATGTATTTAACTTTTTTTTTACGAATCAATGCCAACATAATAGATCCAATATTTGAACCACATTGTCATTCACAAATGGAAGAAATATTTTTTACAAAGTAATGCCGACACATAATAGATTCAATATTTGCACACCGCCTTGTTATTTAAATAGAAAAACTATTTTCTATTTGACCAGACTACTAGTCCAGCTATTATAATTCTTTGATGTATGTGCCTTAATATAGATGTAACATAAGTTTCCCTCAGTCAAAATATAAATAGGCTACTCCAGCTCTTCACGCCTCAAAATAAATTCAAAAAATATATTTATTTACTATAATATCTTTTAAATCTTGATCTTTTTGAATTCAAACGGAAAATTTGGAATATTCTTTGGTTGTGACTTTTTCATTGCTTGAAATATCTGGAGATAGAATTGTTTCAGAATGACGCTCAAAAATATTCTATCGAAAGATAGAGGCTGCCTGGCCGGTATTCATAGTTCTTAAAATTAAAGATATTTCGGCCAGTAAATATTTTTATTACCTTAATATTTACTGGCCGAAGTAACTTTAAAGATCTATCACATCTAATTATAAAATAATTTATTCTCATCGATGAAGTATGATGGAATAGAAATACCCGTATTGTAGCAAAATATATATTATTTTATTCACAAATTATCAATTTTTACACTCGGGGGGTAAGTATATTTTCAAGATGGATCTAAATGTATATTGTTTATTACAATCTATAATTGAACACTATTGGTTATTCATTTTTAAAAAATCTATCCATTATTCAGTACTATACTGAAGGATTTGTTGGTATAAGATCCCTTCATGTTCCTCTAAGTATAGGATTCGAATTAATTGATACCAAACTTTTTTACTGATCGCTTCTTTTTGGGGGCTCGAGAATCGCCCCAGCCAGCCACCTTTCACACTAATGTAAAATCAATGCCCTTCCAAATATAGATTTATAAATAACTTAATAAATGGAATTCTCTGCTAAACAACGCACTTTTTTAAAAAAACTGAAAATGTCTGCCCATTTATCTATGATAATTTTATTTAATTGATTTGAAATTTCTTTTTTTTTTTTCTTAAAGAGTCATAAAAACATAGTATCCCTCCCTTTCGTGTATTTTTTTTTTTCGATTAGAGATTAGATTGCCGTTTATTATAGATTAGGGATAAATTATCGATAACACACACTATCCATTCATTATTTAAATTATATGTTATTATAAAAGGGTTATGTTTTTTGATAATATATTGAAGAGCATTTATAGATGCGGTTATTTATATTTTAAAACTGTTCTAAATTTTAAATTTCCTATTTTACCATATTTTTTAAAGCTTACTCATGTACGTTTCACAAAATGCCATTTCAGTGAATCACCAAGAAACCTCGGATGGATCCACCTTATTTAGGTCGTTGAGGTTCAACTTGCACCACCCTGACGAGGGCCAACAGCCTGAAACGCGTACATATTTGGCTTTTCTTGATTTATATTTAAAAAAACATAGTTATTTTACCAAATACTTCAAATTTGAAAAAAAAAAAAAAAAACTTTTGTTGAGATAGTCATTTTGATTGATGAGGAAAGCCAGCAGCAACGTGAAGTTGTACAATCAGGAAATGTCTTTTTTCTTAATTTTGAAAACTGATCCTACATTCTTGTGGTTTTCCTCGAATGTCTTAATAAGTTCATAAAATCAATATGTATTTAGTTTATAGGAGATAGGGCTTATGATGGCCCATATATCACTTTCAGTAATTCCATTGGGGAAACCGCCTAATTGACAGGAAGATCAGTAATAAACAGACAATATATAACATGTTTATAAATATCCCGGCTATACGGGAGTATAATATAGCGCTATACGATATCCTAATGTAGTTATGTTCCCATTCATTTACAGTAATTCCATTGTAGTAATCACCTAATTGACAAGGAGATCAGTTTTATAAACGGACAATACCCCATATAACATATTCATAACTATCCCGAATATACGGAAGTATAATACAGTTACTATATAAGATTCTAGTGTAGCTAGTCCTCGATTGAATGGGTACAGAACGCCATAAAACAACGAAAACTGACGTTTGCTGGACATGTGATGCGTGGATCAGCAGGAGAGACATTGCTGACAGTGTTGTAGGGTAAGCTCCAGGGGAAGAGATCGAGGGGAAGGAGATGACAGGAATACACAGATGATTTAAAACGATGGACTGGATGACACACCTAGGAGGAGATGAAGAGGATGGTGGAGGAAGTATGGAGAGACCATGTGGCCCACCCTCAGTAGAGGAAGGCATTGAAGGAGGGAGATGTGGAGAAACCATGTGGCCAGCCATCCTCAGTAGAGGAAGGCATTGAAGGAGAAAGATATGGAGAGACCATGTGGCCCACCCTCAGTAGAGGAAGGCATTGAAGGAGGGAGATATGGAGAGTCCATGTGGCCCACCCTCAATAGAGGAAGGCATTGAAGGAGGGAGATATAGAGAGTCCATGTGGCCCACCCTCAGTAGAGAAGGCATTGAAGGAGGGAGATAAGGAGAAACCATGTGGCCAGTCACCCTCAGTAGAAGAAGGTATTGAAGAAGAAGGAGGAGGATGTCCCCACACCACACTCCCAGTAATCCCACTGAAAGAACCACGTAATTGACATGGACATTGCCTCGAGGAAAGCCTCAAATCCCGAGGAAATGGGATCAACTCCCTAGCTCCCCCCAGGATGGCTCTTACATCGAGAACACGACACTGGCTTTGGACATATGGCACTTTACAATTGGAACTACTCATTTCCTAAATATTTATCTTATAAAGAATTTATATATATTTAAAATTTAAATTTATATTAATTATTTTAATATTATATGTAATTCTACTGTCCTAAAAGCTTAGGTTCATAGTTTACTTAAATATCATTTCTGAGATTCCACCCTTCAGTGTAGCATATATAAGCAGAATGATCTAATATAGTATTAGAGATCTAAAGAAGCGGCCTGGAGGATTAAAACCGCTGGGATAAAGCGCTGGGAGGGTTCACCACTGATGAGCCAAGTCCTCCGAATATTTTTCATCGCAGTAAGGACAGTAGAAGTTTGATATGTGTATGAAAGAAACATTCGCGTCTAAATGTTTTCATTTGCTATATATAGATGGCGCGTTATTGCTATATTTTAAAAAAGATAATTATAAAATCTAATCAACACTTTAACGTCAAATTACCAAACATCTCAGTTAGTATTCAAACATTTGGTTTAAAAAACGTTATAAAATGAAGATTTGTATATATATTAACAACTAACCATCATATAATAATTTGCATAAAACCCATCATAAACTTTTAAAATATGCAACTCAATCGTCTTTCTTTTATATTTACATATTGATAACTCAATATGTGATAGATATGCAAATTTTCTGCAATCATTTATTTATTTAACAGTTGGGAGAGACACGCCATATCCACAATTAGGATAATTGCGTGTATATCTTAAATTATATACAATTAACACAATTGAACATTAGGAATCATGAAAATTAAACGTTCGATGGCAAATTTTCTATATAGCAATTAGAAATAGTAGCTTGAAATATGTACAGTCAACACTTTCGCCTTGAAATATACATCCTGCAGAATCTATTAAACTTAATGTATTGGTCTTTATTGCTAGCAACTTCAATCATCTTTCCATAATTAAGAAATTTGTTCATTTTATTGTCTGTAATCTAAATTTTCGAGGCTAGTGTATATTATTTCTATCGTTATACGTTCAACACTTGTTGATTTCTCCGTCCTGAAGGGACTGGCTGGTACTTGAGAGCGTGGGTAGGGGCAGGTGCGGGGAATGCCCGGGGGTAGGGGCGCCACCACAAAGCAACCCGCTAATGATTGCCACCATTGAGGATGTAACTTTTTTCATTATATAATTGAATTTCTATCTTCGCATCACTGATTTCTTCGAGAATAACTGTCATTTGAACCCTTTATGCTCTTGCACCTTCCCGTGTTCTGAAGCCTTCATTTGATACGGATTTAGAGAATTTTTGTTTAAAAATAGCATGAATTCACTCAAGATCATCCAATCTTATTGCTAAGTATAATCATACCTTTGACTTTTAGAATACTTTAAAGAAATATTTTAATAATATAATCTATTACAAAGCGATAACATTCCATCTATACATAAGAAATAGAAGCATTATAAACCACGAATGTTTCTTTTTTATTATTATTATTCAAAACACAAAACAAAGATAATCTATATAGAATATGAATCTATATATGGAAGAGTGCAATGAAAATTTCTTTTCACATTTAAAATATAGAGAGAGATTTGAACAATATTTTGATAATTAGCGAATAATGTTTATTCTATGTTTATTCTGAAGATAGTTTCCTAAACTAATATAGACTTTTTTGGAAAAACACAAAAAGTTTCTTATTAAATTTCCTAGACGTTAGAAGATCGATTATATTTCAGATTTTCACCGAATATCCAATCAGATGACAATACTCCATGTGTAAGATGCTATGATGACATTCAACAGTGTGTGATAACAGTAGCATTGCTATTATCATTAACATCATCACGCATGTCAGACAATCTAAGAACTCCCATTTCACTATAATTCTTCAAGTCATTCCGTATTCTTCAATGCCTGACCATTCAAATTTTCACCGATTTCCAATCAGATGACAATACTCCATGTGGAAGATGCTATGATTAAAATTAACGATGTGTGATAACAGTAGCATTGCTATTATCATTAATATCAATACGCGTGTTAGAAAATCTAAGAACTCTCATTTCACTATAATTCCTCAAGCCATTTCATATTCTTCAATGCCTGACCATTCAAATTTTCACCGATATCCAATCAGATGACAATACTCCATGTGGAAGATACTATGATTAAAATTAACGGTGTGTGATAACAGTAGCATTGCTATTATCATTAATATCATCACACATGTCAGACAATCTAAAAACTCCCATTTCACTATAATTCTTCAAGTCATTTCGTATTCTTCAATGCCTGACCATTCTATCGGATCATTCAACCAGCCAATCCATCTTTAATCTACCTTTATTCCTCAAGGTACATCTCTTCAGTAATAGGATTCACAGGCGACTTTTCGATGAACCTTATAATATGTTTTTATGAAATAGATACTTCGGCTAGTTAGAGTTTTTTATTTTCTCAACGTTTCAACAAAAATATTTTGTCTTCGTCAGGAGAAATAAATAAACATTTGGCAAGGCGTTAAAAATTGTTCTGAGGTTGCAAGGGCGTTCTCACGCGATGTGTCTTTAAATCTTCCAATTACTTTTATCACTTCATTTAGAAATCTAAATTCTCTTATCAATTCTCCCAACATCTTTGTCTACCTTCCTATCAATCCATTTCATCTTGAGGTGCATTGTTATACATATGAAAGAATCAAACTCGAAGTTTTCTCCAACCTGTCACTGAATTTATAAACACATAATAAGTGCCATAAAAGTAATTACCTTTATATTGTTTTATCGCCCATTCGGCCTTCGTTGACACATAAACAGCAATAAAAATTAACGTTCTTTGATGATCCATTTTAGAGTCCATAAATTCAAAGCATCCTCAGATGAAGATATTTATTCACTTAACAATGGATTGCATTCAGAAGTCGACTTGATAGAAGGCCCGTGGATTAACTTATTATCCCTTTCTAAATCTGTATTTCTCATTCTTAGACAATTTTGACAATTAAAATAATTTTATTGACATCTTGTCAATACATGCAAAGTTCACAGTCTTCACTATTTAAAAAAAGATAATATGCATTATATACACTATGTACAATGAATATGGCGCCTCTGCCAGCGCTGCAGAGTTTGGTGGAGAATCGCCAGTAGGTCTCCAGCGACACCACGTATTTCACGATCTACGAAGATCGCGCTTCTTATATGAATGTTTAAATGCATATAGATCGAGAGTCGAGTTTCCTGATTGATTTTTTCGATAAAGAATTTCTTATTTATCACATACATTGCATTATTTGGAATCTTTGGTAGGAATATTGCTACAAAGTTGTCTCAAAAGTTCGTGAGCACTTATTATATAAAATATATTGTTTATGCGTTTACGAACTTTTGGGATAACCGTATAGATTGAACTTCCATTTCTTTCTGTCTTAAACTATCTTGGATTGTGAGAAGATATTGGTTAGGGACTTTGTCTTGTACATAGTTGACTGTTAATGATATGAATAGTTTGGTTTATAGATGAAATTTGATAATGATTCTCCTAAGAACAACTAAACTCTATGATCCCAGCATCCTTGAAAAAAATCTTCCAAGAAATAAACCTGCTTGGCTCCACCTCATGAATTGAACCTCTATTTGCATTGTAAATAAAACAAAAAATACTCAGGTCTGAAGGACAAATCGGGCAGTTGACGACTTCTGTTCGCTTTAGGAGCTTGGTGTGTTAACAAAATAAATAAAATTTGTCATTGATAGTTTAGTGATCAGGTTGGTTCTTATGAACCTTCAAACTATATTAATTATAAAATTCTTATATGCTTCTGTATCAATTTCATAATTCAACCAAAAATAAACAAAATTGCTAAGTTTCAACAAAATTTTCTTATATTCTATGCTAATTACTCCGAAATCAAAAATGGAATTGTCTTTTATCTTTTTAAACTTATTTTTATTTTGTATACATAAACCTGTGTCTATAGCGCCCCCTCTTGGGACTCACCAAATTAGGGCGCTATAGACAGGTCACTTTTAATGTAAATCGCATCGTTCTACGTATTTTAAATCGGGCGCTATAGAGAGGGTGGCGCTATTTAGAGGGGGCACTATAGACAGGATTAACTGTATATGGTTATTCTATTTTCACTGCAAACCGGCAATGAGAGAGAATAATCTTTATAAGACTGGTATCTTAATAAAGGCTTTGTGTGTACATTCACTTCCTACAGAAAAATGACAACAATTACATCATTAAAAACACAACAATGTATTTTGTTTATTTTTAAGTGTTTAAAAAATAGTATAGAACCATTTTAATAACTCATTGAAAACGAGAGGTAAGCCAGAAAAAATTGTGCGTGTGAAACCGGCAATAATGAAAAAAATCTGAAAATTTAGTTCCCCAAATAAAATGAATGGTTGGAGATATATATTTGATATAGTGAACTGCATCGCGGCCGGATTGTGGGCGATAAAATAGTTGGGAGACCGTCCTGTGGTGATAAGGACAAGTTTCTGCTGGATTTATAGGAGAGAACAGACATGCCGTGGTGGTAAACATATATCTAATGGGATCTATGTATCATGTTTCTTCTTTACTGCATTCTATTTATACTCAAAATTAAAGCATACTAGCCCTTATTCCGTAAGAGAGAGACGAACAAGCTCAATTATATTTAAACCAAAATACTAACTAAATATATATTTAATGTAAAAGAAACTAATACTAAAAATTCAAGTTTATTATTATCATTATTAGTAATAGAAATAAGTATATTAGATGTTTAAGGATGGGAATTCATCAAAATATTATTATTCTAATCATTCTCTGAACCCTTAAAATATGATAATTACCCAGTTTTTGGATTTTGAATCGGAATTATGTAGTAACTAGACGAATGGCCCGGGCAACGCCCGGGGTTTACCCGAGTGCGAATATATTTTAAACACGTTGTCTTGGGTAGTCGCTATAGACAGGGTGGTCTGTATAGACAGGTGTATGTATCACACAGCCGATAACAGGGTTGTCTAGGGTGGCCGCTATAGACAGGGTGGTCTGTATAGACAGGTGTATGTATCACACTGCTGATAACAGGGTTGCCTGAAGTGAGCGCTATAGACAGGGTGGTCTGTATAGACAGGTGTATGTAACACACTGATGATAACAGGGTGGTCTGTATAGACAGGTGGATGTATCACACAGCTGATAACAGGGTTGTCTAGAGTGGTCGCTATAGACAGGGTGGTCTGTATAGACAGGTGGATGTAACACACTGCTGATAACAGGGTTGTCTAGAGTAGCCGCTATAGACAGGTGTATGTATCACACAGCCGATAACAGGGTTGTCTAGGGTGGCCGCTATAGACAGGGTGGTCTGTATAGACAGGTGTATGTATCACACTGCTGATAACAGGGTTGCCTGAAGTGCCCGCTATAGACAGGGTGGTCTGTATAGACAGGTGATTGTAACACACTGATGATAACAGGGTTGCCTAGAGTGACCGCTATAGACAGGGTGGTCTGTATAGACAGGTGGATGTATCACACAGCTGATAACAGGGTTGTCTAGAGTGGCCGCTATAGACAGGGTGGTCTGTATAGACAGGTGTATGTATCACACTGCTGATAACAGGGTTGCCTGAAGTGAGCGCTATAGACAGGGTGGTCTGTATAGACAGGTGATTGTAACACACTGATGATAACAGGGTTGCCTAAAGTGACCGCTATAGGCAGGTGTATGTATCACACAGCCGATAACAGGGTTGTCTAGGGTGGCCGCTATAGACAGGGTGGTCTGTATAGACAGGTGTATGTATCACACTGCTGATAACAGGGTTGTCTAGAGTGGTCGCTATAGACAGGGTGGTCTGTATAGACAGGTGTATGTATCACACTGCTGATAACAGGGTTGCCTAAAGTGACCGCTATAGACAGGGTGGTCTGTATAGACAGGTGTATGTAACACACTGATGATAACAGGGTGGTCTGTATAGACAGGTGGATGTATCACACAGCTGATAACAGGGTTGTCTAGAGTGGTCGCTATAGACAGGGTGGTCTGTATAGACAGGTGGATGTAACACACTGCTGATAACAGGGTTGTCTAGAGTGGCCGCTATAGACAGGTGTATGTATCACACAGCCGATAACAGGGTTGTCTAGGGTGGCCGCTATAGACAGGGTGGTCTGTATAGACAGGTGTATGTATCACACTGCTGATAACAGGGTTGCCTGAAGTGCCCGCTATAGACAGGGTGGTCTGTATAGACAGGTGATTGTAACACACTGATGATAACAGGGTTGCCTAGAGTGACCGCTATAGACAGGGTGGTCTGTATAGACAGGTGGATGTATCACACAGCTGATAACAGGGTTGTCTAGAGTGGCCGCTATAGACAGGGTGGTCTGTAAAGACAGGTGGATGTATCGCACAGCTGATAACAGGGTTGTCTAGAATGGCCGCTATATACAGGGTGGTCTGTATAGGCAGATGTATGTATCGCACAGCTGATAACAGGGTTATCTAGAATGGCCGCTATATACAGGGTGGTCTGTATAGACAGGTGGATGTATCACACAGCTGATAAAAGGGGTGTCTAGAGTGGCCGCTATAGACAGGGTGACCTGTATAGACAGGTGGATGTAACACACTGCTGATAACAGGGTTGTCTAGAATGGCCGCTATAGACAGGTGGATGTAACACACTGCTGATAACAGGGTTGTCTAGAGGGGGGCATGGAGGACACGTGTTCCCTGGCAGCCAATGGGCGCGTATTCTATCCGTGAGCTTCAGACTTACAGACAGACAGACAGACAGAATAAGGCAATTATATAAGTAGATTTGTATAGTCCCTGGTTGTGATTATGTCAGCCTTACAAACTCTATATCATGTCAAAATGTCATAGCGTTAGAACCACTATACTGTGGAAGTGTATGTGAAACAAGCTCTTCATTTTAATTTATATTGTCACTTGGAAAATTAGGGAAGACCAACTTAGGGATGAGACAACAATTTATTTAAGCCAAGAACAAACTATGAAGGAAAAACAAAAGATAAGCAAAAGAGGGAAGTGTACAGAGTATAGCAAAATATAAACATAAAAATAATACTCTGCAAATAAAATAATTAATACTTTGTTACAATATACAAACAACAAAAAGCTTCATTAAAACCTTTTGGCCTTATACAGATTCTCAGAGTAGAACAAGGTATATACAGGAATAACAGTAATAGTAAAAATAATCAGCAATGTTATTTACAATGTATTAAATAGGGGAAAAGAAGAAAGAAAGGGCTTGGTATAAACTTATATACAAGCAAACGATAACAAGCTATTCCATTTCTTAAAGAACAATAATTAGTAGTTTTGGGACAGAAATGTATATTAGTACATGTGAAAAAGGAATATAAAACAATGTATTATACACAGTTATCAAGCATCTGTAGTTTTATACATGGATGGATCGAGAGTAGAGGATTGTTTTCATCACACATAGCTTTTATATTGTAACAAAGTTTTTTTTTTTTTTATTAACAGAGTATCATTTTTTATATTTATATTTTGCTACTCTGTAAACTTCCCTCTTTGCTTATCTTTTTTGTTTATCGTTCATATTTTGTTCTTGCCTTAAATAAATTACAGTCTCATCCTGAAGTTTGTCTTCCCTAATTTTCCACATGGCAATATAAATGAATTAAAGCTAATGAAAAGAGCTATTTCAGTATTGTTTTAAAATGGATGTCGATTCTAAGTATATTTCCTTTTCCAAAATCACTTCCTTAGGTACCTCTTAAAAAGAACAACTTATCTTATGTTATTTACAATGGAAAGTATAAACAGATTCTTCACAGAATAAAGAGTATAATGTGGGATTCGATCCCTGTTCATGGCTGTCGGGAATCGAGGGTTTTAACCGACTCTTTTTTTTTATTTGCTTATCCCTAGTACACGTGGTACAGGCCATGATAATCATGGTGAGTAGAAGAAGGCGACTGCTTTTACTGTAAGTGCACCACATGTCTACACATGTGAAAAGCAGCTCGACTTTGCACTTACAAATGTGCCAGATCCCCGTTTGGTTACTTGCACTCGATGGTGGGGTTGGACTTTAACAAGAATCGGGGGCCATTGGAGTTTTTTTTTTTTATCAGAAAAAAAGTACCCAATGCGGGAATCGAACCCGAGTCGTAGCGATCGAAAACCAACGGTTTTAGCCAGTCTTCCACCGACTTATTATTCTAAATAAATTTACGTCTTGTTGCGACATGTTGTGATCATAGACGACAAAAGTGTTCCCACGCTAGCATGAAAGGAGGTCGCTAGACAAATAAAACAGCAGCAGAAGTGTTGGCCAATAGATGAGTTGTTGTGTTGATGAAGGTGTCATCAACATGTCACCTCTGACCTCCTTTCATTCCGCAAACTTCCGGGCGCCTCTGACATGAGATGCAAATTACGTGACATTCAGGAATGCTGTTGTCATCCAAACATCCCGACAACAGCTCAATTACAAACGGCTGACAATCTCAAAGAAGTTGACTGAATTGTCGCAAAAGGAAATGATAATCCATTTTCTATATAACTCTTGAATAAACGGCTATAAACATATTATTATCCTAACAGTAAAGTATTAATCTCATTGCGCCAATGAGGTCTTCGAATTTTTCCACATAAATTTTGCATATACCTATTTTATCATTCCATTTTCACTTGTATAGATCATTGTGTACTACTACTGTCTTCAATTCCATTTTCATATATTTTATTAATAATGATGAGAGATAGTTACAATTTTGATATTTTTTATTTTAAATATTATATATACTTCCCTCTCTCTTTCTCTAAGCATTTTTTATTCATAGAATGGTTAAATTTGAATGCATTATATTATGATGCATTAGAGAGCACGCCATCTGTTATGAAAATTCGAAATTATTATAGACACGTATGATTCTTTTGAAAATTAAACAATTACTACTGCCCTTACTGCAATGGAAAAGGCCCTCCCATTAATTTTTCCATTGCAGTAAGAGCAGTAGATTTTTTTTATTTTCAAAAGAATCATGCGTGTCTATGAATGTATTATATTTATACATTATCTGTGAAGTTGTCCATGAATTTTTTTCTATACAAATACTATCATTTGAACTCAGCAAGCAAGTTCGGTGGGGCAAATATAGAGAGTACTATTGTTAGGTTTTTATTATTATTATTATTGTATTTAATTAATTAATTATAATTCATATTCATAGAATTTTATTGTTACTTATCATCATTCTTTTTTTTGTGTGTTAATAATAGTCACTTTATTTTTTCTTTTATGTAATAAATACAATTAAATATCATTAAATCTTATTGTAATTCTTTTTTGTTGTTTGAAATAAATCGAATTGAATCGAAGTGAGTCAGCTCGTTCTTTCTAGAAGAAAGTTCAAAGAAAACGTGCTAACAACTATATTTAGTGGATTTCTAAAATTCATTGTCAATGCATTATTTATTTAAAATATTGATGACAGTAAAATATCAATTTCTGGGATAATATATTGAGCTCTTACGTATATCTTATTCTTAAAGAGATCAGAATTATTATTTATAAAAATAAATGACGTTTTTTTACCAATATTTATAAATAAATTCTAATTTAATGGTATATACATTATTTAAACGTTATCTTTATTATCATCAATCATTGGGTTTCGTCAATGTTCAACTATAAAAAGGGTTGTGCAAAAAAAAAAAAAAAAACTTATCTTTTTCTCTCTCAAAGACTATTCAATAGAATTTGACCCTTAGCATTAATGTTTTTATCCTCGACATAATTCCCTTTATATATCTCTAATATTTCAGAAGGAAATCTGCCTCTTTAAACACATTTTTAGCAATATATTTTGAAGTTAGATTATCCTAACTGTGTGAATATTCTTAATAATATTAGACAATCACTATCTACACTCATAGACAAAACTTAAGTAAGTTGTACCATTTAACATGTATATCAGGATTCAGACAATAACTCTGAAAGATAAACTCATAGACAAAACTTAAGGAAGTTGTACCTTTTAACATGTATATCGGGATTCAGACAATAACTCTGAAAGATACACTCATAGACAAAACTTAAGGAAGTTGTACCTTTCAACATGCATATCGGGATTTAGACAATAACTCTGAAAGATACACTCATAGACATAACTTAAGGAAGTTGTACCATTTAACATGTATATCGGGATTCAGACAATAACTCTGAAAGATACACTCATGGACAAAACTTAAGGAAGTTGTACCATTTAACATGTATATCGAGATTTAGACAATAACTCTGAAAGATATTTGATACAAAGTGACCTTTATTGAAGACACACCGTATAACCAAGTGTGAATAAATTGCCTCTGTCTCCTTAAAAAAAAAAAAAAAAATAGATGGCCAGCGACAAAAAAAAAATAGATTTTCCACTTTCTTTTCTCCATGAGTATCTTTTATAAAGCAAAATGTATGTTTTATAAGATAAAGTTGAATTGAAATAAATGCACAATGTTTATCAAGTGTCTATATTTTAAACATGAGACAATAACGTGGCATCTATTTGAAAGAAATGAAATTATAAAACTCGAATTTTTCTTCTTCAAATAAAACAAAGAGAGTTCCTATTGTAATTTTACTTTTCTCATTTGCCATAGTTTGCTTAAATACCATAGCCATGGTCGATTAAACTGGCAAAACCACTGCGAGGTTTCCTCATTAAATTATCTATAATAACGCACAACACACACATAAAGCTGTTATAAAAATGTTTAGCTATGTAATATTTAGATGTTTATCTAAAAGTCGAAATACACTCATGGACAAAACTTAAGGAAGTTGTACCTTTTAGCATGTATATCGGTATTCAGACAATAACTCTGAAAGATATTACAGTGACCTTTATTGAAGACACGAGATAACCAAGTGTGAACAAAATTTTCTCTGTCTCCTTAAAAAATCAACGACCATCGACATAGAAATTCGAAACTGCCTTAAGTTTTTTCCATGAGTGTGCGATGGTGAATGGAAGTATTCAGCAAAGCTAACAATGGACCGATTTTCTAAATTTACTCATTTTTTCTGGGTGTTATTTAAATATAATTGGACGATTACTCTGTGACCTGAGATCAATTGCCCCGAAATCTTCCGTGACAGTTTTTGTTTTTCTGTGGCCACCCAGTGGTCCAGTTCGTGCAGGTTTCATTTGCCATTTCCTCATCCCATGATGGCTGTTTGCTCAAGTCGCCATTCTCTCGCCTAGTTATCAACACAAATCTATGTAGGATTCAACTTTAGATTTGAAAATCGTTTTAAAATTTGACAATCTTCATCAACCTTCTCAATTCAACCTAAAACTAATATTTTGTTCAATTAAAATAGATCGAACGGAAATATATTGAGGATTAGGCAGTAAAATTATTAGGATATAAAGAGTGGCCAGAAAACTTTTTTAAATTTAAAAATAAAGGGTTTGGGACTTATGAGCCATTCTGTTTATGGAATAAAATCAACGATAAGTTGATATATATATTCCAAAGATAGCCCAAACTATCAGCACGATCAGAAGTTGGCTGTTGACTAATGATGTGGTTGTACTGACGTACAGATTTCAGACTAGGCAGTCCACTATCCATCAGTCTCGATTTGTTTCGGAGCGTTGATAGTAAATGCGAAACTGAAAGCCACGTTCAACATGCAAGAAATAATATTAAACAAGTCAAAAAATCGTTTATAAATTCTACTATAAACCAGGATATCAACAGTAGCGGCATTATAACACTAGAAAACACAGTCAAAATAGCCACAACAGTTCTATGCCTAAAATTTACTCGAGTGAGATTCACTTCAAATTCGATAACAGCCCAGGACGCAATGTATGAGTGTATGAGATTAGAAGATATACTGGTTCATGAATACTTTGTTATCCAACGGTTCCTATGAGGACGTGGCGGCAGATCTTCCTTCAATTCCGATGACACCAAGTAACAAACCAGGACAACAACAGTAGCAGTATTATAACACTATGAAATACAGTGAAAATAGCCACAACACTGAATTTAGTTCTATCCCTAGACTTACTGAGTGAGATTCTTTTCAAATTCGATAACAAGTTCCATAATACCTACACAGCCAAGGACGTAATACATGACAACAGTGTATGAGATAGAAGAAGCTGATTCACTAATACAATGTTATCTAACGGTTTCTGGGCGGACGTAGCGTCCCGTCAATTCCGATGACACCTAGTAACAAACCAGGATATCAACACAGTAGCAGTATTATAACACTATAAAACACAGTGAGAATAGCCACAACACTGAATTTACTTCTATCCCTAGACTTACTCGAGTGAGATTCTTTTCAAATTCGATAACAAATTCCATAATACCTAAACACCCTATGACAACAGTATGAGATTAGAAGATACTTGTTCATTAATACAATGTTATCCAACGGTTTCTGTGAGCACGTGGTGTCCCGTCAATTCCGATGACACCCAACAGCAAACTAGGACGCCAGGTGGTGGAGGTGTGCCTTTCAACAAAGAAACCGCTCAGCCTTCCCCGAATGTGTTCTAGCCGTGCCATTCCATGGTATTCCACGGGGGGGAGGTGTGATGGAACTCTGGATCTTCACGAACACCATTGCTCTTATAATCATAGGCTCTATTTCAATGTCTTAAGTATGTTTGATTCTCAAAGAGTTATCGTGAAGATAGAGGCTACCTGGCCGGGATTCATAGTTCTTAAAATTAAATATACTTCGGCCAGTAAATCTTTATATTATAAACGATTTATACTGGCCGAAATATCTTTTAATTCAAAGAGTTAGTTACCAACTTTATTGTTTCACGAAAGATGTCACACACAACGAAAATTACTTCCTTGTTAAATGAAACGGTAACTTTTGGCTTCATATATATCAACTTGAGATTGATTTTCCTATAAATTATAGATTCTATCTATTTTTTAAAATAATATAATTTCTTTTATTATATCTTCTAGAGATGCCAGCCACGCTGTTTGATGTGTCTTACAACCTTGACATTCAATAGACAACTCAGTCTAGAATCTGTAGTCATACTGTCTACCGCGTCTCCCAACCTTGACATTCTATGGTTAACTTAGTATAAGAGCCACTGCACCATGCTGTCTGATGCGTCTCCCGACCATGGCATGCTATGATCAAGTCAGTTCAGAAACCGCTGCAGCCACGTTGTCTGGTGTTTATATCAACCTTGACATTCTATGGTCAACTCAGTCAAGAAACCGCTGTAGCCACGCTGTCTGGTGTCTGTCTCAACCTTGACATCTTCCATTTTATATAGGTTGCGTCATCCTATGAGTTACTGGGCGTAGACCTCTTCTTTGTCTTGTCAACTACCTCGCCCCAGTTACAGGATGATGGTTGGAGAATATTCTCGGCCAAGATGGAAGTCTGGTTAACTTTCATACTCTTAGGCGTTGTCACTTCAACCTTTAACATTTCCTCTTTAATCATTTTAACTTATCATTTAAATAACGATCATTGTTATTCTATTTAATTTATGCATTTTTATATATTGTAAAAAAATATATATTGTATCAGTAAAAACTATATTGAACTGTTGATTGTTCTGTGTATGATTTTGTATTGATATTGGTATTGATTTTATCAATCGATCAATGCATTTTGTTAAGATCTTCAGTCTTATATACTCCACAGTGAAAATAGAAAATCCTACTTCACAAATTGAATACTACACAAACATACTATTACAAGGAAGCGAAATACGCTGCAACTTTTTTAATATGTTGACTTGATTAAAGTACATTTCAGGCAAGCCCTTCTTCAGGTAACTAAAAACGAGTAAAAAATGAATATATATTCATCATTAAATAAAACTCTGATTCTATTTAAAACATGATAACTACTAACGTTTCCTTTATTTCAATAAAACTGGGCGAACTTTAAAGCCAAATGACTTTTCTTCACGGCTCAAATATATATATTCATACTAAAATTTGGTTTCGACGAATATATATATTCATACTAAAAGTTGGTTCCGATATCAAAATACACTTACGAATGTATATTTATAAAGTTATAGATATGAGTATTACACTTTTTTCTTGCATTGCCATGATATAATTACAATTTTTGTTATGTCTCTTTTTAATATAAATCAATTAAAATATTCATTTAAAAAGCCCTTATAGCCTTTTATACTGAAAGATACAGAAAATGAGTGGGGAAAAAAAGAGACGGAAAGAAATTGAATAAAGAAAGCTATAGATTATAGAGAGCTATAATCTATATAATCTTATATAGATGGATATTGATATATAAAATCAAAGGTCACCTCTCCCGGTAAAATAGCCTCTAAAACTAAACGCCATCTATTGACCGTCTCCGCAAACTAGCAGACTCAGGTCGTTGACAAAGCCACAACACCAGCTTTGGTAAACTGAGAAGGGTCCATCTAGAGATCATTGTTTCGGGATAATGGCCTTCGTCAGTCTATAATACAATGATAATCTATGATAATCTTATTATAATATTATATATACATAGGTTTTAGGTATTTTCTATGAATCCTTTTTATATATAGATTCCTGTAAGTAAATAGAGAAGTGGCAGAAAAACAGTGTGAACTCTTTCTCAACAAAAATTATAAATATATAATATAGTATGTGGAAAAAATAGTACAAATGTGATATTTTACTGGGATAAGGTGCATACATTAAGAAAAAGGCATATCCTTATCGTGTAACTGAAATTTGCTGATGGCTTGCGCCATCTATCGGAATAAATATAAACTATTCTCGTATAATATAGTATATATATAGTATAGTAGAGCCTTGGTGTATCTCATTTTGATATATAAATTAGAAAGATTCCAGGATGAAATTACTCAATCTCTTTATTAAAGTAGGCCTTTAAATAAGTAAATAAAACCTCGGGTCCCATTAAAATATCATATAAAAATCTTTAAAACAACTGCTCTAAGGAAAATATTAAAATAGTGTCCCTCTCTCAGTAGACTTAAATAGTTCCTCAACAGAGAAAAACGCCCATTTCCAGAAGTCCGTGTTGAATAGCTGGTCGACTTTTACGCCTAATGGACAAGAAGCTTTAACTTAAATTGCTTTTTTATTTAAATTCTTTTTAGATCATTATTTCTGGAATTTGAATGTCCTTAAAACTCACTGGGGGCGTAATCAAGCTTCTATTTAAATTATTTTATAACGCTTTTTGGAAGGGGTGCGCACTTTAATACGGTCTAAATATAAAAATTGTGAGTTTTTTTAGCTTTAAAAATGGAAATGTCATTTATTTCTTATTTTAAAATTAAGATTTTTAAAAAAAGAAAATGCATATTTGATGGTGATATTTGATATATTTCTGAAAATGATAAACGTTTTTGGTTAATTATTTAAATGTAATTTCTTTGAGGGCGTATATAATGTTGTTAATTTGACGCAAAATATTTGTGACGAGGCTATATGATCCAATTTTATCTTTTTTTTTTTTTAGGTTGATATTTCATAGAGAAGGAAAGGGGAAATATATCAGCTTAGAATTAAACATGAACATTATTTTCTGAATTATTTCAATTTGCTATCCTAAAAATGAATGCAGTGAGAAATGGAGAGAAGAGGTATAAATGTAAACATTATTTCAAAGCCATATATCAATATTATAATGGATCAATTGAAAGTGCATATTATATATAAAGTGCATGTCAATTTTATTTACATATACAGAAAAATCTCGAATTTCATGAACTCTTCAAGTGCCGCCGCGGTTGTTTGAACCGTCTTCATTCTTCTGTGTTCGTCTTTCTGTACTAGCATTGGAAGCGATCAGCATATTGGTGTTTATAATAAACAACAACAAAAAGCTTTATTAAGGCATTCCACCTTGTAATTATTCGCCGTACTAAAAAAAAAATAAAAAGGAAAAATAAAACCAAATATTTACATAATTAAGAGAAGAGAGTTGTTTTATATATGCATATTTTGACTTTTATTTTGTGAGGCTATTTTTCCCAAGACCGCTTTATGATAGTTAATATAGCTATGTTTTTTTTTTTCTTTTCTGATGCGATTTTAATCAGTTGAACTGGTTCAATATATATCTAATATTAATGTCCTTCTCATTTTTTCCCCTTTCCTTCTCTGATAAATACACTCGGATAGGACATTTCGTTTGTAGTTTTTATTCTGCAAATCTTGCAATAAATGTCTTCATTTTTAATTGTTCATACCTCCATAATATTTGAAATCTCTTAAGATAAAAGAAATCAGAATATAACAGACTCTCAATAATAAATTTAGTCACATAGCTCCAAAAAGTCGGTGGATGAGAGGGTAACACGCTCGATTCCCGACAGTCATGAACCGGGATTGAATCCCGCATTAAAAGTTTGTTTAATATGTGAATAACCTTCACATATTATTCACTGTTTCAATTATCACACACACACACACACACAAAAGCCTTTATTAAGACACACAGGTCTTACAGAGGATTCTCCTTGGGGTTACAAAACGGAGAAAGTGGGAAATAAAAATGGTGAAAGAATATATACATATGGTAAATATATACTGTTTCAATTATCATGAACTAGGTTACTCTTGCTGAGCGGTACCTATTAATGTGATTTGAACCAGCGAACATAGCTCTAAATTGTGAGTCCTAACAAACCTCCATAAACATAGCAGAATGAAGGAAATTAGCAAACCAAAAAGATCTAAAATAAGCTGAACACAAACCATAAAAAAAAAAAGTAGAATTCGGTTCATACAACGTGAATTTGGCATCAAAGTCCAACACAGAGATCACTAGAGAGAGAAAGAGCTTTATGTTAGATTAATTTTAACGGACGATATAATAAATAAATGTGTTTCCAGGTACTCACTTCAATTATAGAAAAATAATGATAACCCATTATAGGGAGATGCTATCAATTTTAGTATATTTGAAAAATGGAGTAGATAAATATCAGGAAGGAGTCTCCAAAGAATGTAGAGAATTCCGACCAACCAAGATAATGACATGGTGTCTTTCTTGTCAAGCATACTCCGCTATTTGATTGTCGGTCGAAGGTCGCAATTGTTGTAACATGTTGATACAATTATTTGACAGGTTGTAAGACCTCTTATTGAACAAATGATATGCACCCATCATAAATTTCTAGAAACATCGACCATTGTTCAGTAGACATTATCATGAGATATCTTATTCTAACGCTATAAAACTTCGCAAAAAATTAATAAGATATCGAATTAATTGTTTGATTTGTAAATTGATGAAAATATTTGAATTTTGTTTTAAACTTGCAATATTTTGTCGTTTTGGATTTTTTCGATTTGTCAACAATGGTTCCTATAAATAATATAACACATAGGATAAAGGAGGATTTATCTACACATAAAATAGAAGAGGCCCAATCTACACATAGGATGAAAGAAACTCAATTTACACATAGGATAGAGGAGGCTCAATCTATACACAGGATAGAGAAGACTCAAACTTCACATAGGATAGAAGAGACACATAGGATAGGGGAAGCTCAAACTTCACATAGAATGAAGAAGGCTCAATCTACACATAAGATAAAGAGACTCAATCTACACATAGAATAGGGGAAGCTCAATCTACACATAGGATAAAGGAGACTCAATCTACACGTAGAATAGGGGAAGTTCAATCTACACATAGGATAAAGGAGACTCAATCTACACGTAGAATAGGGGAAGTTCAATCTACACATAGGATAAAGGCGGTTCAATCTACACATAGGATAAAGGAGACTCAATCTACACATAGGATAAAGGCGGTTCAATCTACACATAGGATAGAGGAGGCTCAATCTACACATAGGATAAAGGATACTCAATCTACACAGAGGATAAAGGAGGCTCAATCTACACGCGCTAAAGAAGATTCTGCACCATCAGTTATCCAATTTGAACCAATTCTGAATACCAATGGCCTGAGACAACCAGCCGTTAAAGGATGCAGACTGCGTGAGCCAAGGCCAACCGCGCTCATTGACCCCGCGTTAACTAGCGTCGTTTTACTATAAATAATGCCGGTTTTATTTACTCCGCTGCAAGGCTCGTATACGTTCGTATATTCCTGACCTGCTATACGTTATTTACACTATAAATAATTCCAGTTTTATTTACTCCGCTGCAAGGCTCGTATACGTTCGTATATTCCTGACCTGCTATACGTTATTTACACTATAAATAATTCCAGTTTTATTTACTCCATTTCAAGGCTCGTATACGTTCGTATATTCCTGACCTGTTATACGTTATTTACACTATAAATAATTCCAGTTTTATTTACTCCGTTGCAAGGCTCTTATACGTTCGTGTATCTCTTTCCTGTTAGACGTTATTTACACTATAAATGTTGGCGTTTTAATTATTGAGAAGCGAGACTCTATTATAATGTCTTGACCGGCTCCGTCTGTTTTATATATATATATATATATTAATCTCTACTGGTATTTTCTGCAAAGTGTCTAGATTCACCAGTATATTCGAACTCTTTACATTTTGTATTATTTGTAAATTATTTTGGAGTGTATATACTTTTGTACGCTAACTAAAACATAAAACACACACACGAAAGCCTTTATCAAAACATATAGTCCTATACATTGATTTACTATGGAGTCTACAAATGAAAAAAAAAGTAAAATATAAACACATTTAATGGTATAATAAGGAAATTTATATATAATAAAACATAATTAAGACAATAAAGCTTATAAACATATTGGTCTAAGTAAACCGAGGGAAAAGAAAAAGATACAAAATATATTAAAGAATAAAACACTTGTATTAACATATGATGCATATATACATAAGCTTTTACTAAAATCTCTTTCGTCTTATTAAAAAATTCTCAGCTGAAGAGAGAGAGAGATTGAGATTGAAACTGATTTATTACAATGTTCATATAAGATTATATAAGGTTAAATACAGAATAAATACAAAAATATATATACAAAAAGAGAGAGAGAGAGAAATGAAGTTATAAATATTTGAAGCGGAGAAAGCTAAATATAAAGATTAAATGAAATCAGCTTTCAGTATACAAGATAAATATTGATATGTGATAAAGTAAACAACATAGTATATATATATACTGAAAGAAAAATGTTGTTGTAACTTGGGACAATCATTAAACCTATCTCTCAAACTAGATAGGCAACAAAAATTCTGTCAAGTTGGTCCCCAATAAATTGGTCCCGAGACCTAATGAATGGATTTGTAATTGTTTCGCACGAATTGGGAGACACAAATCCGTTTATTCGAACGGACCTGAGTAAATTGTACCATTTAGTTGCAATCCGATGAAGCTTATGCCATCAAATCCCGGATTATTGACAATCATTTTCACATTTCAGTAAATGCATATATTCTATAACTTTCTCATTTTATAAACAAAAATTTAATATATTGTTATCTTTATCTTATCAATAGTATTATCATTGTTTTTATTTAACCCATGTTTGTTTATCTACTATAAAAGATATTATATCGATCTTCAAACTGATTCAATCTCTGCTCTAATCTATATTTGCATATTGGCTTTAACCTTCTCAACCTTATTCCAAATTATCGGTTCTTTGAAATAGTCGACAGTATAAACCGTCGGTTTCCGACAGCCATGAACCAGGATTAAATCCCGCATTGGACAATTTTTTTTTTATTTGGGGTTCAAAAATCATTTTATCTCTCTCTTGGTTAGAAGCCCCGTTAAATAAAGATATTTCCATTCCAAATTATCTCAGCAGAATATTTTAAAATTAATCAAAATATAATTCATTTACATATTTACATATTTTGTTACTCAGCATCTTTCTCTCATTCCCTCTCTGGTTCTTTCATGTAAATAAGTTGGGAAATGTTTTGATAAATATAAATTGCGCATTGTCATCGTGAAGTCTGCATTTCATTTTTCTTAGTAACAATATATATTCATATTACTCTGCTTAATGAATAACTTTTCTTAAGTGAATAAATATTGAAAAAATCTATAGACATATTATTCTCTCACATTACTGAAAGAAAGAAATATGTACAAACCAGATTTACATTATTGTTAATATTAGTTAATGCATATACACTCATGGACAAAACTAAAGGAAGTTGAACCTTTTAGCATGTATATCGGAATTCAGGCAATAAATCTGAAAGATATTACAGTGACCTTTATTGAAGACGCGAGATAACCAAGTGTGAACAAAATTACCTCTGTCTTCTTGAAAAAAAAAAAAAAAAACAGACCGGCGACGTCAAAATATGAAACTTCCTCAAGTTTTGTTCATGAGTATTTATTATTATTATTATACATGTGGTACAGGCCATGATAATCATGGTGGGTAGTTAGCGACTGCTTTTACTGTAAGTGCACCATATGTCTATACATGTGAAAAACAGTTCGACTTTGCACTTACAAATGTGCCAGAGCCCTGTTTGATTACTTGCACTCGCTGGTAGGGTTGGACTTTTTCAAGATTCGGGGACCAATGAAGCATCTTTTTAATTATTATAAAAAAAGTGCCCAATGCGGGATTCGATCCCGGGGCGTAGCGGTCAAAAACCAATGGTTTAGACCATCCTTCCACCGACCACTGACCATGAGTATATATGTGATGAACGCCTGCAAATATATATTCATTGTATATTTATGAACTGTTCTTGGTTAGCAGCACCAGATGAAGTTATTCTGTAATGGAAATACCCCTAGTTATAATGTTAGTCTATATTCTCCATCAATTTTCTCAATCATTCTTTCAAAACATTTTCTACAGTATTAACAGTTGGTCTGTGATAATAACTACTTGTTATAAGTACTTAGTGATGCTATGAACTTAAGACTTTTAAGGTAGCTGACCCAGATTGCCTTTGATATCTACCGCGTAATTTTATCTGAAGAAGGTCGTCTACATATGTAAATAGGTATTGTCGTCAATTGCCCGTGACAACTCCCATTATATCATCGTCATGGGTGAAAGAAGGAGTGGACAGTCAGAGATGGGACAAGGAAAGAATCCTTCTTATTAAGGGGAATATATTTAACAGGAATAAAGGATTTTGACGGGAGAGGCGACCTTTGAATGTTTTATAGGAATAAAGGGTCATCAGGATGGATAGGTAGGGCAGTTGAATGGTTACTTCTTGTGCAGCCAAAGGTATGTTCTCTTCAAGGTATCCACCTCCTCTTCACCCTTCTAGGGATCACCAACCTAAGTACAGTATCCTTAGAAAATCTTCCAAGAAATAAATCTGCCTGGCGTCACATCATGGATTGGACTTCCACTGACATTGTAAATAAAACCATGAAGACATAGGTCAGAAGGACAGCCTGGGTAGTTGGCAACTTTTATACGTGGGTCCAGTAACCTGGGTTAAATAGATAAATAATAATCTTCAAGGTATCAGAGCAGTCACTAACCAATAATTTTGAGATTTTATACTAAAAGCGATCCTCCCTTCACTAAATATGAGTGTTTGATATGAGTGAATCTATCTAAAATTATAAATATACGCTGAAAAGGATTTATTTCCCGAGTTAAAACTTGTGTATTCTCCCATTAACAAGAATGAAGTACATTATTCATTAAGAGTATTATTTCAGCATCATATTTTCCTCGGAATTAACTTAAATTGCTACAATCGGGTCATTAACCCGAAACCATGGTCTCTAGATGGATGCTTCTCAGTTTGCTAGAGTTGGTGTTGTGGCTTTGTCACCGACTTGAGGTCACTAGTTTGTAGCGACGGTCAATAGATGGCGTCTAGTTTTGACGGAAGAACTGACTTTTATTTTTATAGAGCAATATCCTCTCGGCAAAATTACCATGTATATATATGAGAATAATACAAAATGTGTCAGGTGTTGATATTAAAATCAAAAAAGCCCTATCTCTACCGCCCTCACATGAGATTTTATCCCAAATCGTTCTCTCTCTTTTTTCCACTCCTTTTATTGAATCTCTCAGGAATATTTATATATATCACTGGTGATATACTTATATCATTGCAGTAAGGTCTGTAGAGATAATATTTGTTGATATAATTGAAAAAAACACATTGTCAGTAAATCTATATATATAAAAATGAATGTCTGTCTGTCTGTCTGTCTGTCTGTGTGTGTGTGTGTCCTCTATGGATTCAAAAACCATACATCCAATCGGCGTGAAATTTTGGGATATTATGAGGTGTATCCCCGGAAAGGTTTAAGAAAAATAATTTCTTGAATATCTTGAATATCCTTAGAGTTATTTGCAGATTTACCATCTATACTCGCAAGCAGCGATACCATTGAGACGGAGATAGGCTTAGTTTGCTGCTCCTGATGACCTTGGGGATTTTACAGCGTCGACAACCTGTAAGATTGCCTCTCTCACATATTATACTTTAAACATCTGCTTAATTAAAGCATTTTTCATTTGAAAGAGACTGCTCTCTTAACCCCCTTTAGACAACATTAAATGATATCCCGTGTCGATGATTTTGTAATGTATAGAATTAGGAAAGACAAAATTCAGGATGACACGGCTCACAGGGAACGGTAAAAAATGTTCACTTTATCGAGGAAATACAAAATTCGGGATGACACGGCACACAGGGACCGGGAAAAAATTATCACCTTATCGAGAGATTCACGACCATGATTTTATTCAACTTATCGAGTATTTTTCAAGGGACCGGGAAAATATGTTCACTTTATAAAACGATTATTTTGTAATATAGAAAATTAGGAAATACAAAATTCAGGATGACACGGCACAAGGGACCGGGAAAAAATGATCACTTTATCGAGAGATTCAAATTTACGAGTTTCAAATCATCAAAATATATCTTTCTTTTTTTATATGTTTATAGAGAATTGTTTTAACAAATGTTCGTTATACAAACCTTTACTCGGGTAAAACCCGGGCGAAGCCGGGCACATCCGCTAGTTTATTAATAAATGTGAAAAAAAAAGTACAAATGTGATATTGTACTGGGATAAGGTGCATAAATTATGAAAAAGGTATCTTCTTATCGTGCAACTGAAAGTTGTTGATGGCTTGCGCCATCTATCGGAATAAATATCAACTATTCTCGTTGATCATAATTAAAAAATGTATTGCTTTACAAGCTTGATACCTTAGTGTGATTTGAGTGGAGTTAAGAAAGAAGAAGAGAATAAATGTATTGATTGATTGATGTATTTGAGAATATTTTAGGAGAAAAAGACGCAACAACACCAAGTTCGACGACAGTTTTGTTCGTTGACAGGTCTATCAAAACGTTGTGAAATCTCACCAGAATCACTTGAGATCTCCTTTAACAACACAATTCCCTCAGAATTCCTTCAACCGAGGGTGGCATCACTCGGGCACTAGGTTTTTCATTCAGCTTATCTTCACTAGAAACTAATCTTGTCTTACCCAGCGTTCTTATCTTATCTCTTCTTGTGACTGACTCCACCCTTAAACTTTTTTTATTTGTCTGGGAAAATCTGTTTTTTCCTCCTTTCTCCTACCTTATCTTCACTTTCTACTTGAAACATCGTTTCTCGTTAGGGTTGTGGCTTATGATGTAGCAGGTTGATGTTTTTAAAAATAACACTAATGGTATTTTTTTCAGAATAAGATCAGCTTTCCCATTTACACAATGCTGCCACTTTGCATATATATAGATATAAATTCTGGAAAATTCTTAAGATTTTATATGATTCCCAAGGATCTGATGAAATCAAAGACCGCCCTGGATTGACGAGGGCCTTTAGCCCCAAACCATGGTCTCTAGGTGGACGCTTCTCAGTTTGCCAAAGCTGGTGTTGTGGTTTGCCACCGATCCGAGCCCGCTAGTTTGCGAAGACGGTCAATAGATGGCGTTTAGTTTTTGCCGTCTATTTTAACGGGAGATGCAGCTTTTCTTTCATGGATTTGCATATAAAATTACTTATCTCATATTTCCAATTAAGAGAGAGAGAGAACAATATATATCCTCAATATAATTCTAACAATAATTTGATCGATTTTTCTTTTTTTAATGAGAAAAAAATAACTTGGAGGAGAAAGAGATTTTCTTCTCTAATCCCTCGTTTGCAAACTGCAGTTAAAACAAATATTTCTTCCAGTCAGAGAGAGATATAGAGTAAAGCCGCGAAGCATTCTGTTAATTACAACCTCAGGAAAACCTTTCGAAATAATTGTAGCAATTTAAGTTAATTCCGAGGAAAATATGGCGCGGAAATTATACTCGTGGATGAATTATGTACTCCAGGCTCGTTAATGGGAGAATACAAAAGTTTTAACTCGAGGGAAATAAATCCCTTTCAGCGTATATTTATAATTTTAGATAGATTCTCTCACATCAAACACTCATATCTAGTGAAGGAAGGAGGGTAGTTTTTAATTTTAACTAGCTCATAGTATTTCTATGAAAAATAGACACATCAGCCAGTTAGAGTTTTTATTTTTCTCAACGTTTCGACAAAAATCTTTTGTCTTCGTCAAGAGAAGTAAATTAAAAAAAAAAAAGCATTTGGCAAGACGTTAGAAAATTTTCTCTTTTTTAACGCCTTGCCAAATTCTTTATTTTATTTACTTCTCCTGATGAAGACAAAAGATTTTTGTCGAAACGTTGAGAAAAATAGAAACTCTTAACTGGCCGAAGTGTCTATTTTTCATAGAAATATGAATACCGGCCAAGCAACCTCTATCTTCAGGAATGCTCATAGTATGATGCAGAGATAGTAATTTATACTTTTATACATGTTTAATTCATACTCAGACAACGAGAGAGAGAGATAATCTCCCTATTTTCTATAGAAGAAAAAACAAAAGTCGGAAAGAAGAGCATATTTATACAAGTATTACTTGTACAATCTATATAGTATTGTATTATAGTATAGTACTATATAGTATAGTATTATATTGTAAAGAATTTCTTCTCTCCGACTTGTATTTATTCTTCTAATTCATACTAATAAAATTCATACTAATAATTAGAAAATGTACGTCAATCTATCTATTGTCAAGCTATATGGTATATTTATTGTAAAGAATCTCTCTTCTCTCCGACTTGTATTTATTCTTCTAATTCATACTAATAAAATTCATACTAATAATTAGAAAATTTACGTCATTTTTTCAATCCTTATATAATTTCGTTTGATATACATAAAACTTCCTACTCTCCCAACTTCTTCCTGGCTTATATATGTGCATTTAACATAAGTAAATACCTTCTCTCGTATACGTTCTCTCGTATGCAAAAATATATTGTCTAATATAAACTCATCTCGTTCTTTTGTTTAGTTATTGTAAAAAAGCCTGTAGAAGGACGTCCGAAAGCTTGCTATTAAAAAAATCGCACAAGAAACTCCTCTACAATCTCCGTTTTATTTTTCTATGTTTGTTTTTCTACTTTTGTTTAGAATGATATTTTCTGTTTTCTTTAGACTTATCATATAAATCCGTGTATGATTGTCTTAGTCTCTCTTTTGTGTGTATATCATCATCATGATTATTTTTATGATGAGGGTGATGATGATTATTTCATGTAAATAGCTTTTGCTTATAAACACAAGATAATAAGACCAAATTCAAATAAATAAATTGTGACGTTTCGTTTCAGCACTTTTGTCTGAAGATGGTAGCAACGCTGTTACCGAAAAGTCACAAACTATTTATTTATTTGGATTTGGCCTTATTATTTTGTGTTTATAATCTATAATCCAAATTGTGGTTTATCAGCTTTTACTTATGTTTCTTCTCGTTTCCTTTGCGTTGATGGAAGGCTAGTAAAATTGCTCTCTATTCTAATCAATGTCACCGCTTTACCAGAAGTGTACAATACTGGGAGCCAGGTGAACTTGGTGGAAAATGGGCCCTTGACTGTTAAAATCTGTTTTCCGGGTAGTTGGCGATTTATGCTCCAGGAGCCTGGGTTACCTCTATTTTCTCTCTCTTTGCCAACTTAGAGATGAATCCGTGAATAAGACCATATATATCGGAATAAAAGCTATTTTTTATGCGTTAATTTGCTTAAACTTTAACCCTTTTCTTGACGCTTTCTTACAAAATAGCTACTTTGAATATGTTTCAGAATAAACACAGCCATATCAACCATTAATTTATTTAACCTCTGACGTTTCAGTGACTTGCTGACACTCTCCTCAGAGGAATGACAAGGGAGAGTGACAAAGTCACTGAAAAGTCGATAGTTAAATAAATTATTGTTTGATGTGGCTATGTTTTTTTTTTCTGAATCAACTTCCAATCAACAAATGATCTTTGGAATTGACAGTTTGTAATAGAAACTTCAAGCAGGTTCAATATACCTGTATGAATATCATGAAAATTTTCCGTCGCATGAACAACGACTCAGACTGTTGTTGTAGCAACTTTAGAAATGTAATCTGAATTAGTTTTCCATGCACATATAAGAACATGTTTTTTTCACATGATTACGTTAAAAGTCATTATAACAATATCTTCACTTTTTTTTCCACACTAAAAAAGTGAGCATAATAATTTTAAGGATTTTTTAATGAATAAGGAAACAAAATATTATTATTAAAAATTAATTGAAGATGAAATGTTATCGAAAAAAGTGTTTGTTTTTTTTAACAGAAAAACTCGTTGATAACTTCAGGCACGTATTTTAACTTGGCCTTGGTTTCTCCAATACCATCTGTCTGCTGTCAATTTTGATCAAACAATAAAAAATAAACTGCCAGTCAAAATCTATAGAAGTAAAAATGTGTTTTTCTTTCGCATATGTTTTCACAATATTTGACCTAGCTGTATGAAAGAAAGGAGTCATTGTCTTAATGCTTACTCAAACTTTGCATATTAGCCCGATAACGTACTTATTTGCATAATTTAGTGTCAGAAAATGATTAGGATAAACAATATACAGTTAAACCTGTCTATAGCGCCCCCTCTTGGGACTCACCAAAATAAGGTGCTATAGAGAGGGGGTGCTATAGACAGGACACTTTTAATGTAAATCGCTTCGTACTACGTATTTAAAATCGGGCGCTATGGAGAGGGAGGCGCTATTCAGAGGGGGCGCTATAGACAGGTTTAACTGTATAATGAAAAAAATTCTTACCATAGATATCTACTACAGCGTGGTGTCGCTTGAGACCCGCTGGTGTTTCTCCACCAAACTCTGAAGCGGTGTCAGAGTCGCCATGTTTTTTGTACATAGTGGTGTCTTGTCAATTGTACATATTACCATGCATATATATCATACCTACTACTACAACTATACAATATAATGCGGCTTATGAAGGTAGAACGACGTTTGACAATTTTACTGCAAATGTTTCTTTTGAACGAAAAATCTTAATTTATTTTAAGGATAAATAACCACTATTTCTATCCTTATTCGTTCGGACATAACCCAGGCAGATCTGTGTCATATTTATTCAAAATTTTACAAAGTTTATACATAGCGGTTGAAAGATATATGCTCTTGTATATAGGCCGCCTCTTCCGTCAAAATAAACGACATAGATGGTGTCTAGTTTTGACGTTTATTTTGAAGGGAGGGCGGCCTATATTTCAACCGCTATGTATAAACTTTGTAAAATTTTGAATAACTATTACACAGACATCTTATGCTCTTATAGATCAATTTCCTCCGATCAAAATTTCCATAGTTGAGAGAGAGAGATTTTCCTTGTGTCAACAAGTACCAAGATTCACGCTGCCAATAACAATCACGCTAGGTGCAGTTTTCTATCTAAACTTTATTGACCATACACGCACAAATAAATCTCATATATCAAAAACATTTTAACCAAAAATTTACATAAAATAAGAAATTTACATGGAAAATTTGAAAATAGAGATACAGTAGAACTTCCCTGTAAATGACACCTAATTGCATAGCCAAAGTGCCTTTTAGAGAGAGGTGTCTTCTTACCGGAGAGTTTCTAAATAGTAAAAATGGTAATTTTGCAAATGAAAACTGCCCAATGTGGAGAGGTGTCCGCTAAAGGAAGATTCTACTGTATTAAAATTATGAAAATATCATACAGTGACAATAAATATACTTTAAAAAATATATATATATATGTATATATGTTTATATAGTTGCATACAACACACAACTATATAGTATTTAGCCATTCATATGTTGGAAATGTTTTAGAAACATCTGAAGTAGAGTAGTGGAATAAACGGCATGTTCTCCAGTTTAAAATTAGAACTTGGTCCAAATTGATGGGGCAGGAGAAGAGATAAATATTGCACGAAGGAGAAAATGTTTAAGGGCGACAAATGGAAGCGCAAATTGGAAAGGAGCTGCGGAATGATCATTTAACGTGGAGAAATCTGAAAACACACCGTTAGTTGAGCTTTCTTTATCTTTCCTGGACTCTTTTAAACTATCTCTCAGCGCCATCTTGTCATAATTCTCTTGTTTGGGACTTCGTCAAGGACTTCTATGCACATTCCCAGGATCTATTTTAAATTCCTGTTAGTAAATTTAGACTTATTTTATTCGTCGATAATTGATTTATATATAATTCAATGATGATATGCTTTATAAATTTTTATTTAATCAATATCAATACTATAAAACATTATGAAGGAATGATAATACATCCAGATGGCAAAGAAACTACATTATATGCAAAAATAGTCCTGATGTGGAACTAACACCTACCCACATATTCTTATGCCCAGTAATGGCTGCAGCCTTGCAGAAAATTGGCATAGACCCAGAAGGGCAGCTTAACACACCCAAGATAGAGGACATTGCAACTTCTGTGATAGAGAAGCATGAAGACATCTGAGGATCTTCATTAGACACAACAACAACATCAATACTATATGTGAACTTTTTTTCGTGAATATACTATTATTCACTATATTTACAGAGTAGAGACAACAATTTCATAAGAAATTTAAAGAGGATAAAGATTTCAATAATAAAGAAGAAACAATATATGATACTTGTTATCTTTCCCTTTACAGTTTCTGCAGCATCAGTTCACCATTGCAGAGTTGAAATTCGAATTTCCCTCTTGGTAGCATGTCATATGAGAATTTTAATACAATTTATCGTTTTTTTTTTCTTATAGATATATCTAGTAAAAACTAGAGTAATAAGGTAATAGATTAATAATAATTTATCTTGCATGTGTTAATCAAGAAAACTAGATATATTAATAACTACAAAACGGTCAATTTTAGATTGCAAAAGTAACAAAAATAAGCGGGGTGATGTAAAAGTGATAAAATCCGCCATCCACACATAAAGAAATGATTATTCACTCTGCTAAAGCTTCTTTAAAGATGTTTTTCTTACTCTTTTTATGCTGATCAAATTCCCATAATTGAGAGAGTTTTGTGTAAGATTACTTGGTTATAATATTTGCAATCTGTTAGAGCAAATTTTTGGCTGCTAGTGCTGTATAAATACAAATATTTTTCTTGAAAATAAAGATACTTCGGCCACTAAATCTTTTTATTACCTCGACGTTTCGACAAAAATCTTTTGTTTGCTCCTGACGAGAACAAAATATTTTTGTCGAAACGTCGAGGTAATAAAAAGATTTACTGGCAGAAGCATCTTTATTTTCAAGAATTATGAACGCCAGCCAGAGGCAGCCTCTATCTTTCCAACAAATATTTTTGTCATTAATATCCCTTAAAAAACTGCCAATTTGTTTCATGAAGCTTAAAAATTGTAAACGATGCAGTTCACAGTTGAAAACCTCAAGTTACCAGGAAGAAGCAACACTCAAATAGATAAATTCATAATTCAACTCCGATACGGTTATCAAACTTGCAGAAAAATTACTGGTCATACAAGACCGCTCCTCTTCCAGGATGGTGTGAAGACCTTCAGACAATGCACCCATCTGCAAGACCAAAGAGGCCTCACTAGACCACCTCTTGAAATTAATGGGAGCCTCGAGACAGGACCTATATTCCAACCCTACAAAGATTATAAATGTTATCCATAAAATCACTCGCCATGACCTTGTCAAAAAAAATAATAATAATAGAAAAATTGCTTCAACATTCTTTAGTGAAAAAAGATTTGTAGATTTTCTTTGAACTTAGAAAGAAAAATCAGTAAGAATTTGTCGAAGGGGAGATTTCTATACAGCGGAAGTGTTCTGGCATCTTTCTAAGTGTGAAAAATTGTTGTTTTTCTGATTAAATTTTTCCGTTGATAAAATGTAGTTTCGAAGAAACATTTTAAAGCTATCGGCACGTGGGGATTCAGTCTTTGATATACTATAGATTTTATATTTTGTCTGAAGTTTACATCCGTGTGAAGTGTCATGTTTTAAAATGTATATTTCATTTATAAAGCTAGTAAAAAATCATCGTTTGGAAAATGTATTTTATTGATTGAAAAATGGTTTATTTTATCATTATTTGCATATCACCAATATTAATATTGCAGCCATTCTCTAGATCCTTGTAAGGATGCCAAAAACAGAGCTTTAATGGTTACAATACTGATATGTTTGTATTCGTGTATGTTTTTGCGTTTCTATATGATTGTTTGTCTATATGTGAGTCAACTCGTATGTATGTCTGTGCTTGGATATTCTTGTTTGTGTTTGTTTGCGTGTATGTGTTTGTTCATATATGCGTCTATGCTTGTGTGCATGTTTGTTTGTGTGTTATATGTGCATTTTATAATATTAGAAAACTAGCAACACACTTTAAAATCCAGCAGATTTTTTAATGATATATGATTTGTATTTTGAAAAGAATTGTGAGAGCGTTTGATATATAAAAATATATAAAAACATGGCATAGAGAAGAAAATCCCCCCCCCCCCGCGCGGAAAGAAAAGAAAGAAAGGGACGGATGCCATGAAAACATTCAGGATATGGGAGGTACTCTCGGGCAGAGGGGAGGGGAAACCACCGACTTTCCTGTTCCAGGGTGAAATTGAGACCCTCGGTGTCATCAGGAAGGAACGACATTCCTGACAGAACTTTCCATCCATCGTTCTTTAGCAAACTTTTCATATATCACACAAGATTCGACAATTATACTCATGGCAAAACTTAGATTCGGTGGACGAGTGGGTAACACCTTCGATTCCCGAAAGTCATGAACCGGGATTGAATCCCGCGTTAATATTTTGTTTAATATGTGAATAACCTTCATATATTATTCACTGTTTCAATTATCATAAACTAGGTTGCTCTTTTTGAGCGGTACCTAATAAAGTGATTTAAATAAAAAGATGGACAAAACTTTAAAAAGTGGAAAGTCTTTGTGATATTGCCAGTCGTCTGTTTTATTGAAGGAGACAGAGGCAATTTTATTCACACTTAATTTTCTCCCGTGTCTTCAATAAAGGTCACTGTATACAAGTCTTTGATATCGCCAGTCTATTTTTTAAGGGGACAGAGACAATTTTGTTCACACTTGGTTATCTCATGTGTCTTCAATAAAGATCACTGTAATATCATTCAGAGTTATTGTATAAATCCTGATATACATACTAAAAGATACAACTTCCTTAAGTTTTGTCCATGAGTCTATTTACTTCATTCAACAGAATATTTTAGTGATAACAGATTAATTCTAATCTTAACCACATTTTTCTTATCTCTTCCCCTTCCTCTTTAGAAAAAAAAAGAAAAAAAACCTCTTTCATTATGTAATTACACTTTTTTTTTCTCTCTGATAATTTTGATAACTTTTTTATTTCGGAATAATATCTGTTATTTATAATCTTGAATAGATTTGCATTATTTATTAATGAGGCTTGACTTTTTTTTTGTTATTCTGGATGCTTTCCAAATACGGAAGGAAGAAAAAAAAAAACATGTATGAAGATAAGTTGACAAGAAATGGCTTGCACAACTTGTATAATAATAGATTTTGTACATACTCAATTAAAATATTAGACGAGTGATATCTCCCAAATTAGAACAATGACAAACTAATTATAGATTTTAATATTTTTAATTAATTAGAGTCATAATGCACACATTGCATATGTAACTGTTAAATAAATCAATGTTTTAAATAAGGCAAGAGGTTTCTAGAGATAATTTTCTTTTCATTTTTATTGTAATCTCAAGATTTCAGGTATTATCTCCCTTCTACAGAAGTACAAAAATAAACAATAATGAAATCAATGTTTATAATGTTTGAAAGTTTTAATCGCATGTGGGTGTTTTTTTTTTATATATAGTAAGTGAATAATTTATGATATTAGTGACCCATATTAATTTTAAAAGATTGATATAGAATTCTAAATGTTTAACAGATGAGGGCATCTTTCACTTTAAAGATATATATACTTATTTGTATTTTCTAGATGGTTAAATACAAGAAAGTTAGATTTTTCTCTCTTTCAAACTAATTTTCCCAAACATATGTGAATTCAAAATCACGATACAGAGTCATAACGCTGGTAAAACTTTATATTTTTTAAATAGCGCCTTCCAATAAAAAATATTTAAAAATTATAAGGACCTCCCAACAATTCCTTTGTTTAAATCAGCTTACGCTTCACAGAATCTGTTTTAAAAACAACACTTGGCACTACCTTGCATGACTAGATAACAAATGAAGCTATCCTTGTTGGAAGTAATGATTTTTGTTGTTAGTTGCCCATAAATTCGACTTTTGGCGACTATATATCAATATTAAAAACAAAAAAGACATCCTGACCGCTTACATGAACTTTTTAGATGGCAGAGCGCCATCTAGTGAAACAGAAATCAACTAAACGTTGATTTAACCAACCCATTATTTGGTCAGCCCACTTTCTTGATAAATCAAGAGAAGCCAACCACAAACGCGTTTCTGGCTGTTGGTCATCGTTAGTGTGATGCAGGTTTAATTATTCTTCATATATATCACATACATCACTACATATATAATGTAAAACTGAAGGATTATCATTGTTTTCACACAAACATTTCTTATTCACATCGCGGTTAGTTTTGGTATCTTTCTCACTACAGAATTTGAGATATTATTGGTCTTGTAGTGAGCTGTGTTTCATCATTTAATGATGGGTTTGTTTGGGATGTTTCTGGAACAAGCGATTGCTGTTTTCGTTCTCCCAATCTATTATTTAATCAACTAATTAAGATAGAGATAATTATATTCTGATTATGGAACCATCAAGGGAGATAATACTAATTAAATAATGGATTCATTAATGGTTTTGTTAATTGCTTCCATTGCTCTATAATGAAACCATGTATCTCTCTCTCTCTATCATGTCAAAATAACAAATCAACAATAATAAAGTGGATGGTTAACTAACCTGATGTGTAATTATAGAATACGGTGATTGTAAAACCTAATATAAAAAAACACACGCAATTGTTTAAAAGTATTTATTCTTCAAATACATATACACGTATACCCAAACCTTCAAGGCACACTGATCATATAGAAGATTCTTCTTGGATATTATAAGACAAAGTTATTTTCCAAATAATGTATATATTGGAATAGACCAAAGGTAGACACGACGCGTTTCTTTATTTAAAATCTCTTCCAATTTTAGTATATGTAGCGCCGTATAAGCGAGTATAAAATCTCTTCTAACAATGTTATCCTGCGATTCGTTCATTTGTCATGTATGAATTGTCACGTGGAAAATTAAGAAAGACAAACTTCAGAATGACACAGCAATTTATTTAAGGCAAGAACAAACTATGAATGATAACAAAAGATAAGCAATGAGGGAAATTTACAGAGTAGCAAAATATAAACATTAAAAATAATACTCTGTTAATAAAATAATAAATACTTTTCTACAATATTAAACTTTGCACATTCTTGTCTGCAAATTTACCAGCTTAGACATTTTTTGGACGATTTAAACGATTTCATAACTCTTCCCATAACATTATAAAACCATAACTATCCTTATACTGATGAGGTCCATAGCCCAAAACGATGGTATACAGATTGCTAGTTCTCTTTCTGAATTTCCAATAGCTAAATTTGGACGTTTTGCGCAAAGATAATGAACAAAATGTATTGTTTAAATACATTTTTAAACGAGAAAGAGTTGCATTTTTCTCACATGAAAATTGATGATCCTGGCGTCTCCTTGATTCAGTCTTGTAATGGAACTTGGATGAGATTAGGTCATTGACGTTTTGACAAAAGAGGTCGTTCAGGAAGTAGAACGCTCATCAATTTGAGAGTTTATGGAAGACTTTGTTTATTTTAAAATATATTTTACAAAGTTAGTGCAAGTTCTGGCACTAAATATACTCAATAGAGACAAAACTTAAGGAAGTTATTTTGATATCGCTGGACATCTTTTTTTTTTTTTTAATTAGACAGAGGCAATTTTGTTCACACTTGGTTATCTCGTGTGTCTTCAATAAAGGTCACTGTGTATCAAATATCTTTTCATAGTCATTTTCTGAAATGAACTTCTTTAAGTTTTAATGATAAGGCTCAATTTGGATTATAGATTTTAAACACAAGATAATAAGACCAAATCCAAATAAATAAATGTGTGTGACGTTTCTTCGCCTTATCTGTTATCTTGTCTACACACTTGATAACCGTAACTATTTAAAACATGCTGTGGTAAAATTTCTCATTCAGTACTTTTTTCTGAAGATGGTAACAACGCTGTTACCGAAACGTCACACCCTATTTATATATTTGGATTTGGTCTTATTACCTTGTGTTTCCTTAAGTTTTGTCCAAGAGTGTATTTATTGTTTAATTTCATATTATACAAATTTTATCCCAATTCAATTGGCCATTTTATCTTTTAAAAATTACCATTCAGACAAATCGACATCTCGAAGGTTTTAGCAATCAGCTTATATATATATATATATATATATATATATATATATACAAAGTTATATTCAAGTTGATCATATAGTGAGCACAGAGAAGATCCCGGGTTCCCCAAGACATAACTGGGTCAAATTTAACCATTTTAGAACAGGTCACGAAAGATGTCACCCCACCAATGGGACATCAATGGCAGTTTGAACTGGGGACAACTTCAAATAATGTTTAGTGCCTCATCACAAATACATTACCATCAAATAAACTAGAATTAGGTTTAAAGCTGAGAATAATTATCATTACGTACTTAGAGTTCTAATTTCAATGTACATATATTCATTGGCAAAACTTACATAAGTGGAAAGTGTTTTCCCTGTCGTGTTTTTTTTTTTTTTGTTTTTTTTTTAAGGAGACGGAGACAATTTTATTCAAACTTGGTTATCTCGTTTGTCTTCAATAAATTCACTGTGTATCAAATATCTTTCAGAGTTATTGTATGAATCCCGATATACATGTTAAAAGGTACAACTTCCTTAATTCTTGTCCTTGGATGTATGTATAGCTCTATCTCTCATATATTATCATTATATATCATATATTATCTTATATAAATCATATATATTATCGTATAAATATCACACACACAAAGCTTTATTAATACCACAGGTCTTATACAGATTTACCACAGGAAGAAAGGAATCATAGATGGAGCTCCTGTACTCCAGGCAGCGCAGTACTCAACAACAGCCTCCTGGTCCGACGCATGTCCAATGGCCACACGTTCTTTCGTGCATACGTCATGGTTAGCGAATCACTGAACGAGCTAGTATCGTATGAATATCAAATATCACATGTATCGGTTATATGTACATATATATTCTCAGATTTTAATATATACCTGGCCTAGGTTTTTGTTTCTGTTTTGGGGATTTAAATTATACGTTGATTCTGAAGAAAGTTCCTTAAAAGTAAATGGATAAATTTAGATCGCATTATTGAAAGCGATAAACCTATACAAGTTTGAGAATATTCAGAATGGAATCAAAGCTTAAACATAGTTATTGATTTTTCTATTGATTCCTTTCAAAATCACTTTATTAGGTACCGCTCAACAAGAGCAACCTAGCTTATGATAATTGAAACCATGAATAATATGTGAAGTTCACATATTAAACAAAATTTTAACGCGGGATTCAATCTCAGTTCATGACTGTCGGGAATCGAGGGTGTTACCCACTCGTCCACCGACTTTTGTATGTTTGATTCCTTTATTGAATTTCTAAATGCATATATTTGACGAAAGAAGGCAAAAATGGATTTTTGTAATGACTACCGAGGACTAAATTATTCTGTTAGAAAAAAAGATTACCGTGATACATGGCTTCATTTAGAAAATGTATAGCTGTTATACCACACCTTATTACCCCCTTAACTTGAACTATAAAAATTTTATATAGCAACGAGAGAGATATAAAAGCCTAGAAAATCTATAAAATTCCGGGTAGAGAAAGGTTAAAAAAGAAATCATCCAACAGAAGTGGAATGATGAAGATGTAACGGCTTATCGATGTTTTGTTTCAAAAAGTTTTTAATTAAATTCTGTGGAATCTGATCAAAGCTCTAGGTCGAACAAAACTATTCCCAGTTTCTCTCTTTCTCTATCTATCTAAATTTCCCTAAATACTTTCGTCCAAATTTTTATAATACTCAATTTGTTACAAACCACGGAAATTTCAAATTTTTTTAAAATAGAATAAAGGCAGTGGAGGATTCAAGTTTCTTTTGTGGTATTGAGGAACAAACCTCAGATCAGTAGATCTGATCGATTGCCCAGCATTTCAAGATTATAGAATGAAGAATGAACTAGTTGTTTGTGAACTTAACGAATCGATTTCCGATAAAAAATCATATTTAAAGTTCAATTCATTTTGTAAATACATTCTAAACTTTCTACAAAATCTGGATCTCTTAATGTTTTCATGAGTTGAATAATGTAAATAACTTATGTAAATAAACTTTTCTCCTTGTTTAGCGCAAGTATCCCTTGCGGGATATAGTGCTTTGGAAATAAAATATTGTAATAATTGTAATCTACGAGTATCGAGATTGAAACCACTTTATTGACATCTAGTCAACAATAATACAAAGAACACTTATAGATATCAACAATAGAATTTATACAAATATACATATTTACATCAATATGAAGCCATCTCCGAAGGGACGTCAAGTTTAAATCAAGGGTTACAAGACACCCTGAATCTGGATAGGCCTTTGGTTATAATAAGCGATAGAACTCTTCCTGTTTAGGTAATCAAATAAAGTAAAGAACGAAGGAATTGAGACTTTTGATGGTGTCTGCCGGGGAAAAGTAGAGCTCATCAATGGATGAGTCAATACAGTCAATAATATGTTTTGGGGTTGCAGGTTGAGAATTGCACTTAGTACATAGTGGGAAAACCTTGCAACCATTCTGGAAAGTCATTGTCCGTAGATGACCAGACTTAAGTCTTGATAACAATTTATTTGATTACCTTTGGTTATAATGGAGTTTTTGTCCCCAACATATTTAATTGCCATGTTGAGGAATTCGCAGAGAATTATCTTGTTTCATGTAGAGAGTGTCTTGGAGAGTACTCTACGAGTATCAGAGAAAAATGAAAAATAATAAACAAATATCACTCCTTATACACAAGGTTTAGAAAATGTTGATAATCTAAATGATGACAGTTTAATCCGATAAATCCTTCTTATGGGACGATGATCCCCAAGCTGAACAATGGAACTCTGGCTTCCTCCGTTGCGACCGTTGGGGTATTGTTAAGCGGTCGGGTCGCCTGAAGAGGGGACTGAATAGATCGACTCAACTTTCTCCATAAAAAGTGTTAGAATCAACCTACTTCACGACAGCAGTTGGATGGAAATGAGGTCGATCTTACCGCAGGGAAGAGCATATGCAACTTTATTTTTATACCTCAATTGTTATAACACTTTCTTCTTCTTTCTTATCTCCACTCAATCATATTAAGGTATCACGCTTGAGACTTTTGATGGTGTCTGCGGGAGAAGAGTAGAGCTCATCAATGGATGAGTCAATAATGTGTTTTGGGGTTGCAGGTTGAGAATTGCACTTAGTACATCGTGGGAAAACCTTGCAACCATTCTGGAAAGTCATTGTCCGTAGATGACCAGACTTAAGTCTGGATAACACTTTAATTACCTTTTTAAAAAGCATTTTGATGTTTTCCCCTCAATATATTTGTGCATTGTTTTCTACTAATAAAGAGAATAAGGGATTGATGGAGGAATGTAAAAAACTGTTTGATTTTTGACAGCCACAACTTGGGTTCGAATCCCGTATTAAACTTTTTTTTTTAAGGATAAAATACCTAAATGGGCCCCTTCAATACAAAATTCCTATTTCTCCAGTGAGTACAAGTAACCCCAAAAGGAATTCCAGCATCTTCTAGGTGAAAAATTCGAATTGCACTCGGCATATATAGACATGTGGTGTACCTACAGTAAAAAGCAGTTATTCATCACTTACCATGATTATCATGGCCTGTATCACGTGTATTTGAGATAGATAAAAATGAAGAAGTTAGCATAATTCTTCATATATGAAGAAGCCATAGGTCAGATATGTCGTTTTAACGATATTATTTCTCTTATTCTAATCTACATTACACTATTTACCACCAAGTTCTTTCAAATTCTAGATAGAGACTTGCCCACAGCTTAACAATTATTTTCATTGTCTTTTTTTTTTTAATTAATTGGGCTTATTATTTTAGTGAGATAGGAATGCTACTCTATAGCACTCGTCTATTTGTTTTCAATAATCTTTTAATGATGTGTTTAATTCTCAAAGATCGTATTTTTTATCGGAATAAGGAAATGTATTTCTATAATTTCCGTGTTTTTAAATGGGATCAGCAAGTTCTGTTCAATTTATTTTAAATAAAGATTGTAGAGTTTCTATTTTTACTCTCAATGAATGGTACATAATAAATTTATATTCAAAATAAAGTTTCCAATAATCATTATTTTTTTTATGAGGATTAAACAAAAGAAAAATATTGTGAATGGCGGTCAGCAAAGAGATACAAAGCATTCCAACAATTATGATTTCAAAGTCTACCTTATTGAAAGCATAATTGAAAACGCCCTGACTATCCTAACTGAATTAGAGCAGGGTCTTAAGGTGATTACAGGTTGTATGATTGATGGAATTCTAATGTAGTATTTCTAGCGAGTTGGTTTCAAAATGGCCTTCATGACACGGCGTCACGCTCCTGAGGAAGCCTTTGTCCGAATGCTTGCGCCGGCACGCTCGACGCCCAGCTCTGCACATTTTACTACGTGGATGACATCATCGCCTTGAGGAACGTCTGAGGTTCCTTGTAGGGATCCTTTAAATGATTATCATTATTCTCTTCTAAATCTATTGTTATTTTGATAACACTCGATCTTATATAATTATCTCTTTTCCAACACCTCTTTGTTTATTAAAATATATTCACAGGTAACAATTTTTAAAGCAAAATTAGATTTTGAGATAAAAAAAAAAAAAAAAAAAAAGGGAAAAGGATGTCGACGCTCTCTAAGGATAAGTTCGACATCAATATTCATAGACAAAAATACAAGATAATCTATTATTTACGTGAATAGTAGCTCAGTATCGAGATTGTAGAACAAGGAACGGGGTGTTGTCGCTGTAAGGACAAGTTAGGCTACCAGTTGAGGCAAGTTTGGACAAGTTTTGGATACGAATTACATGACGAAGGGTGTCGCCGTTGTAAGTACAAGTTTACTATCATGATTAATAGACAAAAATGTAAGGTAATCTGTTATTTACATAAAGGGGAGCTCAGTATCGAGATTGTGGAACAAGGGGCAGGATGTCGTCGCTGTGAGGACAAGTTAGGCTGCCAGGTTGTAACAAGGAGGAAGTAACCGGCGCCCACGCGGGCTGTTGTCCCCCAGCCTTCAATCGACTGCCGCTAACACGAATCTTCAGTGTTTGGTTTGCACTCACCGTCAAGTTAACCAGCCCACACGTAAACACACATTTGAACCTATTTTAGAACAGCTGCCTATCTACTTATTATATGTATCTGACGGAACTTTACATCACAACGACGCCATTATTTATAAATATTGTAGCTAAGTATTTTTTATTTTGTTAACATAGTATCATTTTTAAAAATTTATATTGCTGTGATCTACATTTTCGGAGACTGACACCAGGATTCCACCGCCGTGCTAAAGCCAAGATTTCCCTCCAAGATGACGATGTCCCTATAGACGATACGACGATAAAGCAGCTCTTCACGCCGCAAGAAAAAGGACGCAAAGGTACTAGGGACAAAGTTCTAAGACTTCGATGGAATCCTTGGCAGAAGCACGTCAGATCCATGTCAGTATCTACAATAATTGCTAGCTGTGGGTCACAGCTCCCATAGGGAAGAAGTTATGTAACAAAGTATTTATTAATTTTATCATTTTTATCAACAGAGTGGTAATTTTTATGTTTATATTTTGCTAATCTGTAAATTTCCCTCAATGATTATCTCTTGTTCATTGTTCATAGTTTGTTCTTGCCTTAAATAAATTGCTGTGTCATCCTGAAGTTTATCTTTCCTAATTTTCCACGTGGCAATACAGTTAAACCTGTCTATAGCGCCCCCTCTAAATAGCGCCTCCCTCTCTATTACGCTCGATTTTAAATACGTAGTACGATGCGATTTACACTAAAAGTGATCTGTCTATAGCACCCCCTCTCTATAGCACCCTATTTTGGTGAGTCCCAAGAGGGGGCGCTATAGACAGGTTTAACTGTGTATACTAATTTATTAAAAGTACAAAATCATGGGGTGAAGAGTTTCTTATAAATATTTCATTTAGCCGAGTTTCTAAGCATTTCTACACTTCTACAGGAGAAAAAATGAGTTTTTCAATGAGTTTCTCATTTTTACTCGTGTAGAATGGCAGAAATGCTTGAAAGCCGACGGATAAATAAAATCTAGTGGAACAGGAATCAACTAAACGTTGATTTAGCCTGTTCCCTGATCACATATTTTTATATGTAAGTAAAAGAAGAAAAAAAGCTTAAAATTCCCTTTAACTTAGATAGTTACCAAATTCCATTCACGTTGCAGTTTGTTTTGAAAATAAAGAAATCCATAAATAGATCTTTAATTAGAAAGGTATATATTGAATTATTTTTTAATCCAATATATGCATTTTTAATAAAAGTTGCAGTTTGTTTTCAATTTTACTTTGTCAATAAAACGATTTCTAAAATATAATTATCATTAAAATATACTTCTGTGTTGGTGTTTGCACATTTTATGAATATATAATTAGCTTGCTCTGTCACATTTCTCTTGTACTTTGGAAACAAAGCTGTTTGAGAAAGATGAACGATGGATTGAATCATCAATGCGACAGAAGAAATGTTCTATAGAATCCCAACTATCCGTTTCTCGATTGTTTCATCATCAACACCACATGCATGTTCTATTGATCCATCCTTATGGCAGGTCACCCAACTCCAGAAGTTTGCAGGCGTCTACAAACTATATTGTCACGTAGGAAAATGAAAGAAAAACAGGATGACAAGGCGATTTTGATAAAACATTCATTCATACTCATCATTTTTAAAATCAGGCTGAGACCTCTATACACACAGATTCTCCAGTGATCTCTGTCCTTGCTGTAAAATTTTCTGTATAGACCGAATTTAGTAGCTATTTTAATGACTTGTTTTCAGCAGGTTCTATAGGTATTTGGTTTTCAAATCTCGTCAATTCTGCTAATAGAATTAATTACCCACCCAACTCAAGAAGTTTGCGAGCGTCTACAAGCCATATTGTCACGTAGGAAAATGAAAGAAAAACAGGATGACAAGGCGATTTTGATAAAACATTTATTTATACTCTTCATATTTCAAATCAGGCTGAGACCTCTACAAACACAGATTCTCCAGTGATCTCTGTCCTTGGTGTAAAGTTCTCTGCATAGGCCGAAGTTAGCAACTGTTTTAATGACTTGTTTTCAGCTAGTTATATAGATCTTTTGGTATATTAATCTTGTCAATTCTGTTAATAAAATTAGTCAAAATACCTTTTATTTGATATTCTTATATCACCTTATAATTTATTTTCCCATTGACACTTCACATATATGAAGTTTGCTGTAAAAAGTAACACAATGTGAAGGGCTTTCTCAGCTACACCATTGAATGCAGTGTTCTAATTACTTTTCTCAATGGAACTTCACATATAAAACTTGCTGTATAAGGTAACATAATGTAAGAGGTATTCTAGCTACAGAACCGAATGTGCGATGTACTAATTACTTTTCACATCGACATTGTACATATCACTGTGAAGTTGACTGTAAAAGGTAACACAATGTAAAGAGGTATTCTAGCTACAGAACCGAATGTGCAATGCAGTAGTTACTTTACCATTGACCATTCACATATCAGTGTGAAGTTGACTGTAAAAACTAACACAATGTGAAGGATTTTCCCAGCTACACCACTAAGTGCAATGCAGTAGTTACTTTACCTCTGACACTGTACATATCAATGTGAAGTTGACTGTAAAAGATAACACAATGTAAATAGGTATTCTAGCTACAGAACCGAGTGTGCAATGTAGTAATTACGTTTCCCATTTAAAAGCTGCCGCTGTGGGCGCAGTAAAAGTTGCCGTAAAACAATTGGGTCGAAGGAGCAAAATCACTTGAAGGTTTTTACGGGATTGTTTTTCCTCTGCTTTGTTCGCCTCATTCGTCGGATTTAGGTTTTGTGGTGGTTGATTAAATTTGGAAATGCAATGGCGAACTTTTTTTTATTTATTTTTTTGTTTTGAAAGCGTTCAATTTTCTGAAAATATTATTGAAATTCCTTTCTTTCTCTACGTTTGTATATATTATGATTAAAGTTAATAATACCATCATTGAACTTAATGGAAATGAAGAATTTTCAGAACTGTGCAATCAAACTGAAAGATAAACAAGTGAGACTATTTGATTTGCAGCACACAATTTTCAGCGAACTATATTTATTAGTCTCATTATTTAAAATAGGATTTTCTCAAATAGAGAACCATCGTACATATATTTAAGATTAAATATATCGTTTATTCTCGATTTTAAAATATCTAAGTTTTAATAATCAAAAATCCATATTATCTCTCTTTACGAATATTCTCCACTTTATATATTTTCATGATATTTATATTTTGTCTTCAATTATAAAATAAATGATGATAATAATAAAGTTGTAGAAGATTTGAAAAATATCCCGCATGTGTTTCTTTTGAACGAAAAATCGAAATTTATTTTAAGGAGAAATAACGATTATTTCTAACCTTAGGGATGAAAAGTATGATATAATGAATTGTGAAAGGTAATGATAAACGGAAAACCAGGGATGGGAATCGAACCCACAGTGTCCCGCTTACTGGGCAGATGCCATGTCCACTAGGCTACCATGGACATATTTTTCCGTTCGTAAATATTATATAAAGTAATTTATAATACAATATAATGCGGCTTTCGTTCAAAAGAAACACATGCGGAATAATTTTCAAATGTCGTTCTACAATTATAAACCGCATTATATTGTATTAATAATAAAGTTCATTTTTCAAGATAACAATTCATATGGAATAAAATTTTATTATTTATAACTATTATTTTGAAAATTTTACAAAAATACTAGCAATCGTAAAGATTTGATGATAATCCTTTTTGTAAGATGAACTAATTGTTTGAATATGAAATTGGACAACTAGCACAGTCATACACCTTTTACCTTTTTTTTTTTTTCAGACAATGAATTAGCGAAATTTTGGATTAGAAAGTTAAAATATCTGATTAGAATTGTTTGATACCATTCAATCAGCAAACTGTAATATCAACTTTGTATTCTCTATGTAGTGTTAAAACACTACTTAGCAGCTTCCAGATAGTGAATCTGTTAATCACCAATTAGTACTAATATAGAGTATGATAGAACCGTTTCATAATGTACTAAGTTTCGACCGTTGGAAGAGGCCATTTGAAATAGATTTGTCATTTCTAAACCATCAATTTACTTCCCCGTTCCTGGTCTGCCCCATTTTCTACTAGTCAATGACGGCTTTAGCATATCAATAGTTGCTCCTAATCGATATTGTCATTTTTCAATCAACTTCCAATACGTTTGGTATCTATCGTCTTGTTACCATAGTAACGTGCTCAATCATCTAGTCCTAGACGTTTCACGATCTCGCTGATGAGCTTTTATCTTGTTCTGTTTTTGGATAGCTTTGTTGTTTCTTCCAAGGTCAGTCCGGTTAATTTCCAGCCTATCTTCTTCTGGGTCTTCACCTTTTCCCCTTGAAAAATGTTTTTCTCCAAGAATTATTCTTCTCTTCTGTTGATACGAGCACGATTTATGTGAGGTGGTCTAGGACATTGGTGAAGTATGGTCCGGCCACAGAAATCATATAGCTTGACCGTTTGACCATCTGATAAAATCGAAGACTGTTTTTTTGTTTATCTCTTCCATTACTGCTATTCTTATCATCTAGACTCAACCTTGTTATCATTGCTTGTCCTAATTCATTCCTTCGTTTTATCTAGCCAGCCCTATGCTTCTACCCATGATCAGTCTGATACATTGTATTACCGTGACGCTGATATTGTTAAAGTTGACTAGGAAGTGTCTAGAGGAAACCTAAAATACATATAGATCACAATATACAATCAATATCAATCAATAAGCTATCTAAAATGTAGTATGAGGAAGGAAGGCCAGAAATGGAAGAAGCGGCAGACACGACTTCCATATCTACAAGCAAGAAGCCAAACAGCGAGGTAGATCCATGCTGACAATATCAATAAGTTATCCAGAATGTCAGGAATGGATGAGAGAAACAGACACGACTTCCATATCTACAATCAAGAAGGCAGACATAGCGATGTAGATCCATGTTGACAGCATTAATGAGTTATCTATAATGTTAGGAAGAAGCGGCAGACACGACTTCCATATCTACAAGCAAGAAGGTAGACATGTATATAGCGAGGTAGATCGATCTTGACAATATCAATGAGTTATCCACAATGTTAGGAAGGCCATAAATGAGAGAAGCATACACGACTTCCATATCTACAAGAATAAAGGCAGACATAGCTAGATAGATACATGTTGACAATATCAACGAGTTATTCAGAATGTTAGGAATGGATGGGAGAAGCACACAGACACGACTTCCATATCTACAAGTAAGAAGCCATACATACACAATTTCCATATCTACAAGCAAAAACCCAGATAGCGAGGTAGATCCATGTTGACACCATCAATAAGTTATCCTAAATGTTAGGAAGGGAATGGATGAGAGAAGCATACACGACTTCCATATCTACAAGCAAGAAGGCAGACATAGCTAGGTAGATCCATGTTGACAATATCAATGAGAATGTAGTGAGGGAGAGGAAGGAAGGCCATGAATGGGAGATACGACGTCTACAGGCAGGAAGGCAGCGTGAGGTAGATAGCAGAATCCTGTGGGTTTAATTAAGGAAGGGTTGACCTCCGAACTTTCCCTCTAACGAGCGACCTCGGCGATACCGGATAAATCATCTACATTCAGTGAGAAATTGCAGGGTGGCGAAAGGTGCACTCATTAATAAGGCAGAAGGGAATCATTTCCGGGTGTTTCTTGCTCAATGGCTGCTTCTGTAGTGGCCTTCTGTGATGCCATCTTTTGTTAGTTGGATCATGGCATCACATGCAGCATATAATCAGAGATGCCAGAATTTCATCTTGCGACAGATGCCAGTCATTTAGCTCTTCTGGTATCATTACAGACTTTGTTGAGCAATTTAAACTTTGAATTATCTAACAAAATTTATTGACTCTTGCTTATTTTTTTTATGGTTAGTTTTTCTACAGACTCTTTATATTTTGCTATGAGAAAAATTATAATGAGAGATTTTGGCTCATCAGTAATGAATCCTTCAAGCAATTTTGCCAGTTTAAACTCCAGACCGATATATTATTGTATAATTTGAGAAAAATATTTAGAGATATATTCAACAGGGAAAATTTACCTTTCAATATATATATTTTCACTCTTTCGTTTAGTGGTCGTGTACATTTTTATTTTAATAATACAAGAAAGATAATTCGAGCTAATTATGTTCATAATTTTACATTTTGATTACACATTAGGCTAATTGTCTTATATTGTTTGCATTCGTACTCATGGACACAACTTAAGAAAATGGAAAGCATTTGATGTCGCCGTTTTTTTTTTTTTTTTTTTGAAGGAGACAGAGACAATTTTGTTCACATTTGGTTATCTCATATGTCTTCAATAAAGGTCACTCTAATATATATATCAGAGTTATTGTCTGAATCCCGATATCCATGTTAAAAGGAAATTTTTCCTTAAGTTTTGTGTGTGTGTTGTGTGTGTCTATGAGTGTATTAATGAATAAAAGATAGGGGTATTTAAGGAAACTATAGGCATAAGCTTCTGTGAATGTATCAATAGGTGATTGCGATATCGATAATTAATGTGCACCACGGCAAAGTGTGTAAATATTTTCACACATCCAACCAACAGTTTCTTCAATTTTCACTTGGATTCCTTCATTAAAATAATTTCTGTCGCCATTTACAAAAGTCCTAACAAACCACCAATAAGTATTCTAGAAGAATTTTAACAAAAGGCAGTTTGAAAATTGAAACCAAATCTCTCGAAGTTATTCAACGCTATTTGAATGAACTTGCGGAGATCTAGATGGAAATTTTGCCGGCAGGATAATGATCTGTATAAATATAGGATACCTTCCCGTTAATAGACGTCAAAACAAGCCGCCATCTTTTGACCGTCGCCGCAAACTAGCGACAAAGCTAGCGACTAGCAAACAAAGCCACAATACCAGCTATGGCAAACTGAGGAGCGTCCACTTGGATACCATGGTTTCGGGCTATGTCCCTTTCAATCCAGGGCGTGCTTTATTTGGGTCAATAGACGGCGTCTAGCTTTGACGTCTATTTTGACGGGGTTTGTGTCCTTTATTTTTAACGGGCATCTGTAAATCTGTATATAAAATTGAGATAACGGAAGAATACCTAAAAAAAATCTATGTATATAATATTATATGAAATTGTAAAACGACATTCGAAAATTATCCCGCATGTGTTTCTTTTCAAAGAAAAATCAAAATTCATTTTAAGGAGAAATAACGATTGTTTCTAACCTTCTAACCTACTGGACATGGCATCTGCCCGGTAAGCGGAACAATGTGGGTTCGATTCCTATCCCTGGACACTTTTATTTCTTTCTTCCTCTTTTTTTTTTTTTTACACTCATTTGCTCTCCTCTCAGGATAAGCTGAATACAGGATTTTCTAAAGCATTAAAGCACTAATGTGTCCTTTATTTTTAACTGGAATCTGTAAATCTGTATATAAAATTGAGATAACGGAAGAATACCTAGAAAAAATCTATGTATATAATATTATATGAAATTGTAAAACGACATTCGAAAATTATCCCGCATGTGTTTCTTTTCAAAGAAAAATCAAAATTCATTTTAAGGAGAAATAACGATTATTTCTAACCTTCTAACCTACTGGACATGGCATCTGCCCGGTAAGCGGAACAATGTGGGTTCGATTCCTATCCCTGGACACTTTTATTTTTCCGTTTATCATTACTCTTCACCATTCATCCTTTCATACCTCATCCCTAAGGTTAGAAATAATCGTTATTTCTCCTTAAAATAAATTTTGATTTTTCGTTGAAAAGAAACATATGCGAGATAATTTTCGAATGTCGTTTTAAAATCACAAGCCGCATTATATTATATTGTATTATATCAAATTATTATAGCTCTATATATACATATTTCCAAATAAATTTGTAAATTCGAATTTCTTTCTTCCTCTTTTTTTTTTTTTACACTCATTTGCTCTCCTCTCAGGATACGCTGAATACAGGATTTTCTAAAGCATTAAAGCACTAATGTTTCTTTTACACATAAATCAAACTTCTACTGTCCTTACTGCGATGAAAAAATATATTGGAAAGGCTTAGTTCATCAGTAGTGAACCCTCCCAGCAGTTTCACCAATTTAATCTACGAGACCGCTTCTTAAGAGCTTTAATACTGTATTGAACGATTCTATTTATATATGCTACACTAATGGGTAGAATCTTAGAAATGGTATTCAAGAAAACTATGGACATAAGCTTTCTCAGGACAGTATAATTATTATATAAATATTTGTATTGAAAAAATGCTCTTCCGCAAACAAAAGGTTCAAAGCCAGTTGATTGATTGTTGCAATGAAATATAACTTGCATATGTCGTGGATCCTGCCGGACAAAGAGGGTGACAATAAAAAGCTGGCGGACACCTGCCGCAATGTCCGTGTGAGTCGATCAATGTGCTGTTCTAAGTGCCGTGCAAATTTACCTACTGCGTCCCCTGCAATAACAAGGACCCAAACCATTTCTCTATCTTCACTTCTGCATTCATCCTTTCCTAAAGATGGTAAATATGTAATATATTTTGTGTATATGAATAAAAATTGATTTTATTATTATTTTTAATCAACCTCTAGTATTTACTGCAATTTTTTTTCCAATATATTATAATTGAAACTATTTTGCGGAGCATTATTCTTTTTTAATAAGACAACTTTATCTCTACTACCTTTACTGCGATGAAAAAAATGTATTGGGCGAGATTAGTTTCTTACTGGTAAACTTTCCTAGCGATTTGACCAAACCACCAGAATGCAACAACTATTTTTTGATGATTCTGTTTATATAGTCTGTACTTGAAGGATTATTCTTGGTGTTTAACGAAAATATGGAAAGATGCTTCTGTGATTATAGAAATTTCACTTCTAAAGAGAACGTTTGTTTAATTTAATTGTGTGTGTTGATAGAAAAGTAATTTTAAAAATCAATAATATATATATTTTTAATTATCCTTAGTACACGTGGTATAGGCCATGTTAATCATGGTGGGTAGAAGTTAGCGACTGTTTTTACTGTGAGTACACCACATGTCTAGACATGTGGAAAGCATGTTCGACTTTTGTACTTACAAATATGACAGAGCCTCGTTTAGTTACTTGCACTTACTGATGAGGTTCGACTTTTTGCAATAATCGGGGTTACATTGAAGCATTTTTTTTTTCAGAAAAAAGTGTCCAATGTGGGATTTGATCCCAGGTCGTTGCTGTCGAAAACCAACGGTTTATCCCATTCATCCACCGAACCCCATAAAGATTGTAATGACGGCTAAGTTTTAAAGCAGATTTCAGCGTAATTCTACCGTTTGATTCTGATTATACGCATAGCGCATTTGATGAATAGGTTTGTTGAAACTTCGGCTCAAAGATGATGTTTCCCTCTTTGTTACTTTCTTTGCTCAGTAGTTTCTGAAAGCCATATTATCGCAAATATTTGCGTTCTTTCCAACTCCAAATTTCAGCTTGAAAGAATCCAAGTTAATTAAATTCTCTAATTACTGACTCCTCTAATCTACAAGAAACTTAATTATATTAATTCTAAAGAAATTACGTGTTTGTATAATAATCGAAAGGGATATAGATAAATAAATAGAAAATTGAAATGAATTCTGTGAGAGGTGGATGAAAACAAATTTATCTTGATTTATAACTAAGCCATATATTTTAGGTTACAATTGCTAATGTGTGTGAACTTAAATATGTTCAATTTAACAATAAACATTATTCATTGTGCAACCAAACGAACCTTCATAGCTCAACGACTCGACCTTTCTGAAAATCAATTATTATTCTCTAGTTTATAATAAACATGATAGAACAACAATTTCTAGAGACTTATTGAAGTATAGATGATAATAAAAGATTGATGGAAGCTATACGTCTCTTGTCCTCTCTGTGAATTACCTGAACGACAAAGAAGATGAAAACTCATCTATACTTGCTACAGAATAAGAAAACAATTTATAAATGATGAGTGAAATTTGTAACATTTAAATTTTTGGATACAATGTGTTTTTTTTTATATATAATATCATCAAATATAAAATGAGTAAAGTATAAACGATTACGGAAGCTTTGTCTTTAGTTCTCTCTGTAAATTCCCTCGATGAAAAAGGAGATGAAAATACACATTCATGTTCACTAAGGGTAATAAAACAATTTCTAATGGCTTTTTAAAGTGGGTGCATAAATGATTATAAAATATTATATAAGCTATATCTCTCCGGTTTTCTCTGCCAATAAAGGAGGGGGGGGGTAAAATCATCTAGAGTTACACAATAAGAGAACAATTTCTAAAGGCTTATTAAAGTATATATAAATGAGTATTTAATTAAAAAGGCATATATTTTCAAAATGAATGAGTATGTGTGTGAGTATATTATAAGGTATATCTCTCCAGTTTTCTATGTCATAGACAAAGGAGATAAGACCATCTAGACTTACGATAAGAAAACAATTTCTAAATGGGTATAAAAGATGTTCTCTCAGCCCAAATTACCTCGACGACAAAGGAGATAAGAACATCTATGGTTGCAATGCGATAAGAAAACAATTTCTATGAAGACTTATTAAAGCATAAATGATTATAAAAAGATTATATAAATTGACATAGACTAAGAGCAGCAGCTTTACACACCCAAGATAGTGGACATTGCGACTGCTGTGATAGAGATGCATGGGGATATCTGAGGCTCTTCATTGGACACGACAACAACAAAATATTATATAGGCTACATCTCTCTAGTTTTCTCTGCCATCGACAAAGGAGATAAGAACATCTATGGTTGCAATGCGATAAGTAAACAATTTCTAAAGGATTATTAAAGTATAAATTATCATATAAGCTATATCTCTCCAGTTTTCTCTGTCATTAACAAAGGAGATAAGACCATCTATGGTTGCAATGCGATAAGAAAACAATTTCTAAAGGATTATTAAAATATTAAAGATTATATAAGGTATATCTCTTCAGTTTTCTCTGTCATCGACAAAGGAGATAAGAACATATAGAATTACGATAAGGAAACAATTTCTAAATGGTTATAAAAGATGATGTTCTCTCTGGCCAAATTACCTCGACGACAAACGTGATTAGAAGATCGGCGCCTGAATTATTTAGGGTTAAGGAGCATCAATTTAGTGGCAACCCTCCCCTGATGGATGAAGGCGCCACCTACCGAATAATTAATCGATTAAACAATATTGTAAAATTATTTTCCACACGGATATCATAGCTTCATATTGCAACAAGTTGTTGTAAAATACATAGATGGATAGATTGTTCTGACAGGTATATAATGTAGCCTATACCTGTTCATAATTGTAAATGGAATGTTTCTATTTTTGATATGCAGCATTTTTATATTTGCGAATTCCACCTTTTATTTAAATACTAAAATAAATATCACATCATACATGATGATGTATTAACACACCATCTAGAAGCATAAGACTATGAAAAGTTCTAAATTATTATAATAAAAATTGGTATTTAGTCAATACTCTGGTAAAATTAAAAATTAAGGATAAGTTGATATTTATTCCGAAGGATTCCATTAGCAGCTTTCAATTGTAGTTTTTATTCTTTATCAACTTTAGTCCCAGTACAATTTCACTTTTTCTCTATTTTTTGACATACCTATTATTTTTGTCAAAATATGTTTCACATCCCCATTACAGACTATTAATCACTTGTAAATTCTCTCTAAACGGTTTCTCCAATATTTCATCTTCAGAATATTTATCTCAACTAACCTACTATGTCCATTTGATAATAAAAAAAAAAAAAAAAAACGACTCGGAACTGGAGCACCATATGTTTTTCTGTCTAAATTTAAGAAGTGAAAGGGAACTTCTTTTACATAAAATTGGATTAAAACATCTTGCTTTGGATGCTCTGTTGTCTAGGACGGCAAAGTAAAAATCCAATGCATTGGTCCTGTACAAGTTTTACAGGGCTGAGCAAGAGAAGAAACACTGAGAAAAGAGAGCCGTATGTAAATGTATATGTAAATGAACGATCACCTGTAAATAACTAATCTTTTCTAAGTATTCATGCACCTGGGCGAATCCTGTGTAGGGCATAGGTCTCCAATAAAAAGCTTGTTCATTAAGCTTCAGAATACTACTATTGTATTGAAAAATATTCGGTTTAGTATTGCATAGGAGTGCATTTGTCTATATGTGGACAACGTTAATTTGATTCCCAATCTATGGCCATTAGAATTTGGCATAACCACATTTTTGGAATATTGAAGTATCGAGTTTTGTACTTAATCGTAAATATTGAGGCTGCCTGGCTGGCATTCATATTTCTTGAAAATAAAGATACTTCGGCCAGTAAATCTTTTTAAAAAGATTTACTGGCCGAAGTATCTTTATTTTCAAGAATTTTGTACTTAAGTTTGTAATCAAAAGAAGAGGCCTTTCAGAAATAGTGTGAGAATAAATATATTTGAATAGTTATTTTAAACATCATCACAACAATTAATTCAAAATGAAACTCTTCTTTCACCGGTATTTTAGTGAAGTTGACTTCCGTGTAGAATGATGTTAATAAAGATGTGGGGAGTTTGAGGGAAATGTGACACGGCGACAGTCGTCAGGTTGGCGACAAACGGGTCGATGACAGTAAAGCCTCCCCTAATGGAGAAGTGCTCGTCGTAAACACAGGAACAAATTATGTCCATCCACAGAACACAATGGAATCCTCCCCTTATCAATTCCCTTTAAGCATTTTTATCATTACACGCTTCCTAGTTTATAGGGTCGACCTTGCTTTTTATTAGCTCTCTTGAAAACACTTTGGGAGAGATCACTAGGAAGTGCAATTTGACTTTAAACTTCGAACCATCCGTATTAAGAAGTCGAGTCAATGAAAGGACTTCTTTTTATAGATTTTGAGTTTATTTATTTCGGCTTTTTTTTTTTTTAGATTTTGAGTTTTATTTATTTACGATATTACATAGAGCGAAACACTTATCTTTACGTTGTTTTGAAATATACTGCAAAAAATATAATTTTAAAAATAAAACAGATTAGGTAGTCGTTCTATTACTTTCGAAATATTGGATTCAATAAGCAAATTGAAATTCCCGTATGAAAATCCATTTCATTCAATTTTATTAAATTGTATAATAAGGTCATTGCGTTTATTGCGAATATTTAACTAATGAATAAAAGAAGGGCTATAAACTTTTCATATATATTTTGAAATGTTACATTTTCTTTATGTATATTGTATTTATTATTATTAATGTTATTTTAATTTGACTTTCTCTTTCTGAGAGAGAGAATAAAAAAATACAAGCTTGAATAAATTACTATTAAAATCCCGCCTACCACCTTCAAAGATTCCAAACAGCAATCCTCTTAGGAATAAGTATATTTACTCCTGAAGACCTACAGAACATTCCCAAGTACAGTACATCTGATAAACTGTAGGTCCACCATTAGATGTGAAGTCTCAACCCGCGGATAGTTGGCAACTTTAGTACGTGGCTCCAGGAATACGGGTTACCTCAAGGGAGAGAGAGATTGAGATTGAAACCACTTTATTTCAATGTTCATATAAGATTATATAAGGTTAAACACAAAATTGAATAAATATGAATAAATAAGATTATATAATGATAAATATGTGAATAAATAGATAAAAATAATTGATAAATATACATATAGATAAATATATACAAGGTCTTCATTAGTGGCGCTCACCGCGGGAAAGAATCCGCCACCGATGGACTGCGATAGTTCTTTCCCATAAAGTGAGCAGATCGAGGTGAAGGCTGGTGTTACCCAACTCAAGACCAAGATGGTACTTGTAGATAGAGAGAGAGTTACTGTTGAAAAAAAACTGGTATAAAACCCACACACGAAAATAAATTTGAAGGCATATGACTATGTACAAGTTGATAAAGATAGTTAAAACAAAGTATTTATTTGATCCTACAACACGAGGTTCATTTTTTAAAAAATGAAAACAATGGTTATTAAGAACAATGGAACAAGATGTATTCATCAAGATTTGCCACATTGATTTCCAAATTTCCTATCCATACTAAGTCTAGATAAGATTAAAATATATATTTTTAAATATTTACATCAAATATATTTTCAAGATATTATATATAAACTACATTAATTAATATCTGATTGATTTATAAAATAAAATAAAAAAACAACACAATCACCGCATTTTTGAAATGTCCTTTGTGATCTAAACGAGAATAGCTAGCTAGCTCTTTACAAAACAGAAAAAAAAAATGAGAGGGAAAGCTGGTATTGACTCCTATGAATTTTCAATAACACACACACACACACACACAAAAGCCTTTATTAAGACACACAGGTCTTACAGAGGATTCTCCTTGGGGTTACAAAACGGAGAAACCTATGAAAGTGGGAAATAAAAAATGGAGAAAGATTATATACATTTGGTAAATATATACAGATTATAAGAAAGAATAAAAAATAAGAAGAATAAAAAAAATCAAAAAAAGAGAAAAAAAAAAAAAATTTTTGGAAATATGGATGGGAGAAGTGGAGAGCGAAAAGAGGAAAGAAAACAGGTATTTACATATGGAACAAGACCATTTAAGCTCTCACACAGCACAGGTGGGCCATGTATTTTTTAAGAAATCTTTAAGAGATTTCCCAGGAAATCCTCGTGTTCAGGGTTGTAAGGTAAACACCGTTTTATCATTGTTAACTTATCGTATCTGCCTAAACAAATAATTGGATGTTGGTTCTGTCTTTCTCATCAAACAGAAATTTTTGGTATGTTTGAATGTTCGGTTAAGTCTTTCTTTTTTACAGCATTTTTATGGAAGTTATATAGATTTAGAGCTACTGAACTATTGTCTATAAAGTTGGATAATAAAGAATATAATGTGAAGTGTGTATGGCCTATCTTAGAGAAGAGTATTTTTCTTTCCGTGTCAAGAGGCATGCATTCAAATATATAATGTTCTAATTCATTTTCGGTTCTATTTTTGCATAGTTGGCAATACAAGTCTTCTGTCCTTAGATATTTTATATGGTCTTCTCGATATAAAACAAATAGAATTCTCAATTGCGCAATGAGGCGTTTAGCCGGCAGTGGGAGTTCACTTAGTAGATAGTTCTCTGCTGCGAATGTTTTATGTAAATATTTGTAGTGTGTGTGTAGCTTCGAATTGGTTATTCTTGATTGGTCGGTTTGGATAGACTGTTCTATAGTGATTCTGATAATTTGAGGTATTGCTTTCTGTAGAATATTGGGGTCTGAACAATTCTTTAACCACATGAATCCAGTTGAGTTTAGGATATTCATTAAATTTTCTGTAAAACCTATAAAGGCATTCGTCAGAGTGGACGTTTCCCATAATTGGGCTAGACAGATTGCGGGCAATCTGGATTTTTCCATTTTTAATATTCTTAACCAGAACTTTAGAATTAGTTTGGTTGCTGTGACTCCTAGTGAGAAGCGTCCGGTTTCCATGCGTAGTATGTAGCCTGGTGTGTTACTCGGCAAGTTCAATAGTCGTCGGAGATAATTATTCTGAATTTGGTCCAAGATTTTGTACTTTTCGTTTGCCCAAATTGGAGCAGAATACAGCAGAGTTGACAGGATAATCGAGTCTAATAGTTTCATTGATGAACCAAATGAATTCAACCTGGATTTCTCCATAATTTTCCATACTTCGCCGGTAGCTGCAAGCGCTTTGCCTTTAAAGTATGAAGCCACTTGACTAAACGAGATTGTTGTTGTAAGGGGAGAATTTTCAATAACTACATTTCCCGCATACCACAAGAAAACGTCCATTGACAAAAGGAGCCAACCCAATGGGAAAGTCAATATATCTTTAAATAAAACCGAGCGGCCAATATATAAACATCCATACGGCATTATCGACTTCAGAAGGATTTCTTCTTCCATATGTCTGAGAAGAAGCTGATGAGCCTTATCTTAGAGAAATGACGCTTATTTTCGATATTTTCTATTTACATATTATTCATCTATCGTTTCAGAAGTTGCATACCAATTCTGTAGTTTGGTAACCAATAGTAATATCAATTTATTCGCGATCGATCGTTGTGGCCCACTGTAACGTATTACATCCAAAACACGATGCGACACCAGCCATCTCTGTCTTGAGCTCGATGTACCATCTCGTAGACCGTTAAACCAGTGAGTTCCTTTAATTGGTCCATGAAGCGTGTCGGCGGACGTCCAGGTATGCGTCACCCAGATGTCTTTCCGGTCAGTATGGGGTACTCCATTCTCCTGCGTCGCGCGATGTGACCGAAGAATCTCAAACAATTCCGTTGTACACGTCTCAGAAGTCGGTCATCTTCCGAAATCGATAGTTGATAACCAATAGTAGTAGTTGATTCGACCTTCTATTTTTGGGAATGTATGACACTTGCTGATGGAGATCTTCTCTATTTCATTCTGTGTCTATAGCCAACTTTCTTGTTTCGATTAATTCCATTCATTCCTATGATTTTAACGGTCGTACTGAGCCTCAACTCTCACACGCATTTTTTTTAAACAAAGGAAAAAGCTTCAAGAGGTTTTGTCTTCCCCATGTCTGTTTTACATATCATTGAAGAGTTTCTTAACAATACTTTAAGGCAGGGATCGGCAACCTAGGCTAGCGAGACACATGCGGCTCTTTGGATGTGAAGCTGCGGCTATTTATATAGTTCCATTCGTAAATATTATTTATGCGAGAATATACTATTTATTGTTGGCAATATAAACATTTTGTGGCTCTTTAAAAACTTTAGTATTTTGTAAATTGTAATTTTTGACTCTTTAGACTCAAAAGAATGTCGACCCCTGCTTTAAGGAAAACTTCACCTATAATAAGTATTTTTGAACTTATTCCACTCTTTTGATATTTTCCATACTTATTATGAACATAAGTTGAGGATAAAACGAGGAACCTAAGCTTTCACCTATGTATTTCATATAACAATTTTAAGTTTTTGTATGTTTTTCCAAGAAAAATTCGACATGTATATTGCGAAAGGATATTTCGAAATTAATCAATATATTATTTTTTTAGAGTTTTTGTACTCATAATTTTTTTTCTTACATTGCTTTTTTTTTCTTGTAAATAATTGGTAATTGTGTGTGTGTTTCTTTTGATCAAAATAAATTGCTTTTTCATCCTCGTATTTGTCTTCTTCCCCAATTCTTCGTACCAATATATCAAATGCCATCTTGAAGAATCTTGTATTCCCATGTAAGTTTTTTTCATATAATAAATTCTGCATTTTTAACTAAACTAATATCCATATAGATTAGTGGGTATTATGTAATATTTTCCATATGTAAATTTGGTATCTTTGATCCTAGATATTCCAAAATGTGCCTTCCGGAATTTTCATTCACAAACACTTTGCATATAGATTAACATGGAATTATAGAGATTAGAAAACTTTTTTTTTACTCCAAAACAAGAATTCCATTCAATTTCACGGTGTGTCTTCACAATTCTTCTAACCAAAGAATTCTAACTGAATGCAATTAACTAAAGAAGACTTTTTAAACTGAAAGTCGAACTGATTTCTTCATGTGCAGATAACTAGTACACTATAACGGGAACAAAAAGTACTTACTTAACAAACTATTGGTGCTCTACATGTAGTATTGACATTTTGAAAGAGATGATTAGCCTTCTCAAGAGTTCCGCTGTAAGAATGTGGTACCGCCCACCCGTACGATGACAGACAAGATGTGTAGATAACTAGTACACTATAACGGGAACAAAAAGTCCTCACATAACAAACTATTGGTAGTCTACATTATTGACATTTTGAAAGAGATGATTAGCCTTCTCAAGAGTTCCGCAGTAAGAATGTGGTACCGCCCACCCGTACGATGACAGACAAGATGTGTAGATAACTCGTACACTATAACGGGAACAAAAAGTCCTCACAAAACAAACTATTGGTAGTCTACATGTAGTATTGACATTTTGAAAGAGGTGATTAGCCTTCTCAAGAGTTCCGCTGTAAGAATGTGGTACCGCCCACCCGTACGATGACAGACAAGATGTGTAGATAACTAGTACACTATAACGGGAACAAAAAGTCCTCACAAAACAAACTATTGGTAGTCTACATGTAGTATTGACATTTTGAATGAGATGATTAGCCTTCTCAAGTGTTCCGCTCTAAGAATGTGGTACCGCCCACCCGTACGATGACAGACAAGATGTGTAGATAACTCGTACACTATAACGGGAACAAAAAGTCCTCACAAAACAAACTATTGGTAGTCTACATGTAGTATTGACATTTTGAAAGAGGTGATTAGCCTTCTCAAGAGTTCCGCTGTAAGAATGTGGTACCGCCCACCCGTACGATGACAGACAAGATGTGTAGATAACTAGTACACTATAACGGGAACAAAAAAGTACTTATATAACAAACTATTGGTAGTCTACATGTAGTATTGTAACGACATTTTGAAAGAGATGATTAGCCTTCTCAAGAGTTCCGCTCTAAGAATGTGGTACCGCCCACCCGTACGATGACAGACAAGATGTGTAGATAACTAGTACACTATAACGGGAACAAAAAAGTACTTATATAACAAACTATTGGTAGTCTACATGTAGTATTGTAACGACATTTTGAAAGAGATGATTAGCCTTCTCAAGAGTTCCGCTGTAAGAATGTGGTACCGCCCACCCGTACGATGACAGACAAGCTGAGGTCAGATGAGAAAGGTTAAAGGTGGCTCGCCTAAAATGGTGTTCGGATAGGCTTTCCCATCGATTGGCGGCCGTGTGTCTAAACTCCTTCATAATTGATTCGCCCACCCGCATATTTTACTGCATTCCACTCGGTGCTTCCGACTGTACATACAGCCAGAGGTACACCTCCCTTGAGAGACCGCCAAAAGCACGCGGATGATCTTCATGTCTCATGGTACATTCCACTCTAGGCTGCTTGGACTGACTCTGTACCATATACAGCCACCTGGGACTGATTTATGTTTTGGATACAGCTACTTTGACTAACTCTGTACCGCATACTGCCACTTTGAATGACTATGTACCGCAGACAGACAGAGGTACACCTCCCTTGAGAGACCGCTCAAAACACGCGGATACTCTTCATGTCTCATTGTGCATTCCACTCTAGGCTGCTGGAACTGACTCTGTACCACATACAGCCACTTTGACTGCCTGTGTACCGCATACAGCCACTTTGACTGCCTGTGTACCACATACAGCCACTTGACTGACTGTGTATCGCATACAGCCAGAGGTACACCTCCCTTGAGAGACCGCCCAAAACACTCGGATGATCTTCATGTTTCATGGTGCATTCCATTCTAGGCTGCTGGAACTGACTATGTACCGCATACAGCCACTTTGACTGCCTGTGTACTGAATACAGCTAGAGCTAAGTAAAAACCCAATTAAGAGGCTATTCGAAGCAGTTGGAAACTCCTGATCACTTGTGATCGTCTCTTATAAAAGGTTGAATTCGGTTGAGCCATTAACAGTGATCGCTAAAGCAGATGTTTATTCAACAAATGGGTCTCTCGTAGGAAATTCTATTGTAACCCTTACTGAGAACGTCAGTTCATTCTCAGCCTTTCGAAGAACATTCACGTCCGAAAGCTTATGTTTTATGTAGAAAAAAGAAATATTTTCATTTATTATTATTATTCGACAGCTATACCTGGTGAGTATCACAACAAAACTGTAACGCTTGTTGCACAGGTTCCGCTCCAAGATTTAGCCAACAAAGATTCACTTTATAGAGGTATCTAGCAGGTAAAATGATGTTTATGAAAATTTCAGCTGAAGGACCTCAACATTTTCTTTTTTAGGGAGCTTTAGAGTTTTGCCCTTTTGTTTAAATTTACAGATATTCTTTAAAAATAATTGCAAAAGTTGAAACATAATATATCAATCGAGATAATTGCAATAAATTTTTCTTTTTTATGTTAAAATAGCAAGCTTTTACAAGCGTTATGATTAAATAATAGATGAAATGTAAATCATTTTTAAATCAATTTCAACATTAATGCCTATATTACTGAATTCCATATATCATTAGCTTGGAAAAAAAGGGCAAGCTCACCATTCAAATTTGCCTATTTGAAAAAAAAGGTCAATATTCTTAGTCGACAAAACACATTTCTACAATCCAAGTAGTTTATGTATGGGCCCTTAATTTGTCTAAGTACCTTTACCAAGAATTCCTTCAAAATTACCTGTTTTATGAGCCAAAGCAGATTAGAACAAGTTCGAACATGAAACTGCTGAGAGGGTTTAACAATGATGCGCAAGGATATTTTTAATTTCAGTTGGAGCTTCAAAAATATATTTTCTATTTAAATAGTAGAGTAAGATTTTTTTTTAATCATCACATACATCTATATCTTAAAGCTCTATTTTCGTAAAAATAATCAATTTTATTCATCTGATTATAATTACATTAGTTTTTCAACAATGCCTAATACAGTATAATAGATGGAATTATTAATAATCAGAAAGAGCTCTATATTATATATTTTGAAACATACCTTTCTCTTCACATCTATTAATAATTTTCAGCCAACTGAAATATTGGTAAACAAATTATATTTTGATATAATATATGACTTTTTAATTAAAGATATATTTATGGGTTGTTCTCTATTTTCAAAAAATGTATATTTATATTTATTCACACGATCATTGACCATTATATATTTATTAATTTTTGACTACCTATTTGATACCAGGTATAATGCAAGCTCTTGTTAAAGATTAGCTTTCTTCCTTGACAGCCTGGTGAATTGAGAAGACGACGACCTTCCTAGTTTATGGCCCAATTTCGTAGGACCCCATAACAGTTAGATTTTATCTAAGGCTTTGATATTTTAAATACATTGTGTCATTTAAGGAAATTTATAATGTCTCGCGAACCCCTGCTGTTAGGTAAATCTCCCACTTTCTATCACCTGTCCTCAGCCTTCTATGCAATTTACTTCCAACGCTCTTTTTATTTTCTAACACACGACTATTTTATTTTTTAAACTTTTAAGAAGTCTTGTTATAGAACATTGAAACAGATTTCTGTGTTTTATTAATCTAAATCTCTATTGTAAATGTGTTTCGATATAAATTAGCTATATATGTGTATGTAGAGGGAATATTTGTTTCCTCTAATTGGAATTATTTTATAAAGATATTTATCAAATAGCTTTGCATCAAATAGTTTTGATTATTGCTTAAGACTTTTGAAGGCCATGTAATAATGAAAAATATATAAATTCTTTATTCTCTATAAATTACAAAATATATATAATCATTGACCATTATATATTTATTAATTTTTGACTATGTATTGCCTAATGATTGCAAACGATTTTTTTATATTATGTTAAAATATATTATCTGTAAAAAATGTTTTATTATAAAAATCAAAGCAGATATCTTTGTTTTATTAATCAAGAGGTTACTCTTATAAATATAGTAATATAAATATTATCTATAAATATAGTAATATAAATTATCCAATTGGAGTTATATTTGAGATCATTTATAAAATTAAGTTTCGCTTATTGCATGAGGGCTTCCGAAGACTTTGCCCTAAGCGGTAAGTGGGGTTGAGATTTCCTGCACCAGATGCAATGTAGATATTGCAGCACTTCCGTGTAATAAAAATGAAACCAAACTTCTCTTATCAATATGATAATAGGTTTCTCATTGTAAATTTGAATCTCTAGTGCTGAAACATCCTATAGGATGTAAAAGCTAAACATCAAACAAAAGTTACTTTACTTGTTTATTCTTCAAAATCTTCAGGAATTCGGCCAACCAAGTAAATAATATGGATAGGGAAAAAATAACATATATAAACTCTCTTCTTAAAAACTTTTATTTAAATTGCTTTCATCACTGTATGTCGACAAATCTTTTAGTCAATTTTTAGTAAACCTACAGAACATCTAGAAGTCAACAACAAAAAGGCTTTTATTAGGGCCCATTGCCCTGTATGGATTCGCCATACAACAAAAAAAAAATAATACAGTAATTTTTCCTCCCTTTTCCCCTGTGCACGTAAGCCTTTGTTTGAAAAGGGATTTATTTACACATCTGTTCTAAAACTTTCCTCGCTACCTCTTATGCGTATGAATCTATTTACTATTGATCTGTAGAAATTATAGAGTTCTATTGCTATATTTTTCTTTTCTGAAATAGTTCTCAGCGTCTGCAGTGGGTTGCTAAATCTCCAGAAGGTGTTTTTAAGAGTTTTTTTTTTTTTCACATCTAGAAGTCTTAAATTTGGTATACGTGTATAAACCCGATGATAATGCAAGTTGACAAAATCTTAGACTTCTGGGAGGTCGGAATTTGACTAATTCCTATTTTTCTTTTTATATATTTTGTAATCACGATTTTTTTTATATACTTACAGAGCACTTAGAAGTCTACATTTTGGTATACTTGCTCAACCCCGATGATAATGCAAATTTACAAAATTTCAGACTTATAGGCGGTCGGCAAGGCACTAATTTTTATTTCTATATTTAATTTCAATTTTTGTGATCGATTTTGACCATGTTCAAACGTTCACATTTTCATCCGAATAAAGAGCTTGCTCGAGAAATATATTTTAATTTCATACATACAAACATACAAAAAAAAAGGAAAAATGAACCAAATATTTACATAATTAAGGATATGTGAAAACTTTGTTTTATATATACATGTTTTGACTTTTATTTTATGAGGCTATTTTTCCCCAAGACTGCTTTATGATAGTTTTATAGTTGTGGTTATTTCCTTTATGTTTTATTTTAATCAGTTGAACTGGTTCAACATATATGTGATTAATGACCTTCAACTTTTTCCCTTTCCTCCTCCATATAAGTACAATCGGATTATTTTAATTTCTTCTTTTATAAAGTTGCGGTTCAACTTATTCCTTTCTTAAATTCAATGATTTTATTCGGTTTATATACCAGTTTTTAAAAAAGACGCCCAAATTCATTTAAAGAAACTTTTATTTTCCTTTCATCCGAAGATATATTCATGGATACAAATCATATCTCTTGTATTGATTAGGATCAATGTCTCAGCCTATTTTCATATAGGACAAACATGTTATGGTAGAGGCAATATATATAGTGGTAAGGGAAAATTAATATATAATACACTAATAGACAAAACTTAAAGAAACATAACAAAATTTACTGTGCAATAAATTGATAAAGAGGGAGCAATCTCTCGAAATATTTGAGAAAATTTTTCATTTCTTTACAGATCCAGGTACGCCCTTTTATATAGAACTTAAAGAGTTTCATATTTTACATCACCATTTGTCTTCTTTTTTAAGGAGACAGAGGCAATTTTGTCCACACTTGGTTATCCTCGTGTGTCTTCAATAAAGGCACCTGTGTATCAAATATCTTTCAGTGATATTGTCTGAATCCCGATATACATGTTAAAAGGTATAAATTCCTTAAGTTTTGTCTATAAGTGTATTGGTATACTGTACACAAAGTAGGGGTATATATATTAGGGAGAATACATACAATAGTTTTTGACGCGTATGCTTCGTTTTGATATAAAACAAATTTCTACTGGCTTTATTGCAATGATAAAAATTATGGGAGGGCCTGACTTATCAGTGGTGAACCCTCCCAACCGTTTCACTAGTTTAATCTACCAGAAGGTTCGACACATATGAACCAAGCTCTACCATAATTTTATCATTGCAATAAGGGCAATATAAATTTGTTTTGTTTCAAAAAGAAGCATATGCGTCAAAAATAGTTCAAATTTCGTTTAACAGATACGTTAATGCATCATAAATATGATAGTGGTTCTCAGATGATAATATATGAGAAATTCATCAGATTGTTGGTGTGTATATAGGCGGGTAATTTGCTGAGTAGCGTTAGGACATGAGTTCTTCAGGTTTGGGTCATCGGCCTGGACGGCAAAAAGACACTTGTGACCGGTAAGTGGTGGCAAGCCAGACAACGGCCTCAGTCACGGAGTCTTACAAGACACGACACTTCAATAATGTTTATAAAGACATTTTGAAAGCTATAGATTCATCCCAAACTGCCGTTTACCTTCATGAATCTTCAATTTTGATTAGAATTCGTTTTATTTTTATATCAAATAGCTATCAAACTCATCTGAATTTCTTCCTATAAATAATAAAAAAGTGTAAATATGTCAAATTAATGCCTTGTGAGGGCAATTTTTCTCTAGGTAAAAGTGGGTATGTCGGGTTTAGATGCTGTAGAAACGAATTGATGAAAATAAGACTATATGTTTTTTTATATAATTATTTGTCAATTAGAAAATATTTTGATAAATTCAGTCAACCCTATAGGTTTAATCGGCTTTAAAACTTTGCTGAGAAAATTTCCAAGAGGAGTCCTCTTAAATATATATACGTGGTTTGAAAGAAAGATAATTTTGAAATATTTGCACTCATGGACAAATATACTTAAAGAAGTGAAGAGTTTTTTTGTCGCTGGTCCTCTGTTTTTTTTTTTTTTAAGGAGATAGAGGCAATTTGTTCACACATGGTTATCTCATGTGTCTTCAATAAAGCTCACTGTGTAGCAAATATCTTTCAGAGTTATTGTGTCTGAATCCTGATAAACATGCTAAAAGGTACAACGTCCTTAAATTTTTTCCATGAGTGTACATAATGCTATAAAATATTTCAAACTTCAAAAGACAATAATTCCATAAAAAGAATTTTAGTCAAAATTTGCGCCATCTATTGACAATCTTCACAAACTTGAAGACTCGAGTCGATGAGATAAAGCTTCAACACCAACAAACAATAATTTCTAATAAAAAAAAAAAAAAAAACAGAGGCATTTTAAAGATATTACTCTTAAAAATTAAAATCTCCAACCAAAATTTTCTATAAGATCCAAATAAAAGATTATAGGGATAAGATCCTTTTATATAAACGTTGCACCAATATCGATATTTCTATAAATGAAACTTCCAACTTTTTATTGAACGATTGTAAATTATTTTGATAATCCTTCAAAAAAAAAAAGGAAATCATCCAATAAAATAAACCCCAGGCGTCACTAACGAGAAAGCAATTATATTGTTAATACCACACCAACAGGGGTATTAAGAAATTCGGAGGCATGAAATAATTTAAAATTGATTCTCAGCTCATCCTCTTCTTCTGGAAGTACCTAAAAAATTAATTAATTATCTTTTTTTTTTTCTCGGGAGGGGAAATGATTAATGCTAATCTACTTTTTAAGGAAAGATCGAGTGCTCTTGTGTGAGCTTAGGTTGAAAGGATTTTTAAAATTTAGGATCGTCGCGTTGTCCTCAATGGTGATCGAATTTTTCGGTATCTTCTGCTTTTTTTTAAGGAATAAATTAATTCTTAGAATGAATGTGTTTAATTACTGATCCATATATTTAAAGACACACACACACACAAAAGCCTTTATTAGGGACTTTCCCCATACAGATTCTCCCAATTGGATAAGGTAATAATCATCTTGTGTTATTTACTTAGAAATTTAATTGGCTTTACTCTTCGTCTCAAAGTCATTCATTTGTTGACTGGTCCTTACATAATGATGATCTAAAAAAATTATAGTAAGCTATTGCTTTAGATTTGTTTGCTGATATTTTTTAGAGCAATATGTAGGGTGAAGTGTTGTTACATTTAATTTGTTGATATAGGACCTTCCTCTCTGCATAGAGGGCTGTATAATTAAGCAGGTAATGGGGAAGTTCTTCAGTAATTTCCTTGTCACACAGTGTCATATATTTAAAAAATTAGTACTTTAGTTGCATATGCGATGGAAAAATTTCAAAGAATAATTCAGCATTTACAGTGTACTCCGCTTATAACGAAGTCGCATTATCCGCAGTTGGAAAAAAAAATGTTTTGTACCAATAATTTTATTTACTATTCAACTCAAAAGAGCAACACAAAGATCAATAACAACCTCATCAGGTGTTTTTGGAGAAGTAGTTTGTGATTTTCTTTTGACATTTAGAAGTCAGTAACAAGTGCTGAACACTCTTTTCGATGTTGTCCAAGTCTGACAGATGCCTATGAAGAGACTTGGACTCATCCTGACATTGAAGAAACAATCGCAGAGTTTGAATGCTCTCCAAGACCTCTTTTGGATGCGGAATGTGGACAATTGGGTCTACTTCTTCATCAACTTGGTCCGTTTCTTCTTCTTCTTTTGCTTGAAGAATGCTCTCGACAATTTCTACATCGGATAACATGGCATTTGTAACGACGTCATTGTCAGCGTCAGCATAAGAATCGAAATCCATCTCTAACGGTATTTTTAATATGTTTGCATATTTTAAAATTGTATATTATTAACTTATTTGTTGTGTATCATTAAATTTGTGTCATTCACACGTTGTAATTTGATATATATTATGCATAATATATTAGTCAATTATAATGGTAAATGAGAAAACTTCGTTATAAACGGATAAAATAAAAATTTATACATGCAAATCACTTCGTTATAAGCGAAAATTCTTTATATCCGACTTCGCAATATCCAGAGTTCTTTTAATGGTTTAAGCCCTTCACGAAAGCGTGCAGACAATTTCATTCGCTATATGCGGAATTTCGCTATAACCGACTTTGTTATAAGCGGAGTACACTGTATTTATTACCATCAAATCAGACGCGATATTCCCACAAGGGATGCTTGCATTAAGCTACAATACTAGATTCCGAGAACTATATAGAATTGGTGAATTCAGCATGAAAAATGGGTTGTTATAATACAATAAGTTCATACGCCGCTAAAATGTATCATTATTGAAGAAGTAAATCAAGCGCCAAAAAATCCTATAATATATAGATTTTTATAATATCCTAATATAAATATTATTAATAAATACACACACAAAGTTTTATCAAGACCACCGATCTTATACAGATTCATCACAGGAAGAAAGGAAGCATAGATGGAGCTCCTGTATTATTAATAAATATAACACTCTGAAATTAAATTTTGTTTTGAAAAAGTAGAATAGAAGATAATAGAAAAAAAAATGCAATTCCTTGATTTGAAAACATGTTTTTATATTTAATATATTAATAATAGTTTTTGAGAGAAATTAATGAAACAATTAATCAAACCAAGAGCGGCTAGTTTTTTTTTTTTTTCCATAACCGTGTATGCGGAACAGTCTCGTTGGCTTTTTTTTATAAGAGATGAACAAACAAAACAGAGAGTTTCCTCTTTTTTGACTTAATGCCATATGAAAAGAGAAAAGTAAGAGTAAAAATAAAAATTATATTTTTAAAATTATAATCAATATAATATTTCGTTGCTCACACGTACAATGAAACTACTTAGCTAAAAAATATTACACGGTGATTGGCTAATAGACTCAACGTTGATTGGCTGATTAAAGTCACATGATAGTAGAGAACCAATCAACTGACAAATAAACCGGACACAAATATATATACCAATTAAGATATTTGTCATAGTTCAACGCCCTACACTATCCTTTTCAATTTTTTCCCATTTTTATTTTTTTATTATTATTATTTTTTAATATTTTGTCAAATGAAAAAGTTGCTTCCAATGTGATCTATAAATAATTTGTAAATTACTTTTAAGTTTATTATGTTATAAATTGATAAAGAGGGTGCAATCCCTCGAAATATTTGAAGAAAAAAATTGTTTTTATTTTACAGATCCGGGTACACCTTTTTCATATAAATATATTAAATGGGTCGCCTTTTAACTTCCCCCACTTTATTTTCAACGTTATGACGAATCTGTCGCTTTTTTCATAAGCAAATATTCAGTACGATTATTAGTTTTTGTCGAAAGAAGAGCGATAGTGGGTGATCGAAACATCTAGAAATAGAGTTGAAGATGTTTGATGGCATATGAGTATTTAATAACCTTACAATGATGTGTTTTTTCTATAAGTTTCGAATTGTCAATCGTCTTTCCCCAACAGTCTTTCACTCTATTGCGTAGGTAGAGCCAAAGTTGGTAGACAGTAGCTCTTCAATTATAAGCCCGAGAGAACGCACGTGTGAGATCATATTCAGCTGAGCTAAGCACACATGTCTACAGCTAAAATTGTACGTGCGGCAGATAAATGTTGTAGATAGCTTATCACACTGTGTGAGAGGCGCCGACAGACAGCTCTTCTGTTGTAGATTCTTGACAGCTAGGCTTCTCGGAACGTTGTCACTTCCTTGAATAAAAGGACAATGTGCTCTCTTGTGTCAGCAAAGAACTTGACTCCTAAACAGTCTTGTCGATCATACACAACACCCCATCATGGATTATGTTGCATGACTTGTCAACAGAGTAAACTAAGTAGCTGAACAAAGCAAAACGATTTTTTAAAGAAATGAAACTATTAAAAGCACGATTTTTTTAAATTATAATTTTCAATTAAAACACCTACTCTTCTTAACTCTTATGAAAAAAAAAAGGGAAGGATCTTGCTCATTAGTGGTGAACCCTCCTATTTTACATAGCAGTTTTACATAGCACCTATTTTACATAGCAGTTAAGGTGTGTTTTATTTGAAAAGAAAAAAAAAGTGTGCTTTCAATAGTTGTATTTATTGACTATAGATGGCAGGCATACTAACCAAGTTCATGAGTGTAGTTCAAAATTCTTCTTTTATATACCTATGTATTCTTATATTTTCTTATATATATAACCGAGATAAACAACAACAACAACAACAACAAAAAAGCCTTTATTTAGGGTCACTGACCCTATACAGGATTCACCAGAGGTATGCATAAGAACAAAGCAGTGAGACAAAGGAAATAACGATATATACAGAGTAAAAAGAGAAAGAGAAAAAAAAAACAAGAAAAGGAAAAAATATATAATCATAAGAAAGAGGGAAGCAAGAAATCAACACAAAAAGAGTAGCAGTAAGAAAGTGAGGAGTGAGTATCACTTGGCCTTCTTCTGAGATATGGACTTGTGGAAACCATAAAACGCCGTAGCAATATACTTATTCTGGCTCATATTGTCAATTATTGATGGAAGTGAAGCACAGAGTTGCCCAGTTTTGAGCATAAGGGAACCGAGATAAACTTATACAACACACATTATATATTTATATAAAATGTATCGAACTGTTTATTATTATTTATTTATTATCAAATCAGACGTGATATCCGCACAAGGGATACTTGCATCAAGAAACAACACTAAAATCAGAGAACTATTTTACATAAACAATTGAAACTAAAACAACCAATGAAATAAATACAAATATAAACATATATGAACGTTCTTCCTTGATTTATAATATTATAAAGTAAATAAAGCTTCCAGGGTTAAGTTTCTTGTTCAAGTCCGAAAGCTTAAAAATAAAAATTTGAACAAGAAATTTAACCCTGGAAGCTTTATTTACTTTATAAATATATACATATTTAGTAATTAAGTATTGTATACTATTAATATTACGAATTATTACTAAATATAATTTTTTTGTAACAATTCCTATAAATTTATATAAAAATTCCCTCTATTTTAATACAAACAGTTTAAAAACAAATATAATGTTGTTATAAAATTCCTTAATATAACATTATAAATACCATATATATATATATATATATAGTGTAGAAACTATATAACAAAATTATAACAGTGATTCTAATTTTAAAAAAACTTAAGGAGCAAACTGATAATAATGATAACTTATATCAGTTAGATTTGATTAGATTAGCAAGCTAAATCTAAATTAATTATAATAATAAATAGTTATTTAATTTTATAGTCCAGTTTTGTATTAAGATTATCTTCACTATTATGATCATTTAAATACAAATTATAAAATTTTGTAAAATGTTATTAATTTGTAGATAGAGAGAGAAAAAAAAAAATCCTTTTCTTCTATTACATCCTCAAGTTAATTATATAATTATAATTAATAACAATAAAAAAAATTAACAAAGTAACGTCTATTACATCGGCTTTTACACGTCATTCAGACATACTCTAATCCTATATATAGAATAATCGAAGAGATAATATATATAATAGTTAGAAAAAAGATAGAAAGACAGAACCATGCACTTTTAATCAAACTAATAATAAGGCAAAGAAAAAAAAAAAAACAAAAGAGAGTTTTATAAAGAAGGTAGATAAGATTGTTAGTATATATATATATATTTTTTTATGATTTTATATTTTATTCTTTTTTTTTTAAAGATTTTTAAAGGTTTTTTTATTTTATAATATGATTATAAATAGTTGTATTTAGTAATATATCTATAGTATGAATTAACATTTGTTATAAGTTTGGATATTATGTTTTGAAACCCTAATGGTAGACCAGACATACACAAAAAACTTTAAATTGAAATAAATTGGAAAAAGAGATCTGCTGGAACGGGGATCATCAGATAAAATTCCAGCGACATTTCAACCCCTTCTTTATTATGTCATAGATCTCCTTTAAACCGGATTTTATGTGTTAATATTAAGTTGTTTCAGTGAAATATTTAAATGAACATATATAACAGATACAAACTTACCTCGGCCGCTGCGTCCTTCATTGTGAGTATCTATTTCTGGCTCACACATGTCGCGTGAGGGGAATGTCCCCCCATATTTCAAATTTAGACCATTTTTTCAGAATTTTTTTGAACAACAAGAAAATTAAAGAAGAAAGGAAAAATAGTTAAAGGAAGAAAGCTAAATTTTATAATCTTTACAGCTAGTTATATCAAAATAACTGATTTAACACTTATTCATCTTTTAATATTCCTTTAAAAAGGCAAATTATAAGAGTTTAATAAAGCTATTAATTGTGCAAATTCAACTTTATTTAACTTCCATTTTCCTCCCCAGAAATTGGAGATTAAACAAAAATGAACTATATACTTTAAAACTTTAAATATCTTGTGAAAAAATCTTTTAATCAGTTATTTAATCAAAGTTTAATTAACTGTTAAAGGTTATAAATTTGTATTAGTTAATATTAAGAGAAATTATAGAAAGTTGATTTCATAAATGGATATTTCCATTTATTTTTTTTTAAATATTTTATAATTGATATACTGTTGAAATATTTTACTTGTTTGATACTAAATTTGTTTTTAATAAATTCCATGTTTAAATTTTTAACATCTTCTATGAAATTATCTAATATATTATTTATTCTATAAAATCTTAGAAACTGACCATAATATATACCTTTACAGCAATTTAATGATATATTAGAATTCATATTACAGTATTTTATAATATTGAAATTATAATTACTCTTTTTGTTATAAACTCTAACAGCACTATTTGTAAGGTCTATATTCAAGTCTAAAAAGTTAACTTTTTTGTTTCTATAAATTTTTTCATTGTTCTTAAGTTTCAAGTATTTAGGATAAATTTCAGGTATTAATTTTTTAAACAGTGGATTATTAAATATTATTATGTCATCTACATATCGGAATATTTGCCAATTAATATTATTTTGTAGAAAGTATTCTCTTTCGTACCAGAACAAAATTAAATTTGCTAATAACGGACTAGAAGAAGTACCCATGGGAACGCCTTCTGATTGAATATATATTTTATTTTTAAATTCTATATAGTTAAAATTTAAAAATGTTTCCAGTAGAGTTTTTGCTGTTTTAAGATCTAATTTAAATGTTTTATATCTGTTATGAATAATTTTAATGTAGAAAGTTTTGTCATTAATGAATTCATTAAATAAATTGGTTATTTTATTATTTAGATCTCTTAAATTTATTTTAGAATATAGGTCCTCAAAGTCAAATGTGTGTACTGTTTCAATGTTTGTCCAATTGTTCATTAAATAATTAATGATTTTTTTATTTGAGTCGATAAATTTATAATTATATTTATTAGTTAATTTATTTATAATAAATTGTAGTGTTGAGGCTAATTGTATATCAATATTTTTTATGACTGAATTTATACCAGATGTGATTGTTCTGAAAGAAATAGGTTTTTTGTGTAGTTTAGGAATTATATAGAACTTTGGTATGTTTGGATTTTTGTGGTTATTATAAATTTTTAGTGAATTTTCAACATTTTTGATGTCTTTTTTGATTTTTGTGCCTGTAGTTCTAGCAAAAGTGTATTTATGATTATTATCAATTTCCTTTTTTAGTATATCGTGGTATAGATTTTTACAAATTAAAGATAAATTATTGGAACATTTATCTATAGGAGTGATAATATAGTCCTTCTGTAAATTAATTATATTTTCTTTAAAAGAAGGAATGTCTGAATTGGGTTTTGTGTATTTAAGTGTATTATTATAATAATTTATAATTTCCTTTTTAATATTATGTTTCCATTCCAGAAAAGTAAATTCTGGAATACTGTATCTTATACTAGTTTTATTTATGAAAATATCTATATCTTTTAATATAGATTTAATTGTATTATTATAATTGTGTTTAATTTGAGGTATATATTTATACCCTTTATTTAAAATTTCTTGATATTCTGGATTTAAAAAAGAAAAGTTGCTAGTTAATATATGACCTGAGAACTTATATTTATCAATATAGTTGTTGCAATTACATTTAATTTTTTTAAAATTTGCTAAATTATTAATAAATTGGTTATAATTGCAAACTAAATTACCTATATTTTTATTGTATCTCCAGATTGTTTTAAAATTTAAATTTTTTATAGGGAAAAGATTATTGATGATTTGGTTATTAAAAATATCATTAAATTTAATATGATTAAATAAATTGTTATTAAATTTAATGATAATATTAATGTTATTAGTATTTTGTTTAATTTTTCTGTATTTAAAGATGTCGTGTGTAATATCTATTAATCTGTTAGTCAGATTATGAATTTTAATATATTCTATGAGTTTGATAAATTTATTATTATTTAGTTTAAATAATGTTTTAATAAATTTATCGACGAAGTTGTTAGTGTACATTTGTTTTGGGTCTAGTAATTCTTCAAATTCAATGTAACCTAATTTATTTGTAGTTTTAACTCTAGTTTTATTAGGTTTAGTTTTAAATTCATTTTTATATTTGCAACTGATTTCATAAGTTGAAATTTCTTCTGTTTGTGGTTTGTATGTGTAGTTTAATTCGTCGTTAAGTCCATAAGGGAATAATGTGTTGTGTTTATAAATGTAGTTGTTTTCTAATAATAGTCGTTGTTTTTTGTTTTGACATATGTCTAGTATTTCTATCTTAAAGTTGTTAAAAGTATGTAATTGATTGTGTTCTTTCATATATATATTACCAATTGATTTTTTAGCGTGGTTTCTATGTAGGTTTATTCGTATATTTAATGGATTACAGGTTTGTCCTATGTATGATAGTTGACAAATTTGGCATGTTAATTTATAAATAGTATTTACTAATTTACAACTAGTTGTTTGAAAAGTGTCATGGTTCTTAAGAGAGGGACAAGTTTGACAATTTTTTCTTAGGCAATTCTTAGCGAGTTTAAATTAACATAAAAGAGGTGCTAACACTAATATGTTTGTAGTTTTTTTTAGTTTTTTTAGTTTGTTATTCTTATGAATTTTTTAAATATATTTTACTTAATTGTTTTTGTGTTGATAAAGTTTGTAATAAATTGAATAATTAATCTATAAATATATAGATATTACTGTTTGTTATCTGTTATATTTTTAAGAATAACTAATAAAAAAAACATCTTTAAACTAACAAAAACACTGAAAAAAACAAAAGTTCTGAAATTATTTTTTTTCTAGAATTACTTTTATAATTTAATTTTAAATAATCAAACAATGAAAGATAATTAAAATTTGTATGAAGATTTATTTATATTAGAATATCTAATATAATTTAATTTGTATATTAAGTTATATATAAAAAAAAAAATATATCATAGAGCAAGCTCATATGAATTAATATAGTGTAGAAACTATATAACAAAATTATAACAGTGATTCTAATTTAAAAAAAACTTAAGGAGCAAACTGATAATAATGATAACTTATATCAGTTAGATTTGATTAGATTAGCAAGCTAAATCTAAATTAATTATAATAATAAATAGTTATTTAATTTTATAGTCCAGTTTTGTATTAAGATTATCTTCACTATTATGATCATTTAAATACAAATTATAAAATTTTGTAAAATGTTATTAATTTGTAGATAGAGAGAGAAAAAAAAAATCCTTTTCTTCTATTACATCCTCAAGTTAATTATATAATTATAATTAATAACAATAAAAAAAATTAACAAAGTAACGTCTATTACATCGGCTTTTACACGTCATTCAGACATACTCTAATCCTATATATAGAATAATCGAAGAGATAATATATATAATAGTTAGAAAAAAGATAGAAAGACAGAACCATGCACTTTTAATCAAACTAATAATAAGGCAAAGAAAAAAAAAAAACAAAAGAGAGTTTTATAAAGAAGGTAGATAAGATTGTTAGTATATATATATATATTTTTTTATGATTTTATATTTTATTCTTTTTTTTTTAAAGATTTTTAAAGGTTTTTTTATTTTATAATATGATTATAAATAGTTGTATTTAGTAATATATCTATAGTATGAATTAACATTTGTTATAAGTTTGGATATTATGTTTTGAAACCCTAATGGTAGACCAGACATACACAAAAAACTTTAAATTGAAATAAATTGGAAAAAGAGATCTGCTGGAACGGGGATCATCAGATAAAATTCCAGCGACATTTCAACCCCTTCTTTATTATGTCATAGATCTCCTTTAAACCGGATTTTATGTGTTAATATTAAGTTGTTTCAGTGAAATATTTAAATGAACATATATAACAGATACAAACTTACCTCGGACGCTGCGTCCTTCATTGTGAGTATCTATTTCTGGCTCACACATGTCGCGTGAGGGGAATGTCCCCCCATATTTCAAATTTAGACCATTTTTTCAGAATTTTTTTGAACAACAAGAAAATTAAAGAAGAAAGGAAAAATAGTTAAAGGAAGAAAGCTAAATTTTATAATCTTTACAGCTAGTTATATCAAAATAACTGATTTAACACTTATTCACAAGATATTTAAAGTTTTAAAGTATATAGTTCATTTTTGTTTAATCTCCAATTTCTGGGGAGGAAAATGGAAGTTAAATAAAGTTGAATTTGCACAATTAATAGCTTTATTAAACTCTTATAATTTGCCTTTTTAAAGGAATATTAAAAGATGAATAAGTGTTAAATCAGTTATTTTGATATAACTAGCTGTAAAGATTATAAAATTTAGCTTTCTTCCTTTAACTATTTTTCCTTTCTTCTTTAATTTTCTTGTTGTTCAAAAAAATTCTGAAAAAATGGTCTAAATTTGAAATATGGGGGGACATTCCCCTCACGCGACATGTGTGAGCCAGAAATAGATACTCACAATGAAGGACGCAGCGGCCGAGGTAAGTTTGTATCTGTTATATATGTTCATTTAAATATTTCACTGAAACAACTTAATATTAACACATAAAATCCGGTTTAAAGGAGATCTATGACATAATAAAGAAGGGGTTGAAATGTCGCTGGAATTTTATCTGATGATCCCCGTTCCAGCAGATCTCTTTTTCCAATTTATTTCAATTTAAAGTTTTTTGTGTATGTCTGGTCTACCATTAGGGTTTCAAAACATAATATCCAAACTTATAACAAATGTTAATTCATACTATAGATATATTACTAAATACAACTATTTATAATCATATTATAAAATAAAAAAACCTTTAAAAATCTTTAAAAAAAAAAGAATAAAATATAAAATCATAAAAAAATATATATATATATACTAACAATCTTATCTACCTTCTTTATAAAACTCTCTTTTGTTTTTTTTTTTTTCTTTGCCTTATTATTAGTTTGATTAAAAGTGCATGGTTCTGTCTTTCTATCTTTTTTCTAACTATTATATATATTATCTCTTCGATTATTCTATATATAGGATTAGAGTATGTCTGAATGACGTGTAAAAGCCGATGTAATAGACGTTACTTTGTTAATTTTTTTTATTGTTATTAATTATAATTATATAATTAACTTGAGGATGTAATAGAAGAAAAGGATTTTTTTTTTCTCTCTCTATCTACAAATTAATAACATTTTACAAAATTTTATAATTTGTATTTAAATGATCATAATAGTGAAGATAATCTTAATACAAAACTGGACTATAAAATTAAATAACTATTTATTATTATAATTAATTTAGATTTAGCTTGCTAATCTAATCAAATCTAACTGATATAAGTTATCATTATTATCAGTTTGCTCCTTAAGTTTTTTTAAAATTAGAATCACTGTTATAATTTTGTTATATAGTTTCTACACTATATTAATTCATATGAGCTTGCTCTATGATATATTTTTTTTTTATATATAACTTAATATACAAATTAAATTATATTAGATATTCTAATATAAATAAATCTTCATACAAATTTTAATTATCTTTCATTGTTTGATTATTTAAAATTAAATTATAAAAGTAATTCTAGAAAAAAAATAATTTCAGAACTTTTGTTTTTTTCAGTGTTTTTGTTAGTTTAAAGATGTTTTTTTTATTAGTTATTCTTAAAAATATAACAGATAACAAACAGTAATATCTATATATTTATAGATTAATTATTCAATTTATTACAAACTTTATCAACACAAAAACAATTAAGTAAAATATATTTAAAAAATTCATAAGAATAACAAACTAAAAAAACTAAAAAAAACTACAAACATATTAGTGTTAGCACCTCTTTTATGTTAATTTAAACTCGCTAAGAATTGCCTAAGAAAAAATTGTCAAACTTGTCCCTCTCTTAAGAACCATGACACTTTTCAAACAACTAGTTGTAAATTAGTAAATACTATTTATAAATTAACATGCCAAATTTGTCAACTATCATACATAGGACAAACCTGTAATCCATTAAATATACGAATAAACCTACATAGAAACCACGCTAAAAAATCAATTGGTAATATATATATGAAAGAACACAATCAATTACATACTTTTAACAACTTTAAGATAGAAATACTAGACATATGTCAAAACAAAAAACAACGACTATTATTAGAAAACAACTACATTTATAAACACAACACATTATTCCCTTATGGACTTAACGACGAATTAAACTACACATACAAACCACAAACAGAAGAAATTTCAACTTATGAAATCAGTTGCAAATATAAAAATGAATTTAAAACTAAACCTAATAAAACTAGAGTTAAAACTACAAATAAATTAGGTTACATTGAATTTGAAGAATTACTAGACCCAAAACAAATGTACACTAACAACTTCGTCGATAAATTTATTAAAACATTATTTAAACTAAATAATAATAAATTTATCAAACTCATAGAATATATTAAAATTCATAATCTGACTAACAGATTAATAGATATTACACACGACATCTTTAAATACAGAAAAATTAAACAAAATACTAATAACATTAATATTATCATTAAATTTAATAACAATTTATTTAATCATATTAAATTTAATGATATTTTTAATAACCAAATCATCAATAATCTTTTCCCTATAAAAAATTTAAATTTTAAAACAATCTGGAGATACAATAAAAATATAGGTAATTTAGTTTGCAATTATAACCAATTTATTAATAATTTAGCAAATTTTAAAAAAATTAAATGTAATTGCAACAACTATATTGATAAATATAAGTTCTCAGGTCATATATTAACTAGCAACTTTTCTTTTTTAAATCCAGAATATCAAGAAATTTTAAATAAAGGGTATAAATATATACCTCAAATTAAACACAATTATAATAATACAATTAAATCTATATTAAAAGATATAGATATTTTCATAAATAAAACTAGTATAAGATACAGTATTCCAGAATTTACTTTTCTGGAATGGAAACATAATATTAAAAAGGAAATTATAAATTATTATAATAATACACTTAAATACACAAAACCCAATTCAGACATTCCTTCTTTTAAAGAAAATATAATTAATTTACAGAAGGACTATATTATCACTCCTATAGATAAATGTTCCAATAATTTATCTTTAATTTGTAAAAATCTATACCACGATATACTAAAAAAGGAAATTGATAATAATCATAAATACACTTTTGCTAGAACTACAGGCACAAAAATCAAAAAAGACATCAAAAATGTTGAAAATTCACTAAAAATTTATAATAACCACAAAAATCCAAACATACCAAAGTTCTATATAATTCCTAAACTACACAAAAAACCTATTTCTTTCAGAACAATCACATCTGGTATAAATTCAGTCATAAAAAATATTGATATACAATTAGCCTCAACACTACAATTTATTATAAATAAATTAACTAATAAATATAATTATAAATTTATCGACTCAAATAAAAAAATCATTAATTATTTAATGAACAATTGGACAAACATTGAAACAGTACACACATTTGACTTTGAGGACCTATATTCTAAAATAAATTTAAGAGATCTAAATAATAAAATAACCAATTTATTTAATGAATTCATTAATGACAAAACTTTCTACATTAAAATTATTCATAACAGATATAAAACATTTAAATTAGATCTTAAAACAGCAAAAACTCTACTGGAAACATTTTTAAATTTTAACTATATAGAATTTAAAAATAAAATATATATTCAATCAGAAGGCGTTCCCATGGGTACTTCTTCTAGTCCGTTATTAGCAAATTTAATTTTGTTCTGGTACGAAAGAGAATACTTTCTACAAAATAATATTAATTGGCAAATATTCCGATATGTAGATGACATAATAATATTTAATAATCCACTGTTTAAAAAATTAATACCTGAAATTTATCCTAAATACTTGAAACTTAAGAACAATGAAAAAATTTATAGAAACAAAAAAGTTAACTTTTTAGACTTGAATATAGACCTTACAAATAGTGCTGTTAGAGTTTATAACAAAAAGAGTAATTATAATTTCAATATTATAAAATACTGTAATATGAATTCTAATATATCATTAAATTGCTGTAAAGGTATATATTATGGTCAGTTTCTAAGATTTTATAGAATAAATAATATATTAGATAATTTCATAGAAGATGTTAAAAATTTAAACATGGAATTTATTAAAAACAAATTTAGTATCAAACAAGTAAAATATTTCAACAGTATATCAATTATAAAATATTTAAAAAAAAATAAATGGAAATATCCATTTATGAAATCAACTTTCTATAATTTCTCTTAATATTAACTAATACAAATTTATAACCTTTAACAGTTAATTAAACTTTGATTAAATAACTGATTAAAAGATTTTTTCACAAGATATTTAAAGTTTTAAAGTATATAGTTCATTTTTGTTTAATCTCCAATTTCTGGGGAGGAAAATGGAAGTTAAATAAAGTTGAATTTGCACAATTAATAGCTTTATTAAACTCTTATAATTTGCCTTTTTAAAGGAATATTAAAAGATGAATAAGTGTTAAATCAGTTATTTTGATATAACTAGCTGTAAAGATTATAAAATTTAGCTTTCTTCCTTTAACTATTTTTCCTTTCTTCTTTAATTTTCTTGTTGTTCAAAAAAATTCTGAAAAAATGGTCTAAATTTGAAATATGGGGGGACATTCCCCTCACGCGACATGTGTGAGCCAGAAATAGATACTCACAATGAAGGACGCAGCGGCCGAGGTAAGTTTGTATCTGTTATATATGTTCATTTAAATATTTCACTGAAACAACTTAATATTAACACATAAAATCCGGTTTAAAGGAGATCTATGACATAATAAAGAAGGGGTTGAAATGTCGCTGGAATTTTATCTGATGATCCCCGTTCCAGCAGATCTCTTTTTCCAATTTATTTCAATTTAAAGTTTTTTGTGTATGTCTGGTCTACCATTAGGGTTTCAAAACATAATATCCAAACTTATAACAAATGTTAATTCATACTATAGATATATTACTAAATACAACTATTTATAATCATATTATAAAATAAAAAAACCTTTAAAAATCTTTAAAAAAAAAAGAATAAAATATAAAATCATAAAAAAATATATATATATATACTAACAATCTTATCTACCTTCTTTATAAAACTCTCTTTTGTTTTTTTTTTTTTCTTTGCCTTATTATTAGTTTGATTAAAAGTGCATGGTTCTGTCTTTCTATCTTTTTTCTAACTATTATATATATTATCTCTTCGATTATTCTATATATAGGATTAGAGTATGTCTGAATGACGTGTAAAAGCCGATGTAATAGACGTTACTTTGTTAATTTTTTTTATTGTTATTAATTATAATTATATAATTAACTTGAGGATGTAATAGAAGAAAAGGATTTTTTTTTTCTCTCTCTATCTACAAATTAATAACATTTTACAAAATTTTATAATTTGTATTTAAATGATCATAATAGTGAAGATAATCTTAATACAAAACTGGACTATAAAATTAAATAACTATTTATTATTATATATATATATATATATATATATATATATATATATATATAGGTTAAGATAAAAAAAGTTAACTAAAATAGATAAATCCTTTTATCAACCTAAACACATGTTCGATTTAAATTTATTAAACTCTACGATAATGTTCTTTTAAAGCAGAAGAATTTTTAAGCTCTTACAAGAGAGTTTAACAGAAGATTTTTTCTGTAAAAAGAATATCAGCCGAAGTTGCGGCAGCCAGAAGAGTCCCAAAGGGGAAGGAATATGCTCGAATGCTTCACGCTTCGATGACCCTGCAAACTACAACCCACCAACCATCACACCTCAGTGCCATACGATACTTTTATTGGAATAATCTTTTGGACGTATTGGGACATTTACATTAGATGGATTGTCTAGGCAGACTTCAAATATTCGAATTTCCCATTCTATTCTATTCTTTTAGAATCTCCTTTTTTTTTTTCCTTCGTCTGTTCTTGAATTCGGAATCTTTGTCTCTTTTATTTTTATTTTTTTCATTCTTCTATCTTCTCGTTGTTTCGTGTTCAATTTGCAACAAGGATTTATTTCACGGATTGATTTATGTTCTTAAATTATTGTTTACAACTATCAATTCATATGGGAAGTTATAGAAAAACGTTTTTTTTTTTGGTTTACTGAATACTTTTTTACTTTTTGTTATATAAACAACACGTGAATATTTTCTACGAAATATATTCAATTCCTTTTGAAAATATAAATTTAGCCTTATATAAAAGGAATATATTGGATAAAAAGGAGTTTATTTACCAATATTTTGGTTAGCTGAACCCCAACCTTTATCAAGGCATAACAATGTATTTCTTTTGTATAAACAATATTTGCTTATACCAAACAATACCTTACTCTACTTTGATAAAGGTTGGCGTTCAGTTAACCGAATTATTGCTAAATAAACTTATTTTTATCCAATACACCTATCTCCCGATTTACACGGTACTTGTTTTACACGTTTTCGCTTTTACACGGTTTTCCAAATAAGTTTTTTTTTTATCGCACTATACTAAATGCTACTGTGATTGAACACATGCGCTGTGTACACATCTCACGAGGAATCCCGAGCTTATGTGCTGACTACATATTTTAACCTGTCAATGCATTTTATTTTTATTTCCGTGTACACCTATCCCCCGATTTAAACGTTTTTCTCAGGAACGTATCTACCGTGTAAATCGGGGGATAGGTGTATTAGATAAAAAGGAGTTTATTCACCAATATTTTGGTTAGCTGAACCCCAACCTTTATCAAGGCATAACAATGTATTTCTTTTGTATAAACAAGATCATTGCATCAATATTTGCTTATACCAAACAATGCCTTGATAAAGGGTGGCGTTCAGTTAACCGAATTATTGCTAAATAAACCTTTTTTTTATATCCAATATATCTAGTCTTTTTATATAAATATACAGTTGAACCTGTCTATAGCGCCTTCCTCTCTATAGCGCCCTATTTTAAACATTAAAATGTGAACATTTTACATTAAAAGTGACCTGTCTATAGCACCCTAATTGGGTGAGTCCCAAGAGGGGGCGCTATAAACAGGTTTAACTGTATATTAATGTTTCGCTTTATTTTCAAAATAGTTGAATCTATAATGTAATATTAATATAAAAAGGTTATAGTGGATCAAAATTTATGTTATTTACCGATATTTCAATTTGAATCACGCCAGTAACCAAATGGATCTCTGACACACTTGTAAATGCAAAAGTCGAACTGCTTTTCACATGTGTAGACATGAGTATAATTATTGAATAAGTACTTGAAAAAACTTCGTTTAAGTGGCATAGTGATATTTGAAATTTTCCAATTTGAAGTTTTTTCATGCACCTTTAAAAGTTCTTGTTGATTTTTTTTAGAATAATTAGAAGTATTTGAAAATATTCAGGTATTGATTGTTATTCTCTGATTGTCTCTTGATAGCAATATCAAACTAAACACAACCTGATCTCTGAGGATCTTAGAGTAGAAGTAGTCGCCAATCATGATTATCATGGCCTGTATCATGAGTGTACTAGGAATAAAAATTATATTTATATTATATTGTCGTTAACTCAAACTACCTATTTTTTTCTAATAAGTATTTTGGATTTGGGTGAAATATTAAAATGTTCTTTGTTTACATTTCAAGATAGACGCCTTGGCAAGCTTTCACGAGCGTCGGTTCTTTCAGGTTTATAAATACACATACATACAGCTTTATTAAGACCATCGGTCTTATACAGATTCACCGCAGGAAGGAAGCATAGATGGAGCTCCTATACTCCACCCAGCGCAGAGCCCAACAGCCTCCAGGTCCGACGTATGCCCAGTGGCCATAGAATCCACCGTGCATAGGTTAGCGTATCACTGAAAAGACGAGTGTGGAATCAGCCGCGTTCTAGTCTTCGCTTTCCTCATCCAAATGGACCACGATTTTCGGCGATTCTATTAAGCTCTTCCGAAAGGTGAATTCGGCCTTGTAGAATTTATATAAACCAAAGAGAACATCATTGTATCCATCCACAAGGTTTATAAATAACTTCTTTTTTTTTTTGCTCTTATAATTGCTATTTTTTTAATTTAGGAGTTTTATAGAACTAATCCTTCCTAATACAAACAATTCTAGAAGTTTCTTATAATACTTTGATGTTAAATACAAATTAATAGAATCAATTTGTTAATAGTCAATTTAATTTTCACCTTTAAAATGTTAATTTCCTAATATTTGAGTAGAAGCGCACACAATTTTATATAATTTAACCAAATAAATTTGTAAAATTCCTTTAGGCGCCCAAATTTTGACAGAAATTTACTGCTTAGTAATTAATTTAATGATAAAAATTTTTGTTTTAATTAATCAACAGTTTAGAGCCTCCAAATTAACTTTTTTATTGGTTAGTGTCCTCAGTTTTTATTATTATTTTTCTTAATTATTTATCAATTATATTTTCCTCCACAAAATTACATTGAGTAATTTATTTAAAAACGCAGCGTGTGCTGTTAGATGAACAGCTGATCTTAATGAGGAGGTAATAACATTTGGTAGGAACCAAAATTAATTGTTATATTTATGTAAAAGGTTGTCCCAAAAGTTCGTGTTTTTCTTATAAAACGTTGTTTTTATTTTTCTTGAAAAAATAGACACTTGTTTCGTTTTTTTTTATTACTTTATTTATTTATTACCAGTTGCAAACAAGACACGCTATATCCTAACTGGATAATTGCGCTTTAAACTATTTACAATAATTGTAGTAGAGTAGGTAACAGAATTGTCAGAAAGAAAATAAACAATTAAGAAAAAGAACACTGAATAAACATATGCATTAAACAAATAAGCAACAACATAAGCAGATAGAATAAATCGCAAGGTAATGTGAAGCAATGATGGAAGTTGATTTAATGAAGTTATTTCTAATAATTAGTATCGTGGAGAGAGAAAGTTGATCAAGTTGAGCTATTTAGAATGAGTTACGTTCTAAAGTAACTTATTAATTATTTACATTGATGTAAATCAAGTAAATCAATTTTTATTACTAACTAGACGGGTGACCCGGGCTTCGCCCCGGGATTGACCCGTGTGCATATCTACCCGAGTGATATATATTTAGATAAGATTTTTTTTTAAATAATTGTTTGTTATTAGCATTATCTATTTGTTGTGCATCAGCATAATTTAATCTAATCTTTGATAGAGGGCGCTGTTCGTGAGCTAAGTAGAATAATTTGAATATATAGTTTTAATAATTGATTTATATATTTTTTAAAATAGCCTATCGTCTTCCCCGTATTTTTTTACCTATGTATGGAAATTTTGGTTTAAATTAGTGAACTATTGCGAATTTGTATACCGGACATACAAACAAACAAACATACAAACATTGATTTTTATATATTTTATTACTAATAATATTATTACGGCGAATACAATTACTTTATAATACAAAGATATAATACATAACGGCGATTAATATTGATATTTCAATTTTTGCAAGTGTTTACGAACTTTTGGGATAACCTTGTATTTTAATAATGAGTGTGTTAGGTTAGTTACGTAAGGCGGTAAAAATGCTGTCGATTTTGGAAGACCCGGGTTCGAATCCCGCGTTGTGGTCTCTTTTTTTCCCCTTTTTTCCTTTTTTTTTAAACTGTTTCGACAGTCCCTGGTTTGTACAAGTCCAACGTCACCAATATGTGAAAATAACCATTCAGGACTCTGGTACAGATGGTCCAAGATATCAGTAAATTTTAGCTACGCGATCAGGAAATGCCTTTCTCTTCATTTATCCACTTATTCCCAGTACAATTTCACTATTGTATATAATCTTATTTTTAAAACTTCCAAAACCCCCGAGTCTGTCTAACTTGTGTGCGCGTAACGGCGATAGAAAATATATAAAAGAAAATTGATCTGTCTTCTGTATTGGTAGACATGTAGGGACTTTACAGTAAAAGCATTCGCAAGCCTTTATACACCATGATTATTATAGCCTGTTTTCTCCTGTAGAAGGGCGTTCGTGCCCGAAAGCTAAGGAATAAAAATGTTTTTAAAAATATACTTTCCTTAGAGGCCATTTAATATTGACACAAAGGATTAGTTTATTGAATAGTTTGTACTATGTTTACTTGGAATAAAATGTTATAATTGATTATTTGATCTCAGAGAGAGAGAGAGATTGAGATTGAAACTACTTTATTTTAATGTCCATATAAGATTATATAAGGTTAAATACAAAGTTGAACAAATAAGACTAAAAAGGTATACACCGATCAAATTAATTGCAAAAAGTTTCTTTAATATAAAAATATAAAACGGCCAGCTTTCAAGCGTTAGCTCATCATCAGGCCAAATCAGGCCAAGCTAACGCTTGAAAGCCAGCCGTTTTATATTTTTATATTAAAGAAACTTTTTGCAATTAATTTGATCGGTGTATACCTTTTTCAATTGTCATTGCAATTATTCCGCAATCTAAATAAGAATAAATAAGGATAAATAAATGCAAAATATAAAATTTATAAGTGAATTTTTTATATTTTAACACACAAAACGCGATATCCCGGCTAGGGATAATTACGTCGATTTATATTTTTGAACAGAAACAGTTATATACATATTATACAAGAAAGTAATCATAAACAAAAAGAGAAACAATAATATATATTAGGAACCTGAATCTTTCAGACTCAAAGATAATCATAAATATATTTACAAAAATAGTTAAACCTATGATAATTCTCTCTGCTATTTACAAACAGAAATTTATTATAAGATTATAAGAGAATTGAGAATTGAATAGAGAGATAATATTAAATGATGTGTATATATAATATGTAATATATGTGTAAACATACATAAAGACTATACATAAATATATAACATAAAGTTCAATGATGCCACTTTCAACACAGCCACAATTAAAACACCCTAAATACATCATTCGCAATATCTATCAAATTATAAAATACTATGTACACCAACTCTGATATATATAGTATAAAATATAATAATAAATCACATACAGCTAGAGAAAGGAGCATACTAACACGGTCAATATTAACCTCCCATAATTACCCCATTACAACATCTATTAAATTACAACATACTACATACGCCAACTATATATACCATAGTATAGAGTATAAAATCTAATACTAAATCATATATACTAACACAGCTAGAGAGGGGGCATACTAACACAGTCAATATTAACGCCCCATTACCACATCATTACAACATCTATTAAATTACAACATACTACACACATCAAGTCTATATATTTAGTATAGAGTATAACATCTAATACTAAATCACATATACTAACACAGCTAGAGAGGGGAACATACTAACACGGCCACAATTAACGCCCCCTAATTACACCATTGCAATATCTATTAAAATACAACATACTATACACGCCAACTATATATACCATAGTATAGAGTATAAAATCTAATACTAAATCGCATATACTAACACAGCTAGAGAGGGAACATACTAACACAGTTATAATTAACGCCCCCTAACCACTTTGCTCCCCGATGGATAATGGAAGTTGCATGTTCGACCACGATTTAAAGTGGAATACTTTTTACTACAAATTCCCCAAGCTATTTCTTTCTCATTTTTCATTTCCTTCTTCTTTATGTGTCCACCGGAGCTATATTTGCATTTATCAAATAGAATTGTTCGATTTCTTCTTTTTTTGAAAGGACAATTCCTAACAACTTTAACAATAATTTGTCTATTTTATATATTATAGATATAAAAATTATATATTATTAGTTATAAACTTAGCTTTTTTTATAATTAAGGTGTAATATGTGTGGTACACATCATTTTACTTAATTCTCATCATTTTTAAAATATCATTCTTAGTTTTTAAGATATTTTCTAGAATTACATCACAGATTGAATTTATTTTTGGTGAAAAAATCATTATAGAGCCTTATAAAACTTTTTTTTGTTGCAGTTTTGAATTGTTTAATCACTAATGGTTTTTCTCAATCACGTCTTGCTTTAATAGAGTAATTTGCTGGATTTGGGAATTTTTCTATGTATAAGCTTTTTATCTTAAATCCTAAATTTAAGTTTTGTCTCCATAAGTGTACATTAACTAGAATTAGATAAAAGGTACAACCTACCTTTTAGTATGTATATCGGGATTGAGATAATAACTCTGAAAGATACACTCATGGACAAAACTTAAAGAAGCTGTACCTTTTAGCATGTATATCGTGATTCAGACTAAAACTCTGAAAGATATTTGATACACAGCGACCTTTATTGAAGACACGAAATATCCAAGTGTGAACAAAATTGCCTCTGTCTCATAAAAAAATATTTTAAAAAAGATGATCGGCGAAATTAAAATATGAAACATCCTCAACTTTTGTCTATGTTATTGTTGTCGTATCCAATAAATAGCCTCAGATGTCCCCCTGCATCTCTGTCACAGCAGTCGCAATGTCCACTATCTTGGGTGTGTAAAGCTGCTGTTCTGGGTCCATGTCAATTTTTTGCAAAGCTGCGTCCATTGCTGGGCATGAGAAGTTTTGTCTATGAGTGTAGATAAAGAATACAATATATATATAAAATGCCACGTGGAAAATTAGGGAAGATAAACTTCAGGATGAAACAGCAATTTATTTAAGGCAAGAACAAATTATGAATGATAAAAAAAAAAAAAAAAAAAAGATAAGCAATGAAGGAAGTTTACAGAGTATCAAAATAAACATAAAAATGATTCTCTGTTAATAAAATAATAAATAATCCGCTACAATATACGAGTATATTACGAAAGTATTTGTTCATATGGGTTTTCACAATATTTGATATATTGGATGAAACTTTAGCATGGGAATATAGAGTTAGGCATGGAAAGAATGAGTGACATTAGTTTTAACCTCGATATTAACGAATAGTTTTGGCCATAGGTCAATTCGCATATATTGGGGTCGGAAAATGATAAGCCCCAGATTTTAAATAACATTGGTTAGGCAAACGTTCACTTATGCGGAGCATCTGTCGAATCGGTGTATAAGTGAAACTCGTTCGATAATCATGTAATTCCCAGAATTGCTCTGGTGGTGGTGGTGTCTTGTCCACGCGTTGCTCCATGGAAAGGGGGGGGGGGGGGGGGGGGGGGGGGTGCCATTGCCCCGTTAGTCAGCCGGAATTTCAGAGTATCTTGTTCACGGTTACCGTAGCAGCTCGGGGCTTACGACACCGTACTTCGCTCTACAGGGCAATCCCTTACTTGTGCTGCTTCTCCCGCCCGCCACGTAGAGGAAGGGTTTGACTTCTGGGCAGGCCCAGAATTGCTCTTGTAGCCATGATATATCACGGGCCTGACTGAACAAATTGGGGCAGCGATGAGCTAGATACTCACAGGGGGTCTTTCCAAAGTTAGGTATTTCTCCCCCTAATTATACGTGTAGGTTGGTTGGGGACGTAGTTCTAGATTTCAGCATTTTTTTCCTTGACGCAATTAACAATCTATTTAGTTGGAAATGGTTTGCATGAATGAAAACGGTAACCATTTAAAAGCTATTTTTTAAACTTGAATAATTAGCCTACATTATTTATTCTTTAGAAATTTAAACTATTTAGAACGCTTCACGATTTTGCGTGTTATCCTTGCGCAGGGGCCATGCTAATCTTCTTTGTATCGTTCCTATTGTAGTAGTTTTACCGCTGAACTGGTATCACAGGGGCCATGCTAATCTTCTCTGTATCGGTCCTATTGTAGTAGTTGTACCGCCGAACTGGTATCACAGAGGCCATGCTAATCTTCTCTGTATCGGTCCTATTGTAGTAGTTGTACCGCCGAACTGGCATCACAGGGGCCATGCTAATCTTCTCTGTATCGGTCCTATTGTAGTTCTGTATCGGTCCTATTGTAGTAGTTGTACCGCCGAACTGGTATCACAGGGGCCATGCTAATCTTCTCTGTATCGGTCCTATTGTAGTAGTTGTACCGCCGAACTGGTATCACAGGGGCCATGCTAATCTTCTCTGTATCGTTCCTATTGTATTAGTTGTACCGCCGAACAAGTATCACAGAGGCCATGCTAATCTTCTCTGTATCGTTACAATTTTAGTGTATGTACCGCCGAACAAGCGTGTACAGAGTGTTTAGAACGATCGCGTTTAAAAAGAAAAAAAAAAAATCCAATTTCCTTTACAACGATGGAAATATTTTTAGAAGGGCTTGGCTCATCAGTACTAAACTCTTCAAGTGATTTGACCAGTTAAATCTACATTAATCTAACATACAGGTCACAATTGCCTTTCACCTGAAGCATTTTAACGATATTTTGTTATAATTAAAAATATTGTACAAAAGGTAAAATTGTAATGGAATCAGGTTGATAAATTACTAGAAAGATATCTCCCCTGATCGTAAATCTAAAAATCACCAATGACTTGCGCCATCTATCAGAATAAATATCAACTAAACGTCGATTTTTAATTATTCCAGAATTGGCTAACTACCCTTTCTTGATCAATCAAGATAAAGCTAACCACACGTACACGTTTCAGGATGTTGGCCTTCATTAGAGCGGTGCAAGCTGTACCTTTTTTTTTTGTGTCGTTGAGATATAGTTTGCATATTCACGTTAATGAGAGCCAACATTCAAAACGCGTACGTGGTTATCTTTTCTTGATTGATCAAGAAAGGGTATTTAGTCAATTCTTGAATAGTTAAAAATCAACCATTAGTTGATATTTATTCCAAAGATGGCCCAAACCATTAGCAACTCTTAGTTGCACGAATAGAATATGTCTTTCTCGTAATTTTTGACCAAGATATATCACACACACACACACAAAAGCCTTTATTAGGGACTTGCCTCATACAGATTCTCCCAATTAGGTAAGGTAATAATCATCTTGTGTTTATTTACATAGGTAGTGAAATAGTAATTGAACTGGCTTTACTCTTCATCTCAAAGTCATTCACTTGTTGACTGGTCCTTACATAATGATGATCTAAAAAAATTATAGTAAGCTATTGCCTTAGATTTGTTTGCTGATATATATTTTTTTACCAAGATATATCGGTAAAATCAATAATAATTTTAATAATTAAACTCATAAATCTTCTCTATTACATTTAAAACGCTTTATTCTTAACTAAGCAAAGAATAAATGTTAGCTTTATGTTATTTCCACATAATTATTTCATATCTTCTTTCAATAAACATCCTTTCAAGTACCATCATCTAGCTATGTTTTACTGTTAAAAAGCTTGCTTTCAAAGCATCTTAAGATATTCTCCATGTTTCATGAAGCATTCAACTGCTAAACCTAAATGTTTCTAGTTAAATTTTTACTAGTTAAAATTTTAACAAAGAAAAACGTTTTACCTCTAAAACATTTAATTAATTAAATTTTAAATAAACGTAATAAAAAAAAGTAAATTGATTTAACTAAATGTTGATTTAGTTTTTTTTAATAGTTCTTTTTCTCTCTCTATAATAGAATATCTAAATTGAAGTCTTAGTTTAATCTTTTATCTTCATTTCTATATATGTTACTTAGAGCTATCGATGATATGATGTTAATTATACAACAACAACAACAACAAAAGCCTTTATTTAGGGTCACTGACCCTATACAGGATTCACCAGAGGTATGCATAAGAACAAAGCAGTGAGACAAAGGAAATAACGATATATACAGAGTAAAAAGAGAAAGAAAAAAAAACAAGAAAAGGAAAAAATAATAATAATAAGAAAGAGGGAAGCAAGAAATCAACACAAAAAGAGTAGCAGTAAGAGAGTGAGGAGTGATAATGTTAATTATATTGATTTATGAACATCCCACATGCTGAATCTATATCATAGTGTTGCATGATGGCTAATGCACCTATTTTATTTTAATTTGTAATTGTAATTTTAATTATATCATTCAACCAGCACGTATCATCCACCTCGCATGTATATTTTCACAAAATTTAGATTTTCAAACAGAAATAATGTAGAATATTTTTCTCTCATTATATAGTGGGTATTTAAACTATGTATATAATAACGTGTATATAAAAATGTATAAATGTAAATGTATTTGAATGTAATTCTACTGTCCTATAAGCTTATGTCCATAGTTTACTTGAAAACCATTTCTAAGATTCCATCCTTCAGTGTAGCATATAAAAGCAGAATGATCCAATACAGTATTAGAGCTCTGAGAAGCGGTCTGGTGGATTAAATTGGCGAAACCGCTGGGAGGGTTCATCACTGATGAGCCAAGCCCTCCCAATATATTTTTTCATCGCAGTAAGGACAGTAGAAGTTTGTTTTATGTATAAAAGAAACATTCGTGCTTTTAAATCCTTTTATTTTATAAAAATGTATGTATTACTAAATTGTTAACGTGATAATCCTGTTGAAGGACTAAAAAGTTCGAAAGCTTGAAAATAAAAAGTTGTGAAAGAAACTTAACCCTGGAAGCTTCATTTATTTTATAAAATTATTTTTTATATATATTTTTTAAATTCAAATTGATATTTTATATTTATTTTATTAAACAGAATATATATTATAAACAGTTTATGTATTATGGTGGTGGTGTCTTGTACATGGAGCAGATCAGATCGGTCCGTGCACCCTGATCACAATACCAGCCAATTGAGGTGCCTTGTCCGTATGGATATCCTCTTCTGGATTGATGTCTGTCATATAGAGGGCTGCAAGGATGGCCAGGCAATCACCATTTGTATTTCGGTACACTGTGTGACTTCACTGCTCTCTTTGATGTGAGAAATGTAATGTGGCACATTTATAAGTGCAAAGTCGAACTGCTTTTCACATGTGTAGACATGTGATGCACTTACAGTAAAATCAGTCGCCTAATTCTACCCACCATGATTACCATGGCCTGTACCACGTGTACTAGGGATAAGCAAAAAAAAAAGTGAGAAATAAATATATCATTCCGGAGGCTACTTAAAGAAAAGTTATCTCATTATTCCCTTATATAAATTTGTAGGATGGTTGAAACACGCTCTGGTAAGATGCAAGACATGTCTGAGGAAAGAATTAAGGCTGAAGAGTCTGTCAAGCCGCAACCTGGTTCAACAATAGTTTACTTAAATGTGTCCACAGTTGACCTGCGCATTAGCATATAAGATTAAATGTTTTTATTAAGTTCTTATTCAAGATAAGAATTATTTCTATAAATGTCCATTAAATAAATGAGGCAAACATCATTTATGTTCTTTCCAATTTCTTTTTCCATCTGGGCCCTTTATTTGGATCATTTAAATGGCTCCATTATATTTTATATCCAATTTATATAAATCTTTTTTATTATTATCACATCCCACGGTATTATATTGAAATTTATTCTCGACCTACACGATTCAAGATGTTGCCTCGTTAAATTAATAATTTCAATAATAGATTTTTTTGTTCTATTTTAACGCAATACGTATATCATTGGGACAACAATGTACTTAGCAATGGAACAACAATTAGTATAACAGTTGTGCTACAATGCGTGTAACAATGGTAAAAATATTCATATAAGGAATACCAAAATGTGTATAGCAAAAATATAGTATAACAATGTATTTAACAGTGTTACCAGAATGTGTGTAACAATGGTATAACAATGTATATAACAGTGATAACAGAATATGTGTGTGACAATGCTAACATATTACTCTATACAACAATGAAGAAATGCATTATATAATATTTGAACAATGAGGTGTATGAAAACAATAGATCAACAATGTATGCAACACTGGTACAATATTGTATACAACAAGGATATAACACTAATAACAATGGCACTACAATGTATATAAATATTACACAATTAGTATATCAATGGAAATAACAGTGGTGCTACAATGAAACCGCATTATACATATAACAATGGAACAACAATACATTTATAATAATTATACAATAATATGTATAGCAATGTATATAACAGTGATGCTACAATGAAACAACACTATACATATAACAATGGCGTATATTGATGCTTATAACAGTGGTGTTACAATGAAACAACATCATACATAAAACAATGGTACAACAATAGTTATATATAATAATGGTGTGTGTGTGCAACCATATGTATATCCATGTATATAACAGTTATGCTACAATGTGAAACCACACTATAGATATAACAATGGTACAATAATACGTATATAAATGCATATAACAGTGTGCTGCTACAATGAATAACAGTGGTGCAACAATACCTATATAAAAATGGTATAATAGTATAGATATAACAATGATACAACAATGAATTTCTAACAATTGTACAACAATGCATTTCTAACAATGGTACAACAATGTGTCCAGCGCGCCTACAAACTGGCGGGAAAGAACTCCCCGGAACCCCCCAAGTACAGAGGCCCCGACCCCCTCGCCTAAGTGCGGCTCCCTCATGGTACGTTGTTGTTGTTTATTTACTAATTGGTGGTAAATTGACTGGAGATTACAAAAATTGATTAGTTGGGGTTGTCATTAATCATATTTGACCATATAATGGGCGTTTATTCTTCATGATTAATTAGAAATGTTCGACCTGAAAGATGACACCGCCGTGCGACAAACCCCTGAGTTGACATCGGAGGATAGGTGACATTCTTTCTTATTTCTATATAATATTACTGAATCTTGTTTTTTAAAATACATATCGATACTTCATAGCAATAACATTTCTTTAAAATGCATGAACATGGAAATATACGCTATGAAACAGCTAGCTGATATACATAGACAAATTAGATATAATCCAGGTTTCTCTGAAGTTCATAACTGGGTTCCTAATATCCTTATAAATAACTGAGAACGCTTCATTAAGAGAAAGGTATGCTCTGATTGTGAAACTAAAAGTTGCTGATGGATCGCGCCATCTATCGGAATAAATATAAAATTCAGATTAAATATTCTAGAATTGGCCAAAAAGGTTTTCTTGATTAATCAATATGGATGATCTCTTATAAAAGTATAGAAAGTTGGAATCTTCTGATGAATATAAGTAAAAGATTTGAAGCGAACGAGGATACGTTTCTTCTATCACATTTAATGATAATAAAGAAATTGATATACAGGAAAAATTAATTAATACTATGTGAAAAATAGTACAAAAGTGAATTTGTACTTGCACTACGCTGATGAGGGCCAACAGCCCGAAACCCGTGTTTCCTTAATTAATCAAGAAACGACCAAAAGGGGCTCTGGCACATTTGTAAATGTAAAGTTGAACTGATTTTCACATGTGGAGACATGTGGTGAACTTACAGTAAAAGCAGTCGCTAACTACCCACCATGATTATCATTGCCTGTATCACGTGTACTAAGGATAAGCAAAAAGAAACGGTATTTCGCCAATTCTGGAATAATTAAAACTCAACGATTAGTTTATATTTATTCCGATAGATGGCGCAAGCCATCAGCAACTTTAGTTATACGATCAGTAAATGCCTTTTTTCTTAATTAAGACTGTTAAGCTTAAACTAATTGGTCTGGGTAAATCCAAGGAAAAGATACAAAATAACGAATAAAACACTGGTATTTATATATGATACATATATAAGTCTTTACTAAGATTTTTTTGTCTTTGTTGGAATACTAAGGTATGAATAATAGAATGAGCCATTTGGATGCAATAGCTTCTCCCACGTGGGAGTACATTCACACATCAAACAAGCCATTACTTCCAGAATCTCAGCTGCCCGCCCACGTAAACTGCTGAGTCACGCTCACTTCTTTTCCCCTCTCTCACATATTCTTTATTTTATATTTCAAACTACACTGAAATTCCTTTCTTTGCGACCGAGACTCTTTAACAGTTGCTTCAGGAAATCGAATATCTTTTAAAATATATAATTAAAGACATATACACTTATAGACAAAACTTAAGGAAGTTGTACCTTTTCGAATGTATATCAGGATTCAGATAATACCTCTGAAAGATATTTGATACACAGTGACCTTTATTGAAGACACACGAGATAACCAAATGTGAAAAAAATTGTCTCAGTCTCCTTAAAAAAAAAAAAAAAACAGACGACCGGCAAAGACTTTTCAATTCCTCAAGTTTTTCTTAGAGTATAGATGTAAATCTAAATATTAATATATTCTAATTAAAAGATAATTTTAATTATTTTCCTTTACAGACTTCGTGACAAATTCATGTATAAAGACTTTATGTTTTAATAAAAGGATGCTGTTTGTATTACAAAGTGTAAGTTTTGAGATAGCTGTAAGTTTGAAGAAGTGGCTAGACTATGTCCATGGGACTAGCACCATGAGCTGTCTGACCGACCTGGAGCCGGTTTGGCCTCCCTCCCATTCCATAGGAAGCTCCATGGTCCTATCTTACCACTTCCTTGTTCTTTGACCCTTCATACAACACTTCTTTTACTCTTCTTCACGTCTTTTGTTCTAATAGTTCTATAGAATGGATATGTGAGAAAAGGTTCTTTTTATTCCCCCTCTGTATAGAATATATACATTTTGGGACCCTAATTTTCTTTACAAAATGTGAAAAAAAAAAACTATTTTTCACTTATCGTTTTGGTGGATCATTAAAATTGTATTCTTTATAATTGGAACCCAGATATTTAATCTGTTCATATCTATTAATTTATGTTTAAATTACACCCATACCTCGCTTTGCGTCGGGGTTACGTTCCAAAAAAAACACGACGCAAAGTGAAAATATGTGAAGACGCAATCAAAAACAAAGGTGTTGCCATATTTTAGGGAAAAAAAAAAATAAAAAAAATTACAGACTCGAATCTAAAACAACGCAACTTCGAAAATCTAACGACGCACAGTGAAAATCAGTAAAAATTAAGCAGCGACGCAACTTCGAAAAAAAAACGCAAAACGAAACGACGCAAAGCGAGGTATTGGTGTATTCAATTTAAAAGGTTTATATTGAATCAAAAATAATTTATTTGACTAATATTTCAGTTGGCTGAATGTCAACAACAAACTCATCGCCACATAACGTCAATAGGATTAAGTTAAAAAAGCTATTTTTGCCTATATTCAATGGGGAGGGATGATTGGGGAAGCTTTAAATTATATGTTGACAAAATAAAAAGTAGTTTGAACCATGTTTATTGGTCTTACTCAAGTGAGATGTTCAAAGATATTTCTATGATAAAATAAAATTAGCAAATTCCCCCACTTGATAAGCTTTTAACTTGACATAAGGAGATTCTAATACAGCATGCAGCTTCCTACTTTAATAAGTATGAAGACGCTATAAAACAAGCGGGGTTCTTAGTTGTTGTTTTTTTTTTTTTACCGTTTAAACAAGAAAATAAATTTACTGGCAATGCGTTTCTTTTAAATATCATCAAATATTATCTCTACAGACCTTACTGCAATGATATGAGTTATTGAATGAGAGGGCTTGGCTCATCAGTAGTGAACCCTTTCAGCGGTTTCGCCAAATTGTAGAGATAATATTTGATGATATAACGATAGATGGCATTGCCAGTAAATTTATTTGTGTAAAGTTTTAACGATAGATGGCAATTAAATTTATAAACAAGAATATTATCTCTCACTCTATATTGATGGTTTCTAAAACCCTTAAAACGAGCATGTTCCTTCTTGTTATAATCATAAAACCGTTATAAAAACAAGTTTTCACATGATATAGATACTTTATAAAACTGTTAAAACAATCACTTTATCATAGAATAGCTCTAAAATCTTTTGAACGAGAATATTCCTACTTTTTTATTATTAATTTTTAAATTAATCAACCAGGCGCGATAGTGAAATATTTGCGCCTTTATTCCTATTTGATATATAGTTCTAAAACCGTTATGATAGGTTTCACATAATATAGAGACATTCTAAATCTGTTTGACCACGCCATCACCATCTCCTCAGCGGCGAAGTACGCGATCTACGTATTCTTCGTAGAAATGCGTGGTGTCGCTGGAAACCCACTGGCGATTCTCCACCAAACTCTGCAGCGCTGGCAGAGGCGTCATATTCATTGTACATAGTTAATATAATCCATATATTTTTTTTAATAGTGCAGACTGTGCACTTTGAATGTATTGACAAGATGTCAATAAAATTATTTTAATTGTCAATTGTCTAAATCTGTTAAAACAATCACCTTATAAAGTAAGGTTCTAAAACCGCTTTAAAGAAAGCAATTTTTTTAAATCTGTTATAGAGACATTCTAAAAATTGTTAAAACAATCATTTTATTTTTATAAAAGTTCTAAAACCGTTATAAAATAAACAAGTTTTTCATGATATAGAGGTATTTTAAAACTGTTAAAACAATAATTTTATTATAGGAAGGCTCTAAAGCCATTCGAAAAAGCAGGTTTCTATTTAATATAGAGTTCTGAAACTGTTATGACAACTCCAGTTTCTACTTAATATAAGAATATAAGATAATAGGACGTCTTAGTATATCAATTACTCTTTGATAATACAAATGGTATGAAGCAGTTGTAACGTTCAGTTTTAAACTTTTTTACAACTGATAAGGAACCATAGAGATAGTTTTCATCATTCTTGGTACCAAATAGAAAACCCCCAAAAACAGACCCTCCAACTAAATAGAAGGAAGTCGACACAGCTGGCCAGATGGAAATCTGGTCACCTGCGCCCTCTAGTCTATAAAGAGGGAGCCAAAAGCTTCCCCATATGCACTAGGTGCAAAACCGAAGAGGCCACTCCCCAACATATACTAAATTGTATTGGAAAGGACAAAGGATCCCTGTACAGAGAACCAATAAGAGTTCTTGAACTTCTTTATGAGCACGACCCCCAAGATCTTGTCTAATTTAGACTAATAAAAGGATAAGAAAAAAAAAAAAAGATTAGTACTAAAGTAGTTTGACAAGAAATTTTCCTGTTGTCGTGTTCTAAAGTTCTTAGTCCTCTCGACCTCGGTACCTTTGTCTCTCGCCTGGAGGAAGGAAAACCAGAAAGAATTTTAATCCTCTCTGCCACGGTGATTTACAGCTCGCTTGTCACCTCCTCGAACTGAATAACTCACAGGCGCTAAATCAAAGTGAATTGGTGGAACCTCGTTCTTTCCTTTGGTATTGCCATTCACTTCTTCAATCCTTTGGTTATCAATTAGATCGCGACGTGTTCTTCCACGCTTCCCATAACTTACTCCATCTTTGGGCTGATAGGTTGGATGAGAAGATGAAACTGAATAAAGAGAAGATATCAAGATAGAAAAGTGTGATGCCATTATAAACCATGACCTAAAGAGAAATTGAAGAAGGAATGGAGAACTCTTTTTGTAAAACAAGGATTGTCTAACTAATACTAAGGAAATCGATGAATGGCATGGCTACATAAGCTAATATGCTTGTACGCCTGAAGACTAAGGACATCCTAGAAGCAGATGGCCTCGCAGACCTTTTTTGTCCATAAGCCGGCGTATACTAAGGACATTTGAAAAAACAAAGATGGCTGAGCCAACAATCGCAATTTTTAGAATCAACAACAACAAAGAGGTTTGTTTAAGGCCATAACGTGCCATCTACCTGTTGCTATCCTGTGCCTATATATGTGCCATAGATGCAACCATGACAGAGAGCAACCAGTTCCTTCCCAAGTTCAGGGAAGTCGACCAAGTAATTTTGACCAACCAGGAAGGTGTGGCTATCCCTTTGTTTCCCACCTCCAGGATGATAATAACTTCAAACGATAACATCGCCGCTCCATCCACTTCTCTTCAAAATGAATAATGGGGAATTGGTACCGCGCTGTAAATAATGGGCGTGATTTTCCTTCTTGCTAACATAGCCGAGGAAACAGTAGCGAAGTTTTCAATCAGGTCATTTTGTACACTCCGAGCGATCTCTTACATCATTGAGATATCTGGGGGGGGGGGGGGGGGGGATTGGGAAGAGCCATTTCAATTGGGTATTGTGTAAGTTACAAATTCCTTTTAGCTTTCAATATATACCATTTCTCTAAATTCCACCTACCTTGGCGTGAGAAATCTTCATCGACAACTTCTTTTGTACTACAATATTGTCGATAATGATCGAGATGATTCGATCACGTTTTACAGACACTATAAAATTTTACAGATTGAAGTATATAATTTAACTCTATGTACTAAATATACAAATACTTTTAGTATGTTAATCGACGAAAACACTTTTAACATATTTCTATAAATTCATATTGAAAGTACACGGATAAAATACTGTCCTGGTGTGGAATTAACACTTACCTACTTATTCTCATGCCCAGCAATGGCCTCAGACTTGTGGAAAATTGACATGGACCCAGAGCTTTACACACCCAAGATAGTGGGCATTGCGACTGCTGTGATAGAGATGCATGTGGACATCTGAGGCTCTTCATTGGATACGACAACAACAAGGGATAACATCTTTTTTTTTTTTTTGTGTGTGAACAACTTTACCTGTCAATTTTTTTTTTACTGATTGGTCTATTTTCGAGAATTTTCCCTAGAATGTTGCAAAGCCATATCGGTCTTGTACAGTCCACAGCTCGAAAACATGGTATATAGGTTTGCCTAAGATTCTAGAATTATGGCAATAGAGTATAAACACAATTTATCTCTCGAGAGATTTGAAACAATTTTATTTGTTAGTTTTAAATGGTAATCCTTCAAGTGTCAGCTTATTATCATGCTGTCCTGAACTGACAAGTAATGTGCCGAAATAGCCCTACTGAATTTACACAGATAGAAGGCTAGAACACTTCAATTTTTACACCGATGATTATTCCAAATATCTAATTGGTTATACTTGATTTCTAAAATTTGCGGTATAGTGGAAGAATTAAGTAGAAAATTATGACCATTTAGACCTTCACAAACGCGATTCAAGCGCGTTCCCTAATTGAGAATCCTCCGACCTGCCAGGGATTGTTTCAAGAGCTTAGAACCGTTGAAATAGGACGATGCTATTTCCCAGAGAACCGAGCATAGGCCATGATAAGTCTGATATTCTATCCTAATATGAATAAGGATACTCACTTTCCCTTTAAGCTGGAAACGGCTTCTAAAAACTGATGAACCTACTTTAGGGACAACGCCATAGGAATGCAGAAGGCAAGGTGAAAAACAAACCATTCTTATATATATCCTCCATAAAAAATCCTTAATGAATGGCCAATGGACCAAGTCACAATACCTTACCCACCAGACTATTGCTATAGATAGACCACATTGGAAGAGAATGATTGAGGAGGCATACCAGTCTTAGGACTGATTCCTAAGAAATAAATAAATATACTATGATTAGAAAGGATTGGACAAGTCAAAGCTCAGCCATGGGTCGATATGGCCATATGTCCTGGAGCAAAATGGGCTCCAATATATTGATAGGTCGCCTTGTTAGGAATTCCCCATATATCCACTTTCTACTGAACACAACCGTTACAGCCTAGCAACAGAGATTGTTTGCTTTGACGCCCCTAATACCCAAGTTTTTGTAAAATATTTTGTCGGCTCGAACTTCCATAAGCATTCCTATGATAATATGACAGCTAAGCAAACATTTCCCCCAACTCCTTGGAAAACGCAAAAATAACAGAGTAAAAAATAACATGAGTATGTTAATATGTCATGTTTTTCTTTGATAGACGGTGACAGGCTATTTTTACATAGGAAAATATCCTTAGAAATACACTTTTTTCACTCTTTAATATATCGATTATTGTCTTTGAAAATAATTATTTAAGAAATTATCTCTTTCTTTTTAGCCCTCTATCGCTAAAGAGGGATACAATTTTATTGCTACTCTCTATTTCGAACCAAAAACTTATATACATTCGAGGAGGCTTCCCCAACGTCGAAAAGCCATCCTCCAGATGATCAAGGGGCCTTTTTTTTTATCTCTCCTCACCTTAAGATTAAGGGATAACTTGTAGATGGAACACAAAGAAAGAGTTTTGAATTACACTCATTAACTTGAGGAAGTTTTACCTTTTAGAATGTACACGTATATCAGACAATTTGAAATATATTTGATATTTAATTAAAAAGGCATATATTGGATCAAAATATCATTTATTTTACCAATATTTCAGTTGGCTGAACGCCAACCTTTATTAAGGTGTAATAACATATTGTAATAACAGCAGTTACTGTATAGCCCCGGTTGTTCCCAGACACGACCTAAGTACATGTGGCGGGCCAGGTAACAGCAGTTACTGTATAGCTCCGGTTGTTCCCAGACACGACCTAAGTACATGTGGCGGGCCAGGTAACAGCAGTTACTGTATAGCCCCGGTTGTTCCCAGACACGACCTAAGTGCATGTGGCGGGCCAGGTAACAGCAGTTACTGTATAGCTCCGGTTGTTCCCAGACACGACCTAAGTACATGTGGCGGGCCAGGTAACAGCAGTTACTGTATAGCCCCGGTTGTTCCCAGACACGACCTAAGTGCATGTGGCGGGCCAGGTAACAGCAGTTACTGTATAGCTCCGGTTGTTCCCAGACACGACCTAAGTACATGTGGCGGGCCAGGTAACAGCAGTTACTGTGTAGCCGGGGTTGTTCCCAGACACGACCTAAGTGCATGTGGCGGGCCAGGTAACAGCAGTTACTGTATGGCCGGGGTTGTTCCCAGACACGACCTAAGTACATGTGGCGGGCCAGGTAACAGCAGTTACTGTGTAGCCGGGGTTGTTCCCAGACACGACCTAAGTGCATGTGGCGGGCCAGGTAACAGCAGTTACTGTATGGCCCCGGTTGTTCCCAGACACGACCTAAGTACATGTGGCGGGCCAGGTAACAGCAGTTACTGTATAGCTCCGGTTGTTCCCAGACACGACCTAAGTACATGTAGCGGGCCAGGTAACAGCAGTTACTGTATAGCCCCGGTTGTTCCCAGACACGACCTAAGTACATGTGGCGGGCCAGGTAACAGCAGTTACTGTATAGCCGGGGTTGTTCCCAGACACGACCTAAGTACATGTGGCGGGCCAGGTAACAGCAGTTACTGTGTAGCCGGGGTTGTTCCCAGACACGACCTAAGTGCATGTGGCGGGCCAGGTAACAGCAGTTACTGTATAGCCCCGGTTGTTCCCAGACACGACCTAAGTACATGTGGCGGGCCAGGTAACAGCAGTTACTGTATGGCCCCGGTTGTTCCCAGACACGACCTAAGTGCATGTGGCGGGCCAGGTAACAGCAGTTACTGTATAGCCCCGGTTGTTCCCAGACACGACCTAAGTACATGTGGCGGGCCAGGTAACAGCAGTTACTGTATGGCCCCGGTTGTTCCCAGACACGACCTAAGTACATGTGGCGGGCCAGGTAACAGCAGTTACTGTATAGCCCCGGTTGTTCCCAGACACGACCTAAGTACATGTGGCGGGCCAGGTAACAGCAGTTACTGTATAGCCCCGGTTGTTCCCAGACACGACCTAAGTACATGTGGCGGGCCAGGTAACAGCAGTTACTGTATAGCCCCGGTTGTTCCCAGACACGACCTATGTACATGTGGCGGGCCAGGTAACAGCCGGCCTCCAGAGCTGATCACGCCAAACGCCCATTAAGCTGTTAGCAGACACTCGCTACAGTACCTCTCGACAACCTCTACTTCAGAACAAGGAAACTTTTAAAATGTTAAACTAAGGTAATTAGATAGCCCAAATCCTTTACATCTTTCTTTTACTGATATATCTTCATCCCTAACTATAGGTTTTATTCTGGGGAGAAATTTATCTTTAAAATGTAGAATAACATATCATTTTTTTCATGCGCTCGCAGTAATTTCCTATCCATACCATGATAATCTCAATATGCTTGCTATGAGAAATTGCCAATCTGCATTAGAGAACATGAGGACTCCAGGATTATTAGGCGTTCAGAAGACTCATTAAGTAACTATTCCATGAAAGATCAGTGTGCAGGGCTTTCGTTAGAACAAACTATTCAGCTTCGACTGGGCAAATATATTTCATTATAAATATTCAACCAGTTTGTATCTCTCTCATAAACATATTGAACGAACAAGTCGGCAATCTTTAGCTAAGCAGACAGACCAAATTATGATGCTATAGAACAACATCTAGATAATGATTGAGCCAAACAAAGCACTAAACAATAGTTTTAGCTATTAAAACTACCTAGACGTGTTGACGTGTTCAGGAGTAAATGATCAAATAAAACACTAATGTAAAAATGCGTACAAGACTGGGAAAAGTATAACTAGACAAAAATATATTTACAAAAATGAAAAAATAGAATAATGAGCTAGTGTAACACTGTACAGTGGCTTTAGTTGCTTGACACTGTCGTTAAATAGTAATAATTGGTTTTTAAAAAAGGAAAAAACAAATATTTTTATAATTTTTTACAATCGGTACCACCAATATTGAGATGTGTAGAAACAGGATTGTGCCTTGAATAAAGAACAAACTAATTACGAAAGAGTATGATATATATACACGGTGATGCTAAAGGAAAGGACAATTTTGATATAGTGAAAAGGAACAAGCTGATTATGATGTAATATAGTCCTGACAGCATCTTTGGAGGGAACTGACCAATAAGGCTAAAGATAGAAAGAATTTGTCAATGATGTGAAAGGAAATATCTAGCTATAGGCGTGAGAAAGTCTTGACAATGGCTTGGAAGTAAGAGTTTAGCCAATTACAGTAGATACAGAATAGGATATTGACAATGACGTGATAGGAAATAACTAGATAGCGACCTGGAGACAATAGCGTATTGACAATAACTTTAAGAAAAGGAATGTACAGCATGTACAATAGAGATAGACTTGGAAGAAAAATAACTAGTCAAATACGGTAGGAACAGAATTAGGGTGCTGACAATAAGTTGGAAGGCAAAAACGAACTAGGAACTGTAATTACTAGGTAGGGAACAGAATAAGGTCTTAATAAGGACTTGATAGTAAAATAACTAGTCAAGTACAGTAGGAAGTAGTGTCTTGACAAAGACTTGGAATTGAAGAACTAGTCGAGTACAGTAGGGCCAAAATAGGGTCCTGACACTAAGGTGGAAGACAAGAACGAACTAAGAACTATAAATAAAAGGTAGATACAGAATATGGTCTTGACAAGGACTTGGGAGTAAAAGCCCACAAGTACAGTAGGGAGTAGCAGCGTCTTGACAATCTCGTGCTCAGAGCGCTAACGAGGACGCCCACAGGAAGAACAAATCATCTCCCTCATTAAAGCCGCCGTCGGCCTCGCGTGGGACATGACACCGCTGCCTCGCACATCAGGTGGCTGGGTCGGTCAACACTGGGTATTGTCTGTGTTCAATAATGTAAGCAGTGTCTAAATGAGATCACATAGAGCAAAGTATCCTTATTTTAGCATATACCATTAATTAACGTGAGCTTCCTAGCTAAATGTATCTTCTTCAGACGTCTTGTATTTCAGTCGTCTTGTACTTTAGACGTAATGTACTTCAGACATCTTGTACTTTAGGCGTCTTTTACTGGACGTTTTGTACTTCGGACGTCTTGCACTTCAGACATTTTATACTTCAGACATCTTGTAGTTCAGACATCTTGTACGTCAAACGCCTTGTACTACAGACATCTTGTACTATAGACGTATTTTACTACAGACATCTTGTACTTCAGGCGTCTTTTACTGGACATATTGTACTTCGGACGTCTTGTAGTTCAGACGTCTTGTATTCCGGACGTCTTGTACTTCAGACATCTTGTACTACAGAGGCCTTGTACTACAGGCATTTTGCACTTCAGACATCTTGTACTTCAGATGTCTTTACAGAAATTCTCCTTTTTGCTTTTATTTCTCTATCAAATAATCTGGAATCTTTTAATTTTATAGATATATAAAAAGCATGCCTTCAATGAAATTATCAGATTATAATATAAATGCAACTTTCTCACATAGGCTATCTCAATTAAAAAAAAAACATTGACATAGCTTCCAAAATAAAAAGTAAGAATCTCACGCATATATATTCACATATATAATCAATACGAAAAAAAAGTGAATATGTAAAAAAAAAAAACAAAGTTGATTGTCAAATGAAAGAGTCAAATTGGAAAGCTGCTAAAGTCACCGATGTGGTTGCAACCGTTGAACTTATTGGAACTTAAATTTCAGGTCGCTATGAAATATTGGTTCAATGGTGTGACGGATCTTATGACCCGATGGACCCATGTTATGATGGACTTGGGGACTCCAGAGCATTCCGTCGCCAATGAGTCCATTCCATCACAGAGAGGACACATGGTAATTATTGATTTTGGGTTCTAGCCAGAGCTCTCTCTCTCCCGGCGGCCTCTTCATCATTTCTTCCATATTAATTCCCCGGCCTGCTAAACCTTGGAACCCCCCCAATTTTTAAAATATTCAACCCTTCCTAATGTTCCGACTATTGCTCCCCTCCTCCTCTACGGTCTTCAGCTAGATAATGTACCATTTGTAATAAATCAGTTCTTCGATCACACATGTTATAGCTCAGTATAACCATATCAAATGCTTTCTATATTTTATACTATATCCCCACTTGCTCAAAATTTAGCTTAGCATTTGCAGCTCCAAAATATGGCTTGCATTAGATGCACTAATTAAGACCTTTGAGAGAGGCCGCTACTTATCATAAAACAGCTCAAGGAGCATGAATTCATAGAATTCGTGTAATATATACACAAGGAGAGAGATAAGAAAAAAAAACAACATAAATAATATATTTTAGCTTAGCATCTGCAGCTCCAGGAACACATTTCGGCTTGCATTAGATGCACTAAACAGGACCTTTGGGAGAGGCCGCTACTTATCATAAAACAGTTCGAGGAGCATGAACTCCTAGAATTCGTGTAATGTATACACAAGGAGATAAGAAAAAAAAACATATTATATAATTTAGCTTAGCATCTGCAGCTCCAGAACACATTTTGGCTTGCATTAGATGCACTAAACAGAACTTTTGGGAGAGGCCGCTGCTTATCATAAAACAGCTCGAGGAGCATGAACTCCTAGAATTCGTGTAATCTATACACAAGGAGATAAGAAAAAAAAATATTTTATATAATTTAGCTTAGCATCTGTAGCTCCAGAACATATTTCGACTTGCATTAGATGCACTAAACAGGACCTTTGAGAGAGGCCGCTGCTTATCATAAAACAGCTCAAGGAGCATGAATTCATAGAATTCGTGTAATCTTTACACAAGGGGATAAGAAACAACAACAACATATTATATATTTATTAGAATTGGTGTTGCACTCGAAAGAGAAAATCATAGTTGCAATTTGGTTTTTGAATATAACATTTATCAACCTTGTATGGTGGCCAAAAAAATATTTTGCCAGTAAATATTGAGTTTTATAATCAACACACACGTTATAAATTAAAATAGTTCATTTATATTCGAATGCTTATTATTTTAATGCAGTTTTATATATGATATACACTCATGGAGAGACAAAACATAAAGAGTTTTATATTTTGATCTAGCCCAGGTCGTCTTTTTTTTTTTAAGGAGACAGAGGCAATTTTGTTTACACTTGGTTATCTCGTGTCTTCAATAAAGTTCACTAAGTATCAAATATCTTTTAGAATTATTGTCTGAATTCCAATACACATGCTAAGATGTACAACTTCCTTAAGTTTTGTCCATGAGTGTACATTGAAGTTAAGATATATAATGCTCTCTATAGTTAAGTACAAGATGATTACAAATAGTTTTTTTTTTTTTAATCCTAAGTAAATTTTATGCAGATTTGAATTAAACACAATATTATCGTAAGTCATTTTACAAATATGTATAAACTAGGGAAATTCTATACAATTAAACATGGTTCTAGAATAGAGGCTGCCTGGACGGCATAAAAGACACTTCGGCCAGTAAATCTTTTTATTACCTCGACGTTTCGACAAAAATCTTTTGTCCTCGTCAGGAGCAAACAAAAATCTCGAAATATTTTGAGAATTTTTTTTTTCTTTACAGATCCAGGTACGCCGTTTTATATAATCTTATCTATAAAGGCGTTACAAATCTTTCTCTTTTTCGAAGTATCTTTATTTTCAAGAAATGGTTCTAGGAATCTGGTTGACATAAACAAGTTGCGAGAGGATGATATTCATGCACCAATAGACGCATCTCTTCCTTTAATTGTTCATCAGAACGATACACTTTGCATTAGCCTAGTAAGAAACTTTGCTAATGATGATAAAGAATTAGCTACAAACACCAGTTTTGGCAAATTCAGACAAAATCTAACTTGTATACTGGAAACTATGGTATACAAGTTGTATTTTTGTCTAAATTTACCAAAAATGGTGTTGTAGCTCATTCTTTATCATCACTAGCAAAGTTTCTTACTATTATCAATTATTTTATTTCCAAAGCGCTATATCCCGCAAGGGATACTTGCGCCAAACAAGGAGAAAAGTTTATTTACATAAGTTATTTACATTATTCAACACATGAAAACATTAGAGATCCAGATTTTGTAGAAAGTTTAGAATGTATTTACAAAATAAATTGAATTTTAAATATGATTTTTATCGGAAATCAAATCGTTAAGTTCACAAACAACTAGTTCATTCTTCATTCTATAGTTTCTTACTATGGTGATGCACAATGCATCGTTCTGATGAACAATTAAAGGAAGATGCACCTCTATTGTTGGTATAGGTTCCTCTATCTTCGTAATTCTGTGGATGAAGAGCTGTCGAGATATGATTGATGTATTTACAGTATTAGAAGCTGTTCATCTTTTCCTTAAGCCGTTGATTGGACAGTAGAGAACAAGCCAGTTGAAATAGAGTACTAAACATATCTCGGGAATGTCATCTATATAAAAGAAGTGTAAGTATTAAAGAACGAATGTTTATTTTAAATACAAAAAAAATGCTACTGTCCTTACTGTGATGAAAAAATATTGGGTGATACGCCAAGTCCTCCCAATATTATTTCATCGCAGTAAGGACAGTAGAAATTTGTTTTATATTGTCGCAAAGTATGTATTATTTTTATTAACAGAGTATCATTTTTGATGTTTATACTATGCTACTCTGTAAACTTGCCTCTTTTTCTTATCTTTTGTTTATCCTTAATAGTTTGTTCTTGCCTTAAATAAATTGCTGTATTACCTGAAGTTTGTCTTCCCTAATTTTCCACGTGACAATATATTTAAAAGAAACATTCGTGTTTTTTAATGCTTTCATTTCTTATGTATCGGGAGGTTTACAAGTGATTTGAGTTGTGGTTTCCATACACCCTCCTCTACAAGATGATAAAAAACACAATCTATAAGCACGGCGATAAAGTGTCAAGGACAATTTTTAATTAAAACATTAATCGCTACGAGGGTCACTGAACTCATCATCTATTAATTAATTAAATAATAATCTTGGTAGATTACTTTGTTCTTTATACAAGCGCGGGTTGTACATATACTTGTATACAACATGATATAATGCGGCTTGTGATTGTAAAACGACATTTTAAAACTATTCCGCATGTGTTTCTTTTCAACGAAAAATCAAAATTTATTTCAAGGAGAAATAGCGATTATTTCTAACCTTTGGGATGAGGAATGAAAGGGTGAATTGTGAAGAGTAATGATAAACGGAAAAATAAAAGTGGCCAGGGATGGGAATCGAACCCACACTGTTCCGCTTATTGGGCAGATGCCATGTCCACTAAGCTACCCTGGACATATTTTTCCGTTCGTAAAACGGACATGGCATCTGCCCGGTAAGCGGGACAGTGTGGGTTCGATTCCCATCCCTGGACACTTTTATTTTTCCGTTTATCATTACTCTTCACAATTCACCCTTTCATACCTCATCCCAAAGGTTAGAAATAATCGTTATTTCTCCTTGAAATAAATTTTGATTTTTCGTTGAAAAGAAACACATGCGGGATGGTTTTAAAATGTCGTTTTACATATACTTGTATGATACCCACTTTAACCTTTTGAGTGTTTCCTCTTTATTACCCCATTTAAATATTTCTATAAAAATCTCATGTAAACTAATATTAAATATCGAATTAGAGATACATTTAACTTCTCTCTATATAAATAAACCAATTTAATATTTCAACTCAATTACTCTCTACAAAAAAAAGTCCTTTTCAAGAAAAATCTAAACCGAAAAAAAGAAGTTTTTAACTAAATGTGGTAACTACAACTTTCTTTAGGTTCGCAATAATCTTTGAAAACATTTCTAGAAAGATAAAATTTAATATATTTTTAATGCGGTATACTCTTCAATACGGAAATAAACATCTTAATTTAAGAAAAAGACATCTCCTGATATTTCAACCAAAAGTTGCAGATGGCTTGCGCTATCTGCCAGAATAACTATCAACTTATCGTTGACTTTTAATTATCTCTGAATATTGGCGCTAAATACTCTTAATAAAGATGAAAATATACCTTTTTATTAATTTATCTACCTGATCCCTGTACAATTTAACTCCATTTTTGAAGTATCTTTTCATAACTTAATTTGTAAATTTTGCTGGGAAGATATTTATTTATAAAAAATAAAGGTTAACTCTCCTGTCGACATAGACGTCAAGACTAGACACCATTTATTGACCGTCTCTGCAAACTAGTGGCCTCGGGTTGGTGACAAAGCCATAGGTGGGGTCTACCTCTCATTTCTTTTTTGACGGGAGCCTTGACCTTTATTTTTATATAACTTTATTTAGTATCAAATTACTTACTTCTAACTATTCGATAAGTCCAGAATTCGAAGCCTCTCTTGGCAGCAAATAAAAAAGAACAAACACATATTACTAAAATATACAACAACAAAAAGCTTTAAAGACTTTTTGGTCATATACAGATTCTCCCAGTAGAAGAGGGCATATACAGAAATAGCAGTAATAGTATATCACTGGAATATACCTACCATGGATATTTTATAGCCTAATATGTAAAAACTTTCATTCTATCATCCTGAAAACCCATATATTTTCATACTGTAAAATAAATCATCAGAAGAAGGACATTATGCAATTAGGTAAATATGTAAACATGTTAATTCCATTTCTAACCCTCGCTATATAATTTGGTTTAATTTTGTTAACCTTGTTGAGGATATTCTCACAGAAATGAACATTTATTATCTAAAAAAAAGGTAAAAACTTCAAATCAGTTCAAGAAAGGGGAAAAAGTGATCATTCGGAAAAGAAATGGGTAAATTTTATGGGCGTGCTAAGTGTAAGTATTAACCTTGCTGAGTTAAGCGGCAAACATTTGTTCGGTAGATTTCTCCATGAAGTTTTCTTGTCGTTTTCCACCAGGATGTATTCCCAACTCTTTCTTTAATTAGCATTACTCTTCGACGAGACGGAAAAAAAAAAAGACTCAAAGGTAAATTACCCATTTAAACCTATTCGATAGGTGTTTAGTATACTCTAATTATCTTTACTTTTGTTTTTTCACTTATGTTTATTAGTTTTGTTGACAATTTATTGGATAAATTACGGAAAATATAGTATTTTGTTGGATTTATTGGTTGTTTTACTATATTGTATTAAAATTATGTTTTCTGTGTGAGGTGATCTTCATTGAGGAGTGTCAACCCATATTTCGACTTTTAGGAACAATAAAACGTTTATCACTAATATTTGCCATGTCTTGGGTGGTATTGTATTTAGTTCCTTGAGGTATGAGTTTGTCCATTCTATGATGTTGAGGGATATTTCAATTATAATATATTTTATTGTGGGTGACATTATTTTTTCCCCTATTTATTGTCAACAGGCCAAATACATTGTAATGTATGTTGTACATGTATATGTGCGAACGCTTTATATTTGTAAAAATAAAAAAAAGTGGAAAATATATAATTTCAACCTATATGGGCGTACGATGTTAAACATTTTCTGTTCTTTTTTTTTCTGTGTTCTCAACTTCTTAAATCTTGGAGAACTACTCAGTCTTTTTTTATTTTTCACATTTAAAATAATTTCTTATTGTTCTTTATGCTATGTAAAATTATGGCTCAAAGGCTGAAAGGCTTGGCTCAACAATGATTAACTCTCTCAGTGATTTTGCCAATTTATCTTTGTTGAAGCAGAAAAATTCTCAAAAATTGTAAATATTCAGTAGCTTTAAAATCCTTAATATTATTCACAAACTGTAATATATTTAAACTTCGGAAATTAATAAATGTAATGTTTTTCACTTTTAATTCTAATCACAAATTTAGTAAATAGGATTCTTTCCTTCTTCAGATATGACATACCGCTGAAAATAAGCTTCTTCAAACCTATTTTAAACCTTCAAATTGTAACTTTCTTTTGGGGAAACACTTTAAAAACTTAAGATGTAATGGCTACTTATGGTGTTGAAGGATTACCAGAGATCAAAGGGAGACAAACAGGAAAAACAGGAAGTTTTGTGGCGTGGGTGGTCTTTAGCTGTCAAGTCAGGATGTATAGGCTTGATCCCAGATTGTTCCCTTTCGAGGTTTGCACAAGTCCATGTGCGAATGGAACTCTATTTCTTAGAGGCTTCTGTTGAAGAGTTGGCGATCGAAAGTAAACCTTATTCGCAATAAAAAATGAAACAATTTGTAATTAGGGGAAAAAAAAGTCACCTTTGATCGGAAAAAGTCCTGTAAAGTTTCACATTTTTTTGGCGTTCTCACGCACTTCTGGTCCTAACTATCCGTTTCATGATTTTTCAGGATACCTGAATGACTAGCTTTTTCCTTTTTTTTTTTGGTCGTTGAGGTACAGCTTGCACCACGCTGATGAGGGCCAACAGCCCGAAACACGTCCGTGGTTAGCTTTTCTTGACTAATCAAGAATGGGTATTTGGCCATTTTTGGAATTGATATCTAAAAATCATTGAATATTTTTATTTGCGCGATGATGGCTTTTTCTTAATATATCCACCTGATCCAAGTACAGTTTCACTTTTGTACTATTGTTCATATAATTTGTAATTAGTTTTTTTTTTTTTTACATAGGAAATGAAATCGTTTAAGAACGAATGTTTCTTTTTACACATAAAACAAACTTCTACTGTTCTTACTGCGATGAAAAAATATTGGAACGGTTTGGCTCATTAGTGGTTTTCATCATCAGTGAGGATAGTAGAAGAGTTTTGTTTTGTGTATAAATGAAAAATTCGTGCTTAAATGCTTTTATTTCCTATGTATAGGTGAAGCGTTATTGCTCTATATAAATTAGTTGTTTACTTATATAGTTTTAAGAGCAAGATTGAAATAGTTCTGTTACAAGTATTACAAAGGGGGTTGATGAAGGTGTGGCTTACGACATAGCTTTTCGGCCACTAACATCCGGATTCAAATAGCAAATTGAGATTTTTTTCTGCTTCAATGGACCCTGATTCTTTCACAACTCCTACACCATCAGTTTTTATTTCTATTTTATTACCCTTAGTACACGTTCCACAGGCCATAATAACCATGCTTATTGTAAGTGCATCACATGTCTACACAAAAGCAGTTCGACTTTTGCACTTACAAGTGTGCCCGAGTACCGTTTGATTACTTGCACTCACTAGTGGAGTTTAACTTTTCCGAGAATCGGGGGCCATTGATTTTTTTTTTTTTCAGAAAAAAAGCGTCCAATGCGAGATTCGATCCCGGGTTGTTTCATTCAAAAACCAGCGGTTTAGACCAGGGGTCAGCAAACTGTGGCTCGCGAGCCACATGCGGTTCTTTGGAAGTGAATCTGCGGCTCTTTATATAATTCCATACTCAAATATCATTTATGCGAGTACTATTTATTGTTGGCAAAAAAAAGAAAATTGGGTGGTTCTTTAAAAACTTTAAAATTTTGTAAATTGTAATTTTTGACTCTTCTTTGACACCTGGTTTACCCCACTCATCCACCGACCCCCAGTGGAAGTATCCAAACACCCCTCTCCATCATGACTTAACCCTAACCACTACAATGACCCCCTCCCCCAAGTAACAGGAAAGGTGTCATTTCAAATCCATCATCAACCTTCCTCTCTCGGTGGAATTCAAAACAAGTTCCTTTGTCACTCGGTCTCAGTCACAACTCCGTCGTTGTCTGTAAGTACTGTACTTTGGAATCTCATATTCACCTCACTCTTTGTTGTCTATTTCTATTCATTTCTGAGTGTTTTTTCATGTCTCTAGTTTGTATGACACAATGTAACTAATTCATTCTGTGATATGGAATGCTGCTATAAGAAAACAGGTTTGATAATCTAAAATAATATTCTTCAACCTATATACAAACTGGTTTTCTGTAAGACTGCACTAAGAAAAAGTTGAGTTGGCGTAGTGAATCGATGTTTTAATTTTTAACGGTGTCGCCTACGTCATCTCTGGGTTGGCAAGGAGGAGGCGTGCGTTGTGTGGGAGGGAGTGAGTATATGCCGCATTAACGTCTACATCAAATCGATTCAACGTGCGTATATTATATAAGGATGACGTCACATGTGCGTTGGCTGTAAGCATATATAACGATATCATGTAATATAAAATGCTATTGCTATATTTGATAATTAATATTAGATATATCTGTCATATTTGGTGTAGCAAATAATTTCTGTTAATATTTTATATCGGAGTTGTTTGAGAAGTAGATGTATTCAGGTTAATAAATCATGTTTCTATATAGATGTTTGCTATTTGTTACATATTGGAACGTTCTAAGGGATGCTAAGTCTTCGCTCTCTGTATCGAGATAATAGATTCATAGACAAAACTTAAGGAAGTTGTACCTTTTAGCATGTATATCGGGATTGAGACAATAACTCTGAAAGATATTACAGTGAACTTTATTGAAGACACGAGATAACCAATATACACTCATGGACAAAACTCAGGGAAGTTGTACCTTTTAACATGTATATCGGGATTCAGACAATAACTCTGAAAGATATTACAGTGACCTTTATTGTAGACACATGAGATAACCAATATACACTTATGGACAAAACTTAAGGAGGTTGTACCTTTTAACATGTATATTGGAATTTAGACAATAACTAAAAGATATTACAGTGACCTTTATTGAAGACACACGAGATAACCAAGTATGAATAAATTTGCCTCTGTCTCCTTAAAAAAAAAAAAAAAAAAAAAGAACAGATAACTGGCGATATCAAAGACTTTCCACTTTCTTAAGCTTTGTCCATGAGTGTAGAGTCAGTTAAGAGTAACCATTTTTACATGTATAGGGAGGGGGTCGGTGGAAGGGTAGTCTAAACCGTTGGTATTCGACCGCTACGACCCGAGATAAAATCCCGCATTGAGCACTTTTTTTCTAATTTAAAAATGCTCCAATGGTCCCCGATTCTTTCAAAAATCCAACCTCACCAGTAAGTGTAAGTAATCAAACGGGACTCTGGCACATTTGTAAGTACAAATATCGAACTGCTATTCATATGTGTAGACATGTGCTGTACTTACAGTAAAAGCAGTCGCCAACTTCTACCCACCATGTTTATCATGGCCTGCACCACTTGTACAAGGGATAATAATAATAAAAATTACATATAGGGTTTATGAATAGTAAACACACACACATATCCACTTATAGTAAAGCAACTCGGATATAAAATGCTAACCTTCTCAACAAGTTTTCAATCAATCAATATCTATATAAAATGAAAGGATTTAAAAGCACGAAGGTTTCTTTTATACATAATACAAACTACTACTGCCCTTACTGCGATGAAAAATATATTGGGAGGGCTTGGCTCATCAGTGGTGAACCCTCCCAGAGGTTTCGCCAATTTAATCCACCAGACCGCTTCTCAGAGCCAAGCCCTCCCAATATATTTTTCATCGCAGTAAGGGCAGTAAAAGTTTGTATTATGTATAAAAGAAACCTTCGTGCTTTTAAATCCTTTCATTTTATATGTATAGATGGCGCGTTATTGCTTTGTGTCAATCAATATCTATATAAAGAATTTTATTCTTATACACAGATTCTCCTTAGAGATAAAACAAATGAGTGGGAAAAAAAGACAGAACCAAATTAGAATAAACAAAGTTCTAAGGGAAATATGTAAATATAGAACTATAATTATTAGATATTATATACACAGCTCTAATTCTCCTTCTTTCCTTTTCATATACAAATTCCTGTAAGTTATTAAGATTCTTTATTATCATTACGGTAAGCTTCAAAGAATTCTCTACAAAGATCTAAAGAATCAACTAAGAAACATATTGGTTTGATCTTTTCTCTCTTTATATATATGTATAGAATTTAAGTTTTTCTTAAATTTATTATATGAATTTCATGTCTGTAACAAAAACGAAACGTATATATCGAACTAAAAATAAAACTTTAAATCCAACTTTAAGACAGTGATCCTATTTGATGGAGGGCTCAACAGGTCTTTGATGAACAAGAATAAATGAATGATCATAATGATGATTAAATTTAAGTAAAAAAAAATGACATTTCTAACTTTTATAAGACTTTATTGAACTTATAAATAAAAACACATTGAAGCTACAAATAAAGGTCATTGAATGGCCAGGTACCCTGTTCCTACCCTTCCTGGCCCCAGGAATAAACCTCTTCCACCACTTTTTCTATAAATAAAACTTTCTATTTTCTGAGGTTTCTTGAAAAGACATCTCTCTTTGCTGCTATTCTTCTTAAAAAGACTGTTGGATTCGACATTGTGTATTGCGTTCTTAGCGGAAAAAAAATAGTCGCAACACACACTATCTCTTCTATATAAGTGATTTTCAAACATTGAACTAACATTTATTTCTATATTCAGGTATTTTAATTTGATTTTTCACTTCTGATAAAGTTGGAGATATATTAAATTATATTATTTTAATACGATTGTCTTTCTATATGTTACTTTTATGGATAAGGGAAGAAGACACGTTGTCTTCTCCATCATTTCAGAATATTCAGAATAAAAATATCATATTATATATATCAACATTTTCAAAAAAAATAATAATAAATTGGTACTGTCATGTAGATAGATATATTAAGAATGACAATTGTCAGAATGACATGGCAATTTTCTTTCTGATAACAATTCAATCATATTTATATTTAAGAACAGAGTATCACAATGAAATCAATTTTCTTAATAACATAAATATTGGCATTTTTATATTAAATAAAATGTTTGTTTTATATTAGATCCAAAATATGCTCTTTAATTAATATTAAAATATAATTTATCTGTTAGACAAAATAATTAATTTTTTTTTTAACAATAATTTGTTTTGATAGATGGCTAGAAACATATTCACAAAATTAATTTAGTGATAAGTAAAACAAAGAGCTAAAAAAGTGATAATATTAGATAATAATAAATATTATCCTATTAATACTTATCTCGTACTTCTTTCTGTTTAGTCATTGTAAGGCCTGTAGAAGGACGTCCGAATGCTTGGTATTAAAGTTCGTACAAGATACTGCTCTTCTATCGGCTTTTTATTTTGCTATTTTAATTCGAAGAGTTTAATTTAGTCTATATTAAATACACCCATACCTCGCTTTGCGTCGGGGTTACGTTCCAAAAAAACACGACGCAAATTGAAACGGCGCAAAGTGAAAATATGCGAAGGCGCAATCAAAAACAAAGGTTTTACCATATTTTAGGAAAAAAAAAAATTAAAGACTCGAATCCAAAACAACGCAACTTCGAAAATCTAACGACGCACAGTGAAAATCAGTAAAAATTAAGCAGCGACGCAACTTTGAAAAAACGCAAAACGAAACGACGCAAAGCGAGGTATTGGTGTATTGTAAAACATTTAAAAAAAACATCATCAATTTAGAGTTTAAATTTGTATTCAATCTAAATAAAAATAGAATGCAAATAACGTAAAGCAATATTAACCACGAATTTTATTAAAAAAAAAAAAAGGAGTATAACTCCATAATTAAATCGTGTTAATGAGAAAATGTACTCAGTTTTGGTGTGCATATGCAAATATGTTGTTTAATTTCACTTGGAAGGTTAATAAACTCGGCATCACCGTTTGAGACACCAATCATTTCCTTGTTCTGGAAAAATTTGCATGTTATTGAAAATCTCGCTCGGTGTTTATAGCCTAGCAGCCTTATGAAAGTTCAAATAGCACTTTTTTATCCTCTCACAATAACTGAATAGTTAGGTTAGTTTAGTTAATATCTACCACATATTTACATATAGTAACTTTACATCAATATCGTATTATAAAAATAGTTTTATTATTCATAAATCAGGCGTTTTAAAACCTTCCCTCATATCTTTTTTTAATAAGAAAACTTAATGAAAAGTTTTATATCTTCTTATATTCTTCCAAAGTTGAGTTTTAAGAACTTTTGTATGTTTACTTTAGTAAATAATAATAATGATAATAAAAATGTATATATTTACATATATTCGAATAGAATTTTGGTGTTTTATGAAATTGCTAACTCAATTTTTTTTTCCAAAAGGAAAACTATAAATAAAAAGTCGGTGGACGAGTGGGTAACACCCTCGATTCCCGACAGTCATGAACCGGGATTGTATCCAGTGTTAACCTTTTGTTTAATATATGAATAATCTTCACATATTATTCATTGTTTCAATTATCATAAACTAGGTTGCTCTTGTTGAGCGGTACCTAATAAAGTGATTTTGGAATCAAACCGAAAAGGAAAACTATATGCAGTAGAACCTTTTGCTATAAAAATGAACCGGAGATATAATGAAATAAACCCTAATTCCATTAAATTGAGAAATAATGATGTTTTATACCGACTTCTTTATTTAAGAAACTATTTTTACGAACCTAATTTTTCAAGTTATAATTTCTGATTAGAATGGATCTAGTGAACCAAAGGTCTAGTTCAATTAGTGTTTGTTATTAAGAAAAACTTCCCATACAAAGTTTTAGATAATATAAATGTCGATTTAATAAAAAAGGCATATATTGGATCAAAATATCATTTATTTTACTAATATTTCAGTTGGCTGAACGCCAACCTTTATCAATGTATTATAACAATTTAATTTTACACAAATAAATTTACTGGCAATGCGTTTCTTTTAAATATAATCAAATATTATCTCTACAGACCTTGCTGCAATGATATGAGTTATTAAATCATTGCAGTAAGGTCTGTAGAGATAATATTTGATTATATTTAAAAGAAACGCATTGCCAGTAAATTTATTTGTGTAAAATTTTAACGATAGATGACAATAAAATTTAATAACAATTTAATGTGTGTCAATAACAAATTAATTAAAGATTTATTCATGGATTGCTCTATTTAAAAAAATAAATGTCGATATTAGGACACCAGAAAGACCTATAGAGCCAGCTGAAGACAATCCATAAAACAGCTTCTAACTTCGATCCATAGAGAACTTTGCACCAAAGACACAGGAGAGTATCATGAATATAAAGGTTGCCATGCCATTAGTCATATTTCTTTAAAAATATATATATAGAAACTTCAGCCAGTTAATGTTTCATTTTCGCATCATTTCAACAAAAATATTTTTTCTTTGTCAGGAGAAATAAGAATAAAGCATTTGGGAAGGCTTTAGAAATTGTTCTAAAACAAGAATGCTAAATTCTTTATTTTTATTTATTTCCTATGACGAAGACAAAATATTTTTGTTGAAACGTTGAGAAAATAGAATTTTAACTGTGGCCGAAGTGTCTATTTTTAAAAAAGAAGTATGAATACCGGCCTATCAACCTCTTATCTTCATGATACACTCCAGTATCTCTGTCTTTGGTGAACATTTCTCTGTATGGATCCAAGTTAGTTGATGGATTGTCTTCAGCTGGCTCTATAGGTCTTTCTGGTGTCGTAATATCGACATTTATTTTGAAAATAGAGCAATCTTTTTTACAGAAAAAGAAAGGAGAGTATGTTAGTGGAAGACTGTCTATCACAGACGAGAATCAATGATACTTGATTGTTTACTACAATCAGGTAAATTGTATCAGAATTTAGTGAAAAATTAACAATAATCTCTTTATGAACTCATAATATGACCTTTAAAGATCCCTACAGTAACTTTCAGGAAGGAACTTGATCAATTCGAAATATGATATGAAGGATCTTGAAGAGAAAACGACAAATGATCCATCTGCTCCAGCATTCATCAATCCATCATTCCGCATCAATAAAATTGATTGCGATATCTTCTCACGATTGATGTACTCTTCCATCATGGACGGCCGGCCCTTCATCACCTGCTGCTGGTCCTACGGTGGGCAGCTGCGAGCGGGGCCGTAGACTGGGATACCATTGGAAATATTCAGGATTGAATAGCGGGGGTCGGTGGAAAGATGGTCTAAACTGTTTGTTGTCGACCGCTACGTCCCGGGTTCGATTCCCGCATTAGGCACTTTTTTTTTTCTGATAAAAAAAAAAATGCTCAAATGGCCCCCGATTCTTTAAAAAGTTCAACCCCACCAGCGAGTGAAAGTAACCAAACGGGGCCCTGGCACATTTGTAAGTGCAAAGTCGAACTGCTTTTCACATGTGTAGACATGTGGTGCACTTACAGTAAAATCAGTTGCCTACTTCTACCCACCATGATTAGCATCGCCTGTGCCACGTGTACTAGGGATAAGCAAAAAAAAAAAAAATTAAATTGCCTTTATGCCGAAAATTGATACAGCACAACTTTTCAATAAGGAAACCTAGTTCCAGAGCCAAACTGTCCTTTATAGAGAAATTTTCTCTTACCGGAATGCATATAATTTATAAAAATGATTATTTCGACCATGAAAAACTGTCCTTTGTATAGGACTATCCGCTAATAGAGGTTATACTGTATACTTGAATTTACTCCAAATATTAAAACAAAAGAAATAGAATAATGGATAATCAAAGGTGAATCTTCTCAGCAGTTTCGCTATTTCAATCTCCAGATTATTATACTATTGTATTAGGCGGATTTTCTGTTCTATTTTAGTTAAGGAATACAGTCTTAAGGGTGTTTAAGGAATTATAAGTTTCTAAGACCGTTGAAATATATTTCAATCAACGATTAAATACATCGCTTAATGCTCTTTCACAAAATCCCAAATATAATATGTAAGGTATATATCAAATTAGAATATCAATAAATGTCTCCAAAACGAAATTCAATAATGAAAAATTATATAAAGAGTGTGTTGCGTGTTTACTATACGTATCTGAAAAAAAGGAAAGCCAAAATTCAGATAAAATAAACAAATAAACGAAGTAAATGTTTGCATTGTTATTCAACGACCCATTTAAAAGCATAGGTAAAATAACGAATGGTATAAACACTAGAAGAAATGATAAACTATGAAAAATATTTTCAAAGATGAAATAGTTGACTACTTAGATTTGAAAACTGGTTGTTATGTACTCATATTGGACAATCTTCTACATTTCTCAATCGTGGAAATGTGCATATATATAATTGTTATGAATTGATAAACTATGAAGTGAGACTAATAAAAGAAAATAAGACCTAATCCAAATAATTTATTAGTGTGTGACGTTTCGGCAACAACATTGTCACCATCATCAGACAAAAGAATAATCCAATTATTCTTTTGTCTGATGATGGTGACAATGTTGTTGCCGAAACGTCACACACTAATAAATTATTTGGATTAGGTCTTATTTTCTTTTATTATAATCTATAATCCAAATTGTGCTTTATCATTTATGAAGTGAGACGTAACCCATATTAGACAGTATCTTTACCCCTCTTAATTTTGCGAACTGTACACTTATGTAATTGACTCGATATCACTAAAATTATTTTGAATTGTCAATTGTCTTTCTAAGATAATAATGTATTTAGGAACGACAGAAGACTTGTCTGGGATTACCTATGCAAAAGACATTCTTATGTCACAAAAGATTCTAATTCAACAAGGAGAGAGAAACTAAGGACAAAGACCTTAACATCTCTTCCTGTAGCTTTCCAAGATCAGTTGGGATGAATTCATTAACCATTCTATAAAGATAATTAAATACAAATTAAGAGATAATATAGTCAACCGCTTTTTTTTTTTTGCCATCAATTTTCTTTCTTCTCTTATTACCAGAGCGAAACAGAAAAATACAACACTAACCTGACCACAAGCAAATAAAAACTATATGCAAATATGCCTACTTTACATACCCCTCAAAGAAAAAAAAAAGATAAACATGCAAATAAATGCGCATATGCATATATGTTATATTGAAGCTTTTTTTTTTTTTTACAACCATCATGATTGGATAAAGTAAAATGCGTCTGCCTTTTTCATTAAGACTGGGAGCACTATTCAGTGGCAGGCCGACTTAGCTCCAAAATAAATGGCCGCCTCTGACACGAGGGACAGACGCCATGTGCAGCCGCTCCTAACATGGAGTACAAACGCTGCTCATCCTGTATCCCTGGAACAGGAGCCCTTACAGGGTACTATCAGCCGGGCCAGCTGAGCCCAGGTTACTGCTCCCCCTCCTTCTTTTTCATCCGGGCTTGAGACCGGCAAAGGCGGAGTTTTATATTAAAGTAAAATGTATAAATTATAATGTACAATTTTTTAAATTATATTATCTTAAATAATATTAATTCCTTGCCTTGAAGGTCTATTTTGGTTTATTACAGATTTGACCCTGGCATTCGCTTTTTGACATTGGTGACAATTTATTATTGTCTTAAGGTCTCTTAATAAAATGATTGATTGATTGTGATTGATTTAGTGGTCAGAATACCAATTATTGGTTTATAAATAGAGCCGCTATCGGTATTGGAATTCTACCAATGTCGCGTCAGTGAGACAAAGTGTATCATAAGCCGCAATCACAAACCGCATTATATTGTATTATAAATTTAGAAATGTACAAGAAGCTAAAGAATAACGGTAGAAAACAATCATTACAATTATAAAATAATTATAATACTAAATTCCTTTGGAACACTTTTATTTATAAATTAACTCTGTTTAGCATAGTTTTAATTGAATAATTCTCTAATATCTTGCATATTTTTATTCTCAAATATTACTTACAACTTTCATCAATCTTTAAATTGTTTTCCTCGAATACACACAATACTTTACAATTTGATTTCATTTAACTAAATTTGCATACCACCTTTTTGTACATATTTCAATTGTGTTGATATTTGTTTCTCTTTTCATCTAACTAACTTGCATACTAATTCTTGTACATATTTCAAATATCTTTCTTTTCTTTCTATGTTTTGTTTATCTTTAACGTGCAAGTGTCCCTAGGGGGACATAGCGCTATAAGTCGATATCAAAATAATAAATTTATTCTCAACAACTACAACAACAAAAAGGCTTCTATTAGGGCCCATTGCCCTTATGGATTCGCCATACAACAACAAAATAATACAGTAATTTTTCCTCCCTTTCCCCATGTGCACGGAGCCTTTGTTTGAAAAGGGATTTATTTACACATCTGTTCTAAAACTTTCCTCACTACCTCTTTTGTGTGTGAATCTATTTATAATTAATCTATAGAAATTATAGAGTTCTATTGCTATATTTTCTTTTCTGAAATAGTTCTCAGCGTCTTCAGTGGGTTCCTAAATCTCCAGAAAGTGTTTTTAAGAGTTTTTCCTCTTTCTTCACTTAAATATTTGCATTCAATGATATAGTGAGAAATTTCATCAGATATCATATTTCCACAAATCCTGCAATGAATATTTTCCTTTTTGATGATGAGAATATGACTTTTATCTATCTCGAGTTGAAGTAATTTTAGTCCGTGCAATGAAGGCTATTATCTTCGATGATAGATTCCATGACAAGTATCGTTCTGGCATAAAAGAATTACAGAGAAGTTTATAGTTATAAAATTATATTCTCTATATTTTGATTTTATTACAACAACAACAACAACAAAAAAAAACTTTTATTAAGACACTATTGTCTTACAAGGGGATTCCCCTAAAAAGTTATATATGTACATGAGTAAGGAGGAAAAGCAATTTAGAGGGGAGGGGAAGCAATCAGCCGTTGTCTGTGGAGTTGAGCACTTCTTCCCTCATTTTATCAATCGCCTTGAAAAGTTTAAAATATTTGTAAACAAATGTTTTATCCAGCAGGAGAGTAGTGAAGATTTTATATACATGTTGTTCATTGTAGTGAGTTATCCCCGAAATTTCTCGAATTTCCAGTCTCTTTTCATGTAGGAATGGGCAATGGAATAGATAGTGGACCAAATTGTCTTGGATGCCAACATTGCAGAAGTAGCAATTTAAAAGGTCGCTGTTCCAAAATCTCGTGATATCCTATTTTGATTTTATTATGATTATTATATATTAATATCATATTAGAAATCCACGTAAGTCATCAATACGAATAGTATGTTAGATTTTGGGTATTTTCCATGTATAGAGAGATAGCATGTACATTATTCCCAATAAGAGTGAGTGTGATATAAATACATCAAAGAAATACACATTTTCAAATTTATAAGCCCAAGGCTCTATCTCCCGACTTTATTTACATATATACCGAGTTGTTTTCCCACAAAATAATGGTGTGCTTTAATGCAACGAGAAGATGAAAGGAAAATATTTATTGGGCATAAAATAGAAAATAAAGTGTATTTCTCCTTGCCCTATCAACACACTCATATATAAAACTCCAAGATTTCTTCCCCATATCTTATTTATAATAGAGGTATAACTAAGAAAGTTTTACTTTTTTTATATATTTATAAAATAATTCTTTACCCTCCATCTTCATATTGTTTCTTTGTTTTAAATATTATTCGTTATTTTTTATTCATTTTCTATATAAGTAATATAGTTGTTATATTCGTGTTTCCAAATTGCTAGTGTTCCTTTAATTTTTATTTTTGGATGAATTCTTGATTTTTGAAACAACAAATGGTCAAATTCTTATAAAGCCTATCAAAATTCACTTTCGTCGTTTTTTTAACCAGTACAACTTGATGTAACTAAAATTGCCCTAACACATTGCCTAATGCCGAATCTGACTACTGCACTATTTTGTGCACACAGAACTTATAACTACTTGTTGTAGTTAGGCCCGTTGAATAGAATTTTCTCATGGTTGGACTTGTCTAGGAGCTTTTTGATCGCAAAAAAAAAAAAAAAAAAGGCATATATTGGATCAAAATATCATTTATTTTACCAATATTTCAGTTGGCTGAACGCCAACCTTTATCAAGGTATTATAACATTTTAAAGTGTGTTATAACACCTTGATAAAGGTTGGCGTTCAGCCAACTGAAATATTGGTAAATAAATGATATTTTGATCCAATATATGCCTTTTTAATTAAAGATATATTTATGGATTGCTCTATTTTCAAAATATATATAAAGAAGTTTGCCCGGTATTTCTGCAAATAAGATAAACTCATTGCTAGTCGAAAGTGAATTTGTAATTTTAAAATAATCTATTCTAGTGATTTAATAATAATCATCCAATATGCACTGAAAGCATTTGAAAACTTATCCACTCAATTATAGATGCTCAAGTAGATAATGGAACAAATTAACAGTAAAACAATATGTGGTTAATGAGCGAACAATTATTCCGAACAAATAAATGGTAAACCTTCAGTTTAATTTCAAGAAATGCCCCTAGTTGAATATTCCAAGCACTTTACTGGGAGAAACTAAAGTTGTCACAGGAGAACTCTCACTCTCTCTTTAAGTAATTTTGAAAATTAGTAAAATTTCTATTTTGTGAAATCGTAATTTACGGAAGTTTCTCGTAAAGCCACGAAATACCAGTCGGAGAGCTGCGAAATTAAATTCTTCCCTTCACAGAAAATAACCGTTAGACTTTACGGCGCTTTGTGGATGTCTTTTGTTAGGTGAAATTCTTATAGGATCATCCTTGGCACGTTGCAATAACAGTCTCTTGGATTGCCTTCGAATTGAGAATATCGTATTTTAAACACTTAGGTTGAGACTCATTCATTGCATTTATTGAGATTTGAAGAACGTAATAAAGATGTGAGAGCTTTTATCACACACACACTCGTACAATATATATTCTTAAGTCTTTCAAAAATTTCAAAAGAATTTATATGGATTCGGTTTATGACATCCTCAAATTCAATTCGACATTACATTTTGAATTATTATCGATTCCAATGTCACGCGCTTCTTTCATGAAAATTTTAGATAAGTAATAAAATGATCATGTTATCTCTTTAACTTGTAGAATTTTGCTTATTAACCCATTAAAATCTTTCAAATATCTTAGGGTAAGGTTTTTAAATGGCAAATATATATATATTAGCTTGATTGTCTCAATTAAGTTTTCCTGTATATTCATATGTATTAGATAGTAAAAAGGCATATATTGGATTGAATAAAAGATCCAATATATGCCTTTTTACTATATAATGATTTAAGTATGGATTGCTCTATTTTCAGAAATTCATATGTATATTCATATTACCATTGTATGTGATTATCTTTAAACAATATAATAATAACAATGTTTTTTTTATTAATGGTATTACTGTTTTTCCTGTGTGTACCCTACATTTCTAATCGGAGAGAATCTGTATAAAACTAAAAGGTCTTAATAAAGTTTTTGTTATTGTTTTTAAATGTCAAATATCCATTTCTCCAAGAGTCTATGTGATTTCTTTCGATGTTTAGATAGATTAGGAATAGAATATTTTTGCTCAAAGTAACTTTTAATGAGAAGATGTTTTTATAATGCGCTAATGCACCACCACCATCTCTGCAATAAACCTACGGAAATATTCGCCGAATATATCCAACCTATTTAATTATTTAATCTGGATCCCTCTCACTACTGGGACGTCTTTCAAATCCCAAAGCTTAAATTATTTATTTCATTTCGAAACTAATGAATAATTTCAAACTTTTAACAGGGTTTCTTACCTCCTATGTGATCTACTGTGTGCTTCTTATTTTTTTAATTCAAGTTTTAATTTAATTTCTCCACCAGATGGTTTTTTTTTCTCCTGCTAAATTACTCCTCCAAAGGCTATCGGATTTGTTGAGTAGCTTTTCTATAAAGGCTACAAACTTTATTACTTCCTGAAAAAAAAACCAACAAATAATTGAATTGTATAGTACCTATGCACTTGTAGAACCATCCTAGAAGAAAATACACTCATGGACAAAACTTAGGGAAGTGGAAAATCTTTGATATAACCAGCCATCTGTTTTTTTGAAGGAGACAGAGGCAATTTTGTTCATACTTGGTTATCTCGTATGTCTTCAATAAAGGTCACTGTGTATCAAATATCTTTCAGAGTTATTGTCTGAATCCTGATATACATGCTAAAAGGTACAACTTCTCTATGTTTTGTCCATGATGTGTAAGTACTTAGGTTGAAAGTGAATGCAAGTAAGAACTTTCTGACATTATGAACTACCTTTCTGAGTTCCAGAACAGCTAGGTATCAACGACTTGGTTTCTAGTGACATTTTGGCCGCTTGTCAGAACTTCTACAATATTCGAGCCTCAAAATAACTTGAAGAATCCAGAGGAAACGACCCAAAACGTTATTTACAGTATAAATAGAAACGTTCTTTCTCTCTCTCTCTCTCTCTCTAGATAACATAAAGAACTTTGTGTATAGAGAGAATTACCTTTTATTATATACAATAACATATGCATAATATATACAAAATTAATAAAACCGTTACATTCAAAACATCACTTATTGTTTCCCTTAATAATGAACGTATTCCTTATTATTGTTTTGAATACATTATTTAAAATATAATGATTAGAAAAAAGCTGTAAATGCAAGGTAATACATATACAGACAAAAAGATGTATCAAAATCAGCAATCACAATATGGAATGAAGATAGACGTAGCAAAAACTAAGACCATGTGTGTAAATCCATATAACGGAATTGATTCCTCAATAATTTGATGGGCAAAATGTTGAATAGATGGAGAAACTTAACTACTTGGGCAACTGGGAGATGTAAGAAAATCAGAAAACTTCTCGCAGCTCTAATAAGAGGCGAGGTTACCTACTTAGGACAAATTGTCCGAGGACACTATATCCCTTCTACTGACACTTCAGAGCATATTGTTACGTCGTACCCAGACGCTGTTCCTGTTCTTTGTCTAATCAGGATGCCACAGCATTCGTGAGTTCGAAGGGATGCAACAAAAGTTATTGCTTTATTATACGTGGCACTAAACAAAGGAATACAATCAGTGGAACTTGTCTTCAACCTCCCCGTTAGAAGAATCCTTGGCGTCATGGATGCCACTCTTGTGAAACCTTAAGCTTCACACTATACACGTCCAGCCTGGACTACACCTGCTTGTAGGATCATCCACACGCCCGAAGGCAAGTCGCCAAGTCTTCTCCTTGCCACAGATGTGATCAGACTCTGTCTTCCCCCACACAGGAATGCTGTTTTTAGCGACTGCCCCCCTTGACAACACGTGGCCATCCCTTATTCATCTTCTCCCAACTTTACAGAGAACCAAGAAGAGTCCTTGAACTTCTTTATGAGCTCGACCTCCAAGATCCTGTCGAATTTAGACTAAGAGGATAAGTAAAAAAAAAAATCTGGAATCTTGGCCTTGTCATCCATTTCACAATATTTATGAGGACACGTGAAAGAGGACGACCCAGTAGTGGGTAAAGGGCTGGACGATATCAAAGAATGCATGGACTTGTCAACTCTTCAACAAGATGTCAAGCACAGTGGCTGGAATTGGTTTCCAACATCTATTTATAATAAAGTACGGAAGGAAAAAGAATAAAATACACAATCATTGATATCAATCTGATTTTAATTTTTAAAATGTTTCACATAGACCTTCTTGTCGTAATTATATAATCGTCTTAAAATCTCTCTTCAAGGAGTTGTTAAAGATTATCGATTTTTAAGCCATTTCTGAGAGTTATATGTCTTCAACGTCTGTGCCTAATCTTTTAAGCTTATTAAAGTTTAAGTAGCTTGTTGGAACGGAGTTGAAAAATCTCGTACTGGCAATTAAAGATGCACTTATAGATGTCTTTGATGATTTATCTCTACATTTGAGTATACATATCGTTCTGCTTCAATATAGATACATAACTAAAAATACGCTTTTCTACGAGATATGTTTTCCTTTTAAAATGAATTTTTGTTTATCACCGCCTGTACTTTATGTACTGGAGTGATAAAGAATGAGCCCCAACACCAACGTTTGAAAAGATTCACACAAAATCTAACCTATGTTCCTTGGTTTAGGACTATGACCTTGATCATTACAGGAACAAGCTTTTCTACGAAACATCTTTTCCTTTTAAAATTCATTTTTGTTTATCACCGTCTGTACTTTATGTACTGGGGTAATAAAGAATTTGAGACAAGACCAACCTTTGCAAAAATTCACACAAAAGCTAACCTATTTTTCTTTGTTTAGGGCTATGGCCATGATCATTACAGGAACGGCTTCAATTTCATAACATCCTACTAGAGGGGTTGTAAAAAATTCGACCGATTTCGTAAATCTTCCTGTAGAAGGTTATGAAATCGAAGCAGCCCCTGTACTGATGAAGGCCACAGCTCAAAACCATGAATATATAGCTTTGCTTCTGCGTTCTATATTGAGGTTATAAACAAAAACACGTTGTTCAAATTTATTTTCAAGGTCAAAGGTGCCTTTTTAGGTATATGAATACTTTCAACTCCTGTAATCTAATATATATGATATATACATATTGATCCAATATATGCCTTTTTAATTAAAGATTTATTTATGGATTGCTCTATTTTCAAAATATTTATATATGCATATGCAATTATAGACTTATATCCTTATTTTAAGACATAGTAGCTCGTAGAAGATCTATTTTTATCTTGAAAGCTCTTAGTTTAGTTGTCAATATAATTAACACATTGCCATATCAATAATCTTTGCATATTTCCATAACTTACCATCCTTGTAATAGGTAATTAAATATGCAAATATAAATCGAGACAGCGATAATTTATCTAGGTATTTATAAATATACCCAATAACTCTCTCTATAGGTAAATTGGTAAGTAATAAACTTCTGATCATGTTAAGAAATATTGCTGATGTCAGATACATATTCTTTTTACATGAACAAGATATTCTCTTTCAATATTCTATCAGCCCTATCATCTCTAAGCTTTACCTATTTTAAGCATGTAAATTATTTTGTAGATATTCAATTAAAGCGTTTATTATTACAATTATTCTTTTTATTTACAGACTCCGTGGTAAATTCATGTAAAGGACTATATGACTTAATAATAAAGGCTTTTGTGTGTGTTTATTACAATCATTGAAATCGTAAAGCCTAGCATTCTGTTAAATAGATCCTTAGTAAAGTGAATGGACACGACAACAACAACATTGAAATCGTACAACCTAGCATTCTGTTAAATATATCCTTAGTAAAGTGAATGGACACGACAACAACATTGAAATCGTACAACCTAGCATTCTGTTAAATAGATCCTTAGTAAAGTGAATGGACACGACAACAACATTGAAATCGTACAACCTAGCATTCTGTTAAATATATCCTTAGTAAAGTGAATGGACACGATAACAACATTGAAATCGTACAACCTAGCATTCTGTTAAATATATCCTTAGTAAAGTGAATGGACACGACAACAACATTGAAATCGTACAACCTAGAATTCTGTTAAATATATCCTTAGTAAAGTGAATGGACACGACAACAACATTGAAATCGTACAACCTAGCATTCTGTTAAATAGATCCTTAGTAAAGTGAATGGACACAACAACAACATTGAAATCGTAAAGCCTAGCATTCTGTTAAATAGATCCTTAGTAAAGTGAATGAACACGGCAACAACATTGAAATCGTAAAGCCTAGCATTCTGTTAAATAGATCCTTAGTAAAGTGAATGGACACGACAACAACATTGAAATCGTACAACCTAGCATTCTGTTAAATAGATCCTTAGTAAAGTGAATGAACACGGCAACAACATTGAAATCGTACAACCTAGCATTCTGTTAAATAGATCCTTAGTGAAGTCAATTGAACAGATAAGCTACCTCAATATCTACAGATTGGCCTCACCAAGGAAAATGTGCTTTGGCTCATTTCCCATTGGAATAACTCCTTGCTTGCCTTAATGGAAGAGAACTGATTGCTATAACCGTTTTCTCTTCATTTAACTCTCCTACATTTCAATTATCGAATAGCTTTACACTCTCTAGAGATTTTAGTGGATTTAATAAACGTTTCTCAGTACTACACGTGTAAGTATGAAGATATAGATTGACAAAATGATAATTCAGTTTCTGTGTCTATGGTCATTGTGAAGAGATATCCTTATTTTCATATATTAATTTTATTCAGTATCGTATAAACAAATATAAAAAGAGAATATACATTTTTAAAATAACATTTCATCAATTTATTTCCAAATAGAATAAAGGTTTATTATGAATTTTCAAAGAGAAATAGCATATCTCTCCTATATTCTTGAGCTAAGTGATTTTAATCGAATCATAATAATGATAAAATGATGACTATATAATGTGGTAATTTAGACCTTCGTTAAACCTATTTAAATTTATAGCAACAATGAAGAAGAAAAAAGGAGAGATGGATAAAGACAGTTTTGGGAAGAATATCTAAAAAAGGAGTTATTTGTCTGTTAGCAACCGTTTTACTTGTACCTCAAAATGAATTGCGTCTTTCAATAATTTAATGAGACAAATCTTAATTAATTTCTACCACCACTCAAGCCATATTTCTATAAAAATAAACACTTCGGCCAGTTAAAGTTTTTATTTTTCTCAACGTTTCGACAAAAAACTTTTGTCTTCGTCAGAAGAAGTAAATAAAAATAAAGCATTTGACAAGGCGTTAAAAATTGTTCTGAGGTTGCAAGGGCCTTTAACGCCTTGCCAAATGCTATATTTTTATTTACTTCTCCTGACGAAGACAAAGTTTTTTGTCGAAACGTTGAGAAAAATAAAAACTCTAACTGGCCGAAGTGTCTATTTTCATAGAAATATGAATGCTGGTCAGGCAACCTCTATCTTCAAGATAATCAAGCCATATTGCCACATATAACGCTATGTTCAAGGTAAACAGGTTCGTTCTTAACTGGGTAGTCTATCAAGTCACTGAAGGACAATGCTAGCAACGCCACGCAGGATAGGCAAAGGACATCCACATGTATCCATAGATAAAACAAGAAAATAAAACTATCAAACGCGAATGTTTCTTTTACATATAAAACACACACACAACAGCCTTTATTAAGGACTTGCTCCTTACAGATTCTCCTAATAGGGTAAGGTAATAATCATCTTGTGTTATTTACATAGGTAGTAAGATAAAAATTGAACTAGCTTTACTCTTCGTCTCAAAGTCATTCAATTGTTGACTGGTCCTTACATAATGATGATCTAAAACATTTCTCTTACATATAAAACAAGCATTCACTCTTTATATATTGACTTTTATTGATTTATCAAGAAATTGGGTTGGCCAAATATCATGGAACAAGTTAAATCAACGTTTAGTTTATTTTGGTTCCACTAGATGGCGCTCTGCCATCTAAAAATTCTCATGTGAGCGGTCAGAATATGTCTATTCGGTTATATATATAAACAACATAAAAAAAACGCCTGACCATTTTTCTATTTTATTTCTTAATTTTCATATTTATATATTATATAATAAAAAGGCATATATTGGATTGAATAAAAGATTTATTTGCCAATATTTTGGTTGGCCGAACGCCAACCTTTATCAAGACATTACATTTTTGTATAAACAAACTCTTTAAACTTTTGTTTATACAAAAATGTAATGCCTTGATAAAGGTTGGCGTTCAGCCAACCGAAATATTGGCAAATAAATCTTTTATTCAATCCAATATATGCCTTTTTATTATCAAATGATTTAAGTATGGATTGCTCTATTTTCAGAAATATTTATATATATGTAAATATGTCTTTATTCATGATAAAATTAGTTTTTGTAAATATATCTGGTGGGATAAAGTCGATATTATAGTAAGCCCGTTGAAGAGCGATTAACACTTGAAAGCTAGCGTTTTTTAAATAAAAAAGATACTCATTGTGAGAATATATTTGTAATTTTAATATGTAAATATGATACATTGCTTGAATAATTAGAGGAAGTGGTGAAGATTAATCTATCTAGCGTTAAACTGAGAATGGAGCAGAATTCCTGGAGATCAGAAAGGAAAATGAAGGGCCAAATAGTCTATTGATCAGCACCAAGGGATAAATAGGCCAGCATGGATCGATAATGTGGTTAGCGGGGCCAAATATCTTCAGAATAATTAGAACATAACATATATCCATAATGGCTAAATGATGCCACTCACTTTTAACTATATTACATTCTTAGCTCCGTTGTTAATTTGCTCCGCCAATTTCATATCAACCCCCACTCATATCTTTCTACCAAAGAGACCCTACTTATTATTCAAATTTGAGAATAGTTATTAAGAAAGGATTTAAATATATCTAATAAAATCCCATGAAACGAATTAAAATTTGTCTGGGAGGTTTATTTCAATTTTTAAATAATTTCCAAAAGAAAACTAATTTATTTCACAAAACAAAAAAAAAAAAAATGCGTTCTAGTGAGTGATGGAATTCCATTTTCTTTATTTTATTATTTGTGTTTGTTTTTGCTCTTTTTTCAATTTATTTTTTTTTAACCCCAGAAATTCTTTTTTTGTTTCTAAAAACTTCTTAATAAATAAAAAATTAAGGTAAAAATTGACCCTATTCTCATAGAGTATCATCACCTTACCTACTGGTATTGTAGTAGTATCCATAGCTGAGAATTAGAAAATGTAATAAATCGTACTATATTCCTATTTGAATATGCGTTGGATAATTACTAAGGTTATACACTATCAATACACAATATTTATATACTAAAGTGTATTTTCCTATCTTCAATATTGCACACCAAAGTTGTAATTTAACAGTATATAGAAGTGTGTTGAATATATGTTGAATCGTTCCATATTCATTTTTGAAAATGTTTGATAATTATTAAGTTTACTATCAATGCACAATATTTGAATATACTAAAGTGTATTATTCATAGTATATAGAATCTATGGAAGTTATGTTGAATCATACCTTATTTTCCTAATTGAATATGTGTATTTGTTAATTACTGAAATGCCTTTTGAAACAAAATATTTGCATACTAAAGCAAATAGTCTTTCTTCTAGTATAGGAACTGTGATTGATAAGACATGGTCAAAATAGCAACAACAAAAATTTCAAACAGACGATATTCAAATGGATCAACGGTATGCTAATAGGAATGTAAATACAAAATGAAGAATGATTAAAACGTAATTATTTCACTAAAAGAGTTCTAAAAACATAAAACCTAGCAGTTTGTGTGGAAATGATTCTTCATCTTAAGACACTTTTCTGATAAATGCTCATTTAATTTTTACTTGTTCGGATGAATAATTAAGCCAGGGTTGTCACGCGACAGTTTGTTTCCTCACGATATACTGCTCCCACGGTTGCCAGGCTTCTTCAGAAGTTTCTCTCGCTTCTGTGAGATTATTTTTCATAGAAAGGTCATATTTTATTGAAGAATTGTTTGAGTGCAAGAATTTTAGCAATGTGCGTGTGTCTATTTGTATTTTATAATCTAATAAAAAAGAACGATTTTTTTTTACATAAATGTTATATATTTCAGATAAACTGTCTACAATATCTTAATATTTTTCTAAATAAAATATAATAAATTGTCATATAAGTGCATAATATGTCATTCTTATGTATAACGACGAAATAATAGTATTTAATTAATTAAAATCATCTAGAAATATTCGAATAACTAAAAAATAAATATAACTATTAGCCGGTTATAATGGAAAACTTACATTTTAATTATGTAAAAAGCGCGTACTTTTGGAATTGTGAAAAATTAAAAAACAATTATTTATAAATAGTTTGAAGGATTGTTTCCTCATTATCAATCTTTATTGCACAAAAACTTATAAAACAGAGAACTCAATGGGTTGGTTAAACAGTTCATAGAATGAATAGAGAAATAAATAATACATAAGCCTATAGACAGTCATTTATACCGTTGTATAAATTGTGAATTGGTCAATTATAATTAACTGTAGTTTGATTACAATTTGATAATTATATAATTAGATTATGTAGAATATATAATTATACATGTCAGAAACTCACCTATAAATGGTTAGATAGTTAACTCTATCAGTAACTATATTTCAGTGATAGAATTTGTCATATGGACCATAATCAAAATCAAAATAAGAGAAAAGTCATTCTAAAAAAAAACATTAGGTTATAAAATAGAGAGAGAAGGGTTTTTAATGATTATAATGATAGATATAATTCAGAGTGTTAATTATTATTTTTTAATTGGAGACCAATTAGCAAATTGATCATCATCGGTGTTATAATACAATTATATTAAGGGCAATTTTGAAACCAAATGGCATACCTACAAATTATATTTAACAAATACTACTAATAGGTTTTCTCTTATTTTCTTTTTCATCGATGTTCTATAATGTAATTATAGCGAAAATTTGATTTTTTTAAAGGTTAGTAGTTAGTGGGGGTTTGTTTGTTGGAGCTTTCAACGATCTTAATTAGATATTATACCTTAGTCAATGGTATAGTGTTTCCAGTAATAGTTTTCATTAATTATATATCAATATACCCCTTGTTACCTCTATTTTTCAAATAGTTGATCTGTCTTATAAACTATCTTAGATGTTTTATTTAATTTGTTTTTTTCTTTCTTTATGTGTTATGATATTATTTTGCTAAGAGATTTCTTAAATATTTTATTATTACAGAAGCACGAAGTCTATCAGACGATTGTGTTATATTAGAATTATTTACATATATATATCTTCAATTATTTACACGATGAATTAGTAGTGATTTATAAATCTGTGTACAAATAGTTCTAAACTTGCCAAAGTGGTCATAAGATTGAGTATATACAGAAATATGATTTGGCATTATGTCAAAGTAAGCAAGTACAATTTGGTTAGTCAGAGGACAAGCCAACAAAAGATGCTCTGGTGTTTCAACATCTAGACAGCATTCACATGTTGGATCATTTATAACTCTCAAGTCAAAGAGAGGAATTATTAGTTGATTTATAAACATGAGTATTTTGCTATTGGTATACAGTCATGGAAAATATAAAATAAAACACTCTATTAAAACTGATACAGTATACTGTATACATATATGTTTACATATATACTGTAACTAATATAAATAAAAGGATAGCACGGCAGTATACTTTAATTAAAAAGGCATATATTGGATCAAAATATAATTTATTTTGCCAAAATTTCAGTTGGCTGAGCGCCAACCTTTATCAAGGTGTTATAACATATTTAAGGTTGTCGTTATGTGGCGCTGAGTTTGCTTTTGACACACATTAAATATGTTATAACACCTTGATAAATGTTGGCGTTCAGCCAAATGAAATATTGGTAAAATAAATGATATTTTGATCCAATATATGCCTTTTTATTTAAAGATAACAGTATAGCACGGCAGTATTACTCTAAAATGAGTACAAAAATTCCCTGACTGGGAATAATTCATTGCAAAATTAATATTTTGACACTTATTTACATAAACAAATAGTACTTTAAAATAAATATACTCGAGAAAAATGTGAAATCCACAATTTAAATAACTAATCATGATATAAAAGTAATATATCCTATGTGACAATTTCTAATATGGAACCAGGAATTCATGGCATTCAATTACCCATTCCCATCTTCCCAGATCTTCCAAATTAATCAGAAATTACTATCTGCATGTAATCCTGTTTAAATTAAAATTTGTATTTTTACTCACTGATTTCTTCCAACTCCTAACTGAATTTACAAATTGGATTGTGAATATATTTATTTCATTTTGAATCAATTTCCACATTCTTTTGTTTTCTTTTTTTGATTTCATTATAAACCATTTTCTCATATTTATATCTGTATATCTATTTCTATTTTAAACCTTTGTTTTATTCATTTCATATTTTTAGTCAAATAATTTTGAAAATTAAAAAAATATATATCGAAATTTGGGAACATAGAGAGATAATTCCTTATTTAAAATATACAAATGAGTTTTATAATAAAATAAAATGTACCTTTTAAAATATATGTATAAAATTAATGTTTAATACTAACAATCTATGTTAAATTAATTTAGAGTATTTTGATAAATGATGTCTTTATATATGCACAGGGATAATTGTATATTTTCTTTTATGAAATATTTATATATTTGTATATTTTAAAGCTAAGTTTTATATTAAAAAAAAAAAACAGGCTCTTTTAAAAAATATATATTAAATATACTTCTACATTATATGATTTCCCATCTTTTTAGCTATGTAAAATATATATAATGCCTGTTGAACTATTTTTCATTATTTATATATCATTAAAAGTGGAAACACACATATGTGAAAATGCTTTACATTTTCTATTCAAGTAAAAGAACAAAGTCAAAAACAAGTTTGTTGAAGTTGAAGAACAAAAACTAAGGCGGAAATTAATCGAGCTAGATCTAAAAATAGCAGTAAAATATCGGCTGTTTGGAATAATGTTTGATATAGGAGAGTTAACATTTAATAAAGTCATTTATAAATGTAAAATGACGTTAAGGCAACAATTAAATGTATATTTTACATATTATTTCCGCATTTTTATGATATTTTAAAATCACAATTATGTGGTAAAATGCAACACCATAATTATAAAGTTTATGATTGATTTTTCAATTTAAAAAACATATATTTCATATAATAATTTTTATGTTAAATATTTCAAAACTTTAGATTTTACTATTTTCTAATTTTTAAATAACTCGTACTATATATTATTTAATTTTAATTGTATATCTATTTTTGAAAAAAAAAAACAATGGTTGCCTGTAAAGTCGGTTTTACGGGCGAAGATTTTACGTGACAACGGTAGAATATTTATTGATATGAATATAATTAAATTGCACAATAGGAACAAGGAATTGATTGAAAATAAGAATTGCACAAATTTTAACTATAGAAATATATTTTGTTTACTAAAACATTGTACATGTAAACTTAAACTTAACTAATTCCTATTTGAGTGATTTTGTTGAGGATAGGACGATGATAGGAGAAATATGAAATGAAAGGAAGTGTTTCTGCTGTAATGTGTCTTGCGAAAGTCAAGTCGATAGTTGTTCCTTTTAACGTAGTTGACTTAGAAACGTTTGATACGCAATCAAGATTATACGTATTTTTCATGAAATTAAGAAACGAGTTGTCAGGCTTTACGTTTTTGTTAAAATCACCACACAGAAGAATCGGTATACTAGAATCAACTTGCACGAACGGTGGCACGTACTGGCTGTTGTGAATGTACGGACCGAGTCCTTGCCATAGTAACATTCCAATATCCTGCATACTAGCTCCTGGATGAATATATACAGCACCGAGTATAAACTTGAAGCTAGTATTAGCGGCGAAGCAAGTAACTTCAGTCATGCACATGTCACCCTTGGTTTTAATGACACGAGTTACGTCTGTAATCGCAACTTGGAACACTTCCGCCGTAGATGTCGATGATAATTTACGATAGATCGCCACTCCACCAGCCGCGTTGGTATTTGAAAATCAAAACACTTATTCAGATCGAAGGTTCAAATTTTTGCTAAATAAATTTGAAATTAAATAAAATTTGTAATTGTAAATGATGAAGTTGAAAATTAAAACATTTACTTAAATTAGATGTTAAAATTCTTGCTCAACACAGTTTAAATAAAGTTTTCTTATATCTGCCACTTTTTCTTAATATTTGTAATTTTAAATAATCAATTCGAAAATCAAAACATTTATTCAGATCGAAGGTTCAAATTTTTGCTAAATAAATTTGAAACTATTTAAAATTTGTAAAATAATAATTAATTAATTAATTAATTTTAAACTAATAATTTACTTAACACTATCAACATTTATCAATAGTATGACATAACCTATAAACTCAGTTTCTCAACTTTTGTGTCAATCTAACAATTAATCAATCAATCATAGTTTACGATAATGAAATATCAGTGTACAATTATTTACCTTTATTGTTGTAGTTGTTGTAAATGACGAATCTAAGCACTCCACATTTTCACTACAGACACAGCTGACGATACTTTAACCACACGTGTGAACTTGTATTATGACGCTTTCTTGTTTTTCCAACGCCAAGAACGTTCGAGAAAGACAAAGACAGAGACAAGCATGCGCCGATTCAATGCGCCTAATTCTCTAGCGCTGCGCGCGCAGCACTCTCGTTCGGTGACTCATCGTAACGTTACCGGGCGTTACACTTTTTCATAAGTGACTCCCAGCCGCAACCTAATTTAAGACGTTGTCACGTCAAAAATTGTGATTTATCCACAAAAAATTAAATAAAAACTTTTCAATAGTTTAATTTCAACTTTATAATAATTGTAGATTTTCCGGTACCCATATTATAAAACTAAACTTTATTTTACACAACCTCAAATATATTTATTTATTTAGAAATAAATATACTTAATTGTAAAATAATATTAGCCATAATTTTAGAATTAATATAGGTTTTGAACTTTCAAAATAAAATGTCTTAATTTTGTTAGACATTTACTTTCTACGTACTACACAGCATAGTGAAATTGACCTATTCTGTATTACCAATATTTTATATTGTAAATAAAAATTGTATTTATAAATATAGGACAAAATATGTCATTAAATATTTTAAATTTATTCAACATGGTATATTAAAATTAAACGTTTTCCCTTCCAACTTGAAGTGTTCAATACATTTTTTTTAGAATATAGGTGGATATTAATACCTACAAAAATTTCAAATGTTGCAAATGAATTTCCCTTTTCAGAATTTGAAAATTATACTTTTCAAATTATAATCCATCCAAATTTATTAAATTTATACACACAAATCAATAAAATTTTTATTTAAAATGAAATTGATGTGAAAATTATGTAATATGTATATTTTTATTAATAAATATTTCATAATTTAAATATATTTTCATATATCATAATATTTCACAATACGATTTCTCAATACAATAAAATATGAAAGCTACTTAATATTTTAAAATAATAATGATATCTGATTCCCCCCTTATAACATAAATAATGTCTTTTTATTTTAAATGGATCTCAAGTTGTAAAAAAAAAAAAAAAACAGCCGCCAAGATGTCATTCTAACTGACAATTAAACGAATCATTCAGGTACGAGTTTTTTACATGAGAGGGAATTTAATATACCAGTTCAGCTATAAATAACACATATTCTCAAAGATAGTTAATTTAAATATAAAGTAAAATGATCATATCGATATAAAAAAAAGGTAAAATATGATATTTAAAATATTTTGAAAGATTTCCATATTATATTCATTTTTTAAAATTCATATTTTTTATAAAAATTACTTTATAAATATTATAGATTAAAGGTGAATTAATATACTATTTATCGGTATTATTTTCATGAAATATATGAAAGCATATCTCGAAACAATTTACTTAGTTTAGTGAAAGGTTTAACAAAAATATAATTATATATAACATAATTTTATATATCATAATTTTTCAAATAGAAATATTCTTTAGACGACAATCCTTTTATAGAAATAAAAATAAGCTATAAAATATCAAATAAAATATATATACCTAATATCATATATATAAATATGTTAGCTTTAATCTTTATAAATATATATATATAAAGGAAAGGAAAAAACATCCAAAATTTCTGTTTACATTAATTCATTCAAAGCCTTGCTTCTATTCTACATTATTTTTTATAAAAATATTTGAGAAAAAAAAAAAGAATATTAATCTTTCTTTTGGGAACATTGGAAATATTTAAGAATTTAAAGAATGAAATAATTGAAAATAAATATTTTCAGAGAGAATCGAAAAGAGGAGATATATTATTTTTAAAATTTAAATCTATAAATATATTTTCTCGAGGAGAATAGCATTTAATTTTAATTCATAACTCAGCGTGTTTATTTAATAGGCACTAAACTAGATTTATGGCCAATCTCAAAATTAAATATTTGCCAGTTTATAAATTCTTACATAGGCATTCTATTTGTGCTTATTCTTCTGCTTTTATTTTATTAGTTTTAAAGGTATTTGATGAAATTATATAAATTCTATTATATAAAAGTAAAATCTTATTAAATATGACTTTTAATTATGAATTTATAGAGAACTCTGTATTAAAAAACATTTCTTTTGCTATGTCAATTTATTATATCGAAATGACATTTAATTTTACAAGAAAGGAAAATATTTAATCTGATTTTTTTTTCATTTTCGAATAAAGCTGCTTTCTAATGTTCATACTGAGATAGAAAAAAAATAGGAGGTTCTGACTCATCAATGGTGAACTTGTCCTTGATTCAGGCGTTCTTAAATATTGTAACAAAGTATTCATTATTTTATTAGCAAAGTATTATTTTTTATGTATATATTTTGCTATACTCTGTACACTTCCCTCTTTTGCTTATCTTTTGTTTATCACTCATAATTTGTTCTTGCCTGAAATAAATTGTTGTCTCATCCCGAAGTTGATCTTCCCTAACTTTCCACGTGGCAATATTGTCAACTTTTAATTTTGTAACAAAACTTGATGTTGAGATAACAGACACTCTTCGGCTAGAAGAATTTTTATTTTTTGGACGTTTCTCTCGACAAAAATATATTATCCTTTCGAAGAAGAAATCAAAGCTAAATGGCAACGTGTTTCTTTATTTGGGCTGTATAATCTTGGCAAGCTTTCAGACTATGACGTCCTTCAACAGGTTACTGTTACAAGAAACTAGAGAATACTATATATATGTTATGAATATTTTGTTGTTGTTGTTAAAGGGTTGATAAGACAAAGGATCGATAAGATAAAGGGTTGAGGTGCAGTCGTGATAAAAAAAAGATAATTATTTACCGTCAAGTAGCTTTTATTTTCAATTACTTGAGGAAATATTACACATTAGTTAGTTTCACATTATATAGAATTTATAAAGTTAATCCTATATTAGTGATTTAAAAGGATAGATATGTTAACTACGCATATTTACAACAAAACTGAAGGTCTTTCTAAAAAAAACGATGATAACAAAAGTAAAATTATCAATGAATAAAATATATATTTTTTAAAATATAAAAATATTTGAGTTTTTAGATTATATAATATATATGTAGATATTTACATAATTATAAATTTTTAATGAAATGAATGATTATTATATATAAAAAACTTTTTTTCTCTTTTTTATTTCGGCATACAAATTTGTTGTGAGAAAAGGATGATTGCTAATAATGCAGAGAAAATCAAAAACCATCTCTCGTCAAGAAAAAAATAAAAAAATCACTTTATAGAAAGGCGTTAAAATATAATTAAAAATAAAATAATTTTGTCGAAATTATATATTGGGAAAAATGCAACTATTCTTATAACAAAGATGTATTGTTGTTTGTTTGTTATGTTTTTATATCTAATAAACTTTTTCTAAAGGAGAGAAGAGAGAAAAGAATTCAACCATAATTATACTGATGGGATTTCTGATGGCAAGAACTCAATAAAAGGTTTCACAATTTCATCCAATGGCAGTCAAGTTTCTCATTTGACGGGATTGGAATAGATTTCCTGTTCCTGGATTATTTTCCTTAGTTCCGTATCCAGGACTTTAGACCATTTCTCACTTGAAATAACCGGATATACAGATTTCTTTACTTACCTTTATTGTAAGTAGACAATCACCAACATTCACTTGCACGATAAAGAAATGTCATTCACCTTTATTAATAAAATATATATATATTTTTTAATATTGTTGCATCATGATTAATGCGCCTATTTTTTAAAAATTATTCATAATACTATTTTCCATATATTTCAAATTTAAATTTTATATTTATTTTTATAAAACAGAATATTATTACGAAATAGTATGTACTATAAAAACATTTGTATTTTGATACACTGGATATCCAACCTGCTTTAAACTTTGATGTGATAAATAAAGAGATATTCTAGGTGTTACCTAAAAATATAGTTGTCTTATTAAAATTTTACACAAATAAATTTACTGGCAATGCGTTTCTTTTAAATATCATCAAATATTATCTCTACAGACCTTACTGCAATGATATTAGTTATTGAAAGAGAGGGCAGCGGTTTCGCCAAATTAATCTCTAGACCGCTCTACTATTGTATTGGATTGGTTTGGAGTATACCCTGTATTTTCTATGGAAGGCAGCTTAGGGGTGTTTAGTGAACTATGGACATAAGCTTATAGGTCTGTAGAGGAACATGCATATAATTTCATGGTATTGCATCGAGCAAAGCTCTTTCGCAAAATATGTTTTCATAACCAATATATAATAGTAAATTAAATTTAATTGCCAACTGTTGTTAAAATTTTACACAAATAAATTTACTGGCAATGCGTTTCTTTTAAATATCATCAAATAGTTGTCTTATTATTGACCGGTTTAACCTTGTAGGATGGTTGAGACACGTTCTGGAAAGATGCAAGACGCGTCTGAGGATAGGATTAAGACTAAAGAATCTGCCAAACCGCAGCCTGATGCACCAATAGGTGGAAATGCACCAGGCACCAACAATATATAGCTATACAACAACCAATTTTTTATCTAGTTCCCGACGTATAACTGACTTGATGTCACTTTCTTCAGTGGAATGAGAAGAATGAAAGCGAGTCACTGAAACGTCAAATAAAAAATAAATAGGTTGATGTAACCATATATTTTTCAAAACAACTTCCAACCCACAAATGATATTCAAACCATTTTTGTAATAAGAATTTTATTAGTACTTTAAAAGGTCGAGATTTCGAACCTAAACGCTTCTTTACGGGGGCCATTATATATACAGTTACGAGCGTCATGCGTTCTTAATCAACTCTTCAGTTTTCATCTCTGTCACCGTTTGCTTTTTTTTTTTTTGGAATGGCGCTCTTCTATTGGTTGGCTACGATCACGCCACCTTTGCCCCCCCCCCCCCCCCCCCCCATCATGCCCCCCCACTCGCTTTTTCGTTTTTGTAACTATTGTGTTGGAGCGGGTCGCTCCTTAAATAAATGCATATATTAGTTAATAACTAAATGGAATCCTCTCTTTCTTTTTCCCAGTAAGAGACGCCTACGGAAGCCAACAGTACATAGACAGATAAAGTACATAGGCTATAGTTATTAACTAACATATGCATTTATTTAAGGCGCCAATTTATAATTGTAACAAATAGTATTTGAATCAAAACATTCAATCGGGTAAAACACGGGCGTTGCCCGGGTCATTCGGCTAGTATAACCTAATTACAAGATTACAACTAGGGAAGAATCATTATTGCAAAAATATTTTGAATTTTTAAACATAATTTACTAATCCAGGTAAATAATGAGGATTTTAACTGTATTTACAATATTCTATTCATTGACTTAACAATTTTGTTCTCCACTTCCACATTTTATTCTACTTAGCTGAGAATAGATGCCTATGGTACCTACTATGAACGACAATCTTAATAAAAATGTTGATCAGATAACAGTTTTTTTTTATTATTTTCAATTATATTTACTCATGTCTTCTCAATTGTAATGATATTATATGTTTTCTTCAATTCCTACTGCAACTACATGCTATATATACTGTTGCACCAGGTTGCGGCTTGGTAGACTCTTCAACCTTGATTCTCTCCTGTGCCGGGTCTTGCATCTTACCAGAGCGTGTTTCAACCATCCTACAAATTTATATAAGGGAATAATGAGATAACTCTAATTTAAGTAGTCTCCAGCATAATTTATTTATTTCTCACATCAAAGAGAGCAGTGAAGTCATACAGTGTACCAAAATACAAATGGTGATTCTATAATACATATATTCTGTTTATAATACATATATTCTCTTTAATAAAATAAGTATAAATATAAAATATAAATTTTAATTTAAAATATATGAAAAATAATATTACAAATTAAAATAGGTTCATTAGCCATGATGCAACAATACGAATATGTATTCGTATGTACCAAAAGAAGAATCTTTTATGTTAAAAATCCATTAAAACAATGCATTTTAGTTCATCACACCAGTTCATCAATTGTTATGGTGGTGAAGAAGAAAATGTGCCATAACACCAAGTTTTGGCAAATTAGAAAACAGGAAAGGTGCATCTTTTGGTACACGAATACCTTTCTCCCGCATATAACGTTTTGTCATATACAACTATACAAGTATACATGAATGTAATGCCTTGATAAAGGTTTGGCGTTCAGCCAACCGAAATATTGGCAAAATAAATCTTTTATTAAATCCAATATATGCCTTTTTATTATCTAATATACAACTTTATGTTATTAAGATCGTACTAAGACCTTTTAAGATTTGATAAACTACGAATATTATCTCTAGAAATCTAATCAGAAGCTTATTTACATGTTATTTTAAAGATTCCAATAGAATTCCAAAAGGAAAAATATAGCGCAAGCAACCTCTATGGGCAGCAATAGTAAAAGTAAGATCATCCCTGGCCAAGAATCGTGAAATATTGATAACGATCCAATTTCACATGATGTACATCATTATCGTCGCACACCATTACTGGGGGATCATCCCTTCTTATTGAGTGAGCTCTCAATGACCGAGCGTCAATGCAGATGGGGCACATCATTAACTGAGGGCGTGCTCATCACATTCTGCCTCAAATAAATATAAATACATATCGATATAAATACCATGTATGGCCTACCATACATTTAATATAACTACAAGAGTTATAACTTAGGGGAATCTCTATATAAAAAGGAGAAGCGGACAATATCTATAACCTATTTTTATATCATATGACAATAATTATAGTTTATCTGTGTATAATTCCCATATAACTTAGAGTAAATTAGAATTTATTCATCCTTCATTCCTTTCTGTATTTATTAAGAGAATCTATACATAAAACTAAAGGTGTTTATTTCTCCTTCATTTCCCCCCCATTTCTTTCTGCATTTCTCAAGAGAATCTTTATATATGTGACTATAATTAAAAAGACATATATTGGATCAAAATATCATTTATTTTACCAATATTTCAGTTGGCTGAACGCCAACCTTTATCAAGGTGTTATAACATATTAATGTGTGTTAACAACAAACTCAGCGCAACATAACGTCAATAGAATTAAGTTTAAAATATATTTTTGATTATATCGACGTTATGTGGCGCTGAGTTTGTTGTTGACACACATTAATATGTTATAATACCTTGATAAAGGTTGGCGTTCAGCAAACTGAAATATTGGTAAAATAAATGATATTTTGATCCAATATATGCCTTTTTAATTAAAGATTTATTTATGGATTGCTCTATTTTCAAACAAAATATAAGGCTATATAAAGGTACTGATTTATTGGAATATAAGAGATGTATAGTCGGAAAATAAATTATTCGGGTAAGGAAAGCAGATGGTCTACCTCTTTATCGATAAACATCATATTTCTAACGTTATATCGAAGTATTAAATATAAAAGTATATTGTTTAAACTGTGTTGAGTCTATTTTTTAAAACATACAATTACTTGTACCAATACTCACATGGATCGTTGTTGAAATTATTGTTTAGAAAAATTCAAGTCAGACGAATAGTTTCACATTACCTCTAAATATACGATTAAATATTACACTTCTAGATAAATAAATATGCAGAAAATAAGATTAAAGGTCTTATAATTCCATGCAGGATAAAAAAAATATTGTTAAAGATAATTATTTTTATTACGAAATACTTAGGATAAATATAATAGTATTACATATTATTAAATGCGAGGGTAAGTAAAAAAAATGAAATTCGATATTAAATGCAGATATAGAAACGGGATATATTAAATTTCAATTTGAAATACGCCTAGCTATTGGTCATATAATATTATATTTTTAATAGAAAATCATATATATAAAGGATATATTTCAAATTTATTTTTATATATTACAGTAGAACTTGGAAAATTTGAATGTCTTTAATTCGAATACGTCTTTAATTCGAATATTTATATTGGACCCTAGAATTACCTATAAATAGAATTTCCCTCTTTAATTCGAATTTTTGGATAATTCGATTTTTTTTGGTCCCTTGGGCTTAGAATTATCTAAATTCGACTGTAAAATGATTTTTATTAATATATATAACATTTTGTGAAGCAAAGTTATATTTAGAAGTTTGAAATCTTATATATATATATATTTGAAAGATAGATTTAAAAAAATAAATATTCATATATATTTGTGCAGACGAAGTTGATAAATTTCATACTGAAATATAAAACAGAAGAAACACAAATATAAAAAAAGCAGACTATAACAACATGCTAACGAATTGGAGCATTTATTTGGCGCCTGGTTAATATTAAAATTTATTCATTCTACCTCCTGGACAGAATAAAAATAAAAGCTGACGTCAAACTTGAAAAAAAAAAAAAAAGCTTTTTTTTCTCTCTCTCTTCTCTGAAATAAATATGTGCCGACTTTTTGCTTCAGCGTGAATTGTTGGAAGTATTCTTGATTAGCTCATTTCACTTGCTTTAGTTAAATATGGTTTAAAATTAAATTATATTTAAAGTCACAAATCCAAGTAATAATAATACTAAACAAAAGTAAAAAGAATTGTTTTAATCTTAATTAATTTTTATAAAATATGCATAACGTAAATATGAGCATAAAATTTATATTTGTTAGAGTTGATAAATTAACTTTTTGAAATTCCAATAAGTTTGTATAAAATATATTTTCAATTAAAAAATATCATATTTCATATTTTTAACCGTTAATATAAAACTTTTTTTTAGCATTGGATTTTTAAATTTCTTGTTTATTTGAAATTTAATAGAAATCATATTGAACTTGAAATTTAAATCTATCATATGTAAAGTTTTTAAAAAATTTAATTGAAAACTTAAAGTGCATTTTTCATATTTATTTTGATCTCATTAAAATCATTTTATATAAAAAGCCTCAAATATCCTTTATTCAGAATATGAATACACATTTTTTACCAAATATTAAATATATTGCTTTATAATGACCAGTTTCTACTATTAATAGGCTAAACATATACAATATGCCTGATTTATATAATATATATTATATTATAAAATCCCTCCATCCCTGGGCACTTTTATTTTTCCGTTAATCATTACTCTTCACAATTCATCCTCAATATTTCATCCCTAAGGTTAGAAATAATCGTTATTTCTCCTTAAAAATTAATTTCGATTTTTCGTTTAAAAACGCATGCGGGGTAATTTTCAAATGTCGTTTTACAATCATAAGCCGCATTATATTGTATTATATATATAACTATAATTTAATATTATATTATATATATACATACATCACATTATAAAAATATATATTCAATTCATTTTATTAATAATAATACATGTTTAAAATTTTGTATGATTTTAATGAATATATAAATGTACATTATAATAATTTCAAGAAAATATTTGTTGAAAATATATCCAAAAATTTTAAAATATTGTCTTGAATATTTATAAACGTGATATATTATTTGGTGGAATATCTTTTTTTTTTTCAGAATTTAACATTTTTTTCTATTAAAACGCATAGAATTTTAAAAATTATTATTAATATCACATATATGGGTAATTATGAATGTGAGAGAGATAAATCCACATATATAAGACTATATGATATAAGATAATATATAATTCTATAATATTTAATTAAAAGGTATATACTGGATCAAAATATCATTTATTTTACTAATATTTAAGTTGGCTGAACGCCAACCTTTAGCAAGGTATTATAACATATTAATGTGTGTGATAATGATATTTTGATCCAATATATGCTTTTTTAATTAAAGATTTATTTATGGATTGCTCTATTTTCAAATCAATATAATACTATATGTCTTAATAAAGGCTTTTGGGTTTGTGTATGTATATATGAATGAAAGGTTAAAAATTGGAATCAATTTTTTGGTATTTTAAAGGATGACAAATTTCACTACTTTCATGAAGTTTTTTTTTATGAGAACAAGAAATTGATAAACAATTTAAAATTTAGATATTTTAAAATGCCAAACATAAAAAAAAATTACAAATATACAAAACAGAATTATCATTTGAATAAATAATATAAAATAAAAAATATTTTTATAAATTCAACTGCCATCTATCGATAAAATTTGTAACAAATAAATTTACTGGCAATGTGTTTCTTTTTAATAATATCATCAAATATTATCTCTACAGACCTTACTGCAATGATATAAGTTATTGAATGAGAGAATCATCTCGTTTAATAACTTGTATCATTGCAGTTTGGTCTGTAGAGATCATATTTGATGTAATTGGTAAAAGAAACACATTGCCAGTAAATTTATTTGTTACAAATTTTATAAAAATTATTGATAGATTTAAATAAATATACACACAAAAACCTTTATTAAGACACACAGGTCTTACAGAGGATTCTCCTTGGGGTTACAAGACGGAGAAACCTATGAAAGTGGGAAATATACAAAGGGGTAAAAATGGAGAAAGATTATATACACATGATAGATATAATATATAATGTTATACAGATGATTTAAATAAATATCTCGAATATTATATTATACATATATATTAAACATCACATGTTCTATTTGAGATTTTACAAAAGATAAATAAGTATTTGTCACTTTTCCAACAAATCAAATGATGCAGGCCATTTTAATGAAATAATTGGTTATAAAAATAATATAGGAAGTTATATATGACAATATGTGTCTCATGGGAAGTGTCAATTTTATCTTCTGATTTCAAAGATAATTTCAGCTGTCTAATTTATGCATCACCTAGTTAAAATGCATTTTCTTCCAAGCCCTTGCCAAACAAAAGTAATTAAAAGCAGGTTGTTTGGTGGAAAGGGGGAATCCTCAAGTGATTATTGGACCTTTCAGATTGGATCCATTTTAGAGAGAATAATTATTGTCCTATGCCTAATTGCTATCGGTACCTTATCTTAGACAGGTATTCTTTAATTGATGTTTGAAGATATGTTTCTTTAGGACGGATTTTCTATTATCAAATTCACAGAGTGTTGAATTTTTTAAATAAAATGTGAATTAGTTTCATACAAATGATGTCTAGTACAATTACAATACACTTTTTCTGAAAATAAATTTGTATTTATTTTTTTTTATTATATACAGTAGAACCTCCTTGTAACGGACACCTAATTGCAGAGTCAAAGTGTCCTTTAAGGAGAGGTGTCTTCTTACCGGAGAGTTGCTAAATTGTAAAAATGGTAATTTTGCAAATGAAAACTGTCCTTTGTGGAGAGGTGTCCGCTAGCAGAGTGTTTGCTAAAGGGAGGTTATACTGTATATTAATTTTTGCAAACCATTCGCGGGTGATAAAAGTTTTCACTTTCTACTTGAATTTATAGATAAATTTGAATATAATCTTAGAATAATTGGATGAAAATACACCAATACCTCGCTTTGCGTCGTTTCGTTTTGAGTTTTTTTCGAAGTTGCGTCGCTGCTTAATTTTTACTGATTTTCACTGTGCGTCGTTAGATTTTCGAAGTTGCGTTGTTTTGGATTCGAGTCTTTAATTTTTTTTTTCCTAAAATATGGCAACACCTTTGTTTTTGATTGCGCCTTCACATATTTTTACTTTGCGTCGTGTTTTTTTGGAACGTAAACCCGACGCAAAGCGAGGTATGGGTGTATATTAAAAAAAATTGATTGATAAATAAAGTTCTGGAGGAAAAAATAAATGGAGAAAGAATGGTCGCAAAAAGAAAAATTGGACTGATGGAATGAATGGATAGAGCTATAAGGAAATAAAGAATACAATATAGAGTAGAATTCTGCTACTGAAAACCACAACCTTCTCAATAATAAATAAACAAAATAGGATATTCTAACGACCATGCATGTCCTCTTTTTTAAATAAGATCTTCCAAAAAGATCTAAATTTAATTGCCATCTATCGTTAAATTTTATTTGTACCAAATTTTAAAGATCTATATTATTATTTTTTTGGTAACACAGCAATACCTTTTTTTCACTCGTTTTGGCTAAGTTCTTTACTACAGCAAGTGCACTATGTATTTCAATGGACAATTTTATTAATAATACAGCAAAAATATCTCAATTTTTAATTACGAAAAGTTATGGGATCATGCATGTTTTATCTAAATATAATATAATTATAAAACTCAATTTATTTCTATCATTTAAGACAAAAAATGAGATATTACATTTTCAAAGATGTACCTGGTTTCAAAATAGTTAAAGGAGAAGGAAATATTAAATGATGCGTGTAGGAAAGGTAAAAATCATTTTGACATCTCTAAATATCTTGAAGATAGATGTTGTCTGGCCGGTATTCATAGTTCTTAGAATTAAGAGACAGATCGGCCAGTAAAACTTTTACTAGCCGAAGAGTTTTTAATTCAAGAATCTCTAAATGTGTTGCCATTGGTAAACTTTTTAGAGTATGCCTTTTAATCGGTTTATATGAAATCAATTTCATATGGTTATTGATCAAACTTCATTTCAGTTTTACCTTTAAATCAGTCTTATTAAATACTATTGTGTGTGAAAAAAAAAAAAACCTACGTATTTTTACTCTGTGATAGGTTAAACAAAGTCTTCAAACAAGCATAACATTTCAGTTATAAATGAAGCCCCAAATATCTTCGACGAGCTAATGTTTTGATATATGGGATTACGAAGACTATAGGACTACAAGGAATCCGTAGGACTACAAGGAATCCGTAGAACTACAAGGAATCCGTAGGACTACAAGGAAACCGTAGGACAACAAGGAATCCGTAGGACTACAAGGAAACCATAGGACCACGAGGACTCTCTAGGACTACGAAGTATTCAGATCAGGAATAAAAGTCCATTCAACAGATCTCACTCCACTCCTGAATCTCCAATCCTATCAGTGACCGCCGACATGGGACTAAAGTTTTATAGCTCATAAAACACCCATCATTTCCATTGTCCTTCTTTTTATGGAGACCGGCCACTCTGGGACCTTTAACTTCCATGGAATTACCCGCATGGTGCTCCTTAGTTGAAAGATTTTGTCCCAGGCAGCATTCAGAATTGAGTGGCTTACCTTTGATTCAAACAAACCTTGCTTACCAATCATATAAGAGGCGATAAAACAGATTTATTTACTGAGATCAGAGACAATTTTCTGATCTTTCTATACGTAGTATCTATCTTTTAGAAAAAGTTGAGTATTTATTTTCATTTTTATTGTGTGTGTCTATCGAGATTTCCTTTAAATACCGATTTTCTAGTTTGATTTATGTAAGAAACTGTGATGAATTTATCGTAGAAATGCTATTACATTTTATTTGTTATAGATATTATGTTGTAAGATTTAATGATATCAATAGTATTAAACTATTTTTATATTAAGAATAAACCTTCAAGTACAGACTGTGTATAAACAGAATGAACATAAAATAGGTGTATACCACAATCTGATAGATTAATTTGGAGAAATCAAAGGGAAGGTTCACCATTGATGAGTCCAATTCTTTTTCAGATTCAGTTCATTGTTTTTAGAAATTGATCTTTTATTTTAAAAGAGACACAGCGTTGAATAAATCAATCCTCTACATATACGTGTATATATATATTTCAAAAATAGAGCAATTCATTAATAAATCTTTAATTAAAAATGCATATATTGGATCAAAATATTATTTATTTTACCAATATTTCAGTTGGCTTAACGCCATTATAATACCTTGAAAAAGGTTGGCGTTAAGTCAACTGAAATATTGGTAAAATAAATGATATTTTGATCCAATATATGCATTTTTAATTAAAGTGTATATATATACAGAATGCGCGATTTGTATTGTTCACTTATTTGATAATCTACAGTATTTTTGGTTTCACTCCTGTTTTCATATAAAATCAACCTATTATAGATAACGAATGACCACTTAATATTCCCAATCAAAAACATGGTTTTGATGTCTAATTCAAGAGTCTAGACAGGAAAGAAGAATTGAAAGGAAAGTTAGACCTGTCCACCAGTCTAGGTGAGACACGCAAGGGACAGATTAGGTAGGTCCATCGACAGAAGGACTTGATAGAGTGAAGAAGAGAGAGAAATCGATAAGGTAAATTAATTAGAAGACGTGAGGTAGCTTCCGTTGTCAGCACCGGCCAGTCAAATTGGATGTTTGAATACGCCCCAGGTCATAATTTTATTTGAAGACTCCAAATGATATTACCTCTCGATAAGAAAGGATTGGGGACCTCGTTTGATATTGGAAGACATGTTTGCTGATCCAATTTCCATCCAAATAGAGATGGCGTGTCTTCTTTTTTTAACTTTCTCCAACTTTCCACTTTTTTTCTTCTGCTGCTTCTTTTCCATCCACTTTCTGATGGATACGTTTTTAGGATATTTATGGATATATATCAAATATACGATTTTAAACTTGATATTTATTTGCGATATTTTGAATATCTTTATACTGTCAAGGAAATATTCTCTCTCTCTCGCTCGCTATTTTTTTATTTTTGTATTATGAAGACGGCTCTGATTATGAAATTTTAAAAAATGACACGTATACTAGAAAAAAATTATAAATGGAATGCAACTTTTTAATTTGTTTAGTTATTTTTCCGAATGTTATATATTTCTTAAAACCTTTTTAAGAGTTTGAGATTTAAAAAAAATATTTTATTTATTCGTATTTGGATAGAGGAGTGATAGGGGTCTATGAAAATATGATAGGTTAGGATTGGGATTTTGTATTTGTTATCGGAACTTCTCCATGTCTCTTCTATATAGATACATTAGTTTGGTTGTGAACACTCAACTCTTCTTGTTCTTTAATTGTTCTGCTCTTAAGCAGGTCCCGGTCTCCAGTGGCAGCGTACTTATCTCTTTGTTTGAAAATAATATTCAGCGCCATCTCTTTGTGAAAATGTGAACTTATTAGAGCTAGTTCTATGAATGCCGGCCAGACAGCCTCTATCTTTACGATTATTAGAGATAATTATAATATGAATTATTATTTTTAGAAAATTTCTTCTACAACAATCGAAAAAGAAAATAGAAAGTATATTTTGATTCCTACTTCAAACTCGTCTATAAATAATATTACGTTCATGCGAGAGGTTTCAATAACTCTGATAATATTTAGACATTCTATATTAGGTATCTTTCAAAGTCTTTCTAAGTGTACTAAGGGTGAGTGGGGTGTGTGCAGAGGATGCCATGAGCCTACGCTCCCCCCCGCCCTGGCTAAGGGCCTGCTCCCTGCTATGCCTGCTGCTCAGTCCCCTCACGCAGTGCCTGACCCCCGAAGAAGATCTCTCCTTCACCAACCCCGTCTACAATGGCTCCATCGCCGAGAACTCCATCGGCAAGACCTACGTCATCACCTCGCAGCGGATGGGCATCCCCGTCACAGACCCCTCTCTCACCATCCGCTACAAGATCGTCTCCGGAGACGATCAGAAATACTTCAAAGCCGAGACGAGAAGAATCGGCGACTTTTGTTTGCTCCTCATCCGTACAAGGACAGAAAACTTCGCAGTTCTGAATAGAGAGTATCAGGATTTGTACATTTTACGTGTCCGAGCATCTGCTACGTCCCTTCGGAAGAAATCTGTTAAGTTAAAAGCTCAGACTGAGGTGTACGTGACAGTGCTGGATACGAACGATCTCAACCCTCTCTTCGATCCTTCCCACTACGATGTGGCTGTCAACGAGGACATGCCCTTACACCAGAGCATCATTCAAGTCAGTGCCTTCGATGCGGATATTGGTATCAACGGAGAGATGTATTATAGCTTCCTAGAACGGACTCAGATCTTTGCGATACATCCATCTCTAGGGACCATCACACTAACACGGCATTTAGATTACCAAAATCAATCTTCACATACGCTAATTGTTGTCGTGGAAGATAGGGGCCCAAAGTTTCGCGCTGGCGATCTGAAAGCAAGCAGCGCTACTGTCAAGATAAACGTCACACCAGTCAACCTCCATGCTCCAGACATCATTATCCGTCAATTGCCAAACATCCTAGAGGATAGCGACCCCGATATCTATGCCATCGTAACGGTAGAAGATAAGGATAAAGGTATTCATGGCGAGATTGACTATCTCAAGATTGTCGATGGCGACCCTGATAATACCTTTCGTGTAGTCAAAGGGACAAAGAAGAACGAATATAACATCATAGCTGACCACGTGCTGCACCTTCAAGGCTACAGTCTGGTGCTACAAACCGCAGATAAGGGAACACCTCCCAAAACCTCTACGTCAATTCTACACATCCGCCAATCAGATAACCGAAATCAGATGCCGATCTTCGACCAATCGGATTATGAAGTAATTATTGATGAGGTAGCACCAGTCAACACACCTCTGGTCATTGTCAAAGCCTTCGATCCACGCGGCAAAGCAATCGACCTCATCTACAACATAGAAACTGGAAACGATGGTCTGACCTTCTCCATCAATTCTAAAACGGGACTTGTATCAACAGCAAAACCTCTCGATCGTGAATCTAAAGCCTATTACTCTCTTACTGTGAGCGCAATTGATAAGAACCTGAGGGGGATGAGAAAGAAAGGATCAACTATCGTCAATATACAAGTACTTGATTGTAATGATAACGATCCTGTTTTCAATACATCCTTCCTTACTCTTGCATTTAATGAGAACCGGCCAATCGGAAGTCTTGTCTTCACCGCGCATGCCATTGACATTGATGAAAAGGACAATGGCTATGTCACCTATAGTATTGCCAACTTGACTCCTGTACCGTTCAAGATTGACCACTTCAGTGGCGAAATCAAGACCACTGAGATCCTGGATTACGAAACGATGAAAAGAGATTACATTCTGAAAATAAGAGCCAGTGATTGGGGATCTCCATTTAGAAGACAGGCAGAAATGATTTTGAAGATCAAACTGAAAGATATCAATGATCATCGGCCATCTTTTGAAAAAGTAGATTGCATTAGCTATGTATCAAAACATGCTTTTCCTGGAACAGAGATCTTCACCTTCTCTGCAATAGATTTCGATGCTGGAAGTGTAGTTGTCTACAAGATGGTTCCTTCGAATGACGATTCTTGCTTCAGTCTGGATTCCAAGACTGGCATTCTTAGCGTGACTTGTGATCTCAGTCACCAGCATTTCAAAGAAAGGGTTCTTAATGTATCAGCGACAGATGGAACTCATTTTGCTGAAACGATGAGTATCATCATAAAAATCATTTCGAAAGACAAGGGACAAAGGATTCTAGAAAGAGACTCCTTGGTTGAATGCAAGGATGCTGGCGTAACTGAACGATTGAAAGAACAAATACGAATTGGTGAAGCCAATAATCGAAAATATGCTGAAGATGAGATCGCGCCAGTTCCTAGTAGATATGCAGAGAATAAGTACATCCCGGAATTTGCTTCGAGCTTGCCAAATGAAATATCAATCAACGAAAGCTTGCCTGTGGGATCTGTAGTAACAGTTCTGCAAGCCCAAGACCACGATACCAGCTACAACGGCAAACTCGTTTACGTCATAAGTAGCGGGAATGAAGACAGCTGCTTCAAAATGGATCTATACACCGGGAAGTTATTGATCCTCTCCGAACTTGATCGCGAAAGAAAAGGACGGTATGTTTTAAACATCACTGCTTTTGACTTAGGTCAACCACAGAAATATAGCTTCAAGACTGTAGTTGTCAACATACTGGATGTGAATGACAATCCTCCGAGGTTTGAAAAGAATTCTTATTTCATTGAAATTCCTGAAGATTCGCCGCCTGCATTCAGTTTACTGCGTTTGCTGGCATCTGATGAGGATGCAGGGAGGAATGCTGAGATGAGATTCTCCATCCTGACCGACACCGAGGATTTCACCATCGACCCCGAGCGAGGAGTTATGAGCGTTCGGAAAGAGCTGGACCGCGAGCGTCAGGAAATTTACGAGCTCACGGTTCAAGTGACAGATCTGGCTGCAACCAACCCTCTCTCCTCAACTGCCGTGGTGACAGTGAAACTGACCGATGTGAACGACAATTCACCGCACTTCGAACGACAGCCCTACTGGGTTAAAGTACGGGAAGATCTACCAATGGGAACGGTCATCTTGATCCTGACTGCGAGCGATCCCGATATCGGGACAGTTCAGTACGCTATTACTGGTGGGGCTGAGGGGAAGTTTGAGATTGACCCTGAGATGGGAACGCTGAGGCTGGTACATGCCCTAGACTTCGCCCGTAAGCAGCTGTACAACGTGACGGTGACGGCCCGAGACGACGGTAGCCCGTACCGCGAGACGCAGGCTGCGGTACTGGTGGAGGTAGAGCCGGTGCGTGAAGCCGCACGTCCAGGACCGAAGTTCCCCGATGTAGTCCTGGAGTACGGGGTACCGGAGAACGCTCCCATTGGCACCGAGGTCGGCGTGGTCAACGTCTCCAATTCCCAGGGTTCCTCCTCCCAGCTTCACTTCGCCATTCGCGATGGAGACGGCATGGGACTCTTCTCTATCGACAATCAAGGTAAGCCCACTGACCCTACATGGCTGAAAACCTGAGATACATATACAAAGTCTTTAAGACAACTTAGTGAAAGACACTATTTTTTCTCATGAAAGTGTATATATAGACCATTGCCACTCGTGTAAATTTGTACCCGTAGAAGGGCGTCTTACCCTTAGAGCATCATTAAATACAACTTTAATCCCTCTATTCCCTATAGAAGAAGAAACACAAGTCGGGGAAAAGAGCTTCTTTATATAAGAGGATGATTGTACAAGCTTTCTGGCAAAACTCCCTTCTACGGGTACAGAATGACACGAGTGACAATAGTCTATATATACACTTAATGAAACAAATATTTTTGTGTTCCTTCTTCTATAACACAAAGACTTTATTACAACATTTTATTCTTGATCAGTTGGAGATAAGACACAATCAGGGATATGTTTCCTGTACACATTTTGATATCACTACTCAATATTTCACGCCTTTCTCTTCAGGAGTATTAATTCCTAACACATTCATAAGATTTATCAATCCTACTGTTGAAGGGCATTTAGTCTCCATAGCTTGAGAAACGATACTAAAACATCTACAATAAACTTATCCTTAAAGATCCTTAAAATAATTGCAAAAGTTGGAACACAATTCCTCAATAAGAAGAATTACAATACGTTTCTTTATAAGTTTAAAATGGCAAGATCTCAAACGTCAGATCAACATCAGGCCAAATGTTTCGCAAATACCCTACAATATATATCCTATTACATCTCTTATATATTACAGGTATTTCTGGATCCATCTATATATAAATCTATGAAAATGCATGATATGTATATTCCTGTCAATTCTACTAATTATTGTTCTTCAAGAAAAAGAACTGCTTGTTCATAACTGCTTGCATAGAAGTTTATGCTAAGCCCTTCCTTTCTTTTCCCTTATTTGATACACTGTAAATAACATTGCTGATTGCTGGTACTACTACTACTTTCTTATCTCCACTCAATCATATTAGGGTATCAAGTTGTGACCCTTAATGGTGCCTGTTTGACAACCATCATGACTGGGTGAAGTAGAATGCGTCTGCCTTTGTCATTAAGACTGGGAGCACTACTTAGTGGCAGGCCGACTTAGCTCCAAAAGAAATGGCCGCCTCTGACATGAGGAAGAGACGCCATGTGCAGCTGCTCCTAACATGGAGTACAAATGCTGCTCATCCTGTAGCCCTGAATCAGGAGCCCTTACAGGGTACTATCAGCCGGGTCAGCTGAACCAAGGTTTTTTAGCGAGCTTGTTACTGCTCCCCTCCTCCTTTTTCCCGGCAAAGGCGGAGTTACTATTACTGTTATTCCAGCATATACCCTACATTTATGCTCGGAGAATCTGTACAAGACTAAAAGGTCTTAATAAAGCTTTTTGTTGTTATATTATAGGTATTTACAAAAAATATTGGCTTGATGCTGAGCTGAAGCTTGTGTGAAAGCTCTCTTTGCCATTTTAAATTAATAAATAAAGCAATTACTCCTGGTTTCTAAACTCATCACTGGCTATAATTCTTAACTCCAACCGCTCATTCACTATAAGGAATTATCATTTTTGATTATTTCACTTCTACCTAAGATTTGCTTGGAAAAAGTATTAAAAAAAATTGATTGAAATGAAAATGAAGAAAGATATTGGTTTTTATATATAAATAATAATATAATAATTTAATATTATTAAACAATTCATTTATATTTACATATTTTAAAAAGAATGGAAACAGAGTGGAAATCCATAGGTTTCTCTAAATATAAATAATAATTTTAATTTACTATTAAATTTAATTAAAATGAAGGAAGGGAGAATTTATTGAATTAAATACTCGTACTACTAATAATATAAATATTTTCAAAAATTCGTGTTTATTTTTTATTATGTTCGAAAGTGAATTTTTTTGTAAAAAATATTGTGGGAGGATTGGGGTGTATTCGTATATTTGGTATTTGGTATATTCGTCTACCAAAATGAGTCACTTCTTTTAAAATGTTTTAATGCGTTTTTAAAAGGTGAGTTTTGTTATCTATTGGTAAATTTTTATAGCTTTATTCGGCTTATAATGTGGTCTTTGGGCCATAAAATAACGTCATAATGAAGTATTATAATACAGTCTTTATAGCCTGTATATCTAGTCATGGTATCATAAGGTGGTATTCATGGTACCTCTCCTGTTTAATATGTTTTGATGCGTTGTTAAAAGTTGAGTTGTTACCTATTGGTAAATTTGTATAGCGCTATGGTTCTTATAATGTGGTCTTTTGGCCATAAAATTACGTCACCATGTTTTATAATACAGTCTTGTATATCTACACTCATGGACAAAACTTAAGAAAGTGGAAAGTCTTTGTCGCTGGTTGTCTGTTTTTTTTTTTTTTTGGAGACAGAGGCAATTTTGTTCACATTTGGTTAACTCATGTGTCTTCAATAAAGTTCACTGTGCATCAAATATCTTTCAGAGTCATTGTCTGAATCCCGATATGCATGCTAAAAGGTTACAACTTCCTTAAATTTTGTCCATGAGTGTATATATTCGAAGAATAATGAATAGTTATATTTTCCACGATTTCATATACATCTCTTTGTTTTTCAGTTCCTAAGAGAGTGAATAGACATTCTATTTACATATTCTTTATCTATTTACAAGGCGGGAAATAACTCTTACCTTCATTATTATTCGGTAGTTTTCTCGGTCTCTGGGTTAGAATCCTTTTCCTCTCTCTCTCTCTCTCTCTTTATGTATTTAACCTTATATAATCTTATATGGACGTTATAATAAATCAGTTTCAATCTCAATTTCTCTCTCTCTCTCTCTTCCTCTCTGATGATGATAATATTAATAATCTGATGTTGTTGCTCCATGGAAAGGGAGGGGAAGGGTGCCATTGCCCCGTTAGTCAGCCACATTTCAGATTTCCCTGTTCACGGTTACCGTAGAGCAGTGATTCTCAACCTTTTTTTTTGTTGCGGCATTATTTTAAAGATTTGAAAATTTGGCGGCACAATTTTAGAATTTCGCGGCACACTTTTGCTAACTTGAATGCAAGAAAATTCAAATTATGTATCAATATTTCTATGCAAAATATAAGTAATATACATCTCTAACATTCAATTTGCTAATTTCGTTATTTTAAAAAGTAAAAAAATGAAAAAGAAAAAAAGAAAAACCAATACAAACGTGAACATAATCATATGACTAAAATTCGGCGGCACATTTTTAGAATTTCGCGGCACACAAAATTACCGCGGCACATTGGTTGAGAATCACTGCCGTAGAGGCTCGGGGCTGTCCCCATATATATATAATTAAATAATTCAGTAAGCCCTTTAATCTTATATACAGATATATAGAGAAATAAAACGGTGTTTACCTTACAACCCTGAACACTCGGATTTTCCTGGAAAATCTCTTAAAGATTTCTTGAAAAAGCCATGGCCCACCTGTGCTGTGTGAGCAGAAGATCTTGAATTGACTTATTCCATATGTAAATACCTGTTTTCTTTCCTCTTTTCACTCTCCACTTCTCCCATCCATATTTCCAATTTTTTTTCCCTTATTTTTCTATTCTTTCTTATAATCTGTATATATCTACCATATGTATATAATCTTTCTCCATTTTTTTATTTCCCACTTTCATAGGTTTCTCCGTCTTGTAACCCCAAGGAGAATCCTCTGTAAGACCTGTGTGTCTTAATAAAGGCTTTTGTGTGTGTGTGTGTGATATATAGAGAAATAAAAAGAGATACAGCAAATTAGTGGGAAAAGAGAATGAAATGAGAGGAAGAATTAAAATCGAATTTACATAGCTATATGGGAAATGTGTAAATAAAGATCTACAATGTGATAAAATAATATTGATATTATTATTAATAGCTAAGACAGATATTTGTCTCAGAATCTTTTTCCAATACCTATGTCTATCTACATTTGGTTGAATATTACTGATTGATTTTTAAAGCGAAGAATCTATTCACAGGTGGAATAGAGGAGTATATGTGATGTGGTTCTGTTAAAAGTGTCCATCGAGGTCGACACAACCAATGGGTGACAAAGATTGTAAGAACCTCAAATAATTCGGAAAGGGAAGGAATGTGTGGCCGTTGATATCGGAAAGATAAAAGTTCGCCTTAAAAAAACGACAAGCCTTATCAGCATGTAGGTTCTTTTTTTTTTTTATCGTTTTGGTATAAAATGTTCTTTCTTTCGGTTTAACATTGTCTGAAAAACTCCCTTGTTTTAATTTCTCTTTTCCTTTAATATTTCTCAAATCGGAATTATAATCGCTTTTTCATTTTGGAAGTGTTAAGTATAAAAATTGCATATTTTTCCCATATATTCTCTCTATATTCCCTCTTTTCCCTCTTTTTATAATTATTATATACTACTACCATTGACTTGTGTATGAGGTCAATAAAATATTTTTAAATCTCAAATCTCTCTATATTATAGATATTATATAAAATTTATATATTTAGATTTTAGGAAATATGAGATTTAACTGGTCTCATATATCAATTGTTTGAAGGGATTTTAGATTATTTTATAAGTATCATCGATTATTTTCTATAAACTCACAATTTCTTATGCATTAAAAAAGAGGTGCAAATAAAGATGTACTTTTAAAATTACGAACATTTTCTCACACTGAGTATCTTTTTATTTAAAAACCGCTGGCTTTCAAGCGTAAATCGCTCTTCAACGGGCTTACTATAATTTCGACTTTATCCAACCAGAAATATTTACAATATCGCTTGAAAGCTAGCTGTTTTTAAATAAAAAGATACTCATTGTGAGAAAATATTCGTAATTCAAAAACTTTTTTCACAATTTTATCATGAATAAGATGTACTTTGTACATCATTTTTGTCAATACTTAGATAGTAGTTTCTATGTTTTCTCATTATAAACGTATCAATGTTCTTATTTATTATCTGGATTTTAAAATCATGTTGACGCATATATATTCCAAAGGCGTTTCGGTATCTGTTCCTGATAAGTAATATGGGGTTTGTGAACCCAATACCTGGCATATGGTTGCAATACATCGGTTGTGAAAAGAAACATTCGAGTTTTTGTCTTTTCATTTGTATTATATAAATGGTGCGTTATGGCTATGTATTAATTTATGTCTAACTGGCTTTGTCCTTATTGTTTGCGGAAGAGCATTACTCGATGCAAATATTTAAATGTAATTCTACTGTCCTAAAAGCTTATGTCCATAGTTTGCTTAAATACCATTTCCAAAATTCAACCCTTCAGTATTGCATATGAAATCAGAATGATCCAATACAATATTAGAGCTCTAAAGAAGCGATCTGGTAGATTAAATTGGCAAAACCGCTGGGAGGGTTCACCACTGATGAGCCAAGCCCTCTCAATGTATTTTTTTTTTCATCGCAGTAAGTGCAGTAGAAGTTTGATTTATTTGTGAAAAGAAACATTCGCGTTTTGGTGTTTTCATTTGTATAATATGGGGTTTGTGAACCCAATGCTTGGAATATGGGTACAATACATCGGTATCTGTTCCTGATCAGTACTATGGGGTTTGTGAACCCAATACCAGTTGGCTTATGGGTGCAATACATCAGTATCTGTTCTGTATGGGATTTGTGAACCCAATACCTGGTGACCTATGGGTACCATACATTGGTATCTGTTTCTGATCAGTACTATGGGGTTTTATGAACCCAATACCTGGTGACCTATGGGTGCAATACATCCGTGGAGAAATAATGGAAGCAAATTGCTAACAGGTGTTCTTTAATGATGGATGAGTTAGACTTCATCTGACCGCTGCTAGGAGTTCTATTGACCTCTTGCTACAGTGGACATGGTGAGGTCAGGGTCGTGTGACGGCCATGACACCAGTTGGCTCTCGGTCAAATTCTTTTTTTCTTCTTTAGATTCTCTCATAGAGAGCAATCATTGAATAAATTGTTGTGTTCTTATATATATCTTAGAAAAAATAGATTTAAAAAAATCGAAACTTATGTGTATATGGTATATGTTAGTAATCTATTACTACAATAATGGGTGCAAAAATAATTTAAGTATTATAAATAAAAGACAATTTTCTGAGAGGGAAGAGTTTCATGACGACAATACAAGCTTTCTAAGTTTAGTATCGTAATTGTACCTGTCAAAGGGCTGTTACACCCGAAAGCTTGTTTTGTCGTGGTGAAAAATAACTTCCCTCAGCAAAAAATGTTTTTATTTATAAATTTATATACAGTTAAACCTGTCTATAGCGCCCCCTCTAAATAACGCCTTCCTCTCTATAGCGCCCGATTTTAAATATTAAAATGTAAACATTTTACATTAAAAGTGACCTCTCTATAGCACCCTATTTTGGTGAGTCCCAAGAGGGAGCGCTATGGACAGGTTTAACTGTATATACCGAAATCATTATAATATTAACAAGTTTTTTAAAGTATGATAATCACTTTGAGATATCTTAAATATGGATCAATAAAAGGTCACTATTATTTTAGGATAAAGAGTTTTCAATACATATTTGCACAAGCTTCGAAAGCTTATGCAAATATGTTGTATTATAAAAACACTTTATTCTAAAATACTAGAGATAATATATTGATCTTTTTATAATAAATAATGTGCTATTGATAAATGGTATTCAACAATGAATAAAAGAAGAGTGACTTATCAATACAATGCTGTTATGTTCATTATTTTAAAGTAAAGTTGCAACATGAGCAGGTTTTGTCACACCGTCTGTGAAAAATCCCTGACATTTATCGAGAGGCAAAAGTCGATTGTGTTGATTGATTGCTCATCGGGAAAAAAGATTTAAGCCATCGATTAACAATCAAAATGAGGTCATAGAAACAGAAGCCTCCAACAAATTTATCAGATTTTTGAAAATATCATTTCATTCTTTAACGTATTAAAATACTTTCTCAATCTCACGAATAAAAATACATATATAACTAATTGATCTTTTATGTTTTAAATATTTCGTTCACTGATTAGCGAAACACCTACTTCATATATAAAAACCCTTTAAAATTTTTAGGGGGTCGGTGGAAGGATGGTCTAAACCGTTGGTTTTCGACCGCTACGACCCGGGTTCGATTCCCGCATTAAACACTTTTTTTCTGATAAAAAAAAAAAAAATGGTCCTGTGACCCCCGATTCTTGCAAATGTCCAATCCCCACCAGCGAGTGAAACCCCCAAGGCTCTATAGCCCCAGGTTCAATACCGTTGAAGTTCGTTATAAAAGAGTTTTACTATATTTAAATTGTCAAAAAGACTAGTCATAGAAAGAGAGTTATATGAAGACAAGAATACTGCCAGCCACCAGCCTATAGATTGGGAAGACATTCAATGACAACAGTAAAAAAAAAAAAGACCCAGTTTTGATCGTAACCTCGACACAAGAAAGTGATCACGATAATGCACAACTATTATATTCCAGGTCAATTTGCATTTCGACTTTTTTGTGTCATACTTATCGAAGCATACACTGTTCTAAAATTTTCTTTCAGAATATTTGGGAATAAAAGGGATTTGTGAAAGCCTTTTTGTATAGCCTTAGTGAATATATCAAATTCCCCCATTCATCTAATTCTTCGAAATAGATAACAGCTCTATAATATATATTCCCCATTCTTGTTAATTTGAGGCTTATATGTAAATAATTAACAAATTTTAAAATATAAATTATCTTGTTTTATCCCAACATAAATTTTATAATAAAAGAGGATTAAAATTGCAAAGTGTATCTAGAAAATAATCTTTATTATGTATTTTAAAAGAAAGGTTTTGAAGCCAGGGTTTTTTTGACTATAATATTGAGAAATTAATACAATTTTTAGAAATGTATAAGACTACAGACAATAATTTCGACATAAATTTTAATTAGAAACCGGCATTATAAATGTTCTTTTATTGGTTATGATTAGTAAGTAGTAAATAGACGCATCTATGTAAATTGATAGAAATCTTCAACGATACTTTTCTTTAATGATAAACATAATTTCTACATACCTTATACTGCAATAATAAGAAAATAAAATGGAAAGACATAGCTCATCAGTGAGGAAAACCTCTCAGCGGTTTTGCCAATTTAATATCGCGATTTACCGTTATATAAAACTGGGAATTTAATTGGCGAAACAGCTAGAAGGTTTCACTATTGATGAGCAATTCCCTTCTATTTAATTAAAAAAATATCATTAAGGAATAAGATCTGTAAAAATACCTTTTTTAATTATTTAAAGAAAGTAATGTTGAAATTTTATTCCTATTTTCAGCGATAGATGGCACTAAGTGTTGAAGATGAAAATTAACATATTTACATATGTACCAAAATATATACATCTCCCTTTAATTATGCATTGTTTTATTGCGTAATAAAAGAGGGAGTTGTATCTTTGGGTACATGAATATTATCCTCTCACAACTTTATGTTGTATTTTTGCCTGAAGATCAGCCCTTGCTACTTCTCCAGCTTAAACTCCTGTTTGGTAAATGCGACTGATACCATAATTTCTCTCGAAGGATGTTAAGAAATCGAAGCCGCCTATGTACTGATGAGTGCCATAGGCCGAAACCATGTTATGCATGCTGATATTTTGTCTGATATTTTGGGGGGTCGGTGGAAGGATGATCTAAACCGTTGGTTTTCGACCGCTACGACCCGGGTTCGATTCCCGCATTGGGCACTTTTTTTTCTTCTGATTATGGCTCCCGTTTCTTGCGAAATTCCAACCCCACCAGCGAGTGCAAGTAACCAAACGGGGCTCTGGCATATTTGTAAGTGCAAAGTCGAACTGCTTTTCACATGTGTATGCATTTGGTGTACTTATAATAAAAGCAGTCGCCTATTTATACCCACCATGATTATCATGGCCTATATCACGTGTACTAGGGATAAGCAAAAATATATATATCTTGTCTGAATTTGCCAAAACTGGTGTGTTATGACTTATTCCTTATAGCTACTATGTAGAGTAGTTCTTTTACTAGGGTTATAAACACAATACATTGTTCTAATGCATAAATAAAGGGAGAGATGCCTCTTTTGGTACATCAATAGCATCCTCCCAAAACCTTATATTATATATATATGTTATATAAAAATGAATGAGATATTTTCTGCTTGAATTTAGATCATGTTGAGGATTATGGTAATGCAGTCGTCGCAAAAATATTTAAAAGAGTTTTGATTAGTGTTTTTTTAATTGAGAGAGCTTAAGGACTATATACAAAAAAAAAACATAATTTGGTTAAAGTACTGCCTAGCTTAAGGCGAGTAGAACAAGTGAACCAAAAGATTATTTACATAATGTACAAAAGTTTTGAGCCGGCCAACGGGATACAACAACAATGAGTTTTTATAGGGGAAGAGTGACCTCTGGCGGTCGATTTAGCAAGATATTTGAATCTTTGATATGTAATTTTAAATAAAATAATATTTTTATGTAACATATGCATATACTCAATATGTGAGCAATCTGATGCACACCCGCGAGAAGACATGCCAATAAAACGTTTTTAAATTATTTTGTATAAATATTATTAAGAGTTTGTACATAGAGTATTAGCCTGTTAAAGAACAGTATATTTTTCTCGAAAGCTTGCAAATTCGAAATTGAAAGAAACTTTTCACCTGAATTTTATTTTTCTTCTTTAAAATAATATCTAGGTAACTATTGCTCACCTATACCCAATATGTAGATCATATATCGGATATTGGAAGCTCTTCGTTTTATTCCACTCAAATCTATTTTTTTTTTCAAACATTTTCAAACACTCCATTGGTATTAAGATATCATTAGTTTGAAGGTTTCGAATATAATAGTTATCTAAACGAAATAAAATTAAGTCTAAAATTGAGATTATTATATATCAATATGTAGATACGAGGGTGAGTAGAAAAGTAAGGTCTCCTATTTTTCTTTTCATAGAAAAACACATTTAATCACAACTTTTTATACATCATTGAAAAGGTTGGGCACTTTGCTATTTTTCTACATAGCCGCCTTGATGCTCAATCATTTTTTTAATCCTGTCAACCAACTTTGTAATTCCGGTGTTGTACCACTCTCTCGCCGCCTCTTTGAGCCACTTGTCGACCCACCTGGCGGACACCTTTCTGTAGCCGAGGGTCTCAGACACAATCTTGTGCACGGAGAAGTGGCTGCAATCTTCATTGAGGCCATCCTCGATCTCTTCAAGGGTTATCCGCCGGTTTGCGCGCACCATTTCGTCGATTCGAGCCACGGTTGATTCCGGCAAACTCGGCCGCCCAGACCGCTGTTCATCGTGGACGTTTATCCGCCCCTCATTAAAATCCCGGCACCATTTCCGCACATTTTTGATGTCCATGCACTTCTCACCATACACTTCCACTAACTGACGGTTACTGAGACCCTCGGCTAGAGAAAGGTGTCCGCCTGGTGGGTCGACAAGTGGCTCAAAGAGGCGGCGGGAGAGTGGTACAACACTGGAATTACAAAGTTGGTTGACAGGATGAAAAAAGTGATTGAGCATCAAGGCGACTATGTAGAAAAATAGCAAAGTGTTCAACCTTTCCAATGATGTATAAAAAGTTGTGATTAAATGTGTTTTTTTATGAAAAAAAAATAGGAGACCTTACTTTTCTACACACCCTCGTATGTTAATGTAAAAGGAACGATATGAATTCGAAATGAAGCCCGTGTTAAATGAGGGTGAACATAGAAAGAGAAATCAAGTGGCAATAAAGTTTTAAATAGGATAAACCCAATCAGCCAAACAAACCTCATTACAAAAATAATATTTGACTTACCTATAAAGAACGTTTTGTGAAATTGGAATTTGTATAGGTATTGAAATAATTCGGCAAAAAAGAAGTTAACCTTTTTTTATTATTATCAAAAATTCTCTTAACTTTCTATATAATTGGAGAAAACCTAAGGAAGTGGAAATTCTTTGATATTGCCTGTCGATTGTTTTTATAAGGAGACAGACAGTTTTGTTCATACTTGGTTATCTCGTGTGTCTTCAATAAAGGTCACTGTAATATCTGTCATAGTTATTGTTTGAATCCCGATATACATGCTAAAAGATACAACTTCCTTAAGTTTGTCCATGAATATAAATATATCAACAACAAATATATCTATTATTTTTTGATGGACCCGGGATTTCAGAGTGAGTTATCCACTTTTGAAGGTTGCAATGGTGTCATTTCTAAGTGGTTTTCGACATTTTACAAGAATTACCACAAGTCTTGGTCATTGGAAGTTCCTCCCATAGTTTCCTGGTATCCCACCATAGTTAGAATGGAAAATTGTGGTCAATCTTCGATTTTTTCTAAATAGGTCTCTCTTGATTACCTACGGCAGTCAAACTCTTGTCAAATCTTAATCACTGCAATCAACTAAAGAAACGAATTCTGTAAATTCAAATTAATCAGTTATAACCATTATAATTAACTATAATTAACAAAGACCCAAGCTATATATCACCTCTGTAAATCAGTAAAATCTACAAATTAATATTCTTTATCCCCAGAAGTTCATGACTTGAGGCCATTTCCCGCTGTTAATCCAAGCAATCACTCACGCCGTCTTCCACATTGGCATTCTCTGACTGCCCCGTTGGATGGACCTAGTCACGAAGCCTCTTGTGTCTTGATAAATTGTCAATCTGAGACGCTGCTCTTTCATTCACTAATTGTGTTTTAACTAATAGTGTATACAGTATTTAACTTATTAGTGTTTTAAATTCCATTGTCGCTTACAATAGCGGTTTCTGGATTTATTCCTGATGATAGTTAACTCTAACGTCTGCGATTATATTAAAGAAGATGAAAGATAACTCTGTAGTCGATGGTGAAAACAAACCTATATTTTGTTCTGGAGCGCTAAATCCATTTCTAAGATCAAATTTAAAAGATTTTTTAAACTTTTCATTAAAAAACCAAGATGACATTCTGAACTGCGTGCATTGAAGATAAAATAAAATACAATCAAGTTTATTGATTATGAAGATATAATTTCGTTAGGTGCAAGACAATGAGGCGATTTAGCTGTGATGGTCTTAAATATGCTTCTTCTCAATGGTTGAAACCTGAGATTTCTGGATCGATGCTTTCTCTTGTTTGCCTGCCGTCTGTTTCCTGTAGATTGTGGCTGGTGTATTGAATGCGGCACTCAATTATAGGAATGACAATACAGCCAGATGGCACAAGAACCTATAGGACATGCAACAACTGTCCTGGTGTGGAACTAACACCTACTCACATATTCTCATATCCAGCAATGGCCGCAGCCTTGCAGAAAATTGACATGGACCCATAGCAGCAGCTTTACACACCCAAGATAGTGGACATTGCGACTGCTGTGATAGAGATGTATGGAGATATCTGAGGCTCTTCATTGGACACGACAACAACAACAACTCAATTATAGAACTATATTTCCAATGGAAAATTTAGAAAGACAAACTTCAGGATGACACAGCAATTTATTTAAGGCAAGAACAAACTATGAATGATAAAAATATATATAAGCAATGAGGGAAGTTTACACAGTAGCAAAATATAAACAAAAAATTAATAATCGGTTAATAAAATATAAAATACTTTGCTACAATATCTCAATTTCCTGTTGAACTTTCTCGAAAGCTTTACACCATTTCCAACAACAATAAGTTTTGTCCGACATCCTATATTCACGCTCTTTTTACTTTAATTATTGAAATAGGATTCAAAAGGGGGTTATCAAGACACTTCATACACATACAACTTTATTAAGACCATTATACAGATTCATCGCAGGAAAGGAACACATATTGATCTCCTATACTCCAGACAGAACAGAACCAAACAAGAACCTCCAAGTCTCCGACGCATGTCCAGTGACCACAGATTCCATCGTGCATATGTCATGGTTAGCGTATCACTGAAAAGGTCTTTTTTTTTGTTGTTGTTGTTTTTAATATCAATACCTGACCTTTTTCCTATTTTTATTTTTCTCGCATAAATATATATAGCAAAACGTATGTCATGTCATACAGATTCGAATCTATAGTTTCTACGCAGAGAAGATAAAAAAAAAGTGCATTGTTCTAATGTAATTTAATAGATGCAATGTTGTAATGCATTTATTAAAAGAGAAATTTGCACGTTTTCCACATTGACATAGTTTTCCCGCTCTTTTACAATATACATATATTATAAATATATTTGAAAATAAGTACATTTTTGCATAATAACCTGTTCTTTGATATTTGACAACCCATTTTTTTTTAAATATATAAATCAAGAGAAACTAACCACGAATGCGTTTCGGGCTGTTAGCTCTCGTCCTGCACCACCATTCGTGGATGACTTTTCTTGATTTCTCAAGAAAATGGGTTTACTAAATCAACGTTTAATTGATTTCTGTTCCACTAGATGGCGATCTACAATCTAAAAATGCTCATGTTAGGGGTTAGGATATTCTTATTTGATTTTTAAATAAATATATAATGTAAATAGAGAAGATCTAGTTGTATGGTGTTCCAAAATGAAGTACATCACAAGGATAGACTGAGCCTGAAGAGATAACCAGCGGCACGTTCCATAGGATTAGGTTGAGTAAAACGTGCAGCCAGTTAGTACGTTTAATTGCCTACAGATAATACTACAGAGTATTGGAGTTTATCTTGCACCCATTACAACAGCACCATTATTGTATCGCTCACCAGGCTCATCTCTTTCTCTGATATTGTAATAAATTAGAATATACACTATTGGAATTAGCCGCTTCAATAGTGTGTTTACTTGAAATTTTAGTTGAAAAGGGGGGAAAGATGAGCGTGTTTACTTTAAGAGTACAGAAATAAATTGATTTTATCTGAAAAAGTAAAAAAAATCATGCTAAAATAATATTAAAATTGAAGATACTTCGGCCAGTTAATCTTTTTATTATCGATTATTATCATAATGCTTCGGGATAAAAATTGGTCTTGATTATCATAAAGAGAGAGGCGGTAAGATTCATTTTGTTTATATAATTAAGGATATCTACCTCTTTTTATAAAAGTTGCATAAGCCTGACATAAGATGATCTCCATAATGATTATAGTGAGTGAAACAACCTCTATGAACTCGGACCGAGCTATATATATGTAAATATTGAATCAATTTGATGATCCAAATGGTTTCATAGCAAGTTTACGATGGTATTATATTACAGTAATATACAGGATTAGCATGGATAGGCAAACTGGTACGCACATTCAGTTATTTCTCAAGGGTTCCTTGAAAAGGACTGTTATCAAATTTTCCTCAAGAGATTTGCTTCTTGAGATGTTTGGATGAGAGAGGGTCGGTTAGGAATGTTTTTTGAAGGTCAAGAAGTTAAAACAAAGAAAATAAATTAATTCTTTAGCATCAAATTAAGTTTAATTAACAGAATAAGACGCTATATAAAAGGTAAAAAATCTACAGATTTAAAGAAATTTGTGCTAATGGCTAATTTAATTCTTGGGGGAAATTTGTAAAAGGTTCAAAAAATAAAAACTCTTTCCAAGTTTGGTTTAACTATAGGAAAAACAAAAAGCAATTAGTTTCTGTTAATTAATTTGTTCCAAAAAATGGGTATAATAATAAAAACGCCGTATAATACCATTATTTAAATTTTCGGAAGCAAATTGGTGGTGAAAGGAATTTTTTTTTCCACCGTTATTAAACCATTGTTAATTATTGTGGAAACAAATTTCTCCATTTGGAGAATTAAAAAGAAATAAGATATGATTCTAATTAAATTTTTTATTCTTTTCAAATGACATATCATAATCTTTAATTTAAAAAATACATGTCTTTTGTCGATGTCAGTGATTGGCTAGACTATAGTAACGTAAAGTTATTTATTATTTATTTCAGGTAAATTGGTTCAATACCTGTTTGGACCATTTAATCTATTTCCTCTAAGGATATCTAGCTATAGTCTTGAAATGAAATGCTGAATTGGTCGAGTTGGTGCATTATCATTGATAAAATAAGCTAGACGTTTAAGGAGATACATAAAAATGAGAATTTTGTTTAAAAATCGATGAATATGAACAAAATCAGCAAGTTGGAATAATATTTTGATGTTGTAAACATCTATAATCATATAATAATTGTAGATATTTTAGAAATCTCTTTCTTGTTTTGTACACAGTTCTCTGTTCTCGTTAAGCTATAGGGATTTCATTTTGTCCTCATAGAATGTTTAAACTCTTACATATAAAAATCTTTCTTTTTTCTCTTCTCGTCTATTAATAATGGTAAATGAACTAATTTTGTTGAAATATTTGATGACAATGTTTCCTCTTTTTTTTTCTTTCTTTCTTCTTTTTAATATCCCTTATGACTATTCTTTACGGCCTTAACTTATTGTAAATATGTACAGTTAATTGTAGAAATGTACATGTATGTCAACGCAAGTGTCCCTAAGGGGACATATGAGTTAAAATTTGTTTTTGACTCGTGATTTAGATGTTGTCCTAAATTTGAAAAATTGCGTGAAACGCCCTTTCAACCTCTGAACAATTTTTAACGCCTTGCCTCATGCATTATTTTTATTTCTTCTGTGGAAGACAAAATATTTTTTGTTTGACACGTTGAAAAAATAAAAATTTAACTGTCCGAAGTGTCAATTTTTTAAATAACTATGAATGCCAGCCAGGCAACCTCTATCTTAAAAATAAATGATAGTTAGGATAGTGTTTTAATTAAGGCATCCGGAGAAATGACGTCCAATCCTAATGGATAGTCTTCTGGGAGATAAGCTGGACCGACCTAATGGATGATATTCAGACAATTTGTCTCGTACTGGTTGTCTTTCACAGATGCTACCTCTGTTGTTGGCCACACAAGTGCAGTATGGATGGTCGGCTTGGATTACACCCAGATTGGTTGTTTCACAGCTGGCCCGTTGACTAACCAATTTTGACGTGCGGTTGACTTGAATTACACTCTGGTTTTATATTTCACGGATTCTGCTCAAGCTCAGCTGTTAGCTGCGCTACTCTACCGTCTAAATGACGAATTGTCTTTTTCACAGATGGTACCTCCTTTGTTGAACGTACTGTAAATACAGCTGAAGAAATACTGCAAATACAGCTGAAGTATGATTGATCAGTTTGAATTAATGGTTTGTTGCTAACGAGGGTTTCTGTAAACTGACCAATAATGACGCATGATTGGTTAGTTGATATCTACCGTGGCTTCTTCACAGATGGTACCCTCGTTGTTGAACGTACTGTAAATACAGCTGAAGTATGATTGGTCAGTTTGAATTACACCCTGGTTGCTTGTTTCAACGTTGGTTCGTTGCTTACAAGAATTTGCTGTAAACTGACCAATAATATCGTATGGTTTGTCAGCTTAGCTTACACTCAGATTGCTTGTTTCACTGCTCCCGCTTAGAATAACCATTATGATCTGCGATTGACTTGTGAATTAGACACAGGTTTTCTATTTCTCTTATTCTGCTCAGACTCTGCTGTTAGCTCCGAAACTTTATCGTGCAATCCCATCTTCTTTACAGATAGGACTTTAGTTTTCGTCCTGTTCTTTCAACTCAACAACTCTATCAACCAAGAATCTCCAATTATAATACGAATTTAAATACATTACTAGGGTAATAATTATACAACTCTTCTGTACAAGTAGTGATTTAAAAAAGCACAGCCTGACCGCTCAAATGAGAATTTTACTCAACAGAGTTCCATCTAGCGGAATAAATACCACTAAGACATTAATTTAGGTTTATTACATAATATTTCCCGAACCATTTTCTTGATAAATCTTTAAAAGCCAAGCACATATGCATTCAGGCTGATGGCCCTCGTCAGTTTGGTGCAGGCTGTACCTCAACGACCAAAGCCTTTTTGAGGCTTACTATCTATGTCTTACTGAGGCTTGCATTCTATGTGTAATACCCTTGTCGAAGAATTCTGAAAGCTCGTGTTAATGATATCCTGATAAAGAAACTCTTACTATACGCACACACCGTCCATATGTATATATCTATCAGTAATAGGATTTTACAGTACTACTCTGTTGTTCCCCACTCAGCTTGAACCTGTACTTGCGACCATCCCACTGAAGTGGGTCGGAATCTAATAATTCACCAGGCTGCCCTCGGATTGATAACTTGCAAACAAAATCTTGTTATTTCCTTCCCGAAAACTAGCCAATCCCATTACAAGACCTCAGGTAATCTCTTTCATATCCAATCACCGATCTCCCAAAGGTTTCTTAATCTTCTTGGCGAACTCACGTATGCATTAAGGCAAACTATACTAAACAACAAAGTTCATCACATTATCAATTCTTACTCCCGAACTAAAGGACTTTAATACAAATCCATATAGTTCAAGGAGAATATATAAAACTTTATAACATAAATTTGCAGGAGAATGACTTACATGTACTAAAAGAAAAAACACCTTTTCCGTTAAAAAAATGTATTAAAACATGAAAGAATTATAGAAGAAGAAACATAAGTCAGTAATGACAATGCTCTGGTCCATGGAAACGTAGATTTCTAAGGCACGGTTCTCCATGGCATTGTTGAGGCTCTTGAGGCATTGAGCCACCTTTGGTCCAAACAAGGTGGCTCAGTGCCTCAAGAGCCTCAACAATGCCATGGAGAACCGTGCCTTAAAAAAAAAACAAGTCAGGGTGAAGAGCTTCGTATATAAGAGGATGATCATACAAGCCCTCGGGAAAGACGTCCTTCTAGGGGTACAAGATGACACTAGTGTCATAAAAGAGGCTTATAAAAGAAGCTCTGATCCCTGACTTGTGTTTCATTTTCAATAGCGAAAAGAGAGATTATCGTTATCTTAACTAAAGCATTGTGGTTAATCACGTCAGTACAGAACGTTAAGGAGATGAAGAAGAATCGAAGCCGCTCCTGTATTGATGAAGGCAATAACCCAAAACCATTATATACAGGTTAGGTGTTGTCTGAAATCGCCAAAACTGATGTAGCACATCCTTGATCACCACCTTTACGTTCTGTATTGAAGCGATGAACCATAATGCATTGTTAAAATAAGAGGTGCATCTTTTGCTGCATATATTTGTGTGTGTACAATATAAAGTTGCGGGAGGATGATATCCATGTACTGAAGGAGGCATCTATTCCTCTAACAACCGCCCCTGTACTGTTGAGGGTCATAGCCCGAAACCATGGTATATAGGTTGTTGGCTTTTTGTGTGAAATTGCCAAAACTGGTGTTATGGCTCATCCTCTCTCAACGCCAGTAAAGTGTTTTGCTAGGGTGATGTACAGTGTATCGTTCTGATGTATAATTAAAGAGAGAGATTTCTCGTTTGGTACATATATATGTGCGTGTACCCAAAATATAGATGACATTATGGCGTGAGTGGCGGTTGAAATTAATCGAGATGTTTCATTCAATTTGAAATTAAAATACGCTTTAAAGAGTTTCGCAAACTGCTGTTAACGGAAGAATAATCTTAGGCTCTTCCTGTGGTATATATATTCAGCGCTTGGTAATCAGTCCAGCTGCATGGAGAAGATATCCTTTGTTTTCGATATTTCACCCAGAAAATTTCCCTTATTTTTACCTCTTTATTATATATAAAAAAAGAAGATGGACAACGTAGAAATTATTCGAAAAAGAAAGAATAAATAATATTAAGGTAAAAAGTTTCTTTTAATTTTGATTTTCGCAAGCTTTCGAGCAAATTTTCTGCTCTTCAACGGGCATATACTTCTATATACAATATCAAGACGAACATTGCCATGTATATTATTTATCCCATTATAGTATTTACCTTACATATTCCCTCGATAAATAGAATGAGTTTGCAATCGCTAACATGAGTGTACCACATACCTATACCAGCCCATAGAGAAACAATTTGCCTATAAAGAAATATTCTGCCTCCGTTTCTAAGCAATAGTAGCAGTGAACAATCAATAACGAATGACTTCCACATTTCAACATGCAGCTGTCAACTACAGAATTTGTGTTTGTGTCATCTTAATGTACCTTTGTCTGCTACAATCTCAAGGCCTTTTCTTGAAGAACCTTGACGCTTACGTCCTGTTTTCAGCTTTCTTCTATATTTATACACACACACAAAAGCCTTTATTAGGGACTTGCCCCATACAGATTCTCCCAATTGGGTAAGATAATAATCATCTTGTGTTATTTACATAGGTAGTGAAATAGAATTTGAACTGGCTTTACTCTTCATCTCAAAGTCATTCACTTGTTGACTGGTCTTTACATAATGATGATCTAAAAATATTATAATAAGCTATTGCCTTAGATTTGTTTGCTGATATTTTTGAAAGCAATACGTTAGGTGAAATGTTGGTACATTTAATTTGTTGATACAGGGCCTTCCTCACTGCATCAAGGGCTGTACAATTAAGCAGGTAATGGGGAATTCTTCAGTAATGCCCTCGTCACACAGTGTATACATTAAGTTTTTGGCTCCAAACGTCAGAACGTGTTTTTTTTTTTTTTTTTTTTTTAAGACTGTAAATAGTATTCTCGATTGAGCTATACATCGTTTGACTGGTAAAGGGAAATCATCGGATAGGTAGCATTCTGTTTCTATTGACGTCTTTCTTCTGTATTTATATATAAACGGAGTTACTATCCATTTAACAAGAAGGGAGATCTATTTGATATCGCTTATTAAATCAACCTTTGTAAAAGATTCTATTTGTGATATTTTAATTCTAATTATCAAATGCAACTTGTAACTCAATTCTCCTTTTTAATCTTATAGTTTTTTTTTTCAGAAAGATATTTTAAAGGTATTACAAAGAAAGAGTAGTGAATAGAAAATACATGAATATTTAATATCATTTATTAGTGATCTTATATAACGACAAAAAAATTCTAATTTTTGAATGCAACTTGAGAATTTTTAACTCAATTCTTCTTTTTGGTTTGTATGCCAAATTGTATAAAATCTTTATGGTTTTATAGTTTATTTATGGAAAGGTTTTTATAGAACAAAGAGAGAATAGTGAATAGAAAAATACATGAATATTTAATTTCATTTATTCTCAGCTGTCAGAATGGGGTTAATGGCTGTTTTCGAAACAATCCATTTCTAGTATAGTTCACTACTTCATCGTGCTAAAAGAGTCGATATATGATTTCAATCTAGATATTCGACAACAATATCACGACATGTTTATACAGGGCCTTCCTCACTGCATCAAGGGCTGTACAATTAAGCAGGTAATGGGGAATTCTTCAGTAATGCCCTCGTCACACAGTGTATACATTAAGTTTTTGGCTCCAAACGTCAGAACGTGTTTTTTTTTTTTAAACTGTAAATAGTATTCTCGATTGAGCTATACATCGTTTGACTGGTAAAGGGAAATCATCGGATAGGTAGCATTCTGTATCAGCATGAAATATGGTCAAGCTTTCAAACCACAGGCTTTTCCTCAAATCTCTCTTCATATCTGAACATACACTCATAAACCAAACTAAAGGAAGTTATACCTTTCAACATGTATAGCGGGATTCAGACAATAACACTGAAGATATTTTATACACAGTTATCTTTATTGAAGATACACGAGATAACCAAGATGCTGTGTTAGAAGTTTGTACACATACACAACTATATATATTCCCCTACACTTTATATACCCTTTATTTACTATTTTATTATATATTTTTTCCAACTTTGTAAAAATTGATTAGAAGAATCAATAAAATTGTTTAAATTGTCTAAACAGCAAAGTGCAATGTCCCGCAAAAGAAACTCACGTCCACCAGAACACCTAAGTAAAATATATCTATATAAATTATATACAACAAAGCTCTCTCTCTATCAAAGATTGTTGGCTGATTTCTTCCATTTTGTTTAAGAATTAAAGATGTGTTTTATATGAAAGTATATAAGTATTGACAAAAATAGATAATGCAGTTTATTTACATAAACATATATACCAAACAGAACAAGCTACACAGACTACAAGAGAAAGACACAGAAAAATATTAATTAGATTTTTCACAAAATTTTAGAAAATATTAACACAAAAGGAGTTTATATATAACAATCTATAAGAATCATTGTTAGGAATTAGTCTCCTGGGATAATCCAATAAATTCATTTTGTAATGTTGAAATACTGGAAACTCTAGCAACAAAAGTCTTAAGCTTTGGTCACATAAGGAGTACGGATTGTAATTGAGGAAGTCTATGGACTCAGCTAGGGATATCTGGACCTCCATACTGATGGATCAAGCTCCATAATTATCCACCGCCGAGTTAAAACGGATGGATCCATTATTCATAAGACTTCCCTCCAATTTATTCATTGATTTACACTCCTAAAGACAATGCCTTTTAGAATTGGCTTGGCATGGGTTTATTAAGCCTAAATGGGTTCCCTTTGTTGTCCTTTGATGAGTGTGAAATCGGAATTTGACATCATATGGTAGTGATTGTATAGGTTTTATTATCAGAATAGCGCACTGAAAATGTTTCTCTTATCTAGATTCTTCCACTAGATTTAACTAACATGGCGTCAGAATCAAATAAATGGAAAGCAATTGAAGAGCCTTGTAAACATGGTCCAGTTAATTGGGTACGTGCTGACGTTAAGGATTGAGCATTAAATCATTTATTTAGTTCTTTTCTTATATCTCATGTTTAAATACTGCATATACATTCATGGACAAAATTTAACAAAGTTGTACCTTTTTAGAATGTATATTGAGATTCATAAAATAACTCTGAGATACACAGTGACCTTTATTAATGACACACGAGATAACCAAGTATGAACAAAATTGTCTCTTTCTCTTTCTAAAAAAAAAAAAAAAACAGGTGATTGGCGACATCAAAGACATTCCAATACCTTAAGTATTGTCGATGAGTGTATAATGGCTAAACTCTGTATAGATAATACTTAGGTCGATCAGAATTGAAAGCCCCTATTGTCCTTACTATTATGAAAAAATAATGGGAGGGTCTGGCTAATCAGTGGTGATCTCTCTAAGCGGTTTCATATGTTTAAACTAGCATACCGCTCTAATAATATTTTGGGCTGTTACTCTTTCTTATATACAATTATTATATAATAATTCTTGTTAAAATTATTTAAGGAATCTATGGCCCTATGCTTTGAGGACAGTATACACTCATGGACACAACAAAGCTGTACCTTTAACATGTATATCGGGATTCAGACAATAACTCTGAAAGATATTACAGTGACCTTTATTGAAGACACACGAGATAGTGTGAACAAAATTGTCTCTGTCTCCTTAAAAAAATAGATGAATGGCGACTTCAAAATACGAAACTTTCTTAAGTCCATGAGTGTAAATGTATTGTTTTGATGTATTTTTAAATAGCATAGATACTTTGTTTACACGTGAATATCTTCCATAACAATAGAATCCTTTTCAAATTGGAAACTATTATAGACGCGCATGATTATTTTAAAAATTAAGCAATTTCTACTGCCCTTACTCCGATGGAAAAATTAATGGGAGGGCCTGGCTCATCAGTGGTGAATCCTTCCAGCGATTTCGCCAGTTTAATCTACCATACCGCTGTTATATTGCATTTTTCGTTCTTCCTTTTATAGTGATACTGATGCTAGACTCTTGGAATGGGTATTTTAGCACTATGGACATAAGCTTTGAGGACATCGATATTAAATACAATTATAAATATATAATATGCTTCGAGCAATCGCTCTTCCGCAAATATCCTATGTCTATAGCAAAACAAGAAAGGTGAGAAGAATGATTTGAGGTACGAAGGTGGGCAAAGATACAACAACAAGAGAAGGGAGGTGTGGAGTTCTGCAGAAATCATCCAATTGAAGCCCGAGCGAGAAAGTCTTTATCGACTCACCCTGATGGAGAAACCAAGTTGGGGACTTAAATAGGTGTTGGTGTCGTAAAGGGCGGCTATAAAGGCAGCCGATCGCCTCAATAAACCTTCGTCTGCTTCCAATAGTGTTGGCCCTCTGTGTCGGAATATACCTTTTATTAATATAAGGTTGTACCAAAAGTTCGTAAACACTTGCAAAAAATTGAAATACCAATATTATTCGCCGTTATGTATAATGTCTTTGTATTAGGTATAAAGTAATTGTATTATGTATTCACCGTAATAATATTGTTCACCAAGTAAACAACGTTTTAAGAAAAACACGAACTTTTGGGATAACTTTATATCATAGATGTATATAGATATATATTGTTTTGAAAATAGAGCAATCCATACTTAATTCATTAGATAATAAAAAGGCACATATTGGATTTAATAAAAGATTTATTTTGCCAATATTTCGGCTGGCTGAACGCCAACCTTTATCGAGGCATTACATTTTTGTATACACAAACTCAGCGCCGTGTTACAATATCAAGTTTGTGTATACAAAAAATGTAATGCCTCGATAAAGGTTGGCATTCAGCCAGCCGAAATATTGGCAAAATAAATCTTTTATTAAATCCAATATATGCCTTTTTTATTATCTAATAGATATATATAGATTATACTTGACTACATTATTGTTCCAATATAATCTTGCTAGTTATTTTAAATATATATATTAATTGAAAAAGAATAGAACTTTTCAATACAATTTATTTTTTTAAATAAAGGATGCATTTCTATAATTAGTGAATTGAATATGACAATAAAAGAATTAAATGGTTTAACTAATCATTGATGAACCTTCCCAGATATTTCGTCAATTTAATCTACCAGATTTGTATAACCATGTTCTCAAAGTTTTGAATCTAAATTTACATTAAATGCCCCTTCAACAAGAATTCCTTTACAGTGCAGAATATATAAACATAACATTTATATATAGAGTTAAATTTTGAACTACGCTATTTGTTTGATATTTAAGCAAGCTCCATTTCTTTTGACTCAAGATTATTTTATCGTGTTCATTGTATTCATCTTCCGACAAGGTTAATAAAGGTCAGAATTCAACTCAAACATACCTTCATATCAAGAGTTTATAAACGTTCAAAGTTTAGGAAATAAATTTCGTAAATTTTTTTAAATATTCTTAAATTATGCGGCATGTGTGAATAAAATAGAACGGTCTGGTACAGAGGTCGGCAAACTTTTGATTCGGAAGAGTCAACAATTACAAATTACAAAATTTCAGTCTTCAATCTTCAAGTTTTTAAAGAGCCACAAAATTTTTCTTGCCAACAATAAATAGTACTCACATAGATAATATTTGCGTATGGAACTATATAAAGAGACGCAGATTCACATCCAAAGAGCCGCATGTGACTCGAGAACCGCAGTTTGCCGACCCCTTGTCTGATAGAGTAAGCTGACAAAAATGCGGTGAAGATTCCCCACTGATAAACAAGGATCCCCAATATTTTTTCCATAATATTGCCTTAGGTAGGTGCCTATAGGTGCCTTAAGAATTCAATATGTAATTGGAAAATAATTCGCATTTAAATAATTCCACATTAATCTTCACATAGATCTAGTTTTGTAAGATATTTCTTTGAATTAGTATTTAATGACGACCTACATTCTTCAATGGTACATTATAGACAAATAAATGATATATATACCACCACAAATATGAAAAAGAATAACCAAATGAAACCCACACAAAGAATCAATAACCAAATTAATTTCCTGCTTTTTTAAAAATTATCTTTGCGGAAACGATTCATATGGAAAACCAGTTAATAAATCAGTGTTGACATGATGACTCTGGAAATGGTTTTCCATTAAACCAATTTTTCTCCCGGGAGAAAAGAAACAAAAATGAATAACATCCTGATGCTCGTTTGTGTAACTAGAAATGTGGTTTGTTTTCTTCTTGTTCTCAAACCTGGTAGATTAAATATGCAACTGCTTTAGAGAGGTTAGTAAATTATTATCTTTATTATATAGTTATTAACGTGTTTTAATCCCTAAGTCCCAGAAATAATAAATTTTAATACGACAGTACCTAATTAAAATATTTATTCATAGAATAATATTTTCATAAATACTTCCAAAATATATTTAAATATACATATCGTTAATAAGAAAATATTCTGTATTATTTAAAATATTTAAGAAATATTATTATTATTATATGTAAATAGGAATTTTTGAAGAAAAAAATGCATACGCTATTTGTATAGTAGCTGGGATGATTATGAAATTATAATTATTTTAGCATATATAGGTTTTTAACTTTGAATTAGACAATTTTAATTTATATTTAGACATTTTTCATTTTAATTTAGACACATCGACTTTTATAGAAAAGTCGATGTGTCTAAATTAAAATGAAAAATGTCTAAATATAAATTAAAATTGTCTAATTAAAAGTTAAAAACCTATATACGTTTATTTGTTTTTCAAATAATAAAATTAAAATATGATATTTAAACAAAAATAGTATGCATTGTTAAATAAGTTTTTATCTTTAAAATATAAAAATATTCATAGATTTAATAATTCGATTTATGTAATGCCTTCTAATTCTATAAGTAAGTAATATATATAATTTGAAATAATAATTTCTACTAGAGAGAGAGAGTTTTAACTACTTTTTTTTTTTTCATAATTCTACTCGCTATAGACACAAATTGATATCTAAAAATACTTACGAAATACGCCAGAATGCAAATTTCATTTTATTTATTTATTAGATATTTGGATATTCTAGGTAATTAGACTTTAATAAAGCAAACTGCTCCAAAATATTTTACTAAATTGGAAGCATACTGATTATATTAGAAACAAACTAAAAATTGAGATAAAAATTTAGGGAAACGAGTATTCATTCTAAAATATTTTAAATTAATAAATGAGAAGTTTTATATATCCACACGCAATAATGTATCAACATAAATATATAGGTATATAATTAAGAATTAAGCAAATCATCATATTTAAAAATAAAACTTAAATTTCATATTATTACTCATTAACTTGTATAATAAAATAAGCGATAGAACTCTTCCTGTATAATATAAAATATCTTCCTATAAAATATTTAACTATTTTTATTTTTGGCACTTGTGTACATGTAGGATTGTTTTAAGTATAAAAAATGCATATATTAATTATTTACATCAAAAACGAACTATGTATATAAATATAGAACATCAAAAAATGTTATACAAACTGTTTTTTTTTTCTTTCCCAACTTTATAAACCTTCTAAAAGGTATACATACATTTTATACAAAATTGAGAATATAAAAAGGCTTTTGTAGTTAAGGGAATAATAATTATGCAGAAGATCAAAAAGCCATCACACTCGAGATTGTATTTGGTAGCTAGGCTTCATGCTAGAGCGCCAAAAGAAAATCTTATAAGTGCGTTTACGTAATTTTACATCGAAAGCATCTTCTGCAACGTGGAATGAATATTTAATGGGCTTCTATGCGCAAGCTTTAAAATAAACATGGCGTAAAATATTCATAGATGCGCATTTTATATCGACGGAAGAGCTAAAAGATTCCAAATTGAGCTAAAAACTTTAAATTTCTCAGGGCGATGAAATTTGGAATTTGCCGATTTAGAAATATTTGCGTAGGAGAAAAAAAATCGAATATAAAAATTATATTTTTGAAATTGTCATTAATTTTTATTTCATATTTTTATTAAAAGCATAGTTTCATACATACATAAAAAATAAATTTTGAGAAAAATATTCAAGCAAATACGATTAAAAATATATAAATTTAAAATATAATTTTAAAATAGAAATAAAATTATTTCATAAAATTCTATATATTTTTTTAAATGATGACCACGCTACTCCCTATATAAAAATAACTTTTGTTAAGATATTTTTGAAGATCTTTAAAAGTTCTTTAAAAAGTTCATTTAAACAACCTTTTACACCAGACCTTGTGATAGTGAATTGAAAATAAAGAACTTTAATGGACAAGGAACTTTTTTCATATTTACAGAAGAAATAAAATTAAATAAGGATATAAATATATTTCATATTTTTTTAAAATAATATTTCTCTCTCTCAATACAACATACAGGCTTATGCGTTTCGTGTTTGTTTTTTGTAGAACAATTCTTAAAGTAAAAAAAAAAAAAACAGTTAATAATTTCTACAACCACAAAATAAATGTTTCATTAGTTAATATGAACCACATTTTCATAATTTAAAAAGTAAAATGCAGACTATATAAGAAAAACAGACTATATGATATGACTTGCTTCCTTGTAGATCAAGTTGGCAAAACCATCGGCAGTGTGAAGAAATGTCGGGTAGTCGTTTCACAAAACACTGATGCGAGTTCGGTAGAAGAATTCGCTGTGATGATTCTTTGTGGGCTGTTGCAAGGATTTAAATAAGATCACTAAATAGCAGAAAGGAGAGGGTAAAAGTCTCCTTCTAACTAACTTTATTTAATACATCTTAAGAGGACAGAGAAAAACACCCAACTGGTCGGTAGCAGATCAGGCCGTGTTCTGGTCCTTTGTTGGCGGCTGGCGCCGCCGGGGCTTGTTTGTTTACTGTCACCCAAGCCGTCTGGACGGCGTCCGGAATAAAAAAATCTCCATTATTCCACAGGTAGGGTTCCCTACATATGAGCCATCTCAATATAATGTCACAGTAATGAAGGTGACGTTTGGGTAGAATAAAAAAAAATAATTTATTAGATAATTTTAAATAGTTTGTGGGATAAAAAAAGGAGAAGAGTTACTAAGTTAAATGGATAAAAATAATTATTAATTAAGGAAGTAATGTCAAAGAACCAAACGGCTGGCGATCGGCTATACCCCTAAAGATGACGGCTAATGTTTACAAATTCCCGCCTAGCGCGCCCGTCATCTATCGGGCTTAGGTACATAACATTCGCCAAGCTGTCGATGTATTATTTACAGTTATACGCTATGTACATTTTTGGTTATGACAATATATTTAATACACATTATCGTTTATTGGTTGTAAAATTTTTCTTTTAAAAATAGAATAAAGATATTAATGCTAACATCGAAGATATTTTCACATGTAGCTAACATCTCAAATCAACCTCTTCAAATTAAATCACTCTTACCTATTTAGTATACTATTCACAACACACAACAAACACACACACAACACAACAACAACAACACACACAACAACACAAAACACACAACAACACACACAACACAAACATTTTTTAATTTGTTTTTAGGATTTTTACTAGGAATATTCTATTTAATTTAAAATACCTTTTCAAAATACGAGACTATTATAGACGTGTATGATTCATATGAATCATACGCGTCTATAGTGTACAAATGTCTTCAGCAAGGAAGGCTTCCCCACCTTGAGAGATTTCTCCTCCAGACAAGGAGGGGGTCTTCTTGTACACTCCTCAGTTCCACGCCGAGGAAGTACCTATAGATGCGCGTCTTGGCAGACGCCAGGATGGCCAGAGCGTCATCGTCTAGGCCATACACGACGACCCAGCCCTGCAGGTCAGGGGGGATAATGGTAAATGCCTCCCAGATGAGAGGCCTGATATAGCAGCAGGACCAGTACCGGTGAACCAGCGACAGGTATAATATGCCTCTATAATAGTTTCGTATTTTGATAACAGATGGCGCGCTAATGCATCATAATAAAATACCTTTTAATACAGTTATTGAAATTGCAACTATCTAAGAGTTTTGAAGAGCATCTGTTAGTTGGAAGTTGGTTTGGAAAAAAAAAAAGCTACCTCAACCAATTCCCCTGAAGAAATTCCCCTGAGGAGAGTGAGAGCAGGTTACTGAAACGTCGATAATTAAATAATTCATTGGTTGATGTGGCTCTTTTTCAAATGGTCAAAGAGGTATTACAAAGAAGACATAATAACAATTTTATAACTTACAAAATATTTCCTCACAATCAGTTTCTTTTTTTTTTAAATTGCTAGCTTTCAAGCGATAATTGCTCTTCAACGGCCTTAAACAATCCAATGCCAAGGCTGAAATGCTACCTACCTAGGTGAAACAGGAAGGTAAATACAAATTAGACTTGATGAACAAAACAGAAATATCAGAACTAAAGACCAAGAAGATCAACATATTGCTCAGACCGGTCATCAATTCAACATAACAGAAACCAAATGCCACTACAAAAATATTAAGAACAAATATCAAAGGTTACTCTTAGAATCTCTCATTTCTAATTAATATAACAGCATAAACAGGAAGATACCATCACAATACCTTAGATATCTTAGAATAAATCAATAGATCAGGTTTATAAGTTCTGGTTGACCTAAAAATGTAAATAGACATATTCCATAACATTGTTAAATTACATATCAATTTTAAAATTTCAGTTGTAAATATCCAAGCTGCGTGCGTATGTATTTGTAAATATTTCTTGTAAGATATAGCCGATATATATTTTTAAGCCCGTTAAAGAGCGATTATCGCTTGAAAGCTAGCAATTTAAAATAAACAGAAACTCATTGTAAGGAAATATTTTGTAATTTTAATTTTTTTCCCCAATTTTATCATGAATACTATAAATATTGTTAATAATCAAAATATTCACACCCTTATTTTACAAAATTATGCTGTCCATAATATAAATGTATATATCAATTTTTTTTCTCCCCATTGAATATAAGCAAAAATATTTTTAAACTTAATTCTATTGACGTTATATGTGGCACTGAGTTTGTTGTTGACACACTTTAAAATGTTATAATACCTTGATAAAGGTTAGCGTTCAGACAACTCTGACGGCTCTTCCTGAATTTCTTTTGTTTCGAATTTTTAAAAAAAGTATAGCAAAGTTAAACTGGTTGCACTCGTCGCATTCCAAAAATAAGAACAGGTTAGTAAGGTTGGACTGTTGATTCTTTTTACATTCAAAATATGGGTCATCTTTACAAGCAGGCTTTTTAAAGCTACCTAAACCGGTATGTGTGAAAACACCAAGCGAAAAACAAGAACGTCTGGTCTCACAATATTTATGGTTCCATTCTCCTTCCAGGATACATTGTCTGTGGAATCAAAAAGAAAGAACAAAACAATCTGTGTGAAACACACTTTATAGTGCATGGCACAATATTATTTTTAGTCTTCAGTCCACTTTTTTTGGAATGGTTTGCTCTTTTGTCTGCTATTGATGGTGACTTCATGTAAAATGTTCTTAACTATATGGCGGCCATTTCTTTTGGAGCTAAGTCGGCCTGCCACTGAGTAGTGTTCCCAGTCTTAATGACAAAGGCAGACGTATTCTACTTCACCCAGTCATGGTGGTTGTCATACAGACACCATCAAGGGTCACAACTTGATACCCTAATATGATTGAGTGGAGATAAGAAAGAAGAAGACTTAACTATATATGGACATATGCTTCTTAGGATAATACGACTCAGTATACATTATCCCCATCACCTATATTTCTAAATGTAAAATACTTGACCTTTATATAACCTTAATCTCTGATAGTCTTTCATCCTATATCTCTTTCACGCAATTTTCAAAATGGAATAACGTATGACCTTTATTTAGCTTTAACCTTTAGTAATTCTTTCAATAATATACCTTACGTGCACAAACTTTTCCAAATGGAATATTTCATAACCTTAAATATAATCTTAATCTTTGGTAGACCTCTCTCCAATCTTATAATATCTCTTGCAGGCATTTTCTCAAATGTAATAATGCATAACCTATATATAACCTTAACCTGTAGTAGTCTTATAATATATCCTTTTCACGCAATTTTACAAATGAAATAATTCATAATTTTTATATAACCATAACTTTCTATAGTCTCTGTTTTCCTATAAATTCACTCGATACATATTTTATAGGAAGTATCTCTCTCTCAATTCTTAATATGTAACCTTTTATATAATTAATATTATTTATAGATAGAGATATCTTTTGGCTTGAATATATATATCTTATAAATAAAGAAAATCGATAGATTTTCTGCTTGTATTTAGATCATGTTGAGGATTATGGTAACGCAGTCGTGGTTAAAATCTTGAAAGAATAATAATAAAAATGGTTTTGATTAGAGGTTGCTTTAATTGAGCTAAGGAATATATATAAAAGACGATTTGGTAAAAGTACTGCCTGGCTTAAGGCGTAAGAATAAAAAAAATGAAAAGCTTATTTACATAATGTACAAAAGTTTTGAGCCGGCCAACGGGGAAAGACAACAATGAGTATTTATAGGGAAAGCGTGACCTCTGGCGGTCGATTTAACAGAGTATTTGAATCGATGAAATATAATTTTAAATAAAATAATATTTTTATATAACATATATATAGTGCTATCCTTTACAGACATTTTTATTCGAAATATTATAATAATCATAACCTTTATATAACCTGAATCTGAACCGTTGAGTGTAGTCTTTATAAATTCTTAATAATATTCTTATGCATGTTTTTAACATACGCACAAAAGATGACGCAGTTTCTTTACATTTATTAACACTTAAAATGTTTTCATCAAATTCATCTTCTCCATAAGAAAAAATAAAACATTAGAACAAATCAACATGAAAAATTATAAAATCAGTCTTTCATATTTCAGAAAAAAGAACCTTTCTCATATTGTTCCATAAACAAGATTCCCTTTTGAATTTATTTCAAGCCTTTTTATATCCAATAAAAGCCTTCAACTGAACGAACAACAAAAAAACTTTGCCCACAATACACCAAACTCAAATTTTAACAAGCGCATTTAGTTGAGAGATTTTAAAAAGGGGAAGCAATTCGTCATCTGGGATAAATAATTCAATTGTAGAAAAAAAAAACACACACAATATTAGATGTTTTCTTTATCTTTCTCTCTATCCAAGATTAAAATCTTTAAACTATTTTCCTTTAAAAATCTTCTTTTTTTTTTCTTGGAAAAGGGAATTTTATCGAAGCAATATATGAGTGCGCACGTAAAGAGAAATTATCTTTATCCACAGTAGGATAGATAAAAAGCAGTCATTTTTCTTTGTATAGATAAATGGGCTACTTAAGTTTGAGATTAGTGGTGCTGAAAGGACTTTGGTGGCATCCATCCAGCGAGTCTGCTAATCCTTCCTAGCTCTGACCTATCTATATTATCACTGTTATATCTCCATGATTATATCATTTCAAATAAGATTTCATTCCATTTTCGGTAACTAAAGATAATTTAATCCTTAAAATCTATCTCGAAAAGAGTAAAAAAATATAATTAATATTTTTTTTTGTTAAGAGTGTTTATCTAGAAGTGTGTAGAAAATGAATTTTTCTAAAGTTGAAGCTATGTTTGTCAATACAATTTTGTTAGAATTGCCTTTATTTAAAGATATATACTTAGTCAAATTCTTTAAAAAATCGTTATTCAGTATTTATTAAAATTTTGGAGAAAATTGGTAATGAACATTTTGCATTCTAGTTAAATTGTCGGTTTGTAAGAAATTAGGTTTACTTTTCCATTATTGCTTTACCCCAATTCATCCCTTATTACTTATGAAAATCATTATTTAATAGTAAACTTTTTAAATATTTAATTAAAGTTAGAAGTCGACTTTCCCGTCTAACTAAACTCTGAAACTAAGCGCCATCTATTTTTGCGTCTATTCTGACAGTAAAGGCGACCTATATTTTTATAGATTAATTTCCCCCTGGCACAAAATTTCCATCTTATTGGGGAATATATGATTATTTTCTATTAAACCGCAATATCATTCTATTCTAGTTTGTTCAAAAAGACATTGTAAATTTTTGACATATTTTCAGGATATAGACTCTGTCTCTATAGCATATTTATTAATGAAAGCATTAAGACACGAATGTTTCTTTTACCAATAAAACAAACTTCTACTGTCCTTACTGCGATGAAAAAACTATTGGGAGGGCTTGGCTCAGTAGTAGTGAACCCTCCTAACGGTTTGCGAGTTTAATCTACCAGACCGCTTCTTAGAGCTCTATTACTGTATTGGACCATTCTGCTTATACACCTATCCCCCGATTTACACGGTAGATACGTTCCTGAGCAAAACGTGTAAATCGGGGGATAGGTGTACACAGAAATAAAAATAAAATGCATTGACAGGTTAAAATATGTAGTCAGCACATAAGCACGGGATTCCTCGTAAGATGTGTACACAGCGCATGTGTTCAATCACAGTAGCATTTAGTATAGTGCGATAAAAAAAAAAAACTTATTTGAAAACCGTGTAAAAGCGAAAACGTGTAAAACCAGTACCGTGTAAATCGGGGGATAGGTGTATATGCTAAACTAAGGGTTGAATCTTAGAAATGGTATTCAATCAAACTATGGACATTAGCTTTTAGGACAGACTGCTTCTTAAAACTATACTACTGTGAGGATTTTTTTAACAATTATAGACGTTAATGATATTCTTTTAAAACAATCTTACACGTCTATAATAGTTTAGAATTCTCACAACAGATTGCGCGCTAATGTATCATGCTATACTACTGTCTTAGATAATTCTGCTAATACATGCTAAACTAAACAGTAGAATCTTAGAAATGGTATTCAATCAAACTATGGACATAAGCTTTTTATGACAGTAGAACACATTTTTCCACATTTCTATTCATTTAATAATCAAAATCATCTGAAATGTCTCAACGTCATATGTGATTGGATCCTTTGTTAATTTTTATATCTATCCACTAAATTTTGTCAAAATGCATCGATACATCAAGTTGCGGCGTGTCTTATGCTTTTTTAAACTATTATTTAATAGATACTTTACATTTTGATTCAAAATTCTAATGAAATAGTCTCAAAATATAAATTTTATATTATGCTATACCTATAGATTCCATCGCATTATACATCAAGGAATATTCTGGTTGAGTATAAGCATTGACCGCACTGTTTTTCCAATATCGGTGGTATAGAGAACAAAACCAAGTGATATATTACTATTTCACGACTAGAAACTGCTCTTGCATACAAGACGCTATATACATATTTCATAACTAATGTTTTATTCAAAGGTTCCTTTGAGTAGCTATGTGATAGGAAATCTTTATAAGACCATAAAGAGAATTCCGGTGATGAAGGCGTCCCATATAATTAGGTCTAATTTTTAAATTTATTAGATTCTCCATCGACGCCGCCGTATCTCGAGTAATGTATTGATTTCCGATATTTATTAGCCTAATATCGACTAGGAATAGCTAGTTAGAAAAACTTGGGGGGGAGTTAAAAACCTCGCATTTTAACTATAGCCGTTCTGATTATAGAGTGCACAAGTCTTTTGTAGTTTTGTTAGAGATTGAAGATGGATTAAATGATTAAATATATAGTAGATATGTAGATAACTGAGTGAAAACTTCGATTATCCGAAGAGAATCGGCTTTTAATCTTAAAAGATTAGTGATTAGGAAGATAGACTCTTAGTTTTGAATGAACGGATTTTTGTCAACTTTGTTTTTGAAAATGGACTTAATACAGGGAATAATACATTCTCCTTTGTAAAAATGAATGTTCTTTGTCCTGTACTGTTTGGAGACTGTATTGTCCCTGGATATATCATGGATCTCTCTTTCATAATAGGAATCTTTACTTATCTTTCACACAGATTATGGTAACTCCCTGTGGTTGCCTTATTTCTTGGTCTTAAAATGCAGTACTGGCAACTTAGGGGGACACAAATCCTCAAGCCATTCTTTCTTAAATATACACTCATGGACAAAATTTGAGGATGTTGTACCGTTTAAGCAGGTATATCGAGGCAATAATTATGAAAGATATTACAGTGAACTTCATTGAAGACACATGAGATAACCAAGTGTGAATAATATTGCTCTGTCTCCGTCTGGCCTGAAAGCTCGTACGCGGTCGTCCTTTTAGATAGCATATTGGTAGTAGTCTACATGACTGAAAACGTTGGTACATGCATCTTTTAGCTATTAGAAGGTAGATCCATTAAATAGATGCCTTGTAGATTGACCAAAGCCTGGATAAACAGAAGACGTACCAATACCAAAGCTAATTGGAACATTTTCTTATGCGACCATCGAATACTTAGTGTTTTCATTAAAGTTACAATTGATTTATAGCGAAAATATAGTGGTCTTTCAATTAGAAATAGTGGTTCAACGAATACTTTGATTTATGATATGTTTAGATAATTATATAAATGAAAACATTATACACTCATGGACAAAGCTTAAGGAAGTGGAAAGTCGTTATGTCAGCGGTCGTCTGTATTTTCTTTTGAAAGAGACAGAGGCAATTTTGCTATCACTTGGCTATCTCGTGCGTCTTAAATCAAGGTTACTGTGTATCAAATATCTTTCAGAGTTATTGTCCGAATCCCGATATACGTGCTAAAAGGTACAACTTCCTTAAGTTTTGTCTCCATAAGTATATATATATATATATCCAGTTTCTAATAATAATACTAATATATGCTAAAGTATAAATGAAGAGATGATTTTAAGTATATCCTGAATTTTATAAACCCACATTGAATATATATAAATAAAAAAAATCCCCTAATGATTCCCTTTCATCCAATCATTTATTGAGAAAGAATAATTTAATCTTCCTTTTAATGTATTTTGACTTTTTAAAATAGTTACATATATTTATATTGCCATATATCTCCAATAGATTGACAATAAATAGGCAATCTTTTAATGAAAACTATTTGTACGTTAAATTTGTGCCAAAATTCTCATTTATTTTGAAGGAGTGAAAGAAAGAAAAGTTATCTCTGTGGAGCCTAAAAGAAAATCAAAGGTTTTATTATTTAAAGCGTAAAGCTTTAGGAAATGTCAGTTTGAGAAGCGGAATGTAACATTATTAAAGTTCTCTTCAGAAAGTTTATATTTTTATTTGAAACAATGAGAGAGACCATTTTGATAACTTCCAAAATGTAATCCCCATTTGACGTGTTCCAACTTCACACCGTCAAATTGTAGCTCCCCCTTTTCTCCGGAAATTATGCCAGCAATATTCATAATGTTCAATTTCCTGAAGGCAGAGCGGCAAAATTAATATTTGGAACAAATTGGCAACCGTCGTGGTATAGTTTGATGGTTAACATTAATTATCCTACCTAACAGTCTGCTGCTTCTATATTCAACCATCCATCTCGTCTGCATAATTTATGTCATATATTCTGACATTCTGGAACCCCATTTATATTCCTTATCTTATATAGATAGAAGATAAATATGTTTGTGCAAAGAAGACATAATTCACACAATATATATATGTGATAACTAATGATAATCAATGAGCTAGTGGCGCCTCTAGCGTTAATTTCTAACTATTTGTGTGACTTAGCTCTCTGTTTTTATAAAGAGATATATTTCCCTATATTATATACATATTATATAATCTAAAATGCAAATATTTTATTTATCAAAAATATGTATTTTATTTTCATCATTGACTATTATTTTATTTTTGACCATAGATTTAGAACATAACACTTTTTGATTATTATTGTAAATATGTATAGATAATCTACCTATTTTTAATTCACGAATATAGGAATCATTTTATAAATTCTATATTACCGTGAAAAATATTTAATGTGTAATTATTTTCAAGTAATTGAAAATAAAAACTACTTGATAAGAAAATAATTATTTTTCTACTTTCATATAATGACAAATGCACCTCCAATTCTTCATCATTCCAACATCAAAACATTATAATCATAACATACATATACCTTTTTTATATATAGAGAGACGTAATAAGTTACTATATATATGTTATTAATATGATAATAAACGAACTAGTAGCGCCCCTAGCGGCTATTTTTTTAAACCACAAAACTTAATTCTCTGTTTATATTTTAATTAAATCTAAAAGACAAGTTCTTTGATCTTATATTTTAATACAGATGTATTTAAGAGTATTGAATATTCATATTCAAAAATGCATCTTCAACTGCATATTATTTTTATTTAATATTGTTGATTCAATAGTGTCTATAGAAACTATATGCAAATATCAAAAAACAATATATATATTTACTAATGATAAAAATAGGGATAATATGCAAATCATCGAATTGGATTTAATAATACAATATATTTCCAAATTTTATGAATGTTTGCATTCTGAAAATTCAATATTTGTAAAGGTACAATAGTCTAAATATTGATATTTAATAAGTAATATACCTGAATAGATGCAAACCTTTTAAAATTATTATACGATTGGATGTATTATGTATATAAATTATTTGTAAATCTCTCACAATATTTATTTTAGACTTTATTCATAATTAACAATTTTGTTTACTTAATTCTGTACTATTTTGATATGTCTCTGTACAATATCTTATACAATACCCAGATGTCGATGAAAAGATGGGAGAATAGACAAAACAGACTATTATAACTCCATACTTACATATTTTCCACAGAAATTTGTAAACTCGAATTTCTTTAATATTATTTTCCACTTCCTTTCTTTATCTCTTAGGAGAATATGTATATGAACTAAACAATGACTTAATAATGGTGTTGATTGACTTGGAGATGAGAAAGCTAAGCTGATGATCCACCCATCAATGTAGTTTAACAAATGGCGCAAGTATAAGAATATATCTTGGGGAAGATTTTTTAAGTTGTCGCCTCTCAAGAAAGTGGCCGAGAAATGATGGATGAGGAGCGTCAAGTCCGGAAGTTTGGTGACAGATCTAAGGCTTGTTACAACCCTGCTACTGGATTCCTTGTAGTATTACTGTGGTATTTGACAATATTACAGCGTGGAATAGCAATGTTTGTTACAACTCTGCTACTGGATTCCTTGTACTATTCTTGTACCGTGGTATTTGACAATATTACAATATAGACTAACAATACTTGTTACAACCTTGCTACTGGATTCCTTGTAGTACTCTTGTAGTATTACAGTGGTATTTGACAATATTACAACATAGACTAACAATACTTGTTACAACCTTGCTACTGGATTCCTTATAGTACTCTTGTAGTATTACAGTGGTATTTGACAATATTTACAGTGGGGACTCTAGCAATGTTTATCTTCATCGAAAACTAAAAACGCTTTCAAATAAAAAAAGGTCCTTGGACTGGATTATTACCGATTTTTTATTTTTAGCGTTAAAAATAGAAGAGATTTTTTCGCTTGAATTTCTTGCTTGCTATATACCCCCCCCCCCTTTTATTTATTAATGCACATAGACAATATAAAATATTTTATTGATACTCTTAGTGAATTGTTACAAAATTATTTAGAAATTAAACAAAGATAATGATAAGATTTACAAACTTTGGTCAATTTAGATACCATCACATATGTCAACTTCTCTCTTCAGCTCTGGATAATGAATTACTGATTGTTAGATACTTTAAGTTCTGCACAGAAGCTGGGCGCATGAGAAAGAATGCAGGGCAAAGGATACTGGAGGATGACCTATCTGTAAATAGGTAACTGAATGTGAGACAAACTTTATTTTGTTGTAAATGTTTCCTCTTCCCTCTCCTCTTGTTGATGTGTAAATACGGCGAATCCTATGTGGGGCGGAATGCCCTAAATAAAGGCTTTTGTTGTTGTTGTTGTTGATAAGATTTACAATTAAATCACATAGAGGTAAACTTAGGAAATGCTTTTTAATTAACGGATCACAATAAGTGTTGTTCTATATCACCAGCAATTTGTTAATTTTATCATAAAAGTGTAACACGCTTAGTGGAACAAGGAACTCACTTGTTTAACGGTCTCTGAGATGGTACATCTAGCTCAAGACAGAGATGGCTGGTGTTGTGTTTGGGATGTAATACGTACAGTGGGCCTCAACGTTCGATCGCGAATAAAATGATTTAATAATAATAAAAAAAAGTATTAATCCTTACCTTATGTTGAGATGATAATCATCGCTTTGGTATCCTTTTTCGGCAGCTGGCATTGATTTGGCCAAAAAATGTTCCGATGGTCGATTTCAGAGGGTAATTAACAAAATTTCACGGCCTGCAGACAACTAATTAATTACACAGCCCAATGATCCTTTCTAGAAGAATGTTTTATCCCTAATTGGGCCTTTTGTAAAAAGTTTGAATAAGTATAATACCAAGGTGCGTGAGTTCTGAATTAGAGTCAAATTTGATGTTTGAAAGGAAACCCGGAGCTGTTGATAAAAATGATTTTGAAGGTAAAGTGTATTTTCTGTGAAGAGATCCTTAGAATTAAAGGTATGATTAATTTGTAATTCCCTCAAATAACAAAAATACCAATGTGTAAATTGATTGATGAATAATAGTTATTGGAGAGCGCTGGATGTTATTTTTTATTTATTTTATAAAAGATTATATATCCTTTTGACAATTGAAACTATTTTATTGACTTCAATATTACATTTTAAACTAATAAATAAAAAATAATATTTGTAATGATTCATGAAGGAGGAAAACTCCGCTATCTTGATAGGGTCCTCCTCAAGACCAGGAGGGGGTCTTCTTGGACCCACCGAAGCTCCAGGATAAAGAAGTGCTTGAATATACGGGACTTGGCAGACTCCAGGATGGTCAGAGCGTCGTCCTCCAGATCCTGCCCGAAGATCTAGCTCTGCGGATCATGGAGCCGCTGGATGATAGTGAAGGCCTCCACAATGACAAAGAGATAAACTAAATAACATAGTTTTATTGATATCTCGTCAAAATATGGTGATGATTATAATAATAATAAAAAAGAATGAAAATAACAAAATACAATAAAATATATGCTATGTACAATGAATATGTACAATGGCGCCTCTGCCACCGCTGCAGAGTTTGATGGAAGATCGCCAATGGGTCTACAGCGATACCACGCATTTCGCGATCTACGAAAAAAACGTAGATCGTGTGCTTTGCCGCTAAGGAGATGGTGATAGCATGGTCCTCGAGACCCACCGCGAAGATCCAGGACTGAAGGTCCGGGGGCCGCCCGATGATGGAAATAGAAAATTAACACAATTTTATTGGACATTCAGTTAATTACAAAGGTGTACAATTCGAACGGTTAGTAATAAATATGAAGTATAACAATGAGATATCTTAAAGATAGACGTTGCCTGGCCGGCATTCATATTTCTTTAAAAAATAGACACTTCGGCCAGTTAATCTTTTATTTTCTCTAAAAAATAGACACTTCAATAAACTATTCAACTATTCGTTGATTTTTAAATATTCAAGAATTGACCAAATACCCATTCTGAAAAGCTAACCACGTATCTTAAGAACCTTATCTCAGCACAATGTTGCATTTGTATTATTTATTTTACACACTATATATATTAGATAATAAAAAGGCATATATTGGATTATAATAACGAATAGATTCAAAAAGGATAAGTTTCTTTATTTTTGGATTGAATAAAATATTTATTCGCCAATATTATATATATGTCAAGTTTTTTACTAAATTACTCAGAGATAGTTTAAATAGTTTAAATTATAAACATAATAACGATAAGTGTTAGTTTATTTTATTTCGGCTTAGAGCGTTATGTCCGCCTAGGGACACATGCATTACAAAGGATGAGATAGAAAGAAAGATATTTGAAATATGTACAAGAATTAGTATGCAAGTTTTAGTTAGATGAAAAGAGAAAAATACCAGCACAATTGAAATATGTACAAAGGATTGGTATGCAAATATAGTTAAATCAAATCAAATTTTGAAGTATTGTGTGTATTCGAGGAAAACAATTTACAGATTGAAGAACATTTTAAGGAATATTTTATCCATAGTTCCATATATCCATAGTTCATCTATATCATTTCAAATTAATGGAATTTTACTTGAAGCTTACTTCTGAAATTGTTCTTATCTCACAAGCAAATTTCTAATCCAAGTTAGGAAACTGATAAGAGAATTATGAAAGAATTTTCAATACGAAATTATTTATTGGGAGAGAGGGGGATAAACAACTAAAATAAATTGATTGTTAATGCACCAATAATTAATTAAGATCTCTTTATCGTGTGAGGTCGCAATTAGAAGCAATTATCACAATGCCATCTTATTTGCCAATTGGTGTTCGATAGGATACTTGATCTTGTGTTGCCATGGTGACGGCCAATTATAATAATTATCTGGCGACCATTTTGGCGCCTCAGCATTAATTACTTTCAAATTATAACCTTTTAGCCCAGGTCGCTAATGTTACCTTAATTATTAAAACCTACATTCAGGTTATGACTAACCATTGGGGAATACTTCTCTTTTATTTCTTGGAATTATTTACGTATGCAATCACTTCGTTGCATCACATATGCATCCTACTTCTCCTCATTAAGATTTTTAACTCGTTTTTATTTTCCTTATTGAAACATATATCAGATTAAAATTTTATTATATTATCAATATTTCATTTGGCTGAATATGCCAATCTCTATCAAGGTAAAACAACGTATTTGTTTTATACACCAATACCTCGCTTTGCGTCGTTTCGTTTTGCGTTTTTTTTCCAAGTTGCGTCGCTGCTTAATTTTTACTGATTTTCACTGTGCATCGTTAGATTTTCGAAGTTGCGTTGTTTTGGATTCGAGTCTTTAATTTTTTTTATTATTTTTTTTCCTAAAATATGGCAACACCTTTGTTTTCGATTGCGCCTTCACATATTTTCACTTTGCGTCGTTTCAATTTGCGTCGTGTTTTTTTTTGGAACGTAAGCCCAACGCAAAGCGAGGTATGGGTGTATATAAAAAGTTCAATGTGTCAAATAACCTGAATAGATTATAGTTGAAAATTAGTTTTGCTTAGAACAATAGAGGGGGGACAAATTGATGAATAAATAGTACAATTAGAATAAATTAGTGATAATAAAAATAGTTTAATAGATGGTGTGAATATTTATAGAGATTAACAAGATAACAAAAACGATGAAAGGTTTTTAAAAATCTCGATATTCAGAAATTCGTGAAGTAATTTATTTATTATAAAAAATATTACTAACGAATTCTTATTAAATAGATAATACGGGAAGTAATAAATCTTCTGGTCATCTTAACACGTTGTTTTAAAACTTTTTATGATATGTGAATATGTGAATAAATATTAGTATATATGTATATTTGACTATTTCTATTTGCGGCGGTTATAATTGACTTGAAGTTTTACTTTTAGGTGCCCCTATTGAAGGGCATGTTAGCGTGAATTGCTTGTTGATTTTATAAAATTGTAAGTAGGCAATGAGAACATGTAACGTGTAATTGTATGTGTCAAAATTCGAAACTATTATAGACATGTATGATTATTTTAAAAAATAATCATACGCATTTATAATATTATGTAAAAGGCCTTATCGTGTAACTGAAAGTTGCTGATGGCTTGCGCCATCTATCGGAATAAATATCAACTATTCTCGTTGATTTCTAATTATTCTAGAATTGGCCAATTCGTCAATACACAATAAGGAGATGCCTTTTTCATAATTTATTAACCTTATCCCAGTACAATATCACATTTGTACTATTTTTTCAAATAGTTTCGAATTTTGATAAAAGATGAACGCGCTAATGCATGGTAATATAATTGTATGTGTTTTACTTCGTAATCAGGACTTTTACGCGACAAGGTAAACAAGTTGATGGCGGTGGTTCTCCAGCTGAATTATTGGCCCACTGTAACCAGCCAGGATTGAAAAGAGGATCAGAAGGAGCGGCAAAGGTAATCCTATGAAGTCCTGTGGGATTTCTGCTGAAATGAGGATTTACAACCTGGGCGCTCTCGTCCAACCTTCGTGGCGTAATTCAGTTAGCAGACAGTTAACCCTCCGCTGCTGACAAAGCTAGCCTATTCTTGGCTCTTTGTCTACGCTATCCACAAATTATACACAATTTCTTAATTAGTCACTCTTCTTACATGCCAATCATTTGAAATTACCAGCTGTCATTGTACCTTTCAAGAAAAACATGTCAAATTTCCGTGTTTCTTTAAGACAGATTCTCTTCAATAACATCATGTATGTGTATTGTCTACGCTATCCACAAATTATACACAAATTCTTAATTAGTCACTCTTCTTACATACCAATCATTTGAAACTACCAGCTGTCATTGTACCTTTCAAGAAAAACATGCCACATTTCCATTCTTTCTTTAAGAGAGATTTTCTTCAATAAAATTATGTATGTGTATTGTCTACGCTATCCACAAATTATACACAAATTCTTAATTATTCAATCTTCTTACATACCATTCATTTTAAACTGTCAGCTGTCATTGTAGCTTTCAAGAAAGACATGTCACATTTCCCTGTTCTTTAAGAGAAATTATCAGATTATAAGAAATTTTATCAATATATATCATGTGAAAACGCACATTAATATTCAATAAAATGATGTGTGTATTGTCTACGCTATTCACAGATTATACACAAAATCTTAATTTATATATTAAATCTTCTTACATATGAATCATTTTAAACTGTCAGCTGTCATTGTACCTTTCAAGAAAGACATGTAACATTTCCATGTTTCTTTAAAATAAATTTTCAGTTCTTCAAACAAAAGACACTTTGGCCAGTAAATCCTTTTATTGTCTCGACGTTTCGACAAAAATCTTTTGTCCTCGTCAGGAGTGAACAAAAATAATTAGAATAATTTCTAACGCTTTGCCAAATGTTTTAATTTTTGTTCGCTCCTGACGAGGACAAAATATTTTCGTCGAAACGTCGAGACAATAAAAAGATTTACTGGCCGAAGTGTCTTTTATTTGAAGAAATATGAATGCCGGCCAGGCAGCCTCTATCTTTACGATATAAATTATCAGATTATAAGAAATTTCATAAATTTATTTCATATGAAAACGCACATTAATTTTCAATAAACTGATGTGTGTGGTGAGGGGAGATTATCTACAATTATTTACATTTGTGAAGCTCTACTCAACATTTTCTTTAGAATGAGTCTAGGAAGTAAATGAGCGTTTTGTAAATACGTATAGTCACTTTATTCAAAATACATTAAATACCAGTTTGATCTATTAACAAATATAAAAACCGCTAAAAATAGATTAAATTAACGAGCGAGGAAAATTGATTACCGACAATGTAATCCTAAAATGCATATTTCCCATCCAACAGAAACAACAACAGAAAAATGTAACCTAATAAATTTTCCATTCAATTATTTACTTTTATTCAAACCTATATTATTATCCTAAGCACAGTTATTGACTAGCAAAGTTAATTAACTTTATAAATAATTCAGATATTATTTATTCTCAAAAGATTAAAAGAAAAACTTCTTTTATTTCAATGTCAAACGAACGTGCTAACGTTTTGTTTCGTCTCTATAGAAAGTGAGACATAATTCTACCAAACGATCTAAAGAAATCCCATAAAGAAAGCTTATTTAGAGCTTCTTTGATTGCTTCCATACGTGCTGGTACCTAGAGCAGTGTGTGCCAGAAGATTACAACAATAAAATTTAACTCCAGACAACATAGACATTTTTTTTTTATCTTTTTAGATTCAAGTATTGCCTGGTCTGCCTATTGACAATTCTGGAAAGCAATTTTAAACTAAAATGGGTGTTTATTCCGAATATCAAATTTTATGGAATGTTCGAAACACCATTTTTTACAAGTTCTCTTTTTACGTGATTTTCTTTTTTTCAGATTTCTCTTTTGGGGAAACCCTTTTTTCTAAATCTTTTATTATTTAAATAATATATTGTCTTTCTCTTAAAATTTTAGTTGTTCTTTTCAAATATATGAATATATTCTCTCTCTCTGTCTATAACGCCCCCTCTTGGGACTCACCAAAATAGGGTGCTATAGACAGGTCACTTTTAACGTAAAATGTTTATATTTTAATGTTTAAAATCGGACGCTATAGAGAGGAAAGCGCTATTTAGAGGGGACGCTATAGACAGGTTTAACTGTATATTGTTTGAATAAAATGCTAGGTAATTTTAATAATAAAGAAAATAGGTAATTACAGTATTGTTACGGCGATGAAAGAAAGAAAGTTTTGGATCGTTTTTGAAGACAACTCTCAGATTTATAAAATTAAACTTTAAACATTTTAGATATAGAGAGAGAAACGAGTTAATTACCTCGTATTTAAGGCAACAAAAGAATAATCTAATTTACATACATCGTTCTAACCAGATTCAACTCATGCAAAACAGACGACAAAGAAAATAAACAAATTAATAATAGAGGGTAAGTTCCTATTTTTTACAAGCTTTCACACTAAAAGAATAATCATTTTCTTGCTTCGGAAAGCTTCGACAAATGCCGTGGTGGTAAGCAGGGTCAGTTTGACCATGTGTTCACCTCAAGAATAGCTGAGGAGGGGGGTGAGAGTGGACGGATCAGTCAACAAGGAAGAATCCCAGCTGATGGGCAGCTGTGAATTCATCCTCCTTGTTGTTGACTGTTGAATAATACGCCCTGTATGTTACTTGCTTTGTCCTCAAAGAATGCACGAAGGTAAATAAAGAAGATTCGGACACAGAGAGAAAGATCCTTGCCGAAATCCCTCAAATGAACAGCTAAAGATAGCGGTACACTATCTAGCGGAAAAAAACAAACAAAAAAAACTAATACTATAAATATTGACTTCTTCTTTCATAAAAAAAAAGTTTAGTTTCTTATATCTAGGTTGAAAATGTACAGCCTGCTCCATACTAACAAGGACCAACATTCCGAAACACGATCGTGGTTGGCTTTTCTTTATTAAGGAAGGATATTTGGCTAATACTCAAGAATAAAATTAAATCAGCTTTCAGTTGATATTTATTCCGATAGATGGCTTTATGCTATCGTTAAATGCCTGACCTTCTACTATAATTTCACCTCTTCTACATATAGTACTCATTTTTTAGGAATAAAGTGTTATTCATGGGTTGAAATAGCTCTTATTATTGGTGAGATAAAAATACTCTATGTATGTGAATAAGTACCTTATGTAATCTTTTCTGTTTTAAAAAGTTAGCAATTAGAAGATGATTGTAAACTCAATTAAAATTATATTAATATTTAGATTTAATTCAGATAGGTTAAATATATTCATCACAAACTACAGGCAAAGTCAGACTTTCACCAAAGTGTGCCTGGATCATGGTGCCATGATCAACGAAAGCTGCACCCCTACACCCCATTCCATGAGATCTGATGATGTATGAGCTCATGGAATTCGTGTAATCTTTACACAAGGGGATAAGAAACAACAGATTTATTCATTTCATGCTGTAGGTTCTATGAGATGTGTTTGAGCTTTTTTTTTTCAGAGAATATTAAACTCATGCCAAAAGTTTTAAATTTCTATACCGTGTCAGCCTATATGGCATATTTTAATTGTTCTATCAAAAATGAAATCATAAAATTTATATATGTTTTAACGCTTTTATTTACCTGAAATAAATTCTCCCAATTAACGTTTTGGCTATATTTCAACATTCAATTTAACTAAATCAGTGTAAAGTAGTTTTTTTTAATCTCAAAGGTTTTTTTTTTAAGAAACATTTTTTTTTTGTCTCTTACGTAAAAATGTGGAAGAAGAAAAAATCTCTTTCACAAATTCCTTTGTACAAAACGGATTGGAGCGAAGTACTTCGCACTTTCTACTAATTGGATTTTTAGAATAATTACATTGAAAACATTTTAAATAATTAGTGACTTTATTTTTTTAACGCGCATATATTATATAAATCTTTTTAAAACTGGAAAATATATTGTGAATATTAATATTTATTTACAATCTCGAATGTAGTAAACATTGATCGAAAGAACGCGTTATGTTTATTGAGGCAGACATTGTTTGTGAAAATAGATTTATAAAATTCATTAGAAAATTCCTAGATATATAGTTAGCTATCTAACCAAGACAGACGCAAAACTAAATTAAACAAAAGAATTGAGAAAGTTATACCAAAATATTACACCTACAGTTTAAACCTACTCATTACATAAGTAAAAATATATAAATTTCATAAAAATATGACAAATTAGAAATGAACAGAAGAAATAATCTGTTCAAAATAGTCCATTACCATCATCTTTATTAGAAAAAATATATGGCTGCATCAACTAATTTTTTACATAGTTCCCCGACGTCTCAGTGATTCGCTGCCATTCTCCTCAGGGGAATGATAGAAACTGATATGTCAGGAACTAAATTAAAAAAAAAAAAGTGTATGTAGCAAGACTCAATCAAATTAAAACTTCCAATCAACAAATGATATTCAAAACCATCAGTTTTCTTGTTTCAAAATGCCCGGTTCTCATCCATACCAGTGAAAGAAGATTCTAGAGGCGTGCTCCTTGAAGAAGACGGAGATGGCCTGATCTAAATATTAGAGGATAACAAAAAAGAATAGTTGATCCAAAGATGTCAAGCCTGTGGAGCTTCATGATAGAGAGAATGTATTTGCTTTAGTTCTTAAGACTCGGAGCACTCCTTAAAGCAGGTCAATTCAGTTTCAATATTAAATGGTGGACTCAGACATGAGGAATAGATACCATCTGTTCCTATATTGTAGTACAGTATCCCGTGTCCCTGGGTCAGAAGTCCTTCCAAGGTACTGAATCCAGGTGTTTTAATAAGCTTGATACTGCTCCCCTCATAATTTTTCTTCCTGGCTTAAAACCAGCCAATGACCTGGTTCCTATTGATAACTAAGGTAATCACTATGTTCCGACTACAGAGGTACCTTGGTGGTTTCTTGTCCATGTTCCATTTATATTTAATTACAAGATGTTCAGGGTCCTCGTAGCATATTTCCCACTGGTTCCCCGGACTGCAGGCCCCAGCGTGTCGGCTCTCTCGGACGCAGTAGCATGGATCGTCAATTCCTGATTTTGTTGCTTCATGGAAGGGGAGGATGTTGTCATTGCCTCGTTAGTCAGCCACATTTCAGAGTTCCTTGTAGGCCTTCACGGTTACCGTAGCGGCTCGGGGCTCACGACACCGTACTACAGAGGTACCGTTACAGACACTAGAGACTCCTGGCAGCCAGGGTGACCGGTTTGTGTACCCCAGGTGGCGCCAAAGATAGCCCCCGTTGGGTGAACGGCCTCTCACCTCGTGTCAATTACATTGCGGAACTTCACATGCAAATCGTGGGTGCTGAATTAGAAATTTGTCACCTGGTTGCTTGTCTTTTTTCCTTAAAATACAGGAAACCGCTGTGTGCATTTGCAAAGGGTTCATTTTTTTTCACATTTTAAACTAAAATTCTGAAAAAGCCTATTCTTTTTGCAAAATGTATTTAGTGTTTTAATTATTAAAACTGAATTACTCTGTGAGTAATTTTTTTAATCAATTTTTTAAATAAAGTTTCTTTTTTTGTTGTTGTTTTGATATGTATCTTTTAAAAACATTAATACAAATTCGAGGTATATAATCAGAATAGCTCAATACAATATTTGAACGATAAAAAGCGTTACTGTGGATTATCCAAGCGAACACTATAGGGTTTATCAGGTCAGTAGGAAGTCTGATTTATTTGGGAAAGGAAAATTCGTGCTAAATGGTGTACTTTATATAATTATATGTACGAAAGTAAATTATTACGCGCATTTTTCCAAATAAATCTTCATCATACTATCCTGCTAAACCCTCTAGCGTTTCACTTGATTAATCCACAATATCGCTTTTCAGAGCTCAAATATTGTATTGAGCGATTCTGATTATATACCCGATACTGTAGGAGGAATCTTGGATATGATATTTATATAATCTGTATATATTTACCATATGTATATATTCTTTCACCATTTTTATTTCCCACTTTCTCCGTTTTGTAACCCCAAGGAGAATCCCCTGTAAGACCTGTGTGTCTTAATAAAGGCTTGTGTGTGTGTGATATGATATTTATTAACCTATAAACATAAACTTTGAGAACATTGAAATTACTTATAAATATTTACATCGAACAATACACTTCCGTAAACAACCATATAAGAGGGGGGGGGGGGGGGGGGTAGGTAGAAGGCTGGTTAAACCGTTTGGTTTTCGACCACTACGACCCGGGTTCGATTCCCGCATTGTACACTTTTTTTCTGTAAAAAAAAATGCTCCAATGGCCCCCGATTCTTGCAAAAGTCCAACCCCACCAGCGAGTGCAAGTAACCAAACGGGCTCTGGAACATTTGTAAGTGCAAAGTCGAACTGCTTTTCACATGTGTAGACATGTGGTGCGCTTACAGTAAAAGTAGTCGCTAACTACCCACCATGATTATCATGGCCTGTACCACGTGTACTAGGGATAAGCAAAAAAAAAAACAAACATATAATACCAGTTAGGCCTTAATTAAACATAAGCCAATATGTAAATATATATGCAATATGGAAAATAGACGTTCTAAAGAGTTGGCACTAAAGTATTCAATATAAAGGGAGAAGTGGTGTAAATCCTTCCTCCCTATATTAAAATGTTCACAATAAACGCTTGGTTTAAAGAAATATCGATAAATATATTATAGAAATTCAAAATAGATGAAAATAATTCCCAATATTGATTAAATAGTGGATGTCGCAGAAGAAATAGTCTCGGAGCAGAGTCTTGCAAGCTGAGTCGACAATTAGTCTGATTGATTCAGCCAACCTTGTTACCTTAATTATTCAAATTCCACTTCCTACACGCCTCCTCCCCGATATTGGAAATTGATTGAATAGATTTGATGGAGGTTCTCTCACGCTTCATTTTCTCTCTATCTATCGACATGGAATTATTTACATAACTTTTTGTATTTATTGAATTTACGTTATTACTTATTTGTTCTCTAATTTATACTTTGTAATATTTTAGATTATTGTATTTACGCCAAGGGAGGATTGTAAGTTATATAAATACATAGAGGTAATTGATTTTACAATGTGTGTTTGCTTTATTGACAAGCTTGACAATGGACAATTTAAACAAATTTTATTAATTCTTCTAATCAATTGTTACAAAGGTGGAAAATATATATAATAAGATAGTAAATAAAGGGTAGATAAAATGTAGGGGAATATATATAGTTGTGTATATGTACACATTTCTTCAGCAAGGAAAGTTTCCCCACCTTGAGAGAGTCCTCCTCCAGACATGGGGTCTTCTTGAACACTCCTTAGTTATTGACAAGTTTAAACGCTTTATAGCTAAAAATTTATCTTTAGCAGACTTCTATCTAAAATGAACTTTTAGATTGAGAGTTTGAATTTTTGTTTAATAAAGAAATACAATGTATAATCATAACTGACTCTACTAATACTAATAGACAAAACTTAAGGAAGTGGAAAGTCTTTGATGATGAAACATTTGGTGGAGGCAAATACCTTTAAGAGTCTTCTTCTTCTTTCTTATCTCCACTTAATCATATTAAGGTATCAAGCTTGTAAAGCTTGAGACTTTTGATGATGTCTGCCGGGGAAGAGTAGAGCTCATCAATGGATTAGTCAATACAGTCAATAATGTGTTTTGGAGTTGCAGGTTGAGAATTGCACTTAGTACATAGTGGGAAAACACCTTTAAGAGCAATTGTCTGAATCCCGATATACATGGTAAAAGGTACAACTTCCTTAAGTTTTGTCCACGAGTGTTTTTATATTATTCTTTAAATGTAGTTTTTTTTTAAATATAGCGAGCATTCATAATTAAGACAAGCGTACTCATTATTCTTGAGAATATAAGAGAATATATATTTTCCTTTATAGAACATGACATTTCTATTGTTTTCAATATTGCAATGTGCAAACACAAATTTAAAGAAGTCGACAATGCAGTACCGCAAATGCAAAATATAAAATTGTTTATATATATTTATATTTAAACCCTTCGCTGTCATTAATAAATATCTGATTTGTTTACATTGCAGTTTTTTAAAAAAATTATGTGTTTCATAAAAATAGATAAAATAAAATAAAAATCTCTCGAATGTTAAAGAAAACATCACTTTATATTAATTTTAAAAAATGCATGCTCTAATTTTTTTTCCCAATATTTTATTTGAATTATTTAGTAAATGGAGATAATGGACCAGAATAGAAGCTTCCATTTTTCTTTACTCTTCTGTTCTCTATCAGACGAACCTCCTAAAGTATTTTTTTTTTCTTCTGGAAGGTATCGCCTGGCCGAGATAAGAAATTAAGTTGCCCCGGTCCAAATTAAATTTTAAACTCGATGGAGCCACCCATTGGAAAAAGATTAAAAAGAAATTATAACAAGCGAAAGAGTGGTTTGTTGTGGGAGAGGAAAAAGATAGATGAAAAAGAATAAATATATCTTTTATGAGTTAGCGCATTTTTCCTGAAATCTCAATTGTAAGTTGTGTTCTTCTATCCCCATAAATGTTATTGTATAGCCATTGATTTGATTCTATTGAACGAACATCTTTTTTTCTCTCTCTATTTCTTTCTTTTCTTTGCCATACTATTTATTTATGTCTGAAATGAAATTCACATTTCCTGTATTGTAATGTTTGTCTTGCCTTAGAAATGACATTGAATTAATCTATTCGGTATAGAGATTAATATACCAATTCAAATCTATACAAATATCTAATATGCAAATAAAATTGCTATTATGGTTGATAATTCCAAAAGAGAATTCAAATTTAGTTCTATAATCCTATTTAATCGAAAATTCGTACCTATTTAATGCATTATATATTACGCAGAGTGTGCAAGGATCTTATAAAAGAGTTTAATATAAAAATACAAGCTGAGTTATCAATTTTCATGGTAAAATGTGATGCATTTACAATAGGAGTCCCAATCTTTCTATACTCACCAATTTTCGAAGACTATACAGTGTACTCCGCTTATAACAAAGTCGGTTATAGCGAAATTCCGCATATAGCGAATGAAATTGTCTGCACGAAAGAAAAGAAGGGCTTGAACCATTAAAAGGACTCTGGATATTGCGAAGTCGGATATAAAGAATTTTCGCTTATAACGAAGTGATTTGCATGTATAAATTTTTATTTTATCCGTTTATAACGAAGTTTTCTCATTTACCATTATAATTGACTAATATATTATGCATAATATATATCAAATTACAACGTGTGAATGACACAAATTTAATGATACACAACAAATAAGTTAATAATATACAATTTTAAAATATGCAAACATATTATAAGTATTTTTTTTTACATTATTTAAACAAAATTAAATTGTTTAATAAACGCTTCGCATGAAAGAAGTTTTAAAAATACCGTTAGAGATGGATTTCGATTCTTATGCTGACGCTGACAATGACGTCGTTACAAATGCCATGTTATCCGATGTAGAAATTGTCGAGAGCATTCTTCAAGCAAAAGAAGAAGAAGAAACGGACCAAGTTGATGAAGAAGTAGACCCAATTGTCCACATTCCGCATCCAAAAGAGGTCTTGGAGAGCATTCAAACTCTGCGATTGTTTCTTCAATGTCAGGATGAGTCCAAGTCTCTTCATAGGCATCTGTCAGACTTGGACAACATCGAAAAGAGTGTTCAGCACTTGTTACTGACTTCTAAATGTCAAAAGAAAATCACAAACTACTTCTCCAAAAACACCTGATGAGGTTGTTATTGATCTTTGTGTTGCTCTTTTGAGTTGAATAGTAAATAAAATTATTGGTACAAAACATTTTTTTTCCAACTGCGGATATAACAAACTTCGGATATAACAAAGTGATTGTCATGGATAATGCGACTTCGTTATAAGCGGAGTACACTGTATATATACTCTAATTGTGCGAATTACACATCCTTTTTACATAAAAAAAATCTAAAATTCTAATTATATACATGTATAAAGTTTATATAATTATAGTACTTTAATATTTTATTTAACTATTTTACTAATTGTAGATATATCTAAAAATAAACACTTCAAATATTTTCAAATGATAATTCATCTGAATTATAGCAACATGACAAATTAATGATATTGAAACAAAACAATTGTTTTCTCATACCCTTAGTTATGTAAATATTTGGTTTCATTTTTCTGTAATACGAATTATTACTAGGCAGATTGTATTGGAAAGGACAAAGGATCCCTGTACAGAGAACCAAGAAGAGATCTTAAACTTCTTTATGATCACGACCTCCAAGATTTTGTCTAATTTAGACTAATAAAAGGATAAGAAAAAAAATACAGGGCAGAATGCCTTAATAAAGCTTTTGTTGTTGTTGATATTGAAAAAAAAAAGATTTTTTCAATTGATAGCCATGATATAGCCAGCCTACTTACCATAATTTCTTACTATGGCCCTCAACAGTACAGGGTCAGTTTCAATTTCCTTACGTTTTACGAAAGAAACTAATTGAAAAATCTTCCGAAAGTGTTAAAAGATGTTTTAGCTGCTGAAATGGTAAGGCTGATATCAAACTTGAAATTATTTTTGTTGATGGAAGATATTCTTGTGCGAATGGGCGTACTTACTTTGTTTTAAAATGTATCAAAACAAGACCTCTTGATCATCTTCACGCTTTTGGCACATATTCGAATCAATAAATATGCAGCTGAAATGGTAAAGCTGATACCAAACTTGAAATTAATTATTTTTTGGATGGAGAGAGAGAGAGAGAGAGAGAGAAGATATTCCTGCGCGAATGGAGGTACTTAGTTTGTTTGAAAATGCATCAAAACAAGACCTCTTGATCATCTTCACGCTTTTGCCACCTATTCGAATCAATAAATTTGCAGCATACAAAACCCTAATGTTTATTTTGCTTTTCCATTAACTCTCACAAATAAGTTGGTTGACAAAAAGAAGACAGGAAGGGAAATGAAGACAGCCTTTATTTTAAGCTCATCGAAGATTTTGTTTTTGTCGTGGTTTGTTAGGCTGTTCTCTAATCCCTAACGTATAGATGAAAGGTCATTAGGACGTTTAATTCTTTTTTAATTACTGAAACTCGTTCGACTTTAGTTTTCCATTCAATTCATTGGACCCCTCTTTCTCTCTCTTCATTTCCTTTGGTGGCAAATTGCTTTGTCGATAGCTAATGTGAGACAAATGCATACAACTGTTTAACCTTTATGGTTGTTTTAAAGCGCAAATTTCATAGAGAAATAGTTGTGCAATATATTATGTATATTAAGTAGGATTTCCATTCCTACATTCAAGATTACTTCCACCACAATGTGTATAAAAATATAAATATATTGAGCAACATGATTTTTTCTACATCTCTCATTTAAATAACTATACTTGATACATACAAAAGCAAAAAGCAAAAGCAAATTACATCTATATTTTTCCTACAAAAATATCCTCGCGCACACAAATTGATAATTATATTTATTATTAATAATGTTAATTAATAATAATATTATTATTATATAAATTGATAATTATATATATTAAAATAATGTATGATTTATAAATGCTTTAGTTTAGAAAATTAAAAATAAGTATTTCAGAATATTTAATTAAAAAAATATATTTTGACATAACTATCCCAAATACGTAAAAATAAATATTTTCAAATTAATTAAATATATTAACACAAATATAAATGTTTTTATTAATTTAAAAAAGTTTAAAAATAGATTACAGATCATTTTATATTTCCACTATTTTTATTTGAGACATCTTTTAACGAAATCAAATCCATCTCTAACAAATTATATTTTATATTAATTAAATATATGAAAATATCAAAACACATATACGATTTATTTATTTCAACACATAAAATTGTATATATATTTTTTTCAAATTTATACCCTTAAAAGAAGTTCCACAAAAATAAAAAAATATATAATTTATTATAAAACTATATACAATTGTGTATATAGTGTATTTACGTACGATGAAAATATATTTTCTAAATTTTGGCGTGTTAATTTATTCTTCTGCCAAAAATTAAAATATTAGCTGAGCCGTAATAAGGCCATTTGTTTGGCTTCCCTAAGGCTCCAATAGACCATGAATTTTTCATCATCTTAAATAATGGATAACCCTGACGAAATAATTTTCACACATACTCAACTAGCATTTTAAAATATCAATTTACCACATTTTTCACAGGGGGACCTTTTCTTATATAGAATTTTAAACTTCAATTTTTTTTCCTTTGACACATAACGTGTAAAAATTGCTTTAAAATATTTAATGGATATATCAAGAAGATAATAAAAATTTAAATACAAAATTTAGGGGCGATATTATTTATCGTCAATAATTTGTTCACTTTCAAAACACTTCTGTGAAATAAATATATATATTTATATTTTAAAATATACAAATAATTATAGAATTTCTGAAACATTTAATTTTTTATTGTTTCTATATGGGAGAAACACAAAATTTTAATATATCACAAATTTATTCTTCTTACACACATACACACACAAAGCTTTATTAAGACCACCGGTCTTATACAGATTCACTACAGAAAGAAAGGAACCATAGTTATTTTTGCACACACCTATTATAGATATCATTAAAATATACAAAAATATAGGTAATAATAATTTCATTAAAATAATAAAAAATATAAAATAAAGAACTAAAATAAATATATGCGTTTATTATGTATTGATGATATTATAATCCTGCATGCCTCTTGACACGGAAAGAAAAATACTCTTCTCTAAGATAGGCCATACACACTTCACATTATATTCTTTATTATCCAACTTTATAGACAATAGTTCAGTAGCTCTAAATCTATATAACTTCCATAAAAATGCTGTAAAAAAGAAAGACTTAACCGAACATTCAAACATACCAAAAATTTCTGTTTGATAAGAAAGACAGAACCAACATCCAATTATTTGTTTAGGCAGATACGATAAGTTAACAATGATAAAACGGTGTTTACCTTACAACCCTGAACACGAGGATTTCCTGGGAAATCTCTTAAAGATTCCTTAAAAAATACATGGCCCACCTGTGCTGTGTGAGAGCTTAAATGGTCTTGCTCCATATGTAAATACCTGTTTTCTTTCCTCTTTTCGCTCTCCACTTCTCCCATCCATATTTCCAAAATTTTTTTTTTTTTTTTCTCTTTTTTTGATTTTTTTTATTCTTCTTATTTTTTATTCTTTCTTATAATCTGTATATATTTACCAAATGTATATAATCTTTCTCCATTTTTTATTTCCCACTTTCATAGGTTTCTCCGTTTTGTAACCCCAAGGAGAATCCTCTGTAAGACCTGTGTGTCTTAATAAAGGCTTTTGTGTGTGTGTGTGTGTGATATTATAATCCTGAGTAAATAGATCAAGTTGCTTTTGTCAAACTTACATTTTTTTTCTTATGAAAAATTCATTTGTGAACTTGAATATTATCACTTTTGTCCTAAACTATTTCGTCTGATTAATAATATTTTGAATAATGAGCAATCCATATGAATTTATTATTCAAAAAGGCTTATTTTAAATTAAAAAAAAACAATAATATTTCGTAAGGCCATACGCCTGTTTCTATCAGGGTGAGAGAAAAGCGTGACAAAGCAATGTAATATTAAAATATCTAGCAGCAAAATATTAAGAATTATCAATATAAAAGTTTAACGCCAATTCAATTCTGAAAAATATAAAGAAATATATAACAAAATAAATATATTAAGTTATTAATATTTGACTAAATTGTATCATGTTGAAAAACTTCAAACAAGGAATTAGCCATTTTATATTTACAGATGACGTAGAATAATTCGATTTAACCCATTGGATAAAGCAATTAGAAAGAGGGATAACATATATCTATCTGAAAAAAAAAACGAAAGAAAAAGATAAAAAAGGTCAGGTGTTGAAATCAAAATTAAAAATGGCATATTCTGACCAGGAGCACATGTGCTTTACAGAAGGCAGAGCGCCATATCTATCTATAATAGATTATCTAAATGTGTGGATCCTTTATGTTTATTTTTAATAATAAATGATGCATAAATTATGTGAAAGTGAAAAAAAAATCATTGCAATAGGTACATAATTTGTTTTTAAATATTTGAAATTAGAGTTAAATAGAGCGTCTATGCTCTGAAAGGTAAAAAAAAAAAATCCCCATCACCAGGTGCATGGTGAATATTTGAACAGTTGCTGCCACCAATAGCTTATTGTGATTTGAGGCTCTTCAAAAATTTACCTTTACCTCTTTAATATTTTCTTTTTTAATATATATAAGGCATTTGTTATAAACAATTCAATTGTATATACTATAACCTTTCTATTTAGTGTTGAATATACGTTTGATAAAATAATTAAGACCATTTATTAACACACAGTAGTATGATTTTTAAATATTAAATAAAATTTTATTTATATGATAACATATTTTATTATCTTTTGTGAAATGTTATAAAAGATAATGAATGTCCAAGAGTGTTCCACTATCGTATTTAATTAATCATCAGACAAAATCTTGCCAAAGTAAGTTTGGTAGAAAAAAAGCCGCCATTTTGTCCAGAGACTAATTGAAGCAGACGACCAAATGGCTAGCGGTCATTGACAGTCTGCTTAATGGACGATGACCACTTTAACATCTGCAGATATGGGGATATATAGGAAGATTTCTTGGTATTATATGGCTAAAAATGGCACTACTCTTTTTTTTTTAACCGAACCACAAATTCTAATTTGAACCTATCCATTACCATATATAGAGATTATCTTTTGATGATTGATTAGGTAAAAAATAATCGAATTTCATTATAAATAAATTAAACGTTAAGAAATCAATGCAATTTTCTAAAATCAGAGAGAATTATATGAAAATATCAAAAATCAATAATAATTAAGAGCCTAATTATCACAATTGAACAAAATATATACATGCTATTTTGTGAATTTAATATATCATAAAATATCTTTTTGTTATTCAAACGAATAAATATATTAGATGGATTATAAAAAAAACAATATATAAGTAAGAGAAATATGTTACAATCGTGCGGAATAATTGTTAAGATAAAGAAATATAAAAGATACTTTCAAAATACCAATGGTATTCTAAAAGAAACATAAATAAATGAATAAACGAAACTCTTTTTATCTATTCAATCTCGGATGGAAGCAATCTATTCAATCAAAATTGAACATAAAAAATATATCAAACTTTGAAAACATCGTTGTTTTTCAGATAGGAAACAAAAGAAAACAATGCAACCATCTTTTAAAAACTTTTTTTTTATCAAGAAAAATTTAGAGTCTAATTTAAAATAATGATTTTGTTGGTGTAGAAATAAGCAGAAATGTGGGAAATTCGTTTTGTTTTTCACCTTACTCTGCTGCTATTAAAGATGCAGTTATTGTGGGAGCATAAATAAATACACTGTCATAAATTGTTGTGTCTTGTATTGCTGCTTGTGTTGCTCGTGAGAATTAGTGGTTTGTTTTATAGGCCTACTTTATTTTTCACCTTTACGACTATATATTCATAAACACAATAAATTACATTATTATATATAGCTTAATATATATATATATATATATTTTTTGAAAATAGAGCAATCCATATTTAATTCATTAGATAATAAAAAGGCATATATTAGATTTAATAAAATATTTATTTTGCCAATATTTCGGCTGGCTGAACGCCAACCTTTATCGAGGCATTACATTTTTGTATACACAAACTCAGCGCCGCATAGTGTTATAATATCACAGTTGAAATCAATTAAAATACAGAGTAGGTGGGAGAAATTTGTGCATGAAAAAATTATTATAAAAATTGCAATCAAATATGTAAAATATCTTAAAATATTAAAGGAAAAATATGAGTTCTATCTTATATTTTAGAAAATTTTTGTAATAAGTACATAAAATAATTCATTAATAATTCATTAAGAGATAAATGTAAAAATATATGTATCTATTAAAACATTTGAAAATAAATTTAAAATGATATATTTATGAAAAAAATAGTCAAATGTAATATTGTACTGGGATAAGGTGCATAAATTTAGAAAGAAAAAAAAGGGCATCTTCTTATAAATAGTCAAATGTGATATTGTACTGAGATAAGGTGCATAAATTTAGAGAGAAAAAAAAGGCATCTTCTTATCGTGCAACTGAAAGTTGCTGATGGCTTGCGCCTTTTATCAGAATAAATATCAACTATTCGTTGATTTTTAAATTATTCCAGAATTGGCCAAATACCCATTCTTGATAGATGGCGCAAGCCATCAGCAACTTTAAGTTGCACGATAAGAAGATGCCTTTTTTTCTTTCGAAATTTATGCACCTTATTCCAGTACAATATCACTTTTGACTAATTTTTCATAAATTTTAATTTTGGTTTTTGAAAACTTTCGAGCAAATTTTCTGTCTCTTCAATGGGCAAATGCTTCTATGTACAATATCAAGATGATCTTTATACAAAAATAATTGAAAAAAGTGTGTTATTAGAATTTCAAATAATTTCTAGGCAACTATTTTTTACATAGATGTTACTGTAAAAAAATGGAAAAAGTTACTTAAAATATTTTTGTAAGTTGATCATTTAAACTTTTTGCCAATTAGGTAAAAGAAATGCCCTATATTCCAACACTAATTAAAATTAGTAAAGAAATATAATTGGCCTGGGAAGACCTTAAATTTACGACTTAAATATTTTTAGCATATTAAATGAAGGTTTAATCACAAATTTAAATATTTGATGAAGATGAAATTCTAATTAATCTCTTTTACGATACCCAACTTAGTTTTTATTGAGCTTACATTATTTCTTCACAGAATTTTGAGACTTTCTTCCCAAGGGTACTTCAGCAATGGGATGTCGTCGGTTTCTTCACCTTTATACCAAGCTGTAATTAAAGAGCTTAAGATATTTTTTTATAGAAAAATAGTTTTTAAAATATTTTAAATTAAATGAAGCTAAGAAAGGGGAAAAAATCGTAAGTTAATAAAACTTAATACTCCCAAAGGTTGTTAGCTATCTATATGTATAGTTTCCTATAATTTACTTTTAAAGTAAATTTGAATTAATTTATTCCATATTGTATATGTTTTGTATATTTTGTGTGTACCTGTATGTTTTTTATATATTGTGTGTATTCTGTATATATTTTGTGTGTATGTTGTCTGTTTTTTTTATATATTGGGCGTATATTGTGTGTATTCTGTATATATTTTGTATGTTGTCTATGTTTTTTTTTTAATATTTGGCGTGTATTGTATGTATTCTGTATATATTTTGTTTGTATGTTGTCTATTTTGTGTAATTTTGTGTGTGTTTTGAATATATCGCGAGTGTTATATGTACTGTGTTATGCTGTATGCGTATTTTGTGTATGATACAAAAATATAAAGAAGAAAAATTGATCCATTTTTTTTACTCGCAACAATTTTCATATATATATACTTTCATAATCAATAATTAGAGATTACTAAGGTTATATCAAAATATTTTGAATAATCAACATGAAATATCATTTTTATAGAGAAATTATTGAAAATATTTCGTTTTCATATCATCTTAATCTTTGAAATCTAATCTCAATTATATACAGAAGAACACTCCTAGTTAAATCTATAGGAATATAAATATTCTAAGAGAGATGTTTTAGATTACTCTGTGAGTTTCATTGATCACGTTTGAGCGCTCCCCTATTCGGGAGCTAACCCTCCGAGTGGCAGACAGGTAACGCTAGGGTGTGAATATTTGGAGGAATTTAATTTGTAACTTCAAGATAAGCGTCGTTCTATAAACTCAAGGGAATTCTTCTTTTTCACCCAATGTCAAAAAGCCGAAGCTAAATCTACTTTTCTAGGCAGTCGCCTCTATGGAATACTCAATAGCCCTAGAAATTGATCACCAAATATACATATTTTATCTTTATATCCTCTTTTTTTCTTTTATTAAACCCATATTTTATATTTGTTTGTAGTGTAGTGAAGTTTATTGTCTCTCTTATTTGTGGTGAAATAAGAAATATGGATATATAAAAAGTCAAATAAATTTAAACAAAGCTATCAACCCTTTATTTGATTATGTCGTGCTGTTTTCAAATTGAATTCAAATATTTTAGAAAGTTTTTATATAAAAAGCATCAAATATAATATTTATGATTTTCTCTCTTGGTTAAAAAAAACGTAATTGCTAAACTATGTATTTATATTTAATTCATTGGTTTTTTTGTTGATTTGGTTTCAATTGTTTATGTAAAATAGTTCTCGGAATTTAGTGTTGTTGCTTGACACAAGCATCCCTTGTGGGGATATCGCGTCTGATTTAATGATAATAAATAATAAATATCCATAGAAAGATATATATATGATGCACTAGCGCGCCATCTGTTATCAAAATTCGAAGGAGCATTTGCGGAAGAGCGATTGCTCGAAGCATATTATATATTTATAAATGTATGTAATTCTACTGTCCTCACAAAGCTTATGTCCATAGTTCTTCTAAAATACCCATTTCAAGAGTCTAGCATCAGTATCACTATAAAAGGAAGTTCCAAAAATGCAATATAACAGCGGTATGTTTTAGATTAAACTGGCGAAACCGCTGGAAGGGTTCACCACTGATGAGACAGGCCCTCTCATTAATTTTTCCATTGCAGTAAGGGCAGTAGAAATTGTTTAATTTCAAAAAGAATCTTACGCCTTTAAAAAAGATATATATATATATATGTTTAAAGTATATATCATTTTAGAAGAAAGAAAAGAAAAATCACATTTTCATATTCCATCCATAGATCATTCTTCATCTCTCTATAAAATCTTTATTCTAAAAATTCAAATAATTCTGTCAATACAAAGCTTTATTTGATGACAAGCGCGTATAAAATGATGCGGGTATATATTGAATCTATTTTTCAGAATGGCCATTATATTTCACGCTTCTTTTTTTATTTGGCTATTCCCAAAATCTTATGGTTTGCCTATATAGTCGAGTCAATTGATGATCTGATAAAACTCAGCTTTTATTGAATAATTCCAGATTCCTTTTATTTGACAGCTGGCAAGTTGGGATATTTTCCACTCTCTTTTATCGAGCGTACAAATCAAATATTATAAAGTGATAGAGTTTTATTAAAAAAACAGCTCTGAAATAAATAAAGCTATTCGAGCTGTCCTGTCCGATTTTATTGGATTGGAAAGAAGAAATAAGCCTGCCTCACTCAACTGACCAGCTATAACCATACCATAGCTATAGGGCCTACAAAATGATTAAAATGATTATAATTCTCTATATCATCATATTTTCAAAAAAAAAACAACCCTAAAACTTAAAAAATAGTACAAATGTGAAATTGTATTGGGATAAAGTGAATAAATTAAGAAAAGGCATCTCCTTATCGTGCAACTGAAAGTTACTGATGGCTTGCGAATGGGTATTTGGCTCCTAATTCTGAAATAACTATAAATCAACAAATAGTTTATATTTATTCCGATAGATGGCGCAAGCCATCAGAAACTTTCACGATAGGAGGCACCTTTTCTTAACCTAAAACTTTATTAAGATTTTTTGCTTTATACAGATTCTCCCAGTAGAAGAGGGTATATACAGGAATAACAGTAATAGATACACAATAATCAGCAATGTTATTTACAATGTATCAAATAAAGGGAAAGAAAGGAAAGACTGTTAGAAGTAAGTTTGAAGCAAAATAGAAAAGAAGGATATTTTAAAACTTAACTGTCAAAAATTATTTATTTTTTTGTATTTTGAATACAAAATAATCCAGCCGTATCGGCGCTTAACGTTTTGAGAAATTACTATTTTAAAAATTTTTCCACAAAACAATTGCACTAATTATAAGAATTGAAAACAATCCGATAATTTCTATTCATTTTAAAAATTGGTTTCAAATTATTTATTATCGAGGATAAAATTCTATTTTTTCCTCAATATTTCCAAATGATCAATATAGTATTCTACAGAGTTCATAGAATTTATATAGATAAAGTGGCTGATGTAAGAGAGTTAAATTATTTAAATCAAGGGAACAAACGATATCTCACTTGTGCAAAGTTCGGACAGTCATAGATGAGGTGAAAAGAAGTTTGGTAAGGAGCTGATATGTAAATAGGGCTTCTCCAATCTATAGGATGGACGAAATGAGTGCAGTTAATGGCGGTGGGCAGATGTGAAGGAAATGAGCTAACTGCTAATCCAGGCTTCATCTCAATGATAAAGGGCGGTACCTCTATAAAAAGGTTGTTACGCTGCCTTGACTGGAATACTAAAGTAGTCGTTACCATGTCTCCTATTGATGGACCCGTCTCTGGACTCGTAAAGTCATATCCTTCTATCCATTTATGACAGGATAGTCCTTCGTCCATGTAACCTTGGCATAGAGATTTACTTTGGGGTGAAAACAAGTCATTCAAGTGAAATAAGTTGATAGAAATTATCTCTTTCTGAATTTTATGCTTGAATTAATTCCTGGAGAAATTCGATAATGGGGGAATATTTTATTCATTATACGTTCTCTTAGCCCGTGTACATGTGTGTTTGAATCTCATTACCTTGTTATTTATATGAGATTTATGGAAATGTGAAATTTTTATTGCTTATTTTTAAAATTATTTTTATATTAAAATGTCTCCCCTATTTATATCTAATAGCCTAAATATATTAAACTTAAATAGGAAATGCTATAAAGAGTGATGTTTTTAATAGCTTTGCTTCTTTTTCTCTGATTCAAATTGCGTTTAGACATTGATTCTTTAGAAATAACGTCATTGATGTTTAAGTTGGAGTGTTTTGGTGCTATCACTAACATGTTTGGAAGATAGGAATATGTCTAGGGGATTATATCTAGTCTAATACCTTTATTTCAATATATTGCTGTCCCCTATTCTGAAAAATAAATACGGTATGTTAGTATTTATTGATATAGTAGGTATCTTATATTGCCTACAATATACTAATTTGAAAATATTTAATATCAACACAACAAAAAGCTTTAAAAAGATATTTTAGTCTTATACCGATTCTTGTAGGGTATATGCAGTAATTACAGTTATAATACCAGTATTAAGCAATGTTATTATTATTTTCTAAAAGATAATCACATTTGATGTTAATATGAAATATATATACAGGAAAGCTTTAGATTATCTTCCTTTGTCAAATCTCGGAAGTTTCAGGTTCATACACTATATGTAGATGTTAATATACCTAATTAGGGACATATACGTAGATATATAAAGGGAATAGAAAGAGTGCTAGGTAATGTTCCATTACCTAATTACCAAAAAGGATATTATGGAGCCAATTGTAGATGTTTGACCTCTTTCTATCCACTAATGAGAAGAACGGTTGCTCTAGGGCTGGGTAAATACATCTTCTCAAATTGAAATTGCTCCAGGAAGAGAAAGTATTCGTAGGATTATTTTACCTTATTAGCTAGATAATCACTTGTTAGTTAAAGATAAATATAGTTATATTGTGTAATAGTTAAGGAAATATACCTATTTATTGTGTGTGTGTGATCGATACCTTAGAAACAATATTCATTCAAGATCTCAGAATATCAAAATTTGTTTTTAGGAATTGTGCGATACTTTGACTATTTGATTTCTGTATTTAGAATGATGTCAGAAATGTAAAGTAGCAAGAATAGGAAGGTATAAAGGTCGAAATGAAAGGGATCAGTTCGTTGAAAAAAAAAACAACTTTTTTAATTTTGATTATCCTATTGTATAATTTTATAAGGTCATGGAAACTGAATTCATGGATTAAATTTATAATCTTGGTAGGGTTGGAATATAGGTCCTATCTTGAGTCTCCCATGCAATCCAAAAAACAACTTTAAATAAAAAATCTTATTCTATGTTTTTTTAATTCATCTATTTCTTTTCAATTCATAGGTTGATAAATAGCCGTATTCCTGTACTTAGAGATCTATGCCACTCTTCTGATGGTATCGTAAATTTACATTTTTAGCCTTTCTCATCCTGATCGTTCCTACAAACATAAACCTCAACATCATCCTAAATCTTGACTTAGTTTTCTACGAGGTACTTATTTAAGAAAAGTTTTAAATGTCGTACATACAACCCTTTACAATACTAATTTCTTAGAAAAAAAATTGCAAGCGCTTGTAGACAGGTTGTGGGAAGAGGCGATAAAAACTTGTGTAAAAATAGAAACACTCCCCTTAGTCCCCTGCTCAGCGACGGCTGTACAAAAATAACACACTCTGCTGAGCGGGAGGATCAAAACAAGTTATTTAGGGGCTGATTCTGAGAATGAGGCGACTACTGGAGTGTGGGTGGTCATCCGCCTTCTTCAGTTTTTATATTCTTTACTAGTCTTGGTCTGCAGTGGAACCATGCTTATCTATCTTGAGCTCTTTCCTTTCTTTCTCTTCAGTTCTTGATGGGTATTCTCATTCAATCTCTCTCTGTCCTCCCCCACATCAGTCTAATTCTTCCTCACACTACCGTTTTCTTGTCCATCATTTGATTCTACGAAACTTTATTTACTACATTCAGGAAAAAACACAGCCACATTAACCTATAGTTTTTTTTTTCAACTCCCGACGTTTTTGTGACTTACTGCCACTCTCTCTTCAGGTAAATAATTCCCTTGAAGAGAGAGACAGAGGAAGTTTCTGAAACGTCGGGAGTTGAGATAAACTATTAGTTGATATGGCTGTGTTTTTTCTTTGAATCAACTTCCGACCAACAAGATTTATTTACTACAGTTTTCTTCTTTATATATTCTCTATCTAATTATTCTATCTTTTTGTGATGACCTTTTCAATAGGTCTCTTTTTCCTCTCCTAATCTTCTCAAGATATCGTCATTTCTGAGCCTTTCAAGCAATTGTATGCATCTTCTTAGTCTCTTCTCTGTTCTCATTTCAAATTATTATAATCTTATAATAGATGGTGTCTAATTTTGACGTTTATTATGATAGGAGAAGAACCCTATATGCTTTTTTAGATCAATTTTCTTTCGGCAAATTTTCTATCTATTATAATCTTTCCGCGTTAGTTAGATATGCAGGAATCCTATCTATTATATTTTTGGAATCCTATATCCATCGGGATTCTGAAGATAAGGTTATGGCTGCTCATCTGCAATCTTTACTTCTTATCCTCATATTTAGGCACGTTAAAAATCCATATTTCATTATATCTTATCCTGCATATATGCTACATTGTGCACAATGTGTTACCTTCCTCAGATATTATATTTTTAAAACATGGGATAATGAATATATACAAAGAATAGTTAAAAAAAAAAAAAGATAAGGCAAGTTTACATGTCCTATAATAAAAGGGGGTTCAGGTTCACACAAAGAAAAAAATAACCTCATTTTAGTCAAGGAGGAAATACAAAAAAGGTGGAACTTATCTTTCCCGTTGATTTTGTGAGTTAATTAAAAAAGAAGGCCGTTTTAAATGAGGTAAAAATGGAGTTTTGTGTAAAGTTTGCCTCATAACAGGGAAATTTAATCGTTACAAACATCGCTATTGTTCCGCCTCTTCTAATCCAGGGATTAGGGTAAGGCACTTATGTGGCAGACTCAATGCTTCGTTGTGTCATTGAAATTTAGGTGTTAATATAGGTATTGTTTGAAAGTTTCTCTCTGGATTCAATGCTTCTTCAATGGATCTCAAGAATCATTATAAATATTCATTGATCTTTCAATTCTGGACTAAAGGTAGCTTTATTGTTGTTTCATTAGAATTTTGGATATATTATAAATATTGATTGATGCTTTCATTATGTATGCTTTCAATAGAATTTGGGACCCATTATACTTATTGATTTAAAGTTTCTTTCTACTCTACGCTGCTTCTTTCTTGTTTCCTTGAAATTTGGGAGTCATTACAGGTATTGGTTGCAACTTTAAATTCTGATTTATTTGAATTTGGGAATCATTATGAATATTAATTTTAGGTTTCAATATTATTTAAATGGAATTTAGGAGTCATTTTATATAGATATTCATTGATACTTTCAATTCTGCTTCATTTTCATTTGAAAATCATTATGGATATTGGTTGAAGCTTTCAATGCTGCTTCATTTGAATTTGAAAACCACTGTAGATATTCATTGAAGCTTTACAAACTGCTTCATTGTTTTTTTTTCTTTGTTTAATTTGGAACTTTAAGGATTTTAAAACATTAATTTAAGCTTTCTCTCTGGACTCAAATAATGCTACAATCCTATTTCAATGGGAAAATAGTTGAAATATCCACATGGTGAGAAGATATTTAGGACTGGACAAGAGCTAAACCATACCATATACCTAAGCATAATAAGTCGTTTATATTTTTCTGTTTAGATACTTATACTTAGTAATGATGATTCACTTGTATATGAATGTTCGGTGTCTCTAAAGCACTCACTATTTGATATTTTCAAATGTCTCAGTGGAAGAGAGAGTTTTGAACTTGAGCTATGGTTGCCAAATGGGATAGTTCAGAACACATCACCACAACTCAAGACGGCTTTAAGCTCCTGATAGGATTCAGACGTTGCTTCAGAGAAGGCTCCGTCTGTTGTCAATATTTTATTTATTTTAAATCTAATTTTAAAATCTCATTTTGCTGTTGAATAGGTGTCAATAAACCTGTTTTAATTGTCACAACTCTCGTAGTCACCTCATCCATAAAATCGATGTTTCAGAAACAAAGTCACAGCTCTGAGTTTTCATATCAAGTCTACGGAGGAAAACACTGTGGTTAAACCATGATCACCATAAATAAGAGGCAATCCCTGATAAGCGAAGTTCATATAAATCTTCACATTAACGTTATTATAATTGTCATTTCTTTAAACTGAATAAAACCAAGCCTTCTATAGTTCAAACTGAATCTTTGTGATGTATACAGTTGATCAAGATACGAGTATAAAGATACGACTATAATATAAAGTTTAAACTCTCTTTACGCCTAAAATATTGGCAATTCTATAATGTTTCTGAGCCAATTTAATATATTATAATTTATAATATGATGCACTAGCGCACCATCTGTTATCAAAATTCGAAACTATTTTAAACACGGAAGATTCTTTTTGAAATTAAACAATTTCTACTGCCCTTACTGCAATGCTCCCTTTAATTTTTCCATTGCAGTAAGGGCAGTAGAAATTGTTTAATTTCAAAAAGAATCTTACGCGTTTAAAATAGTTTCGAATTTTGATATTATAATTTACTTCCTCTCACAAGCATAGAGTTAGAACAAGAAATAGATTATAAGAAAACAAAATTCATCACGTTAAAACGCAATTATTGAATGGTCTATAATCCCAGTTTAATCTTAATCGTCTATCCATTTCATATGACTAATTTATTTCCAATATTGCAATATATAAAATGATATAGTTGTGAAAAGCACTTTCAGTTGTGATGTAATTTACTTCCTTATGTATTTCCAGGAGTCTGGGTATACCAATCCATATTCCTACGGATCGACTTTACAATATGAGATTGGGGCAATATTTCAGTTTTAGGACGTGCGGTGGTGTTTTTATGGCTAGCTGTCGTGCCTCGCAATCGACCACTTCCTTCTGGTCGATAAAGACACGTTTCGGCTTATTGCGCCGTTAGTTTAGTGAGATTATATTTGCATACTGAACATATATCTCCTTATTGTGTAAGCTGAATGTTGCTGATGGATTACCATCATTTTTAAAGAAAAAAAAAAAAAACAATTGGATGTTGTTTTTGGTTTCCAGAAATTTGACAATATACCCTTTCTTGTATTATCAAGAAAAGATTACCCCTCTCAGGCCTTTCGGACTGTTGGCTCTCGTCTATTTACATATTTACATGCCCATGTTTATTTACATACTTAGATGAACAACGGTCACAGGGTACATAATATTGACTATTTGTTCTTTATACAAAAAGGACGTACCTGGATTTTTATATGGACATATTCAATGGATCGTATTTTGACTCAAACTATTTGTTCTCTGTTTATTTATATGCTTTTAGATTTGCATATTTAGATGTACAAATGTCACAGAGACCATAATCTTCCCAGTCGTTAATAGGTAATATTAATTGCTCAAGCTTTAGAATCGTATGGAAGATGTTATAAATATAAACGGTCCATTTGGACGAAGAAAGCGAAGACTAGAACTTGGCTGATTCCACACTCGCCTGTTCAGTGATTCGCTAACCATGACGTATGCACAAAGGAACGTGTGGCTATTGGACATGCGTCGGACCAGGAGGCTGTTGTTGGGTTCTGCGCTGCCTGGAGTATAGAATCTCCATCTATTATTTATTCCTGTGATGAATCTGTATAAGACCGGTGGTCTTAATAAAGCTTTGTGTGTGTGATAAATATAAACACGACTGGAATGGAAGGATGATCAACCGATCTCCGGTTCATATACTAGTTATCAAGTTTGTTTACAAAATTGTAGCAGAGTTTCTTTGTTATCACTTGTAGTATTTGATGAACTGGATCATGAATATACATTTTTATCTCAACTTTCTCATTCTCTATGATCAAAGCTGGGTTATAATGCTCCAGAAAACACCTACCTATATCACTAGATCAAAAATCGTTTACACACAACACGCACATTTTAACATTTTTACTTCTGAAAATTATACCTTTTGTAATTTTTCTTCTCAGTTTCTCTACTATGAGAAATCCATTTGAAGGTTATCATTGGGTGAACGGAATGTTGGCTATGTTGTACATGCGCTGTCAACAACCCGGCGGGCTGAGCGCTAGTTGATCATCCCGCCGACAAACATAAAGATATCTCCGCGAAATTTTCAATTGTTCCGGAGATAGCGTGAGTGGCGACCTCCCGGTGTCACGCGAAGTGTCGCCAACATGTTGAGCAGATCGTTCAACAGCTTTTCCACTGATAACTGGGTCTCTGCTAGAATTGTTTCACGCTAGATGTCGTCAACTTGTTCAACACAACGTGCAACATTTCCTCTGCTGATAACTGGGTCTCTGCTAGAATTGTTTCACGCTAGACGTCGTCAACTTGTTCAATACAACGTGCAACATTTCCTCTGCTGATAACTGGGTCTCTGCTAGAATTGTTTCACGCGAGACGTCGTCAACTTGTTCAACACAACGTGCAACATTTCCTCTACTGATAACTGGGTCTCTGCTAGAATTGTTTCACGCTAGACGTTGTCAACTTGTTCAACACAACGTGCAACATTTCCTCTACTGATAACTGGGTCTCTGCTAGAATTGTTTCACGCGAGACGTCGTCAACTTGTTCAACACAACGTGCAACATTTCCTCTGCTGATAACTGGGTCTCTGCTAGAATTGTTTCACGCTAGACGTCGTCAACTTGTTCAACACAACGTGCAACATTTCCTCTACTGATAACTGGGTCTCTGCTAGAATTGTTTCACGCTAGACGTTGTCAACTTGTTCAACACAACGTGCAACATTTCCTCTACTGATAACTGGGTCTCTGCTAGAATTGTTTCACGCGAGACGTCGTCAACTTGTTCAACACAACGTGCAACATTTCCTCTGCTGATAACTGGGTCTCTGCTAGAATTGTTTCACGCTAGACGTTGTCAACTTGTTCAACACAACGTGCAACATTTCCTCTACTGATAACTGGGCCTCTGCTAGAATTGTATCACGCTAGATGTCGTCAACTTGTTCAACACAACGTGCAACATTTCCTCTACTGATAACTGGGTCTCTGATAGAATTGATTCACGGTAGACGTCGTCAACTTGTTCACTACAACGTGCAACATTTCCTCTACTGATAACTGGGTCTCTGCTAGAATTGTTTCACGCGAGACGTCGTCAACTTGTTCAACACAACGTGCAACATTTCCTCTGCTGATAACTGGGTCTCTGCTAGAATTGTTTCACGCTAGACGTTGTCAACTTGTTCAACACAACGTGCAACATTTCCTCTACTGATAACTGGGCCTCTGCTAGAATTGTATCACGCTAGATGTCGTCAACTTGTTCAACACAACGTGCAACATTTCCTCTACTGATAACTGGGTCTCTGATAGAATTGATTCACGGTAGACGTCGTCAACTTGTTCACTACAACGTGCAACATTTCCTCTGCTGATAACTGGGTCTCTGCTAGAATTGTTTCACGCTAGACGTTGTCAACTTGTTCAACACAACGTGCAACATTTCCTCTACTGATAACTGGGTCTCTGATAGAATTGATTCACGGTAGACGTCGTCAACTTGTTCACTACAACGTGCAACATTTCCTCTGCGGATAACTGGGCCTCTGCTAGAATTGTATCACGCTAGATGTCGTCAACTTGTTCAACACAACGTGCAACATTTCCTCTGCTGATAACTGGGTCTCTGCTAGAATTGTTTCACGCTAGACGTCGTCAACTTGTTTAACACAACGTGCAACATTTCCTCTGCTCATAACTGGGTCTCTGCTAGAATTGTTTCACGCGAGACGTCGTCAACTTGTTTAACACAATATTAAACATTTCTCGACTGATAACTGAATCTCCACTATTCTTCTAGGATAACTTCAAGCGAAAATGTTTGTTAAAAAAAATATGCAACAAACCCTTTACCTATATCCCTCACTATTCAATTAGGATCACCTCCCTTGTAAATTGATGAAGGTATGTTGAACAAAATATGCAACAAGCCTCCATTGATAACTCTATCCCTCACCATTCTGTAACAATTTCTTTACTCTGAATGATCTCCAGTATTCTGCTCGGTGATTTCACGGAGCTAATGCAGATAGGTTGAACTGTTATAAGCCTCTAATATCAAGAGAACTTAAATTTCAGAAACAGAACAAAATTTCTCTGCTAGAAGTCTATCGTATCGAATTTTTATCTAAGTCTTAGATATCTACAATTATCCCACAATTATTAATAATTATAGTGTTTATAAATATATAGGGCCATGATGCACTTGAATACTTGAAGCATCGTAAAGATAGAGACTGCCTGGCCGGCATTCATTTTTCTTGAAAATATACTTCGGCCAGTAAATCCTGACGAGAACAAAAGATTTTGTCGAAACGTCGAGGTAATAAAAAGATCTACTGGCCAAAGTATTTTTTAAAAAGAAACTTGAAGCATAGTCAAATATAGAACAAATATTTTCAAAATATAAATTTCAAAAACTAGTTTGAAACAAGAATGATTCTTTGTATTTCATCTTTATTCACCAAGCAACTTGAACAATCTATTCTATTAAACTATTATATAGAAGCATGAAAACTAGGATTTTGTTAGTTAGAAAGGTTAGTTAAAGGAATAGATAGCTTCCTCCCCATTAATATACAGATGGGACACAAATGACAGACACAAATAGAGTTAGGAACGAAACTTGTTGTTGTTACAAAGAAGCAAGCCTTGCATTAGCTAGCTACTCACACAATAACACATTCTATCTAATTTACCCTGCACATTACTGAGCATGTGATTACGTGGCTCAACACTCTGTTTATGCAGTCACACGCTGGATGTAAACTCCTACATAAAAACTTAAGACAATTCTTCTATTACATGGATTTAGTTGGTAGAGCCAAAGAGACAAAAGTAAATAAATGAAATAATAAAAAAGTAAATATGTTTACATATTGGAATAAAACAGATTAGATAGAATATCTCTCAATTTATATTATATCTCTTTAATTAGAATTTCCTCTCTCTATTATTAATTTGAGCTTCTATTTATAAAAATTATAATATAAAATGGATACTATTTAACTGCAAAGAAGATCCAATGCTCTCTAATTATTGAAAAATTGAGATTTATTCGAAATTGCAGTTGAATAAAGAGTCCTTAGCACAAAGAAAGTGATTTACATTGGTTGTACACGTTTTACGATTTTGCGTGTAATCCTTGCGCAGGGGCCATGTTAATCTTCTCTTTATGGTTCCTATTGTAGTAGTTGTACCGCCGAACTGGTATCACAGGGGCCATGCTAATCATCTCTGTATCGTTCCTATTGTAGCATGTATCACCGAACAGGCGTGCATTGAACTGGTTGTAAAAATGGCTCTTATCGGTTAACGAAGTAGAGAAAATCTTGTAATAATTTAGCAAATGTTAAAGTGGTAGGCATATTAAACTGCTAAATTTTGGAGTTGTAACCACTCTTTTGGCAACAGCAGGATCGTGATTTGTCGGCCTCACGCAGAATAAATAGCCAGCCATTTTCTAAAATAAACTCAGGCCTGAGGTAAAATAGATAGTATCCTTCATAGATGAGCGTGAATATGCATGAATAGTGTCAGCCAGGCTATGAATATTCAGCCGGCGTGAGCTCCTATGGAATTGTCCATTGTCCACAAGCTATCCATCAATCCATTGAACGCTTCCTTCAGAATAAATCGCCCTGGCCATCTGTTCAGCATATGGGCCAAGGTACAAGCCAAACCCTGCTGTCTTCGCTGACCTTGGAAATATGGTTGACATAGAACGATGAAAGGCAGTTTTGCTTTCGGAAAATCAATATTACGCAAACTCTTTCCCCCTCGCTGACTTCAGCAAATATGAATTTTGAAATCGTATCCTGATCCTATTCTGAAATCACAAGATATCATACTCCCTGAATGTGATCACTATGGTAGTTCAAATCTATTAATTATATAAATCTAAACTTTTTCAAGAATTCGTCCAATTTGAACGAATTCTAATTAGCGACTCCACTAAACATATTATAGAAACAAAATGATGTTAAAAGGTAATACTTTGGATATAAGAAAATTGAGATAATCTTTCATTAAAATGATCATAAACCTTTCTCGCAATACTTCTGTTCGTTATAAAACTCATTTTGAAAGTTTTTTTTTTCTGATAATTTAATTATAGTAAACACTCTCCTAGAAACCTTTATTTAATCTATTTAAACACACCTTTTCATCCATAATCAAGCCAATTTGATAAGATGAAAACATCAGGCGTTTAGAGGGTGATATCATCGATACCTCTTGTGAATTCTAGAATAATTTCCAATATATAAACTAAATATATTTGTAATAATTATTTTAAATTATAAAATGACATTTGAAAATTATCCCGCATGGGTTTCTTTTCAACGAAAAATCAAAATTTATTTTAAGGAGAAATAACGACTATTTCTAACCTTAGGGATGATGTATGAAAGGATGAATTGTGAAGAGTAATGATAAACGGAAAAATAAAAGTGTCCAGGGATGGGAATCGAACCCACAGTGTTCCGCTTACCGGGCAGATGCTATGTCCACTAGGCTACCCTGGACATATTTTTCAGTTCGTAAATAATACATAAAGTAATTTATAATACAATATAATGCGGCTTTTGATTGTATTATACATTTTAAAATTAATTATAGAAAGTCATTTTTAAGTTTAAAACTTCTACTTTTTTTCAATTGTCCAATAAAACATATAGGGAGGTTATCTTTATCGTTTAGTATCAATTTATCATATTTTTCAATCCTAAAAATCGATAGAGCTTTCCATTTGGCATATAAATAAATTTGAGAATATCTGGATATCTTATATATATAAATCAAAGAACTATTTCTCTAGGTAATTCAAAAGAAATCAATTTAACCTCGTTTTTTAAAAAAAATAGGGTTAAGAAATTCTACACTCCAATCCTTTCCAAACAAAATTCGAATATTTCACAATTGTTTTTTAAGTCGATGCGAATTTAAATTTACAAATCGCTTATTTTAAAAAATATTGGAATGAAGCAGAATTTTTATTCTGCTGAGGGGTCTAAGAAAACTATGGCTTGTGATTGGCTATTGCTCTGACTAACCCAAATCCCCCATTTGTCTCCAATAGCAGGCCGGGGATGAGGTCCTTGCAGAATGGACTCCCCAGTCCCGAATTAGGCTTAGGAAAATGGGGTCCCTCTATCGACCGTGTAGTTTATTCCAAATAGCATTCAATTAAACCACATTGCTGTTGATTGGCTGTTTAGATTGCCTGTGAATTTCTCCTCATTGTGTTTCTCCAATCTTCAAAATAATTCTTCCAAGAGTAATTTAGTTTAGTTTATTAATATTATTTAACTATCTCTCTCTCCCTTTATTGTGTACATTATTGAATTGGGGAGGTTTTTTAATTAAAAGTAAAATAAACTTATCGTTTGGCTTATATATATAGTTTGGTAGATAGAAGAAATATATTTATATATATAATAGGTTAAAAATTATTGAGAATTTAATTTCAATATTATTCCAATAATTTATTTATTAAAATATTTTTCAATTTTTAAAACTTCTTCCTACACCTGCAAAGATACGTTGGATATTTTAAAAATTATATCCCTATTAAAAATTCCATCAATATCTATAGAAAGTTGGTAATTTTTACAATTTCTATATTAAAAAAAAATAGTAACTATGTACAATTTTAAAAATATCATATTTACTATAATAGAAAAAGAGAGTAGTATATTTTTGCTCTAATAATATTTATTATGAACTATATTTTCGTATAGTAGTATTTATATTTAAATACATTTCAACTTCTAAAACTATGGATTCATTATAATTTTGTAGTATTTGGGAAAATATATAGCTGTACATCAACCAATGATTTATTTACCTCCCGACGTTTTAGTGACCTTGCTGTCACACTCCTCAGGGGAAAGATTTGAATCCTAGTTCTACTTATACACATACACAAAGCTTTATTAAGACCACCGGTCTTATACAGCTTTACCAGTTCTACTTATATATGTTGTAATAATAATAATAAAAGTGGAGCCGACAACGTCACAGTGGGCTCCTCATCCAACATGTAGTCAGGGCCAGAAGTGGAGGTGCACTAGCCTGAAGACAAAAGAAGACCACAAGCATAGGAACATGGTAACCTCGGTTTAGGGGTGGTTCCCGGGAAGGATGAAACTGGGACCGCTCAGGACTACATGACTACTCTCCTGGTGTCCTGTCTGGGTACCTCCTCATCTGGGTCTCCTTGTCTAGACATCCCTTTCTAAGCTCAGCCCCAGCTTATATCCTAATTGTGACGTCAGAGGGGGAGGACGTCCAATCAGGGACTGCCACGACCAGTGTCTATAAATCTCTCTTGTTTATACTATCCTTCCCGGCTCACCGTCCCTTTCTCTCCCGGGTATCTGTTTTATTGACGCCGTTTTGTAGTTACACATGAGTTTGCATTTATATACAACATGCAACATATACAATACGACAGATACAATACACGATTTTCTAAAATACAATGTCACGTATCTGAATACATCGAGAAATAAATACAAGCTTAAAAATAAAAGAGATTATTTTGCAAATTAAAAGATTAAAAACATAAACTTTGCTAAAATATTTGTCCATATTTACATATATAGTATTATAGGAAGAGTGTGAGTGAATATATTCTAGAGTTATGAGATAAAATGGAACCACAAATACATAACCCTCTAACGACCTGTTTGGATAATAACGTTTATAAAGCCCTAACCAGAGCAAAATGGAGGTAAAAAAGTGTAATTAATCATCGGAGTTTGAATGGAAATCAACGTTGTAATACATCAATGGAGATAACCTTGGGATAATTCCTTTTTGCAGTTCAGCTCGGTCATCCATCTCATAGATGGTAACTTCTATGATCCCTGCCCATATTGAAAATAAAAAAATTTGACCCAAGACCTTGTGTAACTTATGAATTTGTTTTTCACATCGTGCAAAGTTGACTGTATTTATTCTTTTATTTATTCATTCGAGTAAATCTCAACATTATCAGGGCGTTTTCTATATTAAACCTTAATATACAAGGAATATTTGTTTTTAAACGATTTTTTCAAACATTTAAGATTTGTTTAAACATTGTATTAGTTATAAATTAATCTCTCTCTCTTAATTCTCTGACTGGGAAAGAATTCACTATTATTATTTTCATTGACCATTTTAAGACCTTAGTCGTTTAGATTATTCCCAAGGAATATCTGAAGGAAAAAATAGAAATAATTTGTAATTTTCTAATAATAAAGGATAATTCATACATTCTTAAAACTTGTACGACCTATAGTGAATTATAAAGTTGGAAGATAAGGGGAATTATAAGGAAAATAAAGTTTTAGTGCTGTTTATTATATTTATTTTAATAATTAAATTATTTATTAAATGAAAATAGCTTTTATTATATATTATACTTTTGTTTGAAACAATCATTTGAGAGAGAATTATTAAATTCGCATATTCACATCTTTATATGTAAATAAAAACTTTTTTCAGTTTGTATAGTTCGTTTTATCTCTTGAAAAGGCGCGTCAACCAAATATATATATATATATAAGTATGTAAAGATTAACATGAATCATGAAAATTTCTCTTATAGAATTGTAAATAGTTATAAAACGAAGAGAAAATTTTTTTATTATTAAAATGCATGGGCTACAAGCTTTCGGGCTTCACGCCCTTCGACGGGTACCTTGAAGGGCGTGAAGCCCGAAAGCTTGTAGCCCATGCATTTTAATAATAAAAAAATTTTCTCTTCGTTTTATAACTATTTACAATGTAAAAATTAATTTGTTTATATAAAAATTGTATATGTATCATCAATTTATTATCGTGATACTCCTGTAGAAGGACTGACAAGTTCGAAAGCTTATTTGAACAAGAAACTAAACTCTGGAAGCTTTATTTACTTTATATTATGCTAGACGAATGACCCGGGCAACGCCCGGGTTTACACGATTAAATGTATTTTACATATGGAACATGGACGTAGTTCCCGGAGGTCACCCGCGAGGCTTTTTTGGCACTTGGCACAGCTGTGTCACCAACTCTGCCCCCGCGCGCCGGAGGGGGGGGGGTCGGTGGCAGGGAAGTCACGTGCTCGCCGGCAGCCAATGGGCGCGCCCCGCCGTCAGATCCTCCGCGTTCTAGAGGGCGCTGCTCGTGAGCTAAGTAGAATAATTTGAATATATAGTTTTAATAATTGATTTATATATATTTTTTAAAATAGCCTATCGTCATCCTCGTTATTTTTTACCTATGTATGGAAATTTTGGTTTGAATTAGTGAACTACTGCGAATTTGTATACCGGACATACAGACCAACAGACAAACATACAAACCTTCATTTTTATATATATAGATAGATATATAAGTGGAAAAAAAGGAAATATTCTTGTATTGATATTAAAAATAAAAGAGACCTATCCTGACCGTTCGCATGGACATTTTTAGATGACAGAGCGCCATCTAGTAGAACAAAAAGCAACTAAACGTTGATTTAGGCTTTTTACATATTTGGCCATATATAAATATTAATGAAGTAACTTGAAATCTTAATTATATACAAAAACATTTTAAAATGAAATATATTTCATATTAAGAATATTACCCTTTCTTGTTTTTAACTTTTTACCACTCGCAAAGCCATTCATATTCTTTGTCGGAAATACGAAACGAAATTATCGTAAACCAAACATAAGCAATATTGATTTTTGTGCTGTTTTTCTATTGCTAAAGTGCAAATGTGTAATTAATTGATTGCTCTAAACATTTAATTACTTTTTGAATCCTTTGAGAACGCTTTAATATTAATCTTAAAAAAAAAAAAAAAACATAGCCGTCTTTTCTTGAATTTGAAATGTTGTGACTAAACACAACACTTAAACTGCATATACTATGATATATAAAATAGAGTTTGATAGTTAATATCCTAATAATAATACGCCTTGATGATAATAAATATATATTCTATGACTTTATATTAGAAGACAATAATTGAGATTCACGGACAAAGAAATCTTTTTTGACAAATTTTTGGAAAACTAAAGATTTTTATCAAACCTAAATTTGATGTTTTATTGTTCTTTGTATATGAAAAAAAAGGTCTATTTTTAGTGACACATCATAAGGAATGTGCAATTTCACAATTTAGCAATACTGTCAAAAGTATTATGGCTAAAGGTCAAATTTATCAAATTACCAATTAGTTTTAGAGAAAGTTTGACCTTTGACCGAGAAGTACGTGCCATGATTACTTGACGTCTCCCCTAGCGGCGTCTTGAAGAGAGAAAAAAAAACTTCTGAAATACGAGACCATCTTTGAATTAAGTAGTAGAAACCCTTCGTGGATTTTTTTTTCACTGTAATATTGATCCTTCATTTTGCATGATATATTGGTCCATTCTTACCCCTCTAGCCTATGTTTAATTCCATAGGAACTTGGTAATAAGATAGCCTTTGTCATTGTCAGTTGAACAACCGGACCATTCTTTCATCATTTTAAAATTACAAATAATATATTGGTCTATTCTTTCTCCCCAGCTTATGTTCTGTTCCATAGGAACTTAGTAATAAAATAACCTATGTCATTGCCAGTTAAACAGCTAAATACCATTCTTTCATCATTTTAAAATTAAAAATAATATATTGGTCTATTCTTTCTCCCCAGCTTATGTTCTGTTCCATAGGAACTTAGTAATAAAATAACCTATGTCATTGTCAGTTAAACAGCTAAATACCATTCTTTCATCATTTTAAAATTAAAAATAATATATTGGTCTATTCTTTCTCCCCAGCTTATGTTCTGTTCCATAGGAATTTATTACCAAGATAGTCTGCCATTTTTATTTAAACACATCAAATTTATATATAAGGTTGTCCCAAAAGTTCGCGTTTTTCTTATTACTTGGCGAATAATATTATTACATAATAATACATAATATAATTACTTTATACATAATACAAAGACATTATACATAACGGCGAATAATATTGGTACTTCCATTTTTTGCAAGTGTTCACGAAATTTTGGGACAACCTTGTAAAATAATAGAAACATTTCTAAATATTCTGTTAAAATGCTCTTTGTATAATAGACAAAACCTCAATATTATCTTTGAAAAATCTTAATAAACTTATATATATTTAAATATATTATAATTTATTATATATATAAATTTTTGTCTATATACATATGTATATGTGGTATTAATATACAATATATATTGAACAAAAGAGTTACCGATTATCGTTTAAAATCAAAAATGGAAATGCAATTAAAATATAATCTAAAACTGCACCGATTTTTTTCATATATTACTCAATTTAAAAATAATAAATCAACAGAAATTAAAATTGTGCAATTAATAACTACCTATATTCTTTTTCTTGTTTGTTTGCTTTCACAAATAACTGTTTTAAAAAATGAGAAATCATTAACTTAAAATGATGTTAAATATTTAAATGTGCAAACAACTATATATTTGAAACAAAAATAAATATATTAAAAAACATTCAAAAATATTTTCCTCTATAATTATTTATAAACAACTAATTACCTTTTATTTTTTATTCAGTCGTTCCATAGTTATACCCTTATTAAACGAAATCATTAAAACATAAAATAAATTCAAAAGAAAATTTTAATATTTATTCTAAATTGATACGCCAATAATTTATATTTTATCTCTCTTTTGAAGTAAAAAAAAAAAAGAATTTTAAAGAGGAAATTGCCTATCAATGGCGGTATTTAAAAGTATTTATCAAATAACAAAAGGAAAACAAAAACAAAAGAAATAAAAAAAGTAGTAATTTTCCCGCCTTTGCCTAAGCCTATCTGGCCAGCATTCATTCGAAGGCTAAAATGTTTTTGTGTGATCCACTTTTATTTAGTTTAGCTCCTAGAAGTAAATTGAAGGAAAATGCTTCTTGTGACTGAATCTTGCCTTTAATCAAAGAGATATTGGTGGAAGTTGCTGATTTTTTAAATAAACCTTTCATATATTTTTTTATTTCTTATTCTATTATGATTTCTACCTATTTTTATTAATTACATTTTTAATTTTTATGTCTATATATTTTTAATATGCTTTTTTCATTTTAAATCATAAATTGGATTGTAAATTAATTCGTTCATTTAAAAGTAAATGTTTTTCATATATTAGAGCCTTTTATTTATAATTAGTTTTTTTTTATTCTGAAAAGGCGTGTGCATGTATTCACTATTTGGATTTTTGAGATTATTTTTATACGTTCATATATTCTCTCTTATTAAACACCTCAGTCATATGCATAATTTATTTGATTTTTAGAGCTGTAAATATTTCTCTTTTTTTTTTGTTATTATTATTTTTCGCAGAGAAGATACCAATTAAGAGTTCAATACTATTTTTAAATATAGCTAATACAGTCAATAATGTAGTTTGGGGTTGCAGATTGAGAATTGCACTTAGTACATAGTGAGAAAACCTTGCAACCATTCTGGAAAATCATTGTCCGTAGATGATCAGACTTAAGTCTAAAAATCAAAGATTGTTGTTCCTTGGGAGGACAGAATTGGTGTATGTCTTGTGCGGCAGTATATTTACATTCTTGCTGTCATTGGATATTGATGGTACGAGGGAGATCTCTTTCTTCTATTTGGTTGTAGTTATTCTGGCCTTAGGGTGGCCAAGAGCTTCAGATCCTGCAAGAGAGTCTACCAGTTGCTGATTCATTGTCTGATAAGACTAGATCATTCTGATCAATTTAAACTAAATCTCTGTGGTTATCATGATATAGAATATGGCTGTTAAAATATCGGTAAGAAATAATTCTTTAATGTATATGCCTTACTTGATTTCTTCTTGAGACTCATTATACTTCATATATTACTAATTGAGATAATACAACACAACCATTCAAACCATGAACTGTACCTATAGCGACACTGTGTGAGATGTTGACTGACGGGACGTGTGGTACAGGAACTCTACGGACCCGTGCTGTATTGGACCGTGAGACCCGGGCTGTCCACTGGCTGACAGTGTGGGCCTGGGAGAAAGGTCCGTGGCCCCGGGCCGCCCACGTCCTGGTGGCCGTGACGGTAGAGGATGTCAACGACAACCTCCCGCTGACCCACGAGCCACTCTACCGCCCGAGGGTCCAGGAGAACTCCCCGCCCGGTACCGTGGTCCTTAAACTGGACGCCTTCGACCTAGACGATGCCAACCAGGATCTCACTTTCCGGATTGGAGCTGGGGACCCTCAGAACCTCTTCTCCATCAACCAGACCTCAGGTAGGAACCACAGATAAACAGCCTCCTGTTTGTGTAGGAACTCTATATTCTTAGAAATAAAAAGTCAATTTCAAAAATAGAAAGTTAACAAGTACAACAGCAGTAGGTATCTTTATATATCATAAATTTAGACTAACTTTCGAGAAACTGTTCTTCATCATGCCCTTCATGCAATATGCAACTAAGGTATTTACTAAGTTGTACCTATACACTGAACATGGGGCCTAATAAAGAACAGTTGTTTGAGAGCTTGCCGAAATTTATGATATATAACGATACTGTGCTATTGTACTTTTGATCTCGTAATTTTGAATTAGAACCAACGATTTTTGGATAATGTAAGAAGAAAGTTTATAAATCCACTTTTATATAAGAAAATAAACACACAAGAATGCCTATAACCTATGTATATAATCATTTTAAGTTGTAGACTTATTAACACTCTTTTTATAAGTTTATTGACCCAACATTTCAACAGTCGTTCTTTACAAAAGATGGGAATTTATTAAGGAGAAGTATTGGGTTGATCGGGGTCAAAAAAAACTAGTGGAATCCACAACTTGAATTGATCCGAATCCAACCTACAATTCTATATATACCTATAATATCACATCAAAATAATTATAGTTTCATAATTACATATTTCCCATATAACTTTGTAAATTTAATGTCTTTCTCCTTTTTTCCACTCCTTTCTGCATATCTCGGAATAATCTGTATATATGACTAAAGTTCTTGAAAAAGGTATTGATGGATATAAGAACAATAATAAAACATTGGAAAAATAATAAGGTATCTCCAGATTCTACAGCTAAAATTTGCTGATTGCTTGTGCCATCTGTCGGAATAAATATCAACGATTCTGTCAGATGACACAATCCATCAGTAACTAATAGTTGCACGTTCAGTAGATATCTTTTTCTTAATTTATCCATCTAATTCTAATACAAATTCACCATTGTACTAATTCTCAAATTAGAAAAATGGAAAATAAATATTAAAATGCTCCTTAATGAGGATATAGGAAGGAGTTACGTCGTGATCTCTTATCTAAACAAACATGGGGGCAAGCAACAAGACGTTGGTAGGCTAATTAAAATTTAGGCCTAGTTATACCTTCATCTTCTGCGATGATAAGATTGAATTAATGGCGGAATTTATTATCTGGGAATTGACAGGAGGTAATCTTATTCCTTGCTCCCCAGGAGTAATTAATTTCCTCAAGATATTTCATTTAGAATTTAATAAATTTTCCTTAAATCCACATACGACCGTCCTAAATGGTGGTTATGTCAATTGTTGGTTGAGATATGGAAGGGCAAATATTAACTCTATGAATCTCGCTGCATGCCATTAGAAATTAGATGGGAATTCACCTGGAGAAATATACATAGTATAATGATTTAGACCTTCACTATCTAACTTTACAGTAAGTTGTTCCTAATATGATAGATAAATATTTAATATTTTCCTTTTCATTTCCTTTTCAAATGGACAAATTTTAGAAATATATTTGTATGGATATGTCAATTTTGGTGTTAGGTAAATTTACCTCATTCAAATATTCAAAATCTAAGAAATTTCCCTTAATTTCAATTTTTTTTAAATATTTATACACTTGTTTAATGTTTCTTCAGGATATATTTTTGTTTAGAATGAAAGCGTCCTCAAAATCGTATAGATTCAAAATATATTCTTTTATTGAAACCATTCTTTCTTTGGCTACCGATCGTTATAGAAAGCGAACTGAATGTTGTATTCTACTGATGATTATGTATTTCTGAAGGTGAGAATATTATAGAGTATCAATGAGAAAGAAAAGGGGGTTCACAGATACACCACACTACTTCACACTGAGATAAATGTTTGTTTGACTTGTACAAGAGCCCTCTCTACACAGAGGGGGGTCATAGTGTGAAATGGTCGACTGATCGTTCACCTTGTTTGCTAATGTGACAACGATCCTTGACCTTGGCGCAAGGGTGTTGACCTTAGTCCGTCTTCTTCCACGTTGGGACGACCTGGGAGTCGACAGATAGAAGTCCGTGAAACATTATCTAAATAACAAATATATCAAATCAACTAAGTAATTACACATACACAAAGCTTTTATTAAAACACCAGTTTTATACAGTTTCTTCTCTCATTGCCGGCTTGCAACGATATCTTCATAATGATCAATCACCATCATGCGTGGAGGAGAAAACGACGAATCGATCTAACTAGAAATCAAAATAAGCTTAATTATTTATAAGTGATTTTTCTTCAATATTGAATAAGTATCAAATTGTAAGTACACACACATTTAAAAAAAAAAAACGTTTATTGACTTCTTCAGAAGAAAATAGGATAGGAACATAGTATACGTATTTGGAAAGCATTTTGTAAATTTTCTTTCAACCCTAAAGCAATAGTTCTAATAAATTATATCTTCTATTTAATTGATTGTAATTATATCGTCTTGTAACTCAATTATTGAAATTTTGTGTTTTTTCATCCATATCTAAGGATTATTTATTTACTGTGTTAACTTTGGTGATGTGAATAAGGTATATTTTGGGGTTTAAGGTATATAAAGCTTAGAAATATAAATACAAGCAAAAGAAAATGCATTTACATAAAACAACGCTCTTTTTTCTCTTTCACACATGGTAAAATCACATAAGTACACATAAGTAAAATCATATTTAAAGACAATATTTAATTTATATTTTTCCTTTCATCTCTCTTTTCGAGTAAAAATATCTTGAGAATTGAACCAAAAGAGAATCTACCTCTTTGTATTCTTTTAAATATGGTTTCATCGAGAGCATTATCTATTTTGAAAACCTATATTTGTGGTATCAAACAATTAATGAGAACAGCACTCGTTTTTGGTTTATTTGGCTAAACATCACTACACATTTTCCTTATGACCTACAATTAGGCCACGTAAACAAATTATGCGACAACTTCAAAGGCAACAAAGTTGGCCTTTCGACCTAAAAGGAGAAAAATAGTTTAAGAAGTTGGTAAGTCATATAAAGCATTAAGGGGGGCCCTATAGGACCAAGAACTCTTCGGGAATAGACCCCTGAAAACCCCTCCTTGTCTGGAGGAGGACTCTCAAGGTGGGGAAGCCTTCCCTGCTGAAGAAATTTGTACACATACACAACTATATATATTCCCCTTAATTTATATACCTTATATTTACTATTTTATTATATATTTTTCCACCTTTGTGAAATTTGATTAGAAGAATCAATAAAATTGTTTAAATTGTCAAATTGTCTTCGGGAGATGACAAATGCATCTATATTCCCTGAAAGAGAACATCAAAATGAACATCCAAAAAAACTAATCAACACGATTTAAGGCGAAGTCAAAAGTACATTCAAAAGGTCGGATAAAAGGGATATGCCTTGGTATTTATGTGGATTTTCGGGACAAAGCTGGCTGCCTTGGCCACATTTCTCCTGCACAATTAAGGTTATATATAGCATTGCTCCCTCCCCTTATAAATTTGGAGAAGGGCCTCCTAACTTTACCAAAATTAGCTCTATTTATATTTTTATATTTTTTTACCTCTGAGAAACGTCTTTATAAAACTTTTATAAATATATCTGGCAACACGAGAGTGACTAATCCATTTAACATCCTTCTCTATCCATTCTACCTTTGAATTCTTTTTTTTTTATGAAATTCTTTTTTTTCTTCTTCTTGAATTGTTGATAGAGGGTATCTTTTCTATATATAAGATTATAATTTTAGGATTTTTTTTTTTGTGTGTGAGTCAAAACGGCACGGATCTCATTAAGGAGGGTTCAAAGAAACAAAGAATTTTTTTAAAATTCCATAAAATTTGCACTTTTAAAGTAAGAATATTTTATTTTATTTACCAGTTGCAAACAAGACACGCTATATCCGATCTGGATAATTGCGAGTAAAACTATTTACAATAATTCATATTGTAGTAGCGTAGATAATAGAATTATCAAAAAGAAAATAAACAATTTAGAGTAAGATAAATTTTGAAGATTGTCCTATATGGATTATTTACTATTTAATTTAGGATCTTTATCTCTCTAGCATAACTTGAAATATAACAGATTTGTTTTCATTAGAGTAATAACAAAATAAAAACTTTTTTTGTTTACATCTTACCCGTTAAACGATCATATATATTATAATGAAAAATGTATCTTCTGAATGTGAAAATAAACTTTGCTGATTTTATCAATCTGTATAAAATATTAACAGAATATTCTAAAATAAATTTTCGAATATTACAAAATTGTCAAAATATTTTGCAATATTATTTTATTAATAATCATGTTTTAGCCAGAGCTATTCAGGGAAAAAATAAAAGTTCTGTTGACAAGATTCTGTTGAACGAAATACGAATTTAAAAAATAATTTTATGATCTCTTCTATTTTCCTTTTATTCAAATTATCTATTGTTAAACACCTTGAATCAGAATGATTAAATCATCAATATTAGCAACCATTGTTTACATCTCATTGTTGGCTTCTTTCGAAATAATAATCCAAATTGTTTTATTCAAATAAAATTCCCTAAACAATAGATAGATAATCCCCCTCCCCTATTGTTATTCTTCAATAATAACTGTAATTAGAATTAACTATCAGGCTACCAACTTCTTTTGTTTTCAAATATTTGTTTTGATGAAAGTCAACTATCAACAAAACATTTACTCTGCGCATATATATTCCATACAACCTTTATTTCTCATGTTATTCATACCACGAACAATATATTAAATAAATTATTTATATATATGCACATATGTCAAATAAATTATTCAAAACATTAGTTAAGGTAGGGTAGACAACATATGAATCTAAACTACCTATACATTTTTTTTTTCAAATAAAATCACATTTGTTTAAACACATTTGTCTAAATCTCATATCTTTTAAGGCATTTTAAAAATATTTTTCTTTTTTTGCGTTATAATAAAGAACACATGGAAGTAATTGCTGATCATTTGTTTTATTGAAATATCTACGGTCGCAATGATATGTTTATTATAATACCTTATAAAAAAATTAAATAATAATTTAACGTAAAGATGTACACTCTTTTAGAATTTAAAAATCTATAAATAAATATATTTAAACATTAACGCTCTCTCTCTCTTTTACAAGATATATATCTATGTAATAAAAGCAATCTATATTTTTACAAATTTTTAAATTTTGCAATTAGGAATAAAGAGAGTAGGGGTCAGAATATAAAGATAAAAATACTCTAATATATATATAAATATGATTCATATATAGGTTTTTAACTTTTAATTAGACAATTTTAATTTATATTTAGACATTTTTCATTTTAATATAGACACTTTCTGTTGGGCTATTAGTTGAAGCTGGACTAGATGATGTAATAGTATAAGAAGGTAGTCAATTATCCCACTACATCTGCCGATTGAAGTGGATATATTGAAGCACGCGGAGGCGAAGCGAACAACAGGAAAGTTATCTTTATTATGACTAAAAAGGGGGAGGGAGGATGGGGCAGCTCGGTGATTGGCTGGCCGTGACGTAGTGGTGACGTAGGTCCTCTCAGGCGGAAGTGGGCATATACAACATGTCTTCACTTTCATTTTTATTTAGACATTTTCAATTTTAATTTAGACATTTTGACGTGACAACGTCTTAAATTAGGTTGCGGCTGGGAGTCACTTATGAAAAAGTGTAACGCCCGGTAACGTTACGATGAGTCATCGAACGAGAGTGCTGCGCGCGCAGCTGCGCGCGCAGCGCTAGAGAATTAGGCGCATTGAATCGGCGCATGCTTGTCTCTGTCTTTGTCTTTCTCGAACGTTCTTGGCGTTGGAAAAACAAGAAAGCGTCATAATACAAGTTCACACGTGTGGTTAAAGTATCGTCAGCTGTGTCTGTAGTGAAAATGTGGAGTGCTTAGATTCGTCATTTACAACAACTACAACAATAAAGGTAAATAATTGTACACTGATATTTCATTATCGTAAACTATGATTGATTGATTAATTGTTAGATTGACACAAAAGTTGAGAAACTGAGTTTATAGGTTATGTCATACTATTGATAAATGTTGATAGTGTTAAGTAAATTATTAGTTTAAAATTAATTAATTATTATTTTACAAATTTTAAATAGTTTCAAATTTATTTAGCAAAAATTTGAACCTTCGATCTGAATAAATGTTTTGATTTTCGAATTGATTCTTTAAAATTACAAATATTAAGAAAAAGTGGCAGATATAAGAAAACTTTATTTAAACTGTGTTGAGCAAGAATTTTAACATCTAATTTAAGTAAATGTTTTAATTTTCAACTTCATCATTTACAATTACAAATTTTATTTAATTTCAAATTTATTTAGCAAAAATTTGAACCTTCGATCTGAATAAGTGTTTTGATTTTCAAATACCAACGCGGCTGGTGGAGTGGCGATCTATCGTAAATTATCATCGACATCTACGGCGGAAGTGTTCCAAGTTGCGATTACAGACGTAACTCGTGTCATTAAAACCAAGGGTGACATGTGCATGACTGAAGTTACTTGCTTCGCCGCTAATACTAGCTTCAAGTTTATACTCGGTGCTGTATATATTCATCCAGGAGCTAGTATGCAGGATATTGGAATGTTACTATGGCAAGGACTCGGTCCGTACATTCACAACAGCCAGTACGTGCCACCGTTCGTGCAAGTTGATTTTAGTATACCGATTCTTCTGTGTGGTGATTTTAACAAAAACGTAAAGCCTGACAACTCGTTTCTTAAATTCATGAAAAATACGTATAATCTTGATTGCGTATCAAACGTTTCTAAGTCAACTACGTTAAAAGGAACAACTATCGACTTGACTTTCGCAAGACACATTACAGCAGAAACACTTCCTTTCATTTCATATTTCTCCTATCATCGTCCTATCCTCAACAAAATCACTCAAATAGGAATTAGTTAAGTTTAAGTTTACATGTACAATGTTTTAGTAAACAAAATATATTTCTATAGTTAAAATTTGTGCAATTCTTATTTTCATTCAATTCCTTGTTCCTATTGTGCAATTTAATTATATTCATATCAATAAATATTCTACCGTTGTCACGTAAAATCTTCGCCCGTAAAACCGACTTTACAGGCAACCATTGTTTTTTTCATTTTAATTTAGACACATGGACTTTATATAGTAAAGTCCATGGATCTAAATTAAAATGAAAAATGTCTAAGTTAAAATGAAAATGTCAAAATTAAAATGAAAAATGTCTAAATTAAAATGAAAGTGTCAAAATTAAAATGAAAAATGTCTGAATATAAATTAAAATTGTCTAATTAAAAGTTAAAAAGCTATATGCGAAATTCATCAATTTTTATATAAATACCATTTTGACCATTTTTCTAAATATCATTATAGTTTTCTCCAAATTTAATGTTCATTAAATTTACTAACAAATGTTGTTGGAACACATGTGGAACAAATATGTTTCTTAAATAATGTTTTTGTAGGGGGAAAATGTATCTCCATATTATTATTAAATTTAGGTAATCGGGGGTTCTTATAAAAGTAAATGAGAATATAATTTATAAAAATTGGCCAGTATAATTTTTTCTAACATAATATAAATGTAGAATACTTTATAAAAATCAAAATAACGTATTTTAAAATCTAAATACAGAATTAAATAAACAGAGATGAATTAAATTTACTTAAATAATGAAATTTATAAAAAAAATTATACCTATAAATATTACAGATTGTCTAAATTATGTTGATAAATGTAGATATGGGTATGGAATTCCTGCACATAAGAATACATATTTTTGTTTACAAATGAATCATAAAAGCGTTAATATTATTTTTAACTTTTATTTTTTAAATTAAAATTACAGCTCATTTAGGGATTATATTCATGTAAATATAAATTGACAATATTTTAAACAATTATATTTTACAAATTTTAATCATAGAGAAGAAAATATTAAGCATATGATTAATATGATTTTAAAATAATTCAATTCTTAATTCGGTTATGGTAACTTTAACAAATCTGTTTGACCATTAAAATAAAATATCTATTTAAATGAGTTTGAATTTTTATCGTAATTTAACTTTCTTTTAATGTGATAAAATTTTAAATTTTCATCTTTAAAAATAAATGAATTTTTTTTATCAGCGCATACTTCTGTATTTTTCGCCCCAAATGATTCACCTTAATTGCTACTCTAAAAAAAAATCTTTTGGTAAGATATAAAAGGTCGTTTGATTTAATTACATATTAAATTGGATTTTATATTACCTTGATTAGTTTTTAAAATAAAATATTTAAAACCTTGTTTTATATTTAATTATATAGTTAAGCAAATATGCATCATTTTTTTAAAATATGTTTATAATATAAATATAAATGCATATATATATATTATAAATCTCTTTTGATAAGAAAGGACGATCATAACAAAATAAATATAGGTAGTTATATCTGTAATCTAGAAACACCATTATATATCACACTATTTATCAATATAATCTCCATAGCACAAATAAATAAATATATTCATTTATCTTCCATATATAAATATAGTTATTCTTTTAGTCTCTTAAATGAATATTGGGTTAGATTTATAACGATATATATATAGATATATATAGAATGGAGAAGTACTTTAGAAATATATTATTTTCATTTTATAAACTATTATTTTCAATAATATTTTCCCAATTGTGTAATAAATTCAATTTATTAAAAACTATGAATTATTATATTGCACACCCATAATTATAATAAAGTATTATTTATAGGGAGAGGGTTAAAAGATAATTTATTTTTCGAATGTCATATGCAGTTTCTAACGAGATCTATTTGAATTAATTGGTTTTATTTTAGGAAACTAAATGAACATTAGTTTATATTTATATTTCTAGTATTTTAATTTAAAAGCATAATAGTAAATATTAAACACAATATATTTTTTAAATAACTGTGCCTTTAGATTTATTATAGATTTTCTGCCTTCGTTTTTCGTGGGTCAATTTAATCTTTCTTTTTAAAAATTATTGTAATATAAATTTTCAGATTTTCTTTTGAATTTCTTCTCAGAATATTCGACAAAACGACTGCATATCGAACCCAACATTTAGCACTTTTTTGAACATTTTAAAATAAATTTTGCTTAAATTGCATAATTTTCCAAATGAAATTGTAAACATGATATATTTTTACTATTTTAATTTAGACATCAAATATTAAATACCAGGTACTTTATATAATTTTCTACAGTCTTAAGCTTTTTTTAAAAATGATTCTTACAAATTGCTCAGGATATCATTTACAATTTTACGTTATATAATATGCTATTATGAACTAGAGACATTTTACTATTTTTCAGAGAAGCATGGCCTATTTTGCGTTAGAGTTTTTGAATATATATTGTATAGGGAATGTACTTTATTTTTTTTACTCTGGTATATATTTAACATGCTCTATAAAATATTTTCATAATTTATTAGCGTATTTCTAAATTTCATTAACTAAAATTAAAATAACGAATATATTAACTATATCAGAATATTATTGTTTTATATATTATTTAAATTTTTAAAATGAAAATACTTAATAAAGGTTTTGGGCATATTTAAGCATGATTTTAATTTATTTTAAAAATATATTAATTTAAAACAAATATTTTTGGTGCAATATCGTCCCACAGAATATTCTGTGAAAAAATAATATTTTCGAAAAAATAACTTTTTGATTTTTTTCGTGTTTAATCGATGGGATATCTTGTAGATATATATTCTTGGAATGCTATATTTTTATTTTTTACAAACAACCTCTCGAACTTTTTCCAAGCAGAATCGATAGATCAAAATTGAAGGGTGACATTAAAATATGTTATCAAATAATCTGTGAGGAGAAATATTCTGTGGGAGAAAAAAATGTATCACGCGCGCGCAGTTAAGAAACATTAAAAAGTTGGACACAAGCTTGGGGACATTATTGTGAGGCATGTCCAAAGTTTTGAAATACGACGTTCAATATTCCTGCAGATGGATGTGTTGACTCCAAATTGGAATTCTAACCTGGCAACATTGCTGCGCTAGACTTCTATGAAAAATATTTTTTGAAAACTTAACCACTCTATACTTATTTCCCCTAATGAGATACCTTAAATATATATATATATTATCTATATAAATACTATATATTGTGAAGATAGAGGCTGCCTGGCCAGCATTCATAGTTCTTAAAATAAAAGATACTTCGACCACTTAATCTTTTTATTATCTCGAAGTTTTGACAAAAATCTTTTGTACTCATCAGGAGCAAACAAAAATTAAAAGATTTGCCAAGGCGTTAAAAATAATAAAAATATTTACTGGCCGAAGTATCTTTAATTTTAAGAATTTTAGTAAATATAGTACAAAATAATGGAATCAAATCTCCTGAATATTAATTAAATAATGCGATATAGGTTTCTGGAGATAATTTTCTTTTCATTTTTATTAATGTAATCTTGAGCTTTCGGGCTTGAGGCAGGAGTTCACTGTTGAAATTGACAATTGTAGATATTTCTACGATATTTTATATACAGATATTTGCATAGTTTTAGTATTGTCTATGCAGATTGACATATCTGTCTATATAGCGCGGCCTTGTTTGTTTGTTAGTCAGGCTAGCGGTTATTGGATAGGGCAGGTCGGCGTTAGCTGCTGATGTACATATAATTTTATCTTTTTTTCTTTCTTTTATTGTTTTATACCTTTAGGTAATAAAGGTTCTTTCTCTTCCTCTACGAATCTATCATTTTTCTTAACATTCACAAAAACGAGGAGTACAAAAACGAATGTTTTTGTTTACTCCTGTAGAAGGGCAAAGATGCCCGAAAGTTTGAGATTGCGTTAATACTCATCAAAAAACTCATCTCTAGAAACCTGTTGCATTATTTAATTAACATAATATTAATGTAGAACGACATTTGAAAATATCCCGCATGTGTTTCTTTTGAACGAAAAATCGAAATTTATTTTAAGGAGAAATAACGATTATTTTTTACCTAAAGAATGAAGTATGATAGAATGAATTGTAAAGAGAGTAATGATAAACGGAAAAATAAAGTGTCCGGGGATGGAAACTAAGCATCCCTAAGGATACTTAGGGATACCATCCCTGGACACTTTTATTTTTCCGTTTATCATTACTCTTCACAATTCATCCTTTCATACTTCATCCCTAAGGTTAGAAATAATCGTTATTTCTCCTTAAAATAAAATTCGATTTTTCGCTCAAAAGAAACACATGCGGGATATTTTCAAATGTCGTTCTACAATCATAGGCCTCATTATATTGTATAATATTGATGTATAATAATTATATTTATATATTCTTTCGGAGATTAAAAGTGTGAGAAAATAATCTGAAGAGAACAGATATTAATCGAAGCATAAATTTCGAGATCAGAATCACAATTTATATAGAATACAATGATGATTCTAATTAGCTATTAAAATAAAATTATAATAAATAACTAGTACGTAATGAGATATATTCCTGATATTTGATAGACTTATAAAATAAATTAATTTTCTTTTTCTTGAGAAATATTCTATTTAGAAAATGACACGTTTGTAATATGGGCAAATTACAGTATAGTATAAAGGTTTTATTATTCTTTGCAAACATATATTTTTGCGCTATTCATCAAATATTTTTATCATTTTTTCTTAAATCTTTGTTAGATGATCATATTTATATATTCAAACTTTATTTGCTTTATCAATCAATTTATCATCATTTTCTATTAATATAAAATTAGATGGAATATATATTGATGGTAAATGGATTGATGGAGAAAGATTTGGAATGTGAAATGAATCTAATGAGAATGGAGTTGGAAGAAAAAGAATTTGAATGATTAACTGAATGATAAACAAGAAAGAAATGAAGAGATGGGGTCAATATAAATAAACTTGGCACCATTGGATATCAAGACCTGCTTAGTAAAGAAGCAAAGAAACTGAAAAAACGATTTTTTTAAATGAACTTTAAAACTAAATTTAGAATTTTTATTTATTCATGTTTGGGATCAAAATGCTTATATTTTCGGAAGAAACAATGTAAAATGTTGGAAAACATACTTATATCTAAAAACACTTATTTACATAACCGTAAAAATTGCAATTATCGATAAATAAAATGACCATAAAATTAAAATTGTACTTATTTTTTACTTGTGGATTTTAAAAATATCATGTAAAATTTCATTCAAGTAACATACTTGTATATTTCAATTTACTTCACAATTTTCATGTATTCATTTCAATTGAAAATATCAATAGAAATGTATGGTTTTGAAACGAAAATAAGTTTTAATTTCGAAAGCGAATGATATCAATTTATAACGAAAAAAATAGATTCTTATATATTAGATATGGTATAAACAATTAAAGGGGAATCAAAATTCCATATATAGTTAAAACGTTGTCATTTACTCTATTAGGTATAGGTGTATTTGCCTAAAATATATAGCTAACTTTAAGATTATAAATAATGCATTACATAATGTATATGCATATTTGCATAGCTTGTTATATATTGAATCGAGTATATTCCACATAAATATATATATAAAGAGGAAGTCCAAGACACATTCATATTTTAAGGAAGCTACTTGCCTAATTTGTGGCCTAAGGCAAATTCCAATACGAAATAAAATATGGAATTGAATTATATAGTTACATTTTTTTGCTCCAGGCCTTTTTCTAGGATATTATTCAATTTAAATAGCCATTAGTTTTCATTTTGAAATATTGAAAATTCCATTTTTGTTTTATTATACACATTTTTCTCCTTTAGGCATGGCTATTTCCCCTTATAGATATGGCAATTAGAAATATATACGTATACTGGTAAACGCTCTTCAAAATTTATCAAACTAAAGTTGTGTTATACCTGTAGTAAGATTATCTGATAAATTAAGTGATTTTTCTAGTTTACAAATGGAGATATGTTTCCATTTTCGCACATTACAATCTTTTCCATGAATTTCTCTGCTCTCTTGAGCAGATTCTGATGGCGTCATGCTATTGATGCACCGATAGAGGTTCTTCTAAATTCACCAAACTGAAGTTGTATTATGCGTGTAGTAAAGTTATCTGATGAATTAATTGCTTTTTATAATTTACAAACGGAGATTTGTTCCCATTTTGGCACATTAAAATCTTTTCCATAAGTTTCTCTGCTATATTGGGCAGAAACGTATGTATAATGGCCTCATTCTTATATGTACACAATATTTTTTTATTTGAGATTTAGAGATTTTTTTAAAGTTAGGGAATACGGTTTTCATGAAAAAAATAACATATTTTATTATTATTGAATACATCAATAGATTTCATTTGTTGATCTTCTCTAAGCACAGAAAAGCACAGATTCAGTTCTAAAATTGACATACAGCACCTGTTTTAGGAAAATCGAACCAGCGCCAACCTTTATTATATGATTTCTGGATATGGCCACATCAGTATATTATAGTTTAAAAATTGTTATATTATTTTTTACTATTTTTGCTTAATGTTACCTTTGACTTTAAATTGTATATATACATATCTAGATGAGATTTGTGTAGTAATTTGGTGGAGCAAAATCTATTAAATAACATAATTGTCTTTGAATAAAATAAATAAATCGGCTCATCAGTAGAGGGGTGGACACGATTTCATGACATTGTACGAGTGGGCTTATAGTACCGGCTATTCTGTAAAATAGATGTTTTAGTCGGTGTTGTTCTTAGGCCAGAATATATGCATCATAATATTGCGGAAATAAAATATTTATGTTTAAAAAGTACCATTTATTTTAATAAATGAATAAATATAATATATATTATATATATTAGTGCCTTACGCATAAGACTTCATGTCTTAACAAACGTTTTTGGGGTGTTTACATTAGTTTTACGCCTTTGTTTATTTTTTTTTATCCAGAATTTTTTTTATCCTCTTTTCATAAGGTATTCCGTAAAAACGAACCTTTAATAGCATCTATATATAAATATGTATAATATACGCTATATATGGAAGTAGCATTGTTATATTTAAGGTATAAAATTTTATATACATATTGGCATGATTTTATTCGGATGCTTATAAAATAGTCTGTAGGGACTGAAGTAGAACCTGCAAGTTGAATTTGATGACACATTTAACGACGACTTCATAAAAAATCTAAACTTCTTTTGAAGATCATTTTTCAGGAAAAATGTTTGACGAAACTAAAAGTTCAGATTAAATAAGTCAGAAATATAATAATAGTAGAGATCAGAGAGAGTTTAATATATATACTTGGAAAATATATAAACCATAGACACTAGTTTGCAAAGATTAACGAAAAATATAAAAGTAGGGATGTGAATTATGTAAGATACACTGAAAAGAAAATTGACGATGTCAATTCTATATATACCAAACTTATATATCTAATTATTCAATTTCATTCGTTTGATATTATCCATATTTAATAATTTTGAAGAATTTGCTTTATTGTGTTATAAACATGTAAAAGATTCTAAGCATATCTCACTTACTTAAAACCTTAATCCTATATGTGTTGGGTCCGAATACCATTCCATCCTTGTCAAGGGGAGTGTTAACCGTCTCTCCTTTTTTTAAGTCTATTTACATTTATCCTTGTTTTCAACACTTATTACTTATAAAGCTACCACCAAAATTCCAATATCTTATTAGTAAACCTGTTTATAGACTTAAACCTTTAAAAGCTGATGATAAACTTTTAAAAAAATAAATTAATTTATATCAATAATAGACACATCAATCGGTTTATTCTGCAACATCCTATCGTCATTTGTTTGCGCATGCGTAGTCCATTTCATTTCTATCACCGTACAGAATCAGCCGATTTGTTGACAGCTTTTAAAGATATATATTTTTCTACATCTCAAACTTGGCATTTTAATTTGATATCTTATCTAGTATCTACGTTATATATGTGATGAATTAAAATCCTATTAATGTATATTTATTCTTTATTCAGTGAAAGCGAGTCACTGAAACGTCGGGAATTAAATTTAAGAAATAATTGTTGATTTTTAAAATATTTATATTTCTAATAAAAATAGCATATCCTGACCAGGAGCACATGTGCTTTAGAGAAGGCAGAGCGCCATCTGGTGGAACAGAAATCAACTAAACATTGATTTAGCCTGTTCCCTGATATTTGGTAAACCCAAATTTTTTATTATTATTTGATTTCAACACCTGATCTTTTTATCTTTTATTTTTTCTTTCGTTTTTTTCATTTATATTTCTGTTTAGCACAATTATAAGGTATTTTTTATTTGTTATATATATATATATTCTATAGAATACATTGCTTAAATTAAGCTTACCTCACTGAATTTTTGCCATATAGAGATATATTTATATGTTCGATGTGTCCTGATTATAATTCGTTATAGGTAAATATAGAGCAAATATGAATTGCTATATTATTATTGCTATAATATTATATATTGATGAGTATATATACACAATTTAAAATAAAATAATTTATATGTCTTTTCACTATCTCTAAACTGAAAGAAAGAAGACGAAGAGAATGTATTGTGACGACGATTTGGTGATCTTCTAATTTGCTTTGACTTGTGTGTACGGGTGATCACTTAGGGAAAGTATCCTGCTGTCAACTCCAGAGACCATCTCATTTGGACTCTCATTTAGAAAGCAGTAGCGAACTGATTTGTGGATCTCACCCATAGCAATGTCTCTCGTCAGACACTTCTATTAACCCATTTTAGATTCTCATTCATCTATTGTTTACCTCTTCTTTATGTGAATTCTATCTGCATATTGGGTTGATTATGATTAATAATCATCATTACTAGATCCTAAATATATATTTATATTTCTGTGGCTATATAAAACAATTTTTTATTTAGTTTCTAACGTTTCATTGAATCGCTATTACTTCTCCTGAGGAAAGTGAGAGCGAATTACTGAAACGTCGTAAAAAAAATGTTTCATGTATTTTTCCAAACAAATTTCCAACCAACAAATAATCTTCAGAATATTTCCATTTTGCACAATTATATACAAGATAGTTTATATTAGCTATATTCTATTGAAAATATAGCTTGAATTGAGTTTGCACTCACTGAATTTTTGCCCTGTTTCTTTTTTATATTAATAAAAATATTTTTTTTTGTCATCAAAATATTTCATTTTTTAATGATAAATAACTGTCTCTTAAAGACGTTTTGATGGTTTGAAAAATCTGAATATTTAACCAATAATTTACCTATCTGAGTATATCACTCCTGTTGAAGGATTTATAAGACCCGAAAGCTTGAGATAATATAAAATAAAGAAAACACTCATCCTCAGAAGCTGTTTTGTTTATTATTTGTATTTATTGCAGATGAATTTATTCTTCGAATAGAGAGGTACTTATACCCATTGTTAGAAACTGGATAATAATAATATTCATTATTAAAACAGAAGTATAATTTCGAAACGTACCATGTAAGCCCCTTTGTTGAATTGAAATACTTGTTAGAAACCAAATAATAGTATTTATTTATTACAACAGAGGTATAAATACAAACCATGTAGTTTGTTGTATGGAAGTAATTATGACACAGTGTTGTTAGAAACCCAATACCTATCCCAATTGTTCCATCAGGGATTTCTTCGAGCGATCAACTCCTACCATCGTGATAATTAATCCAGTCGTAATTGATTAGAGCGGGCTTTTATTAATTAATTACGTGCAAATTTTTGAATTAATTACAGGATAACACAATAAATTTAATTAAAGTAACGATTCGACAAGCTACGATTAGAAACTGTATTAATATATATATAGTTAGATCAAGTTACCTTACTATAACATGGTTTGTACTAGTTGGCAAGATTTCTTCAGTTTATCTGATTTTGAAGAATTTCTTGTCTTAAATGGCGCCTTACCTATCTATATTGAGGACTTCTCTTTATGTCTTCATAACTTACCATCCAGTTTATCATTCCAAACCTTCTTCAGTTCTTTTTGAGCCGGTCCTGGTCCCCAATGGCGCCTTACTTCTCAATCTTGAGGACTTCTCTTTGAATCTTCATAACTAAGCATTCAGTTTATCATTCCAAACCTTCTTCAGCTCTTCTTGAGCCGGTCTTGGTTTTCAATAGCGCCATACTTCTATCTTGAACACTTTTCTTTGTCTTCATAACTTATCATTCAATTTATCATTCCAAAACTTATTTAGTTCTTCTTGAACAGGTAATGGGCGCCATACTTCTCTTGAGCACTTTTCTTTATGTCTTCACAACTTACCATTCAGTTTATCATTTCAAAACTTCTTGAGCCGCTCCTGGTCTCCAATAGCGCCATACTTCTCTATCTTGAGCACCTCTCTTTATGTCTTCATAACTTACCATTCAGTTTATCATTTCAAAACTTCTTGAACCGGTATGGTCTTAAATGGCACTAGACTTCTCTATCTTGAGCACTTCTCTTTATGTCTTCATAACTTGCCATCCAGTTTATGATTCCAAAACTTCTTGAGCCGCTCCTGGTCTCCAATAGCGTCATACATCTCTATCTTGACGTATATTCTTTATTGTCTTCATAACTTACCATTCAGTTTATCATTTCAAAACTTCTTGAGTCGGTATGGTCTTAAATGGCACCAAACCTATCTATTTTGAACACTTCTTGTTATGTCTTCATAACTTACCATCCACTTTATCAATCCAAAATTTCTTAAGTTCTTCTTGAGTCGGTCCTGGTCTTCAATGGCGCCATACTCCTCTATTTTGAGTTCTTCTATTTATTTTTTCACATAGATTCCTGTCCAGTCTAATTCTTCAATTCCTCTACCCTTGAGCAGGTCCTCTTCTTGTGGATCTCGCCCATAGCAATTCCTCTCGTCAGACAGTTCTATGAACTCATTTTGAACAACCTCCATTGTTAACATGCTCAAGTAAAAATACATGTCTCGAGCAGCGCTCTTCTGAAAAAAAAATCATGAAATCCTAATTTAAACATAATATATTAGCCCGCTATCTATATTTATAAATATGAACCATCTTTTGCGCGTATTGCTCTTATTGAAATAAAGTATGATTCTTTATGCAAAGAATGGATTGACTCAAAAAATGAAATATGCATGACTTGTTCGATGGCATTTTACTGAAATAAGAATAATACAGAGATCAGCATGGCTCCTGTGCAAAGACGACATGCAGAAACGTTAAGCTATTCATATTCCATTTTTTCTCTCTCTTATATATATACTAGCCGAATGACCCGGGCAACGCCCGTGTTTTACCCGATTGGATGTTTTGATTCAAATACTATTTGTTACAATTATAAATTGGCGCCTTAAATAAATGCATATGTTAGTTAATAACTATAGCCTATGTGCTTTATCTGTCTATGTACTGTTGGCTTCCGTAGGCGTCTCTTACAGGGAAAAAGAAATAGAGGATTCCATTTGGTTATTAACTAATATATGCATTTATTTAAGGAGCGACCCGCTCCAACACAATAGTTACATAAACGAAAAGGCGAGGGGGGGGGGCAAAGGTGGCGTGACCGTAGCCAACCAATAGGAGGGCGCCATTCCAAAAAAAAAAGCAAACGGTGACAGAGATGAAAACTGATGACTGATTGTTGATTAGGAGATGAGGAATGACGCTCGTAACTGTATATAGAATAGTTCACTATAACTATTGACTGTGTTGATATATAATTTGAAAATAATTTTCAATCTCAAAACAAGTTGACAAACAAGATTATCATTAACTCAGCGCCATGTATCGATAAAAATTATAAACATATTTTTAAAGCTAATTTTCTTTTTTAAATCTTGTTTGAACTTTATATGTTAATTTTGTAATTATTCCTATTTTTTAATTCATAGAAACATTTTTCTGGCAGACATATTCAATTTTTATCATCATCATTTTGGATATTATTTTTGTTTTTTTATTCTTAGTTAGTTATCAAATCATTTTGCAATTGTAGTTACTTTTTTGTTTTGTTGTCTTCTTTTTAAAGCAATAAAATATATAGAACTAAGGTGTAATATTCAATTCAAGTATATGGAACCAACATCGATTCATTTTTTAAAACAAAGCAAAATCATAAGCTTATACAACTCTCAATTTTTCATATAAAGATATATAATTAATATTATTACTACAGCCCTTATTCTGCGATGATTAAAAATTGCAAGATACAATTAAAGAATTGAAAAATTTGAAGTGTAGGGTATATATAAGAATTCAGTTCAATACAACATTGAAGCGGTCTGGAGATTTAAATGGTGAAACCACTGGAACGGTTCACCACTAATGAGCCATGCCCTCCCTCTTTCAATTTTTAATAACCACAGAATAAAGGCTGTAGAAATATTTTTAATTATATATATTAAAATTAAAAATATCGTTAAAATACAAGGTGACCCATAAGTCGCGAACTTTTTATTTTTATTAAAAATTGAAAGTAAACTAGAATATAGTTATAATTAATAATATATAGTTATAGTCAATAAATACACACATTAATGTTTTATAATACCTTGATAAAGGTTGGCGTTTAGCCAACTGAAATGTTGATAAAATAAATAATATTTTGATCCGATATATGCGCCTTTTTAGTTAAAGTTATTAAATAGTATATGGTTAAAATAGTTATAGTTTTTAATTCTAGTTTGACTTTTAATTTTGAATAAAAAATGAAAGTTTTCGGGATTTATCGGCTACCCTGTATGTTTATAAATTTTAAAGATCGTATATATTGAAGTGTGATGAAAGAAATAATGGTATAACATGGAGAGTTTTGATATATTCTCCGAAGATATCCAAGATTAAGATTATATCTCAGAGGACGCCAGGAATGTATAGGAATGTGATGGCAGCTGGTTTTCTTTCACGCCCGGAGGAAGTATTTGGCACACACTGAACAAATAGAAAGTTCCACGGTGACTCACTCAGAAACCAAATAAAACACAATGCGGGAATGTGTTTAACTTTAGTGAGGAGAGGTCATCTCCATTTCTTGGCACTGTTTCTATCAAACACTACCTTTGATTCCACCTGTGACTCATGTATTTATTATTGTTTTGTGATAAGACTTTGTTGTTGCAATGTTTTGAACGAATAGTTCAATGCAGTCTTATAATTGTTACTACTTTATACGAAATTCCATTTCTTGGAACTGTCTCTATCAAACACTACCTTTGATTCCACCTGTGACTCATGTATTTATTATTGTTTTCTGATAAGACTTTATTTTACAAAAAATGTGTGCGTGTGTTTTGAACATAAGTTCAATACAGTCTTATAACTGTTACTACTTTATACGAAATTCCATTTCTTGGAACTGTCTCTATCAAACACTACCTTTGATTCCACCTGTGACTCATGTATTTATTATTGTTTTGTGATAAGACTTTATTTTACAAAAAATGTGTGCGTGTGTTTTGAACATAAGTTCAATACAGTCTTATAACTGTTACTACTTTATACGATACTCCATTTCTCGGAACTGTCTCTATCAAACACTACCTTTGATTCCACCTGTGACTCATGTATTTATTATTGTTTTCTGATAAGACTTTATTTTACAAAATGTGTGCGTGTGTTTTGAACATAAGTTCAATACAGTCTTATAACTGTTACTACTTTATACGATACTCCATTTCTTGGAACTGTCTCTATCAAACACTACCTTTGATTCCACCTGTGACTCATGTATTTATTATTGTTTTGTGATAAGACTTTATTTTACAAAATGTGTGCGTGTGTTTTGAACATAAGTTCAATACAGTCTTATAACTGTTACTACTTTATACGATACTCCATTTCTTGGAACTGTCTCTATCAAACACTACCTTTGATTCCACCTGTGACTCATGTATTTATTATTGTTTTGTGATAAGACTTTATTTTACAAAATGTGTGCGTGTGTTTTGAACATAAGTTCAATACAGTCTTATAACTGTTACTACTTTATACGATACTCCATTTCTTGGAACTGTCTCTATCAAACACTACCTTTGATTCCACCTGTGACTCATGTATTTATTATTGTTTTCTGATAAGACTTTATTTTACAAAAAATGTGTGCGTGTGTTTTGAACATAAGTTCAATACAGTCTTATAACTGTTACTACTTTATACGATACTCCATTTCTCGGAACTGTCTCTATCAAACACTACCTTTGATTCCACCTGTGACTCATGTATTTATTATTGTTTTCTGATAAGACTTTATTTTACAAAATGTGCGCGTGTGTTTTGAACATAAGTTCAATACAGTCTTATAACTGTTACTACTTTATACGATACTCCATTTCTTGGAACTGTCTCTATCAAACACTACCTTTGATTCCACCTGTGACTCATGTATTTATTATTGTTTTGTGATAAGACTTTATTTTACAAAATGTGTGCGTGTGTTTTGAACATAAGTTCAATACAGTCTTATAACTGTTACTACTTTATACGATACTCCATTTCTCGGAACTGTCTCTATCAAACACTACCTTTGATTCCACCTGTGACTCATGTATTTATTATTGTTTTCTGATAAGACTTTATTTTACAAAAAATGTGTGCGTGTGTTTTGAACATAAGTTCAATACAGTCTTATAACTGTTACTACTTTATACGATACTCCATTTCTCGGAACTGTCTCTATCAAACACTACCTTTGATTCCACCTGTGACTCATGTATTTATTATTGTTTTGTGATAAGACTTTATTTTACAAAATGTGTGCGTGTGTTTTGAACATAAGTTCAATACAGTCTTATAACTGTTACTACTTTATACGGTAAAAATATATGATACATATGAATGATATCTTTATTTATCAAACGTTTTGTTAAATCTTTGTGTGTGTGTGTGTTGCCATTATCAATAGTTACTGTCTCGTACTTCTCAAAGTGATTTCAGTTGTTATTATAATATGATACGTAATACATTCAAACTACACACTCTCAAAATCATATTATATTATTGTCAACAAAAATCACTTGTGTTCAAAAGTCAATAAAATTATCCCTTGTCTCAATATTAAAGTGAAAATTTAACCATTACCAGAGATAAGTTACTTCAAAAATAAAAATAAAAATCTAAATTTCTCTACAATCCCTCGCTACAATAAATCGCTAATAGAACAAATGTTAACATATATAATCAAATATTAATTTACATAATTTAATAAAATATATTTTTATAAAATTTGTTTAATACATGTGATATAATTAAGGGATAAATGTAACATTTGCTGTTGTGGTGAAAGGGCAATGTTCTGTTACCACAGTGGCAATAATAGTTTCAACAAGTTCGGACTAAGGTCAAGTTCGATATGACCTCGCGTTGCGACGCTGATTTTTCTCGACAGCCTGGTGTCCAGCCACTAAGTCTTATTCCAACCAAAAAGGCTGCTTTCCTGGAAGCGCTCTGCCATAGATTAGAGCCTCTAGAACAAAGGGATATCTCTAATTTTATCTCTAAGGCATATCTACTACTTAAACAAGGAAAATCATATTGAAATCTAGTCAGCAAGCCTCTCAACCTATGTATTCATTATTTGTTCCAAAGATACCTACAATAAGTAGTGGTACAGTATTTACACAATATTGTATTATTGTGTATATTAATCTATACCTAACTGGCCATATTATTATTGTTTGCGGAAGAACATTGCTCGATGCAAATATTTATATGTAATTCTACTGTCCTAAAAACTCATGTTCATAGTTTGCCTGAATACCATTTATGAGATTCCATCCTTCTTCGTAGCGTATATAGGCAGAATGGTTCAATAGAGTTTTAGAGATCTAAAGAAGTGGTCTGGTAGATTAAATTGGCGAAACTGGTGGGAGGGTTAACCACTGATCAGCCAAGCCCTCACAATATTTTTTTCATTGCAGTAAGGACAGTAGAAAATTGAATGATGTGTGATATAAACTTTAGCGTCTTAATGTTTTTAGTATATTAGTATATTACAATAATTATTGTTAGATTTGTTTTTTAAATACTACATATATATATTGGTTAAACTCACTAATTCACATTCTAGAGTACATCTTTGTAAATGTACGGAGGTCAATGTTGATGAAACAACATCACTGGAACAAATATTATCCCAAATGTATCGGGTTAAAGCCAGGGTTGGGAGGTTTAAAAAGAGGAATTCAAAGAAGAAATAAACACGGAGCGTGTTTTAATTAGATTAGGTTAGTTTCTTTTAAATTGGAAGAGTAAATTTAAAGGGGGAATTTGTGTGGCAGGTGAAATTATTCCCTTTCCTTTTATCGAAAACAGTGTTAAATCCTTGAAATTTTGTGTTTCTAATAAAAGCTACTAAAACTTCATTTTGCTATCTCTTTCTTTAAAAACATCATGGTAGCATAATGTATTCTTTTTATTATTTATATATTACGATACATTTTGTGATAGTTATCTAAAACTATCTAATAATTAATTTTGATCTAAGATAATTCATTTAAAATTCGAAACTATATTAAAGGCGTAAGATTCTTTTTGAAATTAAACAATTTCTTCTGCCCTTACTGCAATGTAAAAATTAAAGGGAAGGCCTGGCTCATCAGTGGTGAACCCTCCCAGCGGTTCCGCCAGTTTAATCTACCATACCGCTGTTATATTGCATTTTTGGAACTTCCTTTTATAGTAATACTGTTGGTAGACTCTTGTAATGGGTATTTTAGAAGAACTATGGACATAAGCTTTGGGGACAGTAGAATTACATACATATATAAATATATAATATGCTTCGAGTAATCGCTCTTCCGCAAATATCAAATTGTGTCTTTTTATTAGAACATTTATAATATGATGTACTTGCGCGCCATCTGTTATCAAAATTCGAAACTATTTTAAAGGCGTAAGATTCTTTTGAAATTAAACAATTTCTACTGCCCTTACTGCAAACATTTCAAAAATGTTTTCAGAACCTCACAATCGTATAATTGTATAGCCGCATGTTTATATATTTTTAGAATCGGCTTTAAACACACTATTAATTCTCTATATATGACTATAGATAATTGAAGTCTGTTCTCTAGTGTTTGGTTAAGTATGAGAGTTTTATGAAATGACAAAATAATCCTCAATAGAGATTGATGGGGTGACCGTGTTTAGGGAAAGTGGTACCTCGTGGGTTTGTACAATTAAATTACTCTCATTTAATTAACTGAATGTAATGAGTTTGTAGTAAAGGTTAACCCTGGAATTACATAAGGTGAACAGTTAGAACATCAGTATATCTCCTACATTAACTTAATCAAAGAACTGCTACATAGTCCTATGGATATCTGTGCATGAAAGATTCTATATGCAAAATTGGTTAATGTATTATCAGTATTGGACTGTTGGTATTTGGAATATATGTGATCTTTATAGATCAGCATATTTAATTGTAAAATAGTATTTAAACCCTTCTTTGTGGCGTATATAAGCAGAATGATCCAATACAGTATTAGAGATCTAAAGAAGCGGTCTGGTAGATTAAATTGACGTAACCGCTGGGAGGGTTCACCACCGATGAACCAAACCCTCCTAATATATTTTTTCTTCGCAGTAAGGACAGTAGAAGTATAATTTATTTGTGAAAAGAAACATTCGCGTCTTAATGTAATCATTCGTTATATATTTGCCTGGCCAGCATTCATATTTCTTAAAATAAGAACCACTTCGGCCACAAAAATTTCATTTTCTCAACGTTTCGACAAAAATCTTTCCCCCTCGTCAGAAAAAAAAAAAGCATTTAGCAAGGCCTTATAAATGTTTCTCAAACATGTCAAATGCTTTATTTTTATTTTCCTAACAAGGAAATTTTTTTTGTCGAAACATCATGAAAATGAAACTTTTTTTCTGGTCGAAGTGTCTTTTATTTTAAGAAATATTAAGTTTGTTGTGGCTCTCAAATCTTACATCATTTGACTATTTTTTTAACATTGACAATTTTTGATTGATTGACAACTTTTTTTTTTCTCTCTTTATTCTACTCATTAATTTGTTGATGTTTTGGTGATATAATCATATCTAGTGAGGTTTCATAAACAGAATGATGTCTTAATCTTCCCTTATGTGGTCCTAAACTCCTGGTGATCTTGAAGAGAGATTGCCTGGCCGGCATTTATATTTCTGTAAAAAATAGACACTTCGGCCAGTTAAACTTCTATTTTCTCAATGTTCAACTTAAATCTTTTGTCTTCGTCAGTAGAAATAAATAAAAATAAAGCATTTGGCGTTAACAATTGTTTTGAGGTTGCAAGTGCGAATTTTCAAACTTAGTACAAAATATCTAAAGCTCGAGTAATAAAATTGAGATATTGTGGCATTTTAATTCTTTCTAGAAAATTCAAAAATAAAACGTCTAAGTATTTTAATCATAGAAATTTGATTAATTGATGTAGACTTGCTTAAATATTTTATTGTGGAAATTTCTGACGGTTATAGTAGGTCTTCTTTTCATCATTGAAAAGAAAGAAATATGTAAAAATGTATAGATATATAAATATTAAAAACACAATTGGCATTTCCTGACAGCTCACATAAGTATTTTTACATGGTCTAGCACCATCTAGTGTAACAAAAATAAACTAAACGTTGATTTAGCTTTTTAGAAAGATCTTTTCCAACTTAATTTCTTGATAAATCAAGACAAGTCAATTACATTCGCGTTTCAGGTTGGCCCGGGTTGGATTTAATGAGGTTTCATAAACAGAATGATATCTTAATCCCTCCTTATGTGGTCCTAAACAATTCTCCTGGAGATATTGAAAATAGAGATTACCTGGCCGGAATTCATATTTCTGTACAAAATAGACACTTCGGCCAGATAAATACATCACCAGCTTTGGCAAATTGAAAAGCGTCCACATAGAGACCATGGTTTCAGGCTAATGGCCCTCGCCAGCCTACATTGAATCAAGTTTTAAATTAGAAAAAAAAAAGAGTCCAATGCAGGATTCGATCCCATGTCGTAATGGTCTAAAACCAACGGTTTAGACTACCCTTCCACCGACCCCATTTGAGTGAATAGATTTAAGAAGATTTTTAAATCTCAACTATAGATATAGAGATGACTAATAGTATGTGAGGTGTGAATGTTTATAGGAGAAGTGACCAAAAACAATTTAAAGAATTAGTTTTAATCCGACAAGCGGTCTAAACACGCCACAAAAAAAAAAAACCAATGATTAAGTCCCAGCTTGGAGAACCAACTCCCTTCACATCTGAATTATACATGAATCAAATGTGCAAAAAGTTGGAAATGGAATAGAGTCCATTAACTCGAAAGCAACTGCCATTACTTTAAAGAGGAGTTCTAAGAAGTTCTTCCGAAATTTTGCAATTCTAGTAATGAAAATAAAACACAAAAAAAGCTAGCTGGACGGACTCATCTGAAACCATTAAATTTCTACTTCCCAGTTCTCCTATTGAAAATTACTTGAGAATATTTATGTTATGTGACCTAAGCATCTAATTATCATGTTGATTTCACTCCTAATTATAATGATTAGACATTTTAACGTCTTTAATTAATCTTGGATATATTTGTTAATTGAGTATAATAACTTAAAATCAAACTGTGGAACTAAATTTAGTTTTTATTTTCGACAAGTTAAACTAAAATTTATCTTCCTTTTTTCTTTTTTCATTAGATATATTACATTAAAAATGTATTTATTGAAGGCTTTGTGGTTTTTATAAATACACGTTTGTAACCACAGATAAATGTATTGATGGTCTTTCTAATATTGTTATTAAAGCAAAATTTGTTTAATTTTAAAAATGTATGTAAATTTATTGGCTAGGTTAATAATGTGTAATAGTCACCATTGCTGTGATGTAGGGTTTTTTATTCGAAAATATTGGGTAAATTGACGCTCTGTGAATTATGCATCACAGTAGGTCGACGTAGGATTTGTTGTCGCTATAGCATAATATTGTCATTGATATGTTACTAACTATCGGAGGTGTATATATAGATAGATAAAGGTCACATCTACAGTCTAAATATACGTCAAAATTAGACGCCATATATTGACCGTCGCCGCAAACTAGCGGCCTCGGGTCGATGACAAAGCCACAACACCAGCTTTGGCAAACTGAAAAGCGTCCACCTAGAGACCATGGTTTCAGGCTAATAGCCCTCGTCAGCCTATGGCAGACTTTATGGACTTTATATGTGGCTTTGTCACCGACCCGAAGCCGCTAGTTTGCGTAGACGGTCAATAGATGCCGTCTAGTTTTGATGTCTATTTTTACGGGAGAGGCGACCGTTATCAAAGATCAATATCCTCATCACAATATAGATCAATATCCTCCCAGCCTGTCTGGGTATGGTGATCTGCGAAGCAGTCGTGCTAGTTGGGTGACAAGTGGATGCATGCAGAAGGCAGGATTCACCAAAAAAACCCGTGAGGAGTAGGTCGGCTTGGAGATCACCTCGGTAAGAACTGCCCTCAGATAAGAAATAAAGAGAGAATATGGTTTAACGGGTTACTAACCAAAGTTTGTACAGCCCTTGATGAAGAAAGGAAGGCCTTATATCAACAAATTAAATGTACAAACATTTCACCTTACGTATTGCTTTCAAAAATATCAGCAAACAAATCTAAGGCAATAACTATCTATAATTTTTTTAGATCATCATTATGTAAGGACCAGTCAACAATTGGATGACTTTGAGATGAAGAGTAAAGCCAGTTCAAGTTCTATTTCACTACCTATGTAAATAACACAAGATGATTTTTACCTTACCCAATTGAGTGAATCTGTATGGGGCATGTCCCTAATAAAGGCTTTTGTGTGTTTATGTTACTAACAAAGTGTATGATTTTCAATATCCTCAGAAAATCAAATCCAGGTTTTTTAAACCCTTCTCAGTAGGATACATTAGCACCAGGGGAAGGAAGGTAAAAGGGGGAGTTGCCCAAAATGTGTTGTTTTTATAAAGCTGGACATATAGTGAACCAGAGGGTTGTTCTAACCAGGCCATTTGCCCTTCCCTTTCCTCATACTCTCACACAAGAGAGGCCATCATTATGTAAATATTTCTAAATATTAAAACATATATGCATATACTCAATTTTGAAAAAAAAAGGCCTTGAATTTCGAAGTCTACCATTTATAATGATATATTTATAATGAGTTATATATAGAGTAACATTTTAAACTGGCAGTTGGAAATGAAACCTGGAGATAAACGTGTCAAACCGCTGGAAGAGCTCACCATGAAAATATTCCTTCCTTCTTTGAATTTTTATATTCATTCATCAATCATTTTCAAATAATCATTATTTATTAATACAAAAATAGCTTTTAATTAGATATTTTAGAAATAGCCTTGAAGATAGTTTTAATTTTCGGCTATACGTGGCGTTAAGTTCATGAAGATATTTAATATGTGTTTTATTCAAGTGTTTGTGTTTAAGGATAAAATGAATTAATTTTTGACAATTAAAAATCAAATATATTAAAAAACATACGATTTTATAAATAAGTAAAGAAAATATTATTTCAACCAACCCCTTTATTTTCTTTAAAATCTTGATAATTATACAAAAATATATACATATTACTATAAAATTGATACTTTGATAAAAAGTCTACTTTTAAATATCTTTTAAATCCTCTCCCATTTTATTTATAACGAGCCTAAATAATTGTCCTTCTCATTTGTTACCCGGCTATTTCTTTTTCACCAAGTACCTTGAAATAAGTTTATTTGATTTAAAAGTTGAAAGTAAAAATCAAGTTTGAAATTCCTGAAAATTTCCGACTTCCCTTAACTTTTTCTTTTTCCATGTGTAAATTTGTCTTCTAAGTATTTTAGACATGCAATTCTAAATCAAAGTTTACTAATTTTTCAAGTTAGTCTTCTTCAATTTTATTATAGATGACATTTCTGAGCATTTAAAGATTATGGTAAAATCTTTTTTTTTATTATTAACATAACATTATCACAGTATTACAATTCTTTCATTAATATTTATCTGAATAGTTACTTTCTTCAAACTCAAAATAATTTTAATATTATGAAAGTTTTATTTCAAAAGGGAGTTTTTGTTCTAAATCTCGGGAAGAATACGACCAAGCGAATATTTTCGTTCATTTGAGTTTGGTTAAACTCAAATCAAAGAATATATTCGCCTCGTTAACCAAAAGTTAACCAAAAATATTCAAGGTTTGTTCTTTTGGTTATTTAAGCATCTCTGCTCTTCTGTACGTCTTGTGAACTTTGTGATAGAAAACTGACTTATAAATTTGAGATAGCATTTGCATCGTGTTAAAGCAAGTATTTGTATATACACCTTTTAATGATGAAACGCTTATTTTATATCAATTATATTGATATCCCCCAATATATTTTAGTTTTTTGCTCCCAAGTTTATGTCCATAGTTGTCTTAAATACCATTATCAAGATTTGTTTTTTTTTACAGTTTCATATACTTAAGTAGAATTTCTATATGGTAAATTAAATCGGCGAAACTGCTGGGAGGGTTCACCACTTATGACTTAAACCTTCCCAAGACTTTTAATTTCAATAAGATCATTAGAAAATATGTTCTATTTGGACAACCAAAAGTCGTGCTTGTGTGTGTGAGATGGTTTTATTTCTTACATATAGATAGCGGGTGTTATAACGTGATTTTCACTTTGAAATTTCTATCCAACGTATAAAATGTTTCCTGATTCAATCCTCAAATTCTAGTATTCAATGAAGTAGCTAGGGTGATGTTGTCGATGCAGAACATTTATGATAAGTCTCTCATTAATCACCTTATAAATTCTAACATATGGAAAATATTAACGACTTTCGAACAAACCGAGTATTGAAAGTTTATAACTATTTTCCTTTTTGCTTCTAAGGAAAAGATAAATTATTGTAATGTATTTCTCCAACATGGAGATTTGGATTTTGTGGGGTAAACTACAGCGGAGGACAAATATGTTTTTAAATTAGTTGAGAGACATTCTTTATCAATATTAATAGAAGAGGTAGAGCAGAGTGATGAATGGAGGACATCTCGCTAATGTTGATAAAGAGGCTTGCATAGAGTTTCCCCACCGTTTCCAATATAATTCCGTCGCTTTCCTATCTCATTCATTCTCGCACAGCAAATAGGTAAAACCTTTTAGCCTTATCTCTCTCGCGGGGCAATCGATAACTTTGCAATCTTGTCGGATTGACTGGTGTGGCGCCGCTTTTAGCTCGCTATCACCCCTGCACTTGACTCGGTGGGACATACACTTGGGCCGACTTCCTTCTGCACCGAGAACTTCCTTCAGGACACTTGGACCGATTGTCTGATTTTGTTGAGGCACTCGGACGACCACCTGAGACATCCTTCAGGATCGAGAACTTCTTTCAATGAAGTTAGGACATTTTATCTTTGTGAGACATTTTTGATGGGACACTTGGACCGATTTTCTGATTTTGATGGGACACTTGGACCGACTTCCTTCTGCACCAAGAACTTCCTTCAATGAAGTTAGGACCCTTGGACCGATTGTATGATTTTGTTGGGACACTCGGTCGACTTCCTGAGACATCCTTCAGCATCGAGAACTTATTTTCTTGGTAGGACACTTGGGCCGATTTTCGGATTTTGTGGAGGCACTTTGGCTGACTTCCTGAGACATCCATTATCACATAGAACTTCTTTCAATTGGTAGGATACTTGGACCGATTTTCTGATTTAGTTGGGATACTTGGGCCTCTTGAGCCATCCGTTCTCTGCACGGAGAACATCTATCAATAAAGCTAAGGCTTAAAACTCTTGGTCAGATTTGGACAATTTTCTGATTTTTTTGGGACACTTGATCTGACTTTTCCTGAGACATCCTTCAGCACAGCGAACTTCTTTCAATGAAGTTAGAGCCTAATCCTCTTGATGGGAGTTCTTAACTGATTTTATGATTTTGTTTCAACAAGCTAGAACATAAGATTCCGACACCTGGAAAGATTTTCTGATTTTTTTTTTTGCATACTTTCTAAGCAATCCTTAAGAATGAAGAAATTCTTTCAACGAAACTAGGACATTTTCTCTTAGTCGGAGAGATTTGGGCTGAATTTCTTACATTGTCGGGTCCTTAGGGTCGATTTCTGGACCATTTCTGGAGATTTCTTTTAGCCTTTCATTAAAGCTCGAATATCTTGCTGAAGTTTTCTACTTATTCAACATGGCTTCCAAACTGAAATAAAATGTGTCAGATTTCAAAAAATATAATCCTTAATTTAAGTTTATTTTCTATTTCGATTCTTTCTCAAAGATCAAATATTACACACAAAAAGCGTTACTCTTTTCAAATTATAAATTATTTCGATTCTTTCTACAACAACAACAAAAGCCTTTATTGAGGACCTCTCGTCCTATAGAGGTTTCGCCAGTTTACAGAGCAATTGAAGAGAAGAGAACTAAGAATACAGAGAGAAACCTATATGTGATTCTTTCTTAAAGATCAAATATTACACACAAAAAGCGTTACTCTCTTTAAATTAAAAATTATAATTTTTTAAATGGATTTTTACAAACAAGTATAGTCACGCACATTTAGAATTGTATATACAAGCAGTTATAATCATTTCTACTTTAATTCTTATGATACGACTCTGAGTATTTTAAGAGACAAAAAATAAGGAACTGATAATGACTAACCAATATCATCAAAATATAGAGTTTAAAGATCTTTTAATCCACAACCGTCTCTTTCCATAACAACTTTTTTTTTTGAAGACTTTTGTTGGCATGGTTCAGTGGGCCATTTGGGATTGTGGATAGGATAATGGCCGCTAATCTGGTACCGGGACATTACCTCTAATGCACATTGGTGAAGACAAAATTAAAAAGTCCAACTTGTCTCTTTTTACATAAATCCACCCCCACCTATTACCCTGTTCAAATAAATGACGCCTATCATTGATGTTCCATTTGGATTCCTAACAAAAATACATGATTAGTCTTTTTTTACGAGATAATTAAAAAATATATATACAATTAGAAGTTGTTTTAATTTTAATTAACGTTTTCTAAAATGTTGTGTAATGTTTCTATACTTTTCCAGGAATTTTTATGTACCTTTGTATGTATTTAAAAAATATTTGACCATTAAAAAAGAAATTTTAATGCGTTTGGAGTTGTGTAAAAATCCACTTTTCGTCAAAATTTAGCTAATAATTTTCGCAAAATAATCTATTATTTTTTCTCCCATGTATACATTTGTCTATAACAAGGAAGTAAAAATTTTGAATAAGAGAACTTATAAAAAAACTATGATAGAAGAAATCTTTGAATCTGACTGGTTCTTATGGTTCCCAAATGTTGAAGAACTCTCTTTCGAATACTAAGTAGAAAGACAATGCCTAAGAAAGTTTGGGTAGAAATGAACATATATGCATGTTATATTAAAATATTATTCTATTTAAAATTATATTTCATAGATCCAAATACTCTGTTAAATCGACCGCCAGAGGTCATGCTTCCCCTATAAAAACTCGTTGTTGTTCTTCCCCGATGGCCGGCTCAAAACCTTTGTACATTATGTAAATAATCTTTTGTTTTCCTTATTCTACTCGCCTTAAGCCAGGCAGTACTTTTATCAAATTATGTTCTTTTATATATTTCTCAGCTCAAATCAAGAAATCAATGATCAAAATTATTTTATTTTTCCCACGACTGCAAAGAACAATATCATAATGATACTCATGGATACCAAAATCAAGCAACAAATAATAATAATTCAATATATCAACCTAATTCCAAAATACAACCAATCATTTTTATTTTATAATATGTGTGTATATGAATACATATAATAAATATAGATATTATATTAAATATTTTCTGAGAGAAATTGACTCATTTTTCGATACATGAGTATTATTAGTGTGGTATGCATACATCGTGGAAAATAATAAAGGAAGAAATACCTGTCTTAAAGCATTGAGAATAAAGAAAAAAAATATTACATATTTACATATCTACCAAAAGATTTGAGCCGACCAAAATAAAACAACAACAATGAGTTTTATATAGTCTAAACCCGCGGTATTTGGGGGTCGAATTTCCAGAAGATTTTTTTGTTTAAGAAAATATAAAATTTTAAAATAATTTTTTATATAAAACATATATATACTATCAAATATCGAATTTCTATATTGTTAGATATAAAGTTTTACGTATTAGGGTTTCTACATTTTCTACAAAAACTATTATAAAATCAATGAAGCTTCCAGGGTTAAGTTTCTTGTGCAACTTTTTATTTTCAAGCTTTCAGACTTATCAGTCCTTCAACAGGATTATCACGTTAACAACTTAATGATAAATATAATTTTTATATACATATTATTATATACATATTTTAAATACTTATTATATATTGAGAGAAAAATATATTACATTATTTCTCTTTGAAAATACTATTGGTACAAAATACAAGATTTTATTATCACAGGATTGTGAATTTCGACACAAATTACCAAAAAGACTCCTTAGCTTTTTTTTCTTATTTGCTTATTAGTTTATAAATAACTTATTTTTATTCCTGTTGAAGGGGAGAAATGCTCTAAATCTCATATAAATAAACAAATGAAAGACCATTCATGAAACTCTTTGCTTCAAGAATATTTTCTTCATTTGCTAAAATACTGTCCCAGGTGTTTATTCAACTTAAGACCGTTTTTAAATATTTCCCAAGAATTTGTATATCTATAATAGGATATAGATTAAAGGTTAATTTGAAATTAGTCTAATTCTATCCTTTAACAACAAATTAATCATATGGGAATTTAGAGTGTCTATATCAGCTGCTGAATACTCACAGAAGTTACACTTGTATTTCTTCAGGCCTGTATGTATAGACACATGTCTTTTCAGATGACTTTTCTGGGATGTTCTATATGTAGAAGTCATCTGAACAGACATGTGTCTATACATACCGGCCTGAAGAAATATATATTAATCATATCTTAAGTAATAATAATCTATTATCCTTAATTGTATGTGTGTGTTATAGAAAATAATTATATATAGATAATTTGTGTGTTCTAGGTATACTTGTATTCTCCATTATTGATTTTATCCTACAATATATATATGTGGTACATTGGTTGATATGAGGCTCTTAGTGAAATTAGTCATTTTAATTACTCGAATATTTATTTAGGTTTTTATTTTTAATTCTATATAATTTATATAATTATAATTTATAATTTAGATAAAATTTAGTTAAAATATTTTATGTAAAGCACTTTAATATTTAAATAAATGTATAACCCTTTTAAGAAGATCGCTAATTATTAAAATATATATTTAGCGCATGGGAAAATGTTTATATTTATATATAAGGTAAGTTAATCCGATTTTCAGAAATTGATTTTCTACCATGAACTTTTCCTCAGGAAAAGATGTTGATATAAGTTTCAAATATGTTTTTTATCATATTTATTATTAATGAAAAATGCTGTGTTTGATAATCTAGTTGCGTTTAGTATTTTGTAATATATCGAAAAATAAAAAAAATTGACTTTGATACATTGATTAATTACTTTATATTGTACGAATACCATTTATAATAGCAATTTGAATTAATATTGATGGAAAATGATTCAAAATCAATATAATTATGAGTCACAAGGAGTTAAAAGAACATTAATACACGTTCGTCTGTTTACTTTCCAAAAATCGCCATCTTGGATATCTTTGATCGTCTGCTTTTATAAATATTATGTTATCTTTATAATGAATTAAATATAATAATTAGATATTCATATATTCTCTTTATATCTCATGCGGCTACAGAGTTTGTAAGGAAATTTTCCCAAAGACATTTTTTTTATTGAGTTCTCAAAAGAACGTTTCTTTTGTTTGAGAAATAAGAAAAAGGTGTATTTTTACTTTTCAGGCACTTTCTTTGATTGCAAGTATGTTTGGAAGAACTTGTTACTCCGTGAAAAAATATATAAGAATAAATACTTTTCTAAAGGCAATTTCATATGGTAGAGTGGATAATGGAATATTATAATTTGCTAAAGCGTTTATAGAATTTCTATAATATGAATAGTATAACGCTATCTGTTGAGTTTATTCTGGGTATTAATTTACCACAATTCTGCGAATATAAACGGAATTATAGTCAAGCTAATTATTATTTCAAAATTTTGTTCAGGTTTCTGCTTTTGAGATTAGCCGCGTTCCTGTTTTGATGAGACGATGAAACTTTTCGAATAATCGAAAATACTGTTATGTTCTGACTAATGTTTGTTTTAAAATATTTTATCGATATAATTAACATTCGTGAATCTGAACAGGATATAGAATAGTTAAAATATAAAAGAATCATTTCGTCTTACTACAATCAAGTTGAATCAGGTCGGTGACAAAGCTACAATGGAAATATTTCACTTGTATTTATATAAATGGACAAAACTTAAGGAAGTTGTACCTTTTAGCATGTATATCGGAATTCAGACAATAACTCTGTAAGATATTTGATACACAGTGACCTTTATTAAAGACACACGAGATAACTAAGTGTGAACAAAATTGCTTCTGTCTCCTTAAAAAAAAAAAAAACAGACGACCAGAAAGACTTTTCACCTACTTGAGTTTTGTCTGTGAGTATATATTGTAGCAAACTATTTATTATTTTATTAACAGATTTACAATTTCATTGATTATATATTTTGTATGCTACTTTTGAACTTTCATTTTTTTTACCTATCTGGTATTATATATATAATAATTTAAATTTTACATCAAATAAATTTCCCGTTTCATTCTGAGGTTTAAGAAGAGAGAAAGAATAAAGACCTTTTATTATTTTATAGATACCCATTCAATCGTTTAGAAATTTGAATAATTTTATATATTATCCTGAGAAGATGGAAGTTTTCTGGCCGGCATTCATATTTCTGTGAAAAATAGATAATTCGGCCAGTTAGAGTTTTTTATTTTCTCAACGTTTCGACAAAAATCTTTTGTCTTCATTAGGAGAAATAAATAAAAATAAAGCATTTGGCAAGGCGTTAAAAATTGTTTTGAGGCTGCAAGGGCTTTCTCATGCGATTTTTCGAATTTAGTACAACATCTAAAGCACGAGTCAAAAACAAATATTAAACTCGTCAAAGACTATGATCTTGGAGAGAGAGAGAAATATATATATATATATATATAATAAAATGTTATTATCAAAAATAAATAAAGTAATATAATTTAAAGAAATTTATTGATTCCATATATATGGTGTTATATTTTCATAAAAAATATAGTTTAAAATATAAAAATTACCAATATTTTATATCTGGTAAGATTTATTTCCATTGTTTTTTCCCAAGATAAAACAGTATATATTATAAATCCTATATGTTATATATATTTAATCCAAAAAATATATTTTATTCTTCATCTATAGATCATAAGAACAAAAATGAAAATTTAACCATAATAAAAATTATAATTCTTCATATAATTGTGAGTGAATATAGTTTTTTAACCAGTTAAAATATATATAGATAACTCATATAAAACTTTTGAGATATTAAAAAAAAAGTTTATATTAAAAATAATCATCTTTAGATTGTTTAATGCAATATATAATCATGCAAAGTATAACAAAAACAAAAAATAAATTCTAAAAAAAGAATATTTTCTGATTAAGAATAAAATTTACTAGAAATATTTAATGATATTATTCACCTTACTGATTTTTATTCTTTTTCCAAGATAAGTAAAGATTGAAAAATGTGAATTTTTTTTATCATTATAAAGGTCCCTTTTGGTGTTTTTACTATTTATGATCATCTTATCTCTTGGTTCAATCCTGAAATTTATTGATTCCATTGTTTTCTACCAAAACTGATAATCTTACTTTTTTCCGTGTCATCTCTGTATTTATTTATTGCGATGCTTTGTGTTAAAATCTAAAAGCAATATTTTAGTGATTTAATTGTGTTACTTAATTTTGATGGCGGTAACAACAATTATATATATTAGCTAATTGTATTGTTTATCGGTCTATTTTATGAATTTTTTAAACATAAAATTGGAATTTTTTGTCGGAATAACAAGTTACCTTTAAGTTACCATAACAAGTTACCATAAATGTTGCCTCTTTAAACTATAGTTCTAATATGATATAGTTTTAATGTATATTTGAAGCATTTTAAGTGACAAATCAACAATATAACAAAATTAGGTAGATGCCTCGTCGGGTATACGTCATAATTTTGGAATCGAAAGGTAGAAAAAGAGAGTTAAAAACGTTAATAGCGGCTGCTCAATACTTCAGTAAACTACCTATTCCCCAGACTTAGTCTTATTACTCAACCTATAAAAGGGTATTGAAATGAAGGGGAGAATTCACTAAAGAAGTCAACGAAGGACATAACGAAGAATCCGCAAACACAAAAATATTTATTTAAGACCTATAACATTTATATAAGACCTATAGTCTTGAATGGGGATTCACCACGGAGTCTCTGCAAAGGAGAAATAATAAAAAGTCAATGCTATTTATCTGGAGAATATCCCAAGAGACTTCCTTTTATAAATGTTTCGAATCATTGGAAAAACGATACCGACTATGTATAGAAGATAGTATTGTGAAATAAAATAAAGGTAATTAATATATCTTTCTGAAAATAGGTCAATCCATATTTAAATCATTAGATAGTATAAAGGCATATATTGGATTGAATAAAATATTTATTTGCCAATATTTCGTTTGGCTGAATGCCAACCTTTATCGAGGTATTACATTTTTGTATACACAAACTCAGCGCCGCATAGTGCTATAATATCACAGTTTATATAATTTAAAATACAAAGTAGGTGGGGGAAATTTATGCATAAACAATTATTCAGAATTAGTTAAATATCTTAAAGTATTATAATATAAAATAAATATATCTATCTGCTGTGTATATTATTCCTTTATAGTTTGTGCCATATAGGAAATTGTTAAACATACCATGTTTATAAAGTTGAAAATATTATCCAAAGTTTTATTGCATATATTAAATATATGTTCTGGGGGTCGGCGGAAGGTTGGTTTAAACGGTTGGTTTTCGACCACTACGACACGGGATCGAATCCCGTTTGTATTGGACACTTTTTTTCTAATAAAAAAAATGCTCCAATGGCCCCCGATTCTTACTAAAATTCAATTCCACCAGTGAGTGCAAGTAACTAAAGGAGGCTCTGGCATATTTGTAAGTGCAAAGTCGAACTTCCTTTCACATGGGTAGACATGTGGTGCACTTATAGTAAAAGCAGTCTCTAATTTCTACTCACCATGATTATCATGGCTTGTATCACGTATACTAGGGAAAATAATAATGAAAAAACTATATGTTTTAAAGGTGCATAGTGTTCAATATATTTCTGAAAGCTAACATGATTGTTAAATAGTATTTTAAAATAAAAATCCACAAAAAAAATCGTATAGAGACATTTTGTCTTATGTCCGAAGCAATGTCTCTAGTTTTGTCTATAGCTATGTCAATGATGTAGTTAATGTAATCTAATTTATTTATCTTATTCTGTGTGTGAGTTTAAGACATTTATATTAAAACATATCACGAAAGGAATAATCTCTATCTTAGAAGATCATCAACAAGGTAGCTGATCTTGTTACCATGGCCACTTTTGATCACTTTTATCATCGCATTCAAACTCCATCATTTATGTCATAATCACTTTTAAATGAAAAAATAAATTATTTTCATTCCTCCCACTTTTTTTTCTTTCTTTCAACTTAAAAAAAAATGGATCGATAGTAATTTACTGTGGGGGAAGACTTCTTGTTTAATAGAATGTGAGCCGAATTATTAATTTAGTTGATCGTGGAAAAAATTATATCGATTCTTCAATTGAATTCTGAGATAAATTTGATCGAAAAAAAGTTTCTCTTTATTTGTTAGGAGATATTCAAAACGAGATATTTTATACTGGGGGTAGAATGATTAGATATAGAAAATGGCGTTATTATAGGTTAGAATCAGATTTTGTAATCCCTCGCATTAAGTTATGTTTAACTTCAAATTTTTCTTATATTGAAGTGGGAATGTTTGAATCTTGTTTTTTTGGAGTCGAGGTGAGTATCACGAGGATTGTGAGACTCAACCGTGTATATCCGACATCTTCCAAAGATAAAATATGTCACCAGGCACCCGATCATGGTTCTGTCACGTATGTCAATATGTCACCATGGGTCTGTTACATCTACCTAGGACAGATATGTCACTATGCGACATCTACCCAGGACAGATATTTCTCTATGCGACATATATCCAAGACATCTATGTCATTCTCCGACATCTACCCAGGACAGATATTTCTCTATGCGACATATATCCAGGATAGATATGTCACTATGCGACTTCTACCTAGGACAGATATGTCCCTCTGCGACATATATCCAGGACGTCACTCTGCGACATATACCCAGGACGTCACTCTGCGACGTGCCGTATTAGCGTCCTATCGACCCGCAGTAATATATTCCAGCCGTGCAGCGACATACGAGTGGAGCACGTTCTGTGGGCGCGAGGAGAATTGGATTGAAAACCTCTCATTTCTTACACCGCCAATTATCCTCGCGGTGTCTAATTGAGAATCGGATTTCCTCTCCTTAATCCCCAACTTTTCAACAATTCCATCTCTGAATGTGTTAGCGCCCAATTAAACACCCCTCTCGAATATATCTTTACCCCCCTTACATTTAAATTATCACAATCTCTTTTAAAAAATCAATTTTCATATTGTCATTTCCCACAAAATGACGCTCAGAGAGAGAGAGTGTGTAATGTTTTAAAAATAAAATATTTGAACTAATCTATGGAGCCAATTGTTTCCACTTAAATACGAACTCTTTTTATCTTTCGTTTGGTTAAAGATAGAAACAGAATTTTGGTCTATTTTTGATCAAATTTTTCTATCGCCTGTTTTCGACTGTAGTAGGCTAATGCTATAGTTGAATGTTGTTGTTGTCGTGTCCAATGAAGAGCCTCAAATGCATCTCTATCACAGCAGTCGCAATGTCTACTATCTTAAGTGTGTAAAGCTGCTGCTCTGAGTCCATGTCAATTTTCTGTTGTTGTTGATGTATCCGATGAAGAGCCTCAGATGTCTCCATACATCTCTATCACAACACTCGCAATGTCCACTCTCTTGGGTGTGTAAAGCTGCTGCTCTGAGTCCACGTCAATTTTCTGCAAGGCTGCGGCCATTGCTGGGCATGAGAATATGTGGGTAGGTGTTAGTTCCACACCAGGACAGTTGTTGCATTTCCTGTAGGTTCTTGTGCCATCTGGATTTATTGTCATTCCTTTAGAGTGTTTCGTTCTGAATAAAGTAGAATGATCTACATATATAGAGGTAACTGAATTCCAAATATTTCCGCAGAATCAATTGTCCATGCAATTTTCAATCGATATATTATTGTAAATTTGAAATTATTTTCACGTTAATTTTTATTTGATTAGATCATCAAGGTATGCATTACTTTGGTATTTTTTCAACATCTCTAAACACTTTTTATTTGAATATTTTAATATTGAATATGAGGCTAAACGACTGAGAAAGAGGTAACCAGAATGTTTGAGTATCGTTTCCGACACTTGTGATGAATAATAGCATTGCTGGAAGAATTTATGGAAGGAATACCTATAAAAGAAAGAAATAGAATAGCATTTATAAACACTTTTTCAGAAGAAATTACTTTCCATACCATCAAGTTCTTTTTATTTGTGTGTGCTCATTTATATTAAAAAATATATGAATTAATCATTCCAATAGTCTATATTTTAAAGTTTCAAACAACTTAGACATATTGATTTTAAAAATCCATAAAATATTAATATATATTTATTTTAAAAAGTCTGGACGAAAAATATACGTTCAATATATATAAGAGTATAGTAAAATATATAATCACACAATTTATATTACTTCTATATAGTGTATATAGTTAATCAATCAAGTTCTCTTGTGAAATAGTCAAAAAGAAAATCAAATTTCTATTAAAATCAAAGTTTCTTTTAATATAGTTGTACAACTTCAACAAAGAAAAATATTTTTATCAATTACGGTTTTTTGATAAAAAAAAAATCCAGTTGTGGAAGAAGAGACCGCAGAATAAAAAAACAACTACTTTACTTTTTTCCAATCATTTCTGTATTATCCTTCTGATAAGAAGATAAAAGAAGATATAACTTCACTTTTACCTGAGAGTAATGCTTAATGTACCTGAATAACTTGACAGAATCACAATAAATATAGAATTTTTCAAATAATCTTATATATACCAGATGATTTTATACATTTTAGAGAAAGTTTTATATTTATTCTTATTCTATAGATCTCTGTGATAACCATAATTTTTATTAAATAATTCTCTATTCAGAATGATTTATAATAAAAGTTTCGATAATATAAATAAATTTAATCATAAAATGCTTTGAAATCTTTTGATATATTCGATATTTTCTTCTAATATTTAAAATATTTATCGTAAAGATAGAGGCTGCCTGGCCGGCATTCATAGTTTTTAAAATTAAAGATACTTCGGCCAGTAAATCCTTTTATTATTTCGACCTTTCTACAAAATTATTTTGTCCTTGTCATGTGATGTGTTGTGACTGCATTTGCCCTAGGTTAACCATTTATTGTTGGTAAAGGTGTATAAGAATTTTACACAAATAAATTTACTGGCAATGCGTTTCTTTTTAAATCTCTACAGACCTTACTGCAATGATATGATTTAATGAATGAGAGGGCTTGGCTCATCAGTAGTGAACCCTCTCAGCGGTTTCGCCAAATTAATCTCTAGACCGCTCTACTATTGTATTGGACTGGTTTTGTTATATACCATGCATTTTCTATGGAAGGCAGCTAAATGGTGTTTAGTGAACTATGGACATAAGCTTATAGGTCTGTAGAGGTACATACATATAAATTTCAAGGTATTGCATCGAGCAAAGCTCTTCCGCGCAAAACATGTTTTCATAACCATTATATATTAGTAAATTAAATTTTATTGCCCTCTATCGTTAAAATTTTAAACAAATTAATTTACTAGTGTATAAGAATGTTGACCTTTTTCTCTCTGTTTCAAGAATTCCCTTTGACTATTCCTTCTTCTTCTTTTATTATTGTTATTAATATCAGGTGAATCAGCCTTAAGACTGCCTTCTCAGTCAAAATCCTCTAAGGTTCGGTCCATTGCCATAGTTTTCAAATGGTTATCTTTGTTTCTCTTTTTAGTTCTTTTTTCAGTAATATGAGGGCATTTTCTAGATCTAGTGATGCCTTCAACGCGTCTTTCAATCCTTTGTGTTGTGGTGGCATACTTTTCAAATAACTTATCCAAAACAGTCTTTGTTTTCCTAACATTCGAATGAGGCATCTGTTCTTTTCTGCTAGTGATAACGCCTGGTCATTTGTGACATGTATACAGTCCACGCTATTTCCAAGCCCACTAATAGGGTTTGAGTTATGTAAGAATCAGGTAGATTATCAGAGTAATTCTACTTTAAGTTTGGTGAATATTTTAAAAGTTAATCCCCCCAGTTTGAACTCAGACTCTAATTGTCTTAAGTGGAGACCACTAGACTTTCAACTTACCACGTCAAGTTTGTGAAGACACACATTCACAATGTCTTCTCCTTTAACTTCAGAACAGATAGACAGGTGTGATATAGAACATTTGATCTGTTATTTTAATTCAATCCTTATTTCTACTCTATGAAATAAAAATTATTCAAAACCAAAATGTTTTTTTTTTTAACAAGAAAGTAAATCGATATTTGTAAATCTTTAAATTTCTGCATTTGTAGATGTGTGAATATAGAATTTCTCATATTCTCATATTTTTTAAATTAATATAAACATATATATATATATAAATTATATACAAGAAAAACCTTTTTATGTAAAAGAATTAGAGAAAAATAAATTTTATTCACATTTAATATAATAAAAATGCATAACACTAAAAGCCTAATTAAAAACAGTTTCATACATGGATTAGTATAACGAATCCCCAAAGGGAAAAAAAAGATAAAAATATACTATAATATAATTTAATATAAACACATATATATTTACATAACTAAGCCTATATTATGACCATATATGCATATCTATTTTTATTAGGCTTATAATAATGTAAAAGGATAATAAGAGCCAATATACTAAGGAATAAATCTTCCTATGCCATATATTACTAGGTAGGGTAAGAAGTCTTAATTCCCTATGGTACAGGAAGCTATCGGAAAAGCAGTGGACCGGGTATAGGCTGATACTCCTTGCGAATACCAAGTTGCCATTATAGAGCGGTTGGTGAGCTCCCCGTACAGGAATTCAATGGATGGTCAATCCTGTATTGTCCTCTTTAGGAAATAATTCTGTGAATATACTTCATTATTATACAAAGAACTATTATTATATACCAGATAAATATTTAATTTTGAGACGAAATTATAATAAAACGTTTATTTAGGTGTGCACTCGTCCGTTAAATTTCAAAATAATTTTTTTTAAAGCGACTAAAGATTTTTTTTCAATTATTGATAATTTCACGCAAGCATCCATTCTAGAATACCTGTAGACGTTTTAGAATAGGGATATATTCGACTCATGTTTTGGAAATATTTTAAATTTGAAGTATTTTTTCACACACACACACACACACACACACACAAATATTTATACGTTTAAAATGTTTTCATTCTATAAATTTTATTATTTTACCTAATATATTAAGGTGATATATAAAATATTTTGTGAATTTAATATAGATAACTAGAAAATTTTAAAATATTCCTAATGATTTTGTATATATATATGTGTGTGTGTAAGTATGAAACCATTCAGCGTTATTTTTTACAATCCTTTAGGACGAATTTCGGCAACTGTAAAGATTGAAAATATTTGGGAAAGCTTAGCTCATGAGTGGCAAACTTTCTCAGCCATATTTTCGATTCAATCCATCAGATATATGTGTGTAAAAAATAATAGATATATTATTACTTTAAAATCACACACAAAAACCTTTATTAAGACACACAGGTCTTACAGAGGATTCTTCTTGGGGTTACTAGACGGAGAAACCCATGAAAGTGGGAAATATACAATGGGGTGAAAATGGAGAAAGATTATATACACATGGTAAATATATATATTACTTTAAAATTATTGTTCGTTATTAGCTTGCAATACTAACACCATATCAATCAAATATAAATTTACCTCAAGACTTAATCAGTATATATACACTTGTAAGGACATAAAAAACATATATATTTATTTTTAATATCAGGTGTAAAGCTGTTAGATTATAGGTAAAGAAAATTTTAAAATTTCCATAAAATATATATAGGTATCAATCCTTGCATTCTAAAATCTCATTAAATTTTGTTTATCATTCACAAACCATCAAACAAAAACGTTATTCTGAACTGACATTAATAAATAGGCAAACTGTGACAAATTTATCGATCCAATTACTGTACTTTATACACAAACGATCAAAAGGATGCTTTGTTCTTCTTTCTATTGTTTAGAATAAGGTCAAGATTTCTTTAAGAATTATATATTTGAAATTCTAATATATAATATACATACCTCACTTTCTCTCTTTTCATATTGAGAAAATTATTTATTCTATTCTTCTATAGAGAATTTCTCTATATGGTATCAATAGATAAAATACTCCCTACAAAACCAGTGTTGAATTCTCAATGATTTTATTATACCAGGGGGTTATTCATACTCTATGTAAGAAGATTGCTTTGTTTTGAGGTCTTTTGTTTGTGGATCAAAATTTGCATATATATTACTAAACCATTGTTATTTAAAATATATATATAATTAAAATGTATTAGTGTTTTATTAATAATTTATAGTGTTTAGCTATATCATTGAAATTACAATAAAATTACATTTGCCTCTTAAGATATATATAGTTTTAAAACACTATATAAATATATTGTTAGATATAAAGAATTCCGTATCTAGAAAAAAATTTATAACCTAGTTTATTGAATAGTAAATTAATTTTATTTATAATATCAATTTTTTAAGTATATAAAAATTGTCTCTTCTAGTCTATAATGGTGGAACCGTACGCATGCGCGAGCTTGCCAGCCAATCAGTCATAAATATAAGCAGAAGTAACGTAATTAGAGGGTGTCGAAAAATATAAATTTTCCTTTCAAATTGTAAAAAGTAGTGAAAATGTGAAGAGAGAATATCAGGATGGTAAATGATAAAACAAAAAACGCTCCTTATTTTGCAAAATAAACTATTACACTACCCATATATAAAGCTAACTTATAAATAAGTTATGTATATCATAATATATTCGTATTGTAATACGAGAATTTGCCGTTTTGATCAAACAATAAATATACGAACTTTAATAAAGATATATAAACAAAAAAGGCCCTTCATAGATTAAAGGTGTTTATGCTAGGGTAAAATCAAAGAAATATGACGTTGTCAAAATATGGGGCAATATTTATCGCTTCATTAATTAAATGTTATAAAAATTGAAGAGAATAGTGGACATGATCAATTGTCAGACTTAATAAATTGCTTTGGAATCATTTCTCAAGAAAGATTGATACTTCGATGTGGAAAATCTTCCTTTTTCTTTATCAACCATATTTCTCACCGTGTTTTCTCAAGTTGTTAATAAACATTGTCAGTGTTCCCCCATTGATTTATTGGATAAAACTTTGGTCAAATAAATATTTCAATGGCTTAAATAGACTTATTCCTGATTCTTTAGGGAAAATAAAAATTTCCTTGTCGAATTCATTTATTTAATCTTCAGCGAGTATTGTGTGATAGAGAGAAATGTAGAATCCTGTTCTTTTTTCTGTATTGCATGATTCTGTATATGAAAGTAATCCACATATTATCTATATTTGATATAGATGGGGCAAACTTGGAATTATAATATTTTATCTCGATTTAAAATAATAGAAATGCTAAAGGATATTAACTGTTATTCAAAAACTAGTACAAACAATGCGTGTAAAACTCGTTGTTTAGACTTTTATAAAATATAAGTTTTCTTGTTAGACCTAGTTGTGATAGTTAGTTAATGTGTATTTATTTCCAGCACAAACATTCACACACGGGCACACCCAAACACACGCATACACACACGTCGGTAAACGAGTGGTTAAAACCCTCGATTCCCGACAGCCATGAACCGGGTTCGAATCCCACATTGTACACTTTCTTCTGTGAAGAATCTGTTCATACTTTCCATTGTAAATAACATAAGCTAGATTTCTCTTTTTGAGAGGTACCTGATAAAGTTATTTTTGAACAGTTGGAGTCTTAGGTATAGTATTTAAAAGCAAACTATGGACATTTTAGGGCAGTAGAAATGCATATAAATATCGAACAATGAACAATGATCTTCCACAAACAATAGAGACAAGGCCAGTTAGGATTAATTATAAGAACAGGCCATAGGATGGCTTCACGCGTTTCCAAATCACGATTGAACCTTTTTACCATTTGTGAAAATCCTCAGAAACGGGATAGTACAGTGAAACCACCTCCATTAGAGATCGACCAAAATATAACCACTCCTGGTTACTCCTGAAGGCAGTATCTTATTGGAGATTGGATTATTTCAGGTCACACACGGGCACACCCAAACACACGCATACATACACGGGGACACCCAAACACACACGCACGCAAACACGTACATCCACGCCACACACATATGAACACACTTAAAAACACACACATACTCAAACACTTACACACATTTGTATGGGATGGTTTTATAATATTTAGAGTTTAGGATAAATACTGTAGAATTAATACAAGACGAGGGAGGGTTGGAATTAAAGGGAATTAAATAGATATTCACTTCCCGAACCTCCAATCCTCTGGTACGTATATCTCTCTATAAGGTATTCATGGCAGCTTAATTAAAATTATTTACATTCCAACATTTATAATTGCCTCCACGAGTTGAATATTTAATATCGCAATTAACTTTTGTCCTTTCTTGAAATACTGTTGCCATCCGTTTATTCTAAAAGATTGCATCAACCCAAAGGCTTGAAACTCTTAAGATGCTTTATCCAACTGATTAAATCAAGTAGCAATTTACTGTTTCAATTTTTGAGATAATAATTCCGAGAGATTTAAAGTTTATATATATATGTGTTAATGTGGCGTGTGAGTGGTTAAAATTATTAGAGAGGTTAAAATTATATTAAAATTGAAGACGTAGCAATTTTGTTAAGCATCTAACACGACATTTAACTAGGTGTGTTCCTTCATTTAACTACCTTCCTGGTATTCTACGTGCATTTACCCAGTTGATTGGGGAAGATATCTTTGAATCAGATATTCTATGATATAATTCTTAATTATATATAAATAAGCATAATAAGCACTATACATTTTATTTTCTACAACGAGAAGCTTTTCAAAAATGATCCCTTTTCTGCTCAATAAAAAAAATGGTTAAATTAGTTTTTTTATTGAGAAGAAAAAAGAAAATTTTCCTGAAGCTTCTACTTTTATAAAATAAATATTACAAAAAGAACGTTACACATTTAAAGATTGGAATATATTCTTATCCTCTAAATCTTTATTGTTATTAAATTAAATACAGTTTTTTTTGTGTGAATTGACATACATATATAATAGCATAAAGTTGATTCAGAGAAAAAGCCACATCAACCAATGATTAACTCTTGACTTTTCAGTAACTTGCTGCCACTATCCTCATGGGAATGATTACTTTGAATCCTAGTTCTACTTATATTTCTCAAGTTGTGTACATGATTTGTATAAAGAATATCTTCAGTCAAAATAAACACAAAACTTTGCGATTGCTCTCGACCTTCTGAAAACTATCATATTGAGATTGGGGACATAACCACAACATCTGCTTTGGCGTCTGTTTAAACAGGAGAATTAACCTTTCTATTTTATATATCCATAACCGCCCTAAAAATTACCTCATCAATATATTATATATAAATGATATAATCAAAATATGAAGACATAAATAAAAATCCATTATATGTTATAATTCCTTGATAAAGGTTGGTGTTCAGCCAACTGAAATATTGGTAAAATAAATGATATTTTGATCCAATATATGTCTTTTTAATTAAAGATTTATTTATGGATTGCTCTATTTTCAAAAATTTTAATCTATGTTAAAAAGTACCAGTTTTGTCTTATAGACGAATCATATAAAATATTCACAAGATTTCAACGGCGAGAAATCACCACTTTAGAAAATCGAAGCGACTTCTCCAATCCAATGCTAACTAAACAAAGAGCATGTCTCCATTTGGAGCAACTTAAAGTCTGCGATAAATTTCTTCTTTCTGAGATAAATGAGTCGGACGCGAAAAGTGTTCGATTTATTTTCATTGCACGAGTTTCACCTGAGGAGGTGACATTGTCGGAGATAACCGGCCTTGGTCCCATTTGTCAGGCCGATTGACATCATGCCATTTGGCCGATCTGCTTTATTCTATAAATCCTGACAGGATCTCTACATCACAAATCAGTAAGCTTTCCTTATGAGGAGGTTTGTTTTCGACCTGTATTGATCAGTCTACCATTTCCATTGAGATTTCTTCAATTTGAATAAGGTTCTTTGAATCTCTACATAAAATTGTATATTTATAAAAGAAGTGAAATATGAAGCATGAAGTTGAATATTCTTCGAGTGTGAAAGCTTGTAAAAAAATAGGAGCTTACCCTCTATTATTAATTTTGTTTATTTTTTGCTTTGTCGTCTGTTTTTCACAAGTTGAATCTGGTTAGAACGATGTATGTAAATTAGATGATTCTTTTGTTGCCTTAAATACGAGGTAATTAACTCGTTTCTCTTTCTATATCTAAAAATGTTTAAAGTTTAATAAATTAATTTTATAAATCTGAGAGTTGTCTTCAAAACCGATCCAACAAAATACCTATAAATGTAATATTATATCAAAATTATTTTGAAGATAAAGATTTCCCGGCCAGAGCATTCATATTAATTTATAAATTAGACATTTCGGTCAATATTTCTCTCAAGAGAACAATTTTTAACGTCTTGTCAAATGCTTTATTCTTGTTTATTTCTCCTGACGAAAAAACCAAAAGATTTTATTTGAAACGTTAATAAAATAAAACATTAACTGGACGAAGTGTTTAATTTATAAACAAAATTAGTATAGCTCTATACATACATATATACTTATCATATGAATTTGGAAATTTGAATGTATTTCTCCCTTTTTTCCTCAATCCTTTTATGTAGCTCTAAAGGAGAATCTTCATACACTCACGGATAAAACCTAAGACGTGGATATTTTTGATGTCGTCCAGCGTCTGTTTTTATTTTATGAAAAAGAAAAAGGAAATTTTGTTCACACTTTGTTATCTCGCATCTTCAATAAAAGTCACTGTAATATCTTCCAGAGTTATTATCTGAATTCCGATGTACATGCTAAAAGGTACAACTGTCTCAAGTTTTGTCCATGAGTTTAAAGTAAAATGCTGTCGCTATCTACTTATCATGACTTACACTATGTACCTAAGATTAGTAAAAATGAATACATAATCTTAAATTTTTTTAATTTCTTTGAAAAAATTTTTTTTCAATAAAATAGATGATTTTTTTAATAAATAGAATATGAAATTCAAGCTCTTTACACTAGCTATTCTTACATTTGGTGTCTAAAAAAAAACAGTTTTATAAATGTTTTCTGACCTTCTAAAAATTCTATCTTTTAAAGATCTTCCCCTTTCTCAGCGCGTTTTAAAATAAAATATAACAACGCTGAAATGCGGAACAAAGTTGGCTTTTTTTCCAAATTCTAGGCAAAGCTCTTCTCAAAAACGTGTATTTTAAACATTTTTCTTATTTCCTCAAAATCCGGTATAATCCCTGATTTGATTTAGAAGATCGAAGTCCTAGCAATAAAAATAAATAAAATTTCCGAATATATATTTTATTTTTATAAAAGGAAAACTCCTATTTGAAGCCCTTATTTGGGAAAAGTTTCATCCAAAGTGAATCTTTGTCGCCACCAGTTCGACAAGAAAAAGGCGGAAGTGAAAAGATTCGTCTGCAAGCCAAACAATGCCTTCCATCAACGTGATATCTACGATTTATTTAAAATTATTTGACCACACACATTCATAAGTTTTCTTTTGGAAACATTTTGCCTGATTATTACTTCCTTTTACATTTAAATGTCAACTTTAAATCAAATTTTCTTTTAGTTTTTAATTGTTATATTAATTTATCATTTCACCATATCTAAATAGATCTTTATTAAAGTATTTTAGCCATTCTTCTATTGGAAGCTTCTTGATATTAAAAATGTGAAGGAAAATACGTGTGAAAGATATTTGTAACGCAAATAACGATTATATATAAATATAGTGTCATCATTTATATTATTGAAATAAAATATACAAGGTGTATAATACTTTCTTGAACACAATGTTAATCGTATTATAATAATCGAAACAGTGTTTTAATATTAATTTCCTGTGCTCAGATAACTGATAGAGAAACTTATCCTGGAATGTGGGTGTTGTGTGCTGTGTTTATTGTTGTGTTTAGTGTTGTGTTTTGTGAGTGTTGTGTTTAGTGTTGTGTTTTGTGAGTGTTGTGGTGTGTTTAGTGTTGTGTTTTGTGAGTGTTGTGTTGTGTTTAGTGTTGTGTTTTGTGAGTGTTGTGTTTAGTGTTGTGTGAGTATTGTTTTGTGTTTAGTGTTGTGTGAGTGTTGTTTTGTGTTTAGTGTTGTGTTTTGTGAGTTTTGTGTTGTGTTTAGTGTTGTGTCGTGTGTGTTGTGTGAGTGTTGTGTTTAGTGTTGTGTTTAATGTTGTGCTATGTACTTGTTTTGTGTTGTTTGTGTTGTGTCTTTTGTCGTGTGTGTGTGTTGTGTGGTTTGTTGTGTTGTGTGTGTGCTGTATGTTTGTTGTTTTGTTTTGTGTGTGGATCTCTATGATTAATATATTTAACTAAGAAAAATGGATCAATATAATTAAATAAATCAAAGAACTATATTCTGCGTGTAAAATTTTCCTTTATCAGTTTTTATTATATGATCTAAAGCTTCAGTCTTATCAGCCGTTCGACAGGAGTAACACAATACCAGAATAAAAGCCGAAATTCCTTTAGTATTTATTTTATACCTTTAGTATTTCGGCGTTTATTTAGTTATTTTGTTACACCCGTTGAAAGGCTGACAATCCCGAGAGCTTGGATTCATATAATAAAAACTGATAGAGAAACTTATATCCCCGAATTTCTTCCATCACGTTACAAATAACAGGAAATAATTCAAGCAAAAATGTCTTATAATAGCATTAAAAGAAGAAATCTTTGTTGAACATTTCTTTAATAAGCATTAACCAATTAGTTATTACAAGTCAATTATATAAACGCCTTCAATTATAGAGAGCAAAAGTCAAATTTACTATTATTTGATCCAATTGTATATTGACCTCTTTTTTTTCTCCTACAATTGACATTCATCCATTAATATTTATTTATTTTATTTCAACACACAAAACGCGATATCCCGGCTAGGGAGGATAATTGTGTCGATTTACATTTTTTTAAACAGAAACAGTTATAAACATAACAAAAAAAAAAACAAGACCTAATCCAAATAATTTATTAGTGTGTGACGTTTCGGCAACAACATTGTCACCATCATCAGACAAATGTTGTCATGTCAAATGTGACAATGTTGTTGCCGAAACGTCACACACTAATAAATTATTTGGATTAGGTCTTGTTTTCTTTTATTATAATCTATAATCCAAATTGTGCTTTATCAAAGTTATAAACATATTATACAAAAAAAAAGTAATCGAAATAAAAAGAGAAACAATAATATATATTAGGAACCCGAACCTTTCAGGTTTGAAAGACAATCATAAATATATTTTAAAAAATAGTTAAATCTATGATAATTCTCTCTGTTATTTATAAATTGATATAGATCTACAACATTATTTATTGCCTGTTGTCTAGCGGTGAAGGAGAGTAGGCATTTCAGCAGTAGGTGTCTCGAGTCCTGTATTAATATTATAGTACAGGATCTCAAATACAAAAAGAATATCTATAACAGATTCTACCTGAATAGAACATTGTATATTATGAAAAAAATATAGAAAAGTGAAATTGTAATGGGTTTAGAAGGATAAATTAAGAAAAATGTAGTTGCACGATCTGGAGATGCTTTTTCTTAATTGTATATTATTTTTGCCAGTGGAAAATCAACATGATTGCGTTAAATATTTAGACAGGTTAAACTATTTAGTATGGATTTAGTATTAGTATAGATGCATGTCTTGGCAGACGCCAGGATGTCCAGGGTGTGATCATCCAGGCCTCGCCCGAAGACCCAGTGGATTTTTATTTATTTATTTATCAATCAACCGGGCACAATGGCCGCAACCTTGCAGAAAATTGACATGAACCGAGGGCAGCAGCTTTACACACCCAAGATAGTGGACATTGCGACTGCTGTGATAGAGATGTACGGGGACATCTGAGGCTCTTCATTGGACACGACAACAACCAGACGCGATATTGAAATATTTGCGCCTATTACAGAGAAAACAAACAAAACAACAAACAAATTAGAACTTAGAATTAAATATTTACAAATTTATATGTATTAATCAACAGAGCCAATAAAATTTATATAGATAAGTGGCTGATGTAAGAGATTTAGATCAGGGAACAATCGATGTCTCACTTCTACAAAGTTCGGACAGTCATAGATAAGGTGAAGAATAGAGTGTTCAGTTTCTCCGCAGGAACAATTTGGTGTTTCTGATAGACCTTTATGTAAGTATTTCTGGAATATTTCGTGTGATGTGACAAATTGAGTGACTAGAAAATTTGGATGGAACTGTTTAGGAATTTCGTTTGGAAAAATAATGCGAATTGTGTAATTAGCATTATGAATGGATTGATACGAATGATTCAAATGAACTATTTAGTAATAGTTCTGACATAAATAGAATGTCTATTTAGTCTACAGAAGGAAATATACCGGTGATTCTGACCAAAAAAGGCAAAGCCTAATGCCCTAACTTTTACCGCTAACAAAGGCTCCATTTTCTCTGGCAGAATAAATTGAGACCATTACAGCCATTTTCTCTAATCTCGGAATTATCTAGAAATATTTAGATTGTCACCAGTATAGACAGTTGGTTTTTTATCTGTGTTACCTGAAGAGCTATCGGTTGAATAGAATTCCAGAATATCTCCACAAGAAAATGTTGTGTGGTTTATTAATGTTTTTTTTTAAGTGGTTAGCTACTTAGGGTATATCGTAAATTGAATAAAAAATACAGAATATTATAGTTAAAACAATGTAAATAGAGAAATGAAATGGTCAATCATATAATAATTACATATAAATAGTTTTGAAAATAGAGCAATCCATAAATAAATCTTTTTTAAAAAAGGCATATATTGGATCAAAATATCATTTAATTTACCAATATTTCAGTTGGCTGAACGCCAACCTTTATCAAAGTATTATAAATAGTTCATTTTGTTTGCTAATATTTATAAAATGTTGTATATATATATAATACAGGTTGTTATTGATATTCAATACCTTATACTTTTTCATTTTTCTTTAAATTAATTTTCATCTCTATATTTTGTTTTATCCATAAGATTGTTTTTTTTTTAGAAAATTAATATTATTCTACCTTTTTATCTCTTTCAATATGTACTCATCACCTACCATTGGTGTTTTCATTCAAATAAATATTGAAATATCAATTGCGAATTAAATATTTAGCAAATAGTTCAACCAAAATGATGAAATTTATTAAATCATCATCTAAAAGTGGTTAAGAGTTTTCAGCTATGTCAGAAAACATTCCAAACATAAAAAAAAGAAAGTATATCTAAAAGAGAGGGGGCGGTGTAAGACAATTTCCTGACGGGTGCTTACAGAGATAATGGAAGGTCCGATGTTCAAAATTGAGACCTCCTATATTAACTTGTTGATTCTTTTTTGATAGCGAGGGACGCCATATTGCTACTACCTCTGGATTTTACATCGCTAGCCTGTGTTGCCATCCACCTAGAGCTGACTTTTTTATATCTTACATTGATTGTGTCTACAAGGTTGTCCCAGAAGTTCGTAAGCACTTGCAAAAAATTGAAATACCAATATTATTCGCCTTTATGTTTAATGTTTTTGTATTATGTATACCTTAATGGTAGATTGAACTGGCGAAACCGCTGGGAGGGTTCACCACTGATGAGCCAGACACTCCCATTAATTTTTCCATTGCAGTAAGGGTAGTAGAAATTGTTTTATTTTAAAAAGAATATTACGCGTCTAAAAAAGTTTCGTAATTTGATAACAGATGGCGCGCTAGTGCATCGTAACTTAATTCTATTGTGCATAAATTAATTGTATTATGTATAAATCAATTGTATTATGTATTGTTATGTATTCGCTGTAATGATATTATTCGCTAAGTAATAAGAAAAACACGAATTTTTGGGACAACCCTATATTAATATATATAATCCATAACTTTTATTAATAAAAATAAGTTTGCATATTTGATTTACAAAGTACCATCAACTAGATTTTACTCAACTTTTTAACCATTAGTTTGTTAACTTTCCAAAATGATTAATTCAATCTTCTATAATTATATAGATATTCATTTATAAAAAAAAAACAAGTTAATAGATAAATTCGTTTATTAATATTTATATCTTCTTTAAATTTTATAAAGACTGAATGGGTAAATTATATATTTTATTTATTCCTTCATTTTTGTCTATGAGTGTATATATATAACATTACAAAATGTAATTTGATGAGAGTGAATTGAAGGTAACTTCACTTTGATATAAGCCTGAATGATAAACATGTTAGCTCTACACGATGTTAAAAACATCAAAATTACTACAAATATATATATATATCGAGAATAGAGCAATCCATAGATAAATATTTAATTAAAAGGCATATATTGGATCAAAAAAATCATTTATTTTACCAATATTTCAGTTGGCTGAATGCCAACCTTTATTAAGGTGTTATAACATTTTAAAGTGTGTCAACAACAAACTCAGCGCCACATAACGTCAACAGCCGTTGATGTTGTTCAGCCAACTGAAATATTGGTAAAATAAATGATTTTTTGATCCAATATATGCCTTTTTAATTAAATAAATATATATAATTATAAAAATATATTATTCTCAGCATATAATAGAGATTTTAGAGGGGAGAAAAAATTTAAATCAAATAAAGCTATTTATTTTTTTGATTCTTTTTATTTTTCTATTGTAAATACTTAAATTTTCACAGAGCCTCGAATATTTGAAAAGCCTTAATTAAATTTTTATACATTGAAAGTATGCATATATAATCCTCTTAGATTATAAAAAATATATATATTGGTGGTAATTGTAAAAGGATTTTTTACCAATATTTCGGTTGGCTGAACACCATCCTTTGTCAAAGTATAATAATAAGCCTTTATTAGACCCTTTTTTTTCTTTATGAGAATGTTCTTCAACCGAAAAATAAGATTACAAGAAGTTAAAATTTACAAGAATAACGTAGCTTTAATCAATACACCACAAAAAGCTTTATTGAGACTTTTTAGTCTTATACAGATTCTCCAAGCAGAAATGTAGGATACATGCAAGAAAAAAGTAATAGTACCTTAATGGTAATTGTATATTATAAAAAATTGGCTGGATAAATTTGGGTAATCTTGAGTTTTCAAAAAATTCTCTGAAATTATCATTTGAATCTTCATAGTATTTTTGAATTTTTTCATTTATAAAGTTAGATATTATCATTCTTTTTGCTGGATCATTTCTATTATAATCTATTTCAACTTTAAGTATGTTTGACAGAATGAAATCCGTAATTTTAGGTATTCTTGCGAGAACATGTGTACAATTCGAAGATGTTGTATTATAAGCATGTATACAGTGTTTAAGAATTTTATACTGTAGTGAATCTATTTTGTTTTTAGATCTCGTGTTTGTAATGTGATATTTATATACAGGAAAAAATATATAAAGACAATCAACCTAATAGATTAGTCTGGGTAAATTGGAGGAAAATAAATTTATTATACATGGATTTACCGCGGATTCCCTGCAAATGAAGGTAAAAAAAGCAAAACCTAATTACCTCAATATTGAGATAATGAAATTTATTACTTTAATCAAAAAAACAAAGTATAGATGAAAATATTTTTACACAGTGGCAATGGGATACTTACATGTTACAAATAGATATTCCTAAATTCTAAAAAATTCGAGTGTCAACATGTATAAAACAAATTATAATGGAAAACTGCACTAATTTTATATAATAGGTGACAAATATAATAGTGCCTATAGCTCTAAAACAATTATAACACTTAATTCTATTAGTTTTTAATATTTTAAAATTGATAAAATGAAGAATTTTAACGCTTAGAATATAATTTTCAAGGTCCCCCTAAACAGTATTTAGTCTTACTAACCTAATTGGGTTTATAAATGAGACATTGAGTTTATAAAAAAGTTGCTACAGACTGGTAATCCAATTATTCATTGGCCATCAATAAACATCATTTCCTATTTAATTATTAAATAGTCAAATTCTCCCTTTTTTCTGGGTAGTCAAAATTTCTTCAAAGAAGTGTATAATCAAATTATGCGCTGCTCTAAAAAAACCCCCAAATCATCCATTAAGATCAATTAAGAACCATATTAACTATAAATTAGAAAATGGTTTCATCAATCAAGTTAGAATGATTAGTTTTTAAATTGTCAAAAATATCGTTAAATGTGTGTTGTTTAGGGGATTTCTTTAAAAAATGTTTTGTTATTATTTAGGATTTATTGATAACTGCCTTGAAATATTTGGATACGAATAAATACATGAAGATATATATATTTGAAAGTAAAAAGGCATATATTGGATTGAATAAAAGATTTATTTGCCAAAAATTAGACAAAATTAGACAAAAATGTAATGCCTCGATAAAGGTTGGCGTTTAGCCAGCCGAAATTTTGGAAAATAAATCTTTTATTCAATCCAATATATACCTTTTTACTATCTAATGATTTAAGCATGGATTGCTCTTTTTTCAGAAAGATATATCATTCCTAAAATTTATTTTTGAACATCTGTTAACAATTCTACTTATAGAGTATAAATTTATGCTTACAAACGTTGAAAAGCGCTAAAATAGTTTTGAATCAAAAAGATATCAGATAAGCGATCATTTTCTTATGTTATTCTATTAAAATATGATTAAAGCCCATCGAAGAACTGCTTGCTCTGAAAAACTTGAATTTATAACTAAATAACAGAAACTTATCAAAGAATCTTTCTTCATTCACAAAGTTGGTATCCCAACTTCTCCAGAAGTCTCTAATTAACAATGAACTTCTCCCTCCTACGCTTGAGAAAGGAGTGCATGACCTTTCATTCATTCTTTCATTCATTAGGGCTGCCCATACATAAGCCTGCAGCTGCACGTGTGGGTGTTACGTCAGATAGCTGGGTCAGTGGGTCATCATTTTCTTTTTAATCAGACATGGTAACTTGCAGTACTGGACATACATGTCCTGGGTCATTTTATCTCCACAGTTGTCTTCTTGTATTCATTTAGGGAAAATAAATTCTAAAACTGACGTGCCTCCTTAATCAAACTCATCTAAGAGACTATCTCTAGTTTTTCAAATGGTAGTAAGATATTGTCTTTTTTCTTAGTTGGTCCACAAATGTAGTACGATGTGTCCTTTTTGCCTTCAATTAATCTTTCGAAATAATTATCATGTTGAAGGTGAGTTATCATGAAAAAGATAGGGCTACATCAGCTATGATACAAACGATAGATGCTGAAATATCTGGATTTGTGAAAACATTAATACGTTCCTGAGAAAAACGTGTAAATCGGGGGATAGGTGTACACAGAAATAAAAATAAAATGCATTGACAGGTTAAAATATGTAGTCAGCACATAAGCTCGGGATTCCTCGTGAGATGTGTACACAGCGCATGTGTTCAATTACAGTAGCATTTTGTATAGTGCGATAAAAACAACAAAAAAAACTTATTTGGAAAACCGTGTAAAAGCGAAAACGTGTAAAACAAGTACCGTGTAAATCGGGGGATAGGTGTAATAAATTTTACTAAAAATAATTTTTTAAATATAATTTTAAACCTCTTTTTTTAAATACAAAAAAAAATATATATATATATAAGTTTGAAATAATCTTGAAAAAATGAAAACGTATCTTAAATGATCAACGTAAAGAATTTCTCATAAGATTTGACAATTTTATAGTAATAATGGTTTGTTGAGCATCTTTTTTCATTTTTAGAGAATTATTCTCCAGTGTGAGAGTTGGTATTTCTGGCACGTCTATACCGCAAGTTTGGAGATGATTTTCTCCCACTCCCCTGGCAATCCTCTAAGCTCCCTATTTATTGACCCTGATATATACCATGGTCCCATGGGCTGACTTCTTGGCCGCTTAATAAAGAAATAGTCCAAATCGGGGCAAACCCATTCACAAAATTGTCCCAAAAGTTCATAAACACTTGCAAAAAAATGAAATACCAATATTATTCGCAGTTGTAGTGTATTTGGATGCTTTAACTATTAGTAAAAATGCAAATAACACTTTGCATACTAAATTGTTGTCTTAGATATTGTATATATAGCGGCTCCATTTGTTTTAGTCAATTTGTAGGATGTATCCATTGTGATATTTAAATAAACTATATTCCCTAATGGGAAAAATAGTACAAAAGTGAATTTGTACTTGGATCAGGTAGATAAATTAAGAAAATTGGCATTTCCTGATTGTGCAACTGAAATTTTTATTCCGATAGATGGCGCAAGCCATCAGCAAATTCCAGTTGCACGATCAGGAAATGCCTTTTTTCTTAATTATATTCCCTAAGTCCGTGGCCTGATCTAAGCAACACCTAATCCTGGTTACTCTCTACCTGGCGACACAACAGTCGTTATGAATAATGTCTTTATATTATGTATAATGTCTTTGTATTATATATTATTATGTATTCGCCGTTATAATATTATTCGCCAAGTAAAAAGAAAAATAACGTTTTAAGAAAAACACCAACTTTTGGAACAACCTTATATTAAAGATTAACAGCAATAATACGGTACTCGTATAATACTCTTCATAATTCACCCTTTCATACCTCATCCAAAAAAGGTTAGAAATAGTCAATATTTCACCTTCAAATAAATTTTGAATTTTCATTGAAAAGAAACTCATGCGATGTAACTTCAAGTGTCGTTTTATAATACGGTATTAAATACACAAATACGAATATATTTAAAATATTTTCAGGAAACTATCGATATAAAGGTTTTAAAAATATATTTAAATTGATTAAATTCTTTTGCACTATTATATGAATGCTTCTTTTTTGAATAAATTATCTGAAAAATGTACTTCTGCAAACCGTATAGATGTATAAATAAAAATATTCAAATGAAATTGATTATATAAATTATTTTTGCACTTTTATGCGAATGCTTCTTTTTTAAATATATTATTTTAAAATGTACTTCTGAAAACCTTACAGATAAAAAAGATTGAGAAAAAGTATTCATATTAAATTTATTAAATATCTTTTGTACTTTGCAACACGCAGAATGCTTCTTTTTTTAAAATAAATTATTCGAAAATATACTTCTGCAAACCTTACTAGAATGATAGGAAAATTTGATGAGAAAGGTTAAATCATTATTGATAAACTTTCTTAGCTATTTCGCCAAGTTATAGTCATTGATAAGTCGATCCTCTTCTCATTTCATTTTTCCATCATCGCAGTAAGATTTGCAGGAGTAGTTTTTAATTATTTATTCCAAAAGAATTATCGTAAGGAGTCTTGTAATTATCGATAAATGGCATTTTAAAATTTAATTGGTTGCATATGATAATCCAATTGAAATTTTAAATATTTATTATGGGCATTTAAATATTTATTATGAGCATACTTCTATTTGAACGTTTCTCTAAGTGTTGTTTCAAGGATTTTTTTCGACCCGTTTTTGTATATTTGATTTATATATTGTTTTAACTCTTTGTATTTTGAATATGTGATGTCTTCCTACCAAATGTTTGCACTTATGTACATAGTTACCAGTTTGAACGGACCAAAGATTTGAGTAAAGATACCATTAAGCAAGGCTTACAGTTCTTCATCCCGTGAGGCTGAATCTATTGAATTAGAAAATCTAAAACTACGATTAAATAGCACACACACGCACAAACCTTTATTAAGACCCACAGGTCTTACAAAGGATTCTCCTTGGGGTTACAAGACGGAGAAACCTATGAAAGTGGGAAATATACAAAGGGGTAAAAATGGAGAAAGATTATATACACATGATAAATATATATACATATTATTATTTGAATGATCCTATGGAAAATAAGAATATGGGTTTGGAAGAAAAAAAAAAGAAAAAAAAATTGGAAACGATTAAATAGAGCTTGGACACCTCTTTAGACTCTACATCAACTGTGCCTTCTATTGCTATATCAACTATTAGGGAAAAGAAGAAGAACCAACAGTTCAATCCTGTCAATAAAAAGGTCTAACACGCATCTCATCACCCACATTTCAGAATTGAAAATTTATTTTAAAATTGATAATATTAATATTATACTCGATAAAAATTGGAATCTATACGTAAGAAACTAAAATTTTCAATCTATTCGCAACAATAATCAACAAAGAGAACCGGCAACAGTGAGGCACGCGTTCTACAATTGGCTAATAATTTTCAATCAGACGAACCCAATTTGAATCGTCTGCTTAGATATAAACAAAAGGTAGTTTGGACTAATACGATGAGGGTAGGTAAATACAAAATTTAAATTGGAACTTTGCGAACACTAAGCCTTTTAATAATGCAAATGCTAACAGCATTTCCTTAAAGAAAATTGAATTTGTACTTAATGTCTGATCAGACCAATAAATAGGGTAGAAGCAGATCCTGTCAAATTACTATAATGGACTTTTCGCTAATTGTACGAGGGGGGAATTATTATATTTTACCCGAAAGTTAATTCCAACCTTTCCCTCCAGTTATTAGGATAAAGAATGCCCCTAAATGAACTTTAATTCTAACTATTCATAATGTGATTAACATTCATTAGCTGTAGAGAAATATTGAACTATTTAGATGGTGCAAGCCATCAGCAACTTTCAGTTTCACAATAAGGAGATGCCTTTTTCATAATTTATGCACCTTATCCCAGTACAATATCACATTTGTACTATTATTTTCACATTGTTTAGCAGTCTCACGCAATTCTGGCCTTAACTAACCATATCATGATTTTTCAGGATGCCTGAATAACCAGTTTTTTTATTGTTCAGGTACAGCTTGTATCAGCTGATGAGGGCCAACAGCCCAAAACGCGTACGTGGTTAGCTTTTCTTGATTAATCAAGAATGGGTATTTGGCCAATTCTGGAATGATAAAAATTCAATAAAAAGTTGATATTTATTCCGATAGATGGCGCAAGCCATCAGCAAATTTCAGTTGCACGAAAAGGGGATGCCTTTTTCTTAATTGAACTATTTAAACTCAAATTTCTTAAGATATTTTCATAGATATATTGAGTATAGTAAATGGTCAAAACTCTTACATCGTCATTAAGTTTTATCTACTTTTTTTTTTACATTCTTAATAAGCCAACCTATATTTTGATATGACCATTAATAATCAGTAGTTTTGAAATTTTGAAAGTTGAATTAATGTGAATAATTGACGTAATATTATATAGGCCAAAGTATTCTCCTTTTCAAGCGCTTATTCGATTTTTAAACGATGCATCGAAGTCGTGAAAAAAATAGTGAAAAATATGTTTTTCGAGACGAACGATACACATTTTAATGATTTATTACTCTTATTAAACATATATTTATAATAAACTTTGTTGGTAATCCTTAGGGTCGTTTGCAAGAATCCGTTCTAAAAATTCCTCACTTAATTGCATAGCATATATGCAAAAGTGGTCCGTCGAGGATTGAAAAAAAAAACGCTTGCATTTGCCTAAATAACTTTTTTTTTTTGGAAAATACTACTCACACTATTTACACTAAGAAGACGTCTTTAAACAATTGTTACTCAAAACTAGTACTCGAAGTTTTAAATACTATTTAGTAATTAATAAATTATAATTAAATTGTCATTTTTCCAGAGGAAGTTTTATTTTAGCAATTTATATATACAAAAATAATAAAATGGAAAAGGAATCTAGCAGAGCCACAGTTTTACTGGAGTGGTTCCAAACCTCCCGAGATTTTTCATAAAAGTTTTATTCCCCTCAGGTAAAAATACTTTGATAACTAACCCCATATTTTAATAGGATGTGTGAACTTCCTGAGTTTATTGCCATCTCATCTGATCAACTTGGCAAAATGGCATATAGGTCATAATATTACCTCTATCTTCTTGATTCTTCATCATTTTTATTATTCATATCCTATTTTTATATTCTAGACTTTCTACTTATATTGTAGATAAAATTCAAAGATTTGTTGAGATTTATTCCGATAGATGGCGCAAGCTCAGTAATTTTCAGGAAATAAACTTTTCTAAATAGTAAATAACGCTTCTCTGTCTATTTAAATGCTTCAATAAGTCGGTTATATTTTAATATGCATCTGGCGTATAGGACGATCAAGTAGCTAGTTAGAAGTAAACAAAAATTCGGGGTACCTTCAAAAAAAAAATTATATATTTTTATATTATTCAAAACTTTTATGTAAGATAATATATATCCTTTTTATTTTTTAATTTATATAATTTTTAAATTTCTGGCGATATACTACTAATTATAATGAGTACAAACAATAATTATTGTTTTTTAAGAAAATGAACCGATTGTTCTCGATTGCTTGTATATATGTGTGTGCGTGTGTTGATGCCAAGCCCTTTCTTTCTTATTTTACCTTATTTGATACATTGTAAATAACATTGCTGGTTATTGTTGCTGTGTTATTTCTGTGTATATACCTTCTTCTACTCGGAGATCTGTATAAGACCAAAAGGTCTTAATAAAGCTTTTTGTTGTTGTTTCTTTATGTAATGAGGTTCAACTTACAACCCTGAACACGCGGATTTTCCTGGGAAATCTCTTAAAGATTTCTTTAAAAATACATGGCCCACCTGTGCTGTGTGAGAGCTTAAATTGTCTTGTTCCATATGTAAATACCTGTTTTCTTTCCTCTTTTCGCTCTCCACTTCTCCCATCCATATTTCCAAAAAATTTTTATTTTTTTTCTTTTTTTGATTTTTTTTATTCTTCTTATTTTTTATTCTTTCTTATAATCTGTTTATATTTACCAAATGTATATAATCTTTCTCCATTTTTTATTTCCCACTTTCATAGGTTTCTCCGTTTTGTAACCCCAAGGAGAATCCTCTGTAAGACCTGTGTGTCTTAATAAAGGCTTTTGTGTGTGTGTGTGTGTGTGTAATGAGGTTCAAGATTACTCTGATTTTGTGTGTTATAACATTATTATAAATATTGTGTCCACATATAGAATACTATATCAGCAGAGATACCATGTGATTGATGTGACAGGATTGATCAAGACCACCTCCCGTCGACTTAACCGAGAGACCAAGCAAGAACATGTTCTGGACGTGAGTACCCACCTCTACAGATTCTTCAGTAAACAACATGTCTTTCACACACAAACAATTCATTATTAGATACGGTGTCGAACATCTTCACAAATCCTAGGAAAATTCTTTTTTAAACTCGAGTATTATTAAAATCCTGTAGAAGGGCTGAGATGCCCGAAAGCTTGAGGTTGCTTTAATAAAATGAAAAGAAACTCATCTCCAGAAACCTGTTTAATTGTTATATTATCTATGATGAATATCATCATCAAAGTATAAAGTAAATGTAAAAATATCGTCTGTAAGGTTATTAAAGGAATTATTCACAAGTGTTGTTAAGGCAAGTAGAGGTCAAGAAAAGGTTCAGTCACACTGCATGTCAGGGCTTTTTTTTTCGTTTGGTGAGACATTAGTCATTCTCGTGGCAGACGCCAGTAATGAATTCGGCTGCTCAGTAATGGATAGAATGGCATCCATCTGCAGGTAGAGATTGAGATTGAAACTACTTTATTGCAATGTCCATATAAGGTTAAATACAGAATAAATATAAATATGAATAAATATGATTATATAATGATAAATATATAAATAAATAGATATAAATATATATAATAATTGATAAATATACATATATATAGATGGAAATTTTGCCGGGGGGAAATTGATCTTAAGGGACAAGGATTTTAGACGTCTATTTTGACGGGAGAGGCGACCCTTGTCTCTTATGCATATATATATATATAATATATACAGTCTGTAGGTAGAAAGACTCGCTAGCTCTTCATTCTATAGTACGCTCATATTCTACGATAGAAATTTGAGTGGAATTTACACATTAAGACGTTAGAACAATTTCAATAGATTTATTGGTGAAGTTATTAATTTTAGAATATTTTTTTATGACACTTTGTTCATCCGTAGACAAAACTTAAGAGAATTTCATATTTTAAGCATAAACCACTTCTTATTTGCTTCTATAACGGTGGATTTCCCATATATGTGAATTCGAATATTCCCCCTTCTCCTTTTAAAAAAATAAAAATATAATATATTGTAACGTAGAAATTAAGTCTTTTTATATCTAGGGATGTGAAAGTATTTATTGATGAAGTCAGCACGACAAGTCGACAATTATTAACAACTCAACAACACTATCTACAGCTAGAGAATCTTGAGTAAGCACGCAAAGAAATATTTCGATCATTATTTTATATTGAATAATCAAATTAAATTAAATCTGTTTCCAAATATTTTCATTGAATAATTAAATTAAATAATAAATTATTTCTTCGCCACAATATATATATATATACATGTGCTAAAAGGTACAGCTTCCTTAAGTTTTGTCTATGAATGTAAATATTTCAAATCTTAACTATTTATGACTCATTTGATTCATTTAAATAAAACAAAATTTCTACTGCTCTTACTGTAATGATTAAAAAACAATTCGAAAACAGAAGATAAAGTTCATTAAGACAATCATGATGCCTTAGCTATCTGTTATTGTAAGCGTTTCATTTTAAAGAACGCGTCATAAATGTTTCAAATTTTCCATAACAGTTGACGTGCTAAATGCATCTTGTTGATATGTGTTAAAAATAGTTCAAAAGGTAAATATTACTGAGCTGTTAAATTGATAAATTAAGAGTCAAGAATCTCGTGATTGTTTGCATCATCTTTCAGAGTATCAACTAAATGTTGATTATTTGAATCCATAATATCGATTAAAAACTCTTTCTTTGATACATTTCCCCCTTTTTTTATATTTTTGTTAACTGCAAGCGATTAGTTGTTTTATAAGCTCAAATTGCTGTAACAGCATGGACAACGTTAGATCTGGAATTAAAAAAAAAAAACATGTCATCTCAATTGATTTGTCCCAATCCCAATTTCCTTCTGACATCCCTAGAGATAGCTCCATGTCAACTGTCAATCATCCTATCATCAATTACTGGACAGAAACTCTTTTAGTTTCCTTAGAGGAAAGTTTTATGAACATTTTCCTTCACAAAGTATTTACCTGGATTTACTTATAAGGAGAAAAAAGATGAGTAATATCATTGATATTTTCCCTAATTATCCTATTAGATTTTTTATTTATATTGTCACGCAGAGAGGAAATTAAGAAAGACAAACTTCAGCAATTTATTCAAGGCACAGGCACAAGCTAAAATTTATAAAATACACGAAAAAGCACAAAAAGATAAGTTTACAGAGTAGCAGGATATATAAATATCACAATTAAAAATCTGTATATAGAATAATAAAGATTTAGCTACATTTATATCATTCTCATGTCCAGCAATGGCCGCAGCTTTGCAGAAAATTGACATGGACCCAGAGCAGCAGCTTTACACACCTAAGATAGAGAACATTGAGGCTGCTGTAATAGAGATGCATGGAGAGATCTAAGGCACTTCATTGGACACGACAACAACAACAGAAAATTGACATGGACCCAGAACAGCAGCTTTACACACCCAAGATAGTGGACATTGCTGCTGCTGTGATAGAGATGTATGGAGGCATCTGAGGCTTTTCATTGGACACGACAACAACAACAGAAATTTGACATGGACCCAGAGCAGAAGCTTTGCACACCCAAGATAGAGAACATTGCGACTGCTGTGATAGAGATGTATGGAGACATCTGAGGCACTTCATTGGATACGACAACAACAACATTATTTATATTACGTTATAATTCAAGCACTAGGATATATCACCTTTAGGAGAGACCACCTCTAAGAGAGACCACGTCTAGGAGAGACCACGTCTAGGAGAGACCACTTCTAGAGAAACCACCTTTAGGAGAGACTACCTGTAAGATAGATCACCTCTAAGAGACACCATCTCTAGAAAAAATACCATCCTTTAGGCAAACTCTCACGGGAGGCTCTACAGAATCGTTTTCTGTTAATACTATAGATGAGATATTGTACACACCTAGTATTTCATACAACATCAAAGAAATAACATCCCCCTTTTCTTCCAACATTTTTCATAGGGAGAAAAACATTCTATCGCCAAGTTTCAAATAATATATTAAAAAAGGGATAAAACAATATCCAGAAAATATATTCTAGAAATAAAATATTTCAGAAAGAATTTGATCTTGAATAAATTTAAGATGACCAATTTATTTGTAGTCTATGGGAAAGATAAAATAGATAAAGTTTTTGGTTGGGAGGATTTTTCTTTCTTGAGATGATGCACTTGTCTAGGATTGTGGAGATACACAAAATATATTTACTTAAGATATTTTCAATTATTTTTGTTTCTATTTTTTGACGAGAATTCATGAATATAAAATAGTATTTGAAAGTATGTAAGTAATGATATATGTTGAATATATATTTTATATAATAAATTGAGCATTGAGAAAAAAGGGGATATATTTATAGTTATGTTGGTAACTTCTCATTCTAAATTACCTCTTTCAACTTCTCTATAATGTCTAACTTACTTTATAAACTGTATATAAATATAATAGATGGGAATGTTCTTTATATGAATTAAATCATACAACAGAGTTCTGAAGATGAGTTTCTTTTTATGTTTTTTTTTTTTTTGTATTCTCAAGCTTTAGGGGCATATACAATGTTAAGGTTCCTTTGTCCTTAACGAATTATAAGCCGTACTTTAGAGGACTGTATAGGTCTTCAACTTCCCAGGCGACACCCCAATGGTGATTCCACTACACAGGCGACACCCCAATGGTGATTGCAATGCCCAGGCGACACCCCAATGGTGATTCCAATGCCCAGGCGACACCCCAATGCTCAGGCGACACCCCAATGGTGATTGCAATGCCCAGGCGACACCCCAATGGTGATTCCAATGCCCAGGCGACACCCCAATGCTCAGGCGACACCCCAATGCTGATTCCAATGTCCAGGCGACACCCCAATGCCCAGGCGACACCCCAATGGTGATTCCAATGCCCAGGCGACACCCCAATGGTGCCGATAATGACTCAACCAAAGAGAGGATAAAGCACGACCAAATTACTATTCACGGAGTACAATATAGAAAAATTTAGTTATTATCTAAATTTGTGTGCTCCTGTAGAAGGACGAATTTTTAAGAATATTTTTTGTTGTGCGTTATTGTAATATTAACAATAAATATTTAAATATCACTATATTAATAACAATAGTTAGACAAATATATATGTTTATCATATTTCTATTTGCATATAATTTCTAATTTCATCTTATTATTTAATCATGACTTTTGATGAAGGGCGATGACCGAAGGTTTTGCCTTTTTTATTGCATTCTCAAGATTTCGAGGCATATTCGTTCTTCTCTGAAGGAGTATAGTAAATTTAGTTATAGTATATAACGGCGTTTCATTATTGTTCATTTTGTACTTCTGTGGGAAAGTAGATATACCTTTATAAGAATCTCTTCTCCTTTATCTGTGTTTCTTCTTCTATAACGTGAATACAGGGAGATTATCGTTGTCTTAACAATAAATATAACAAAATACAATATAATGAGGCTTATGATTGTAAAACGACATTTGAAAATTATCCCGCATGTGTTTCTTTTAATCCCTTGACACTTTTATTTTTCCGTTTATCATTACTCTTCACAATTCATCCTTTCATACCTTATCTCTAAGGTTAGAAATAATCGTTATTTCTCCTTAAAAATTTCGATTTTTCGTTTAAAAGAAACACATGCGGGATAATTTTAAAATGTCGTTTTACAATAAATATAACGTTGATATAATTCATTATTGGTGTCAAATGCTCGTAAGGAACCATTTAAGTAGTGATGTCAATGTGCAAACTAGCTAATATTTAACTATTTCTACTAATTAAGCTAGGAGGAAGGATACCCCCCGCTACATCGCCGCAGTCCTTCCATTGATCGTTCCTGGCGCCAGCGCTCGGCGTCTGGCCCAGAGAAACTTTCTGTACCTGACACACTTCTGGGCCATTCCTTCATCCTGTTTCTCTTTCTTTATAAATATCTCAAGTTCGTGAATCTTTTTGACTCAATGGACTCTCTTCTTCCATCTTTGAATATGTGCAAACAGTTGATTAAAATTATATATACATATATAGATGATTATAATAGTTAATTAAACACCAAATTGTTCCTGCGGAGAAATTGGAACAAACTGCTCTTCACCTTATCTATGACTGTTCGAACTTTACAGAAGTGAGACATCGTTTATTCCCTGATCTAAATCATTTAACTATCTAACATTAACCACTTTGTCTATATAAATTTTATGAACTCTGTCGAATAATATATGTAAATTTGTTAATTTTAATTCTAAGCTCGAATTTGTTTGTTGTTTTATTTTTTCCCTCTGTAATCGGCGCAAATATTTCAATATCGTGTCTGGTTGATTAATGAAATGAAATGAAAAAAAAAAATGCATTTCTTTTATAAAGATAGGCTTTCGGGTTTTCTCAACGAACAGCTTTCTATGAATAGAGGTTGTAAAGTGCGATATTTGAAAAGCTTCACCAATATAATAATAAAAGAAATGCATTAGATAAATAATTTCTTCCTGCATTTATTTATCGTTATCGTTATATATAATATCTTCTTTCTTATCTCATGGTGAGTAGAAGTAGGTGACTGCTTTAACTGTAAGTGCACCACATGTCTACACATGTGAAAAGCAGTTCGACTTTGAACTTATAAATGTGCCAGAGCCCCGTTTAGTTACTTGCACTCGCTGGTGGGGTTTGACTTTTGCAAGAATCGGGGCGATTGGAGAATTTTTTTTATCAGAAAAAAAGTGTCCAATGGGGGAATTGAACCAGGGTCGTAGTGGTCGAAAACCAAACGGTTTAACCAGCCTTCCACCGACCCCCATATATAGTATTATTATAAAGAACACAATATACTATAGCTGCAGGTTTCGTACATTACACCCATACAATAAACTCTTCACCTCTTGATTTTGTTCTTAGGATAATATACTTCTCAACTTATGATTCAAGTTCCCAACTTGGCGCTAAACTTGAATTCTCACTTTCAGAACTGTCCTTGCTAGCAGTTGGGGAAGTTGTCATTCACATCCTATTTCCCTTCTCTATACAACTGCACCGTCATTTCCTAGTTTTTATATTCCAACTTCATATCTCAACCTCAAATATTTATTATGTATTTATGTATATACACATACAGCTTTATTAAGACCACCGGTCTTATACAGTTTCACCACAGAAAGGAATCATAAATAAAGAGTCGGTGAACGCGTGGGTAACACCCTCGATTCCCGACAGTCATGAACCGGGATTGAATCCCGCGTTAACATTTTGTTTAATATGTGAATAACCTTCACATATTATACATTGTTGCAAATATCATAAAGTAGGTTACTCTTTTTGAGCGGTACCTAATAAAGTTATTTTGGAACAAGAAGCATAGATAGAGAGAGCTCTTAAACTCCAGGCCGCGCAGAGCCCAACTAGCTCCAAGCCTGACGCATGTCCAGTGGCTACTACAGAATTCACCGTGCATAGGTTAGCGTATCACTGAAAAGACGAGTGTGGAATCAGCCGTGTTTTAGTCTTCGCTTTCCTCATCTATCTTTATGTATATAAGTATAAAATCAAGTATGATATCAGTTTATATATCAAGTATGATATGTTTTAAGGACTATATGAGGAATAATATAATCGTAGGTTGGATTTTGAATAATTCAAGTTGAAGACTTCGTCAGCCTTTTTGTATAAAAGTTTTTTATTTTTGACGTGTCGGCGAACCACTGTCGATCTTTTTAAAAAAGGTAGAGAAAGCTTATTGGTGAAGTATTGCCAATAAACTTTCTATATCATTAACGTTTATAAGGTCGATGAAGTCTTCAATTTGAATTTTAAGGATATATTATTTATTTTCGATAACCCCCCAAAACTCATCACAGGTTCCGGGATTGACTCCTGTTTTGCATGTTTATTTATTTAAAAATGATTAAATTGTTTCAAAATGGTGACGAATTGAATATGTCCGACGGTACCAGTGAGCTCAATAAAACGATAATGATTTATTTCTACTATAGTTCCAAATGTTATAATATTTTTAAATTTGTAGCAAAACATCCATACTTAAAGCGATTAAAATCTCCAAGAGGTTTCAAAAGAAATTTTTAAAATATATTTCTTACATTGTGTGAATAAGAAGAATGACAAAAATGGTTAGACAAATAGAGTATTCAGCGTAAAGACTTGAACTGTTCATAGTGTGACTGCTATATACCTTTCTAATCACAAGACTTTTTCAAAGCAAACCATACAGAGGTAAATATAAATTTTAGAGAAAAATAAATTATCAATATTTCAACGTCAATGTTTATATTTATAATAAATACGTGTTTTCTATCTCTAAAGCAGCTTTAAGGACATGTTTAAAACGTTGTTTGTGATCCAATGTCTGTTATTTCTTCAAATATTTAATCAAAAGGTAATCAGTCTAATAAAAACAAAATCAAAATATTATTTATAAAAAAACTGATACGTGAGAGGTAAATGTGCATATATATTTAAATTTTATATAAAAATATAAATATAAATATATATATGAATAATTATAACTCTAATATATATTCGGAGTCCCCCTTTTTACCTCATAAAAACATATTTATTCATAAAAACGTAGACATATAAAAAGGTGAGTGGGTGGATGTACGTCCTAAATATAATGGGGATAGTTCAGATTTATTCTCCCGGAAAATTTAAAAGGAAGAGCCAGAAAAAATAGAGCGTTCTTCTTTCTGGACAGCGACGACCCATGGGATTATGGCTAAAATTAAAGGCGGATCGATTCGCTAATTAAGAGATTACTATATGGAAACGAGGTGTTTAATATTCCGATGGCTGGTCGATGGAATGGTTCTTCTTCTTGGCTGATGGAGGTTCTTTTTGACTGACCGATGGAATTGTCCTTCTTCTTGGCTGATGGAAGTCCTTTTTGACTGACCGATGGCTGGTCGATGGAATCTTCCTTCTTGGCTGATGGAGTTTTTTATTGACTGACCGATGGAATCGTCCTTCTTGGCTGATGGAGGTCCTTTTTGACTGACCGATGGCTGATCGATGGAATCGTCCTTCTCGTCTGATGGAGGTTTTTTTTTTTTGACTGACATTGGCTTTCTTTTTGGCTGATGGAAGTCCTTCTTGACTGACAGATGGCTGGTCGATGGAATCGTCCTTTTTCTCGGCTGATAAAATCTTTCTTGAATAACTGTTGGCTGTTTGATGGAATCGTCCTTCTTCTCGTCTGATGGAGGTTCTTTTTGACTGACCGATGGAATCGTCCTTCTTCTTGGCTGATGGAGGTCCTTTTTGACTGATCGATGGTTGGTCGATGGAATCGTTCTTTTTCTCGGCTGATGGAAGTCTTTTTCGACTGACCGATATCTGATCGATAGAATTTCCCTTCTCGGCTGATGGAGGTCCTTCTTGACTGACCAATGGTTGGTCGATGAAATCGTCCTTCTTCTCGATTAATGAGGTCCTTTTTGACTGACCGATGGTTATAAATGAAACCTCTTTTATTGAATTGAAGATTGGCATATACATGAGACACTACTGTTGTATTTTTCTTGGATTACCATGGCTAATACGTGCGCTTCTCATTTCTTGAATAAAAGATTGTAGATCCCGTGATATTATTGTTATCTTTTCTAGGTATTTCTATGTCGGATGGCGTGTTACCTACCATGTTACTTGACTTTGGATTGTTTGGATATTTTTGTACCTTACATGTATATGAGATAAGAGGGTGATGACTTTTGGTTTTGAGGTGTGATGTGTGATGAATCCTGATTACTTATCCTGGTAGTTTTTTTTTTTTTTGGGAAGCCGATATTTTCTCTTTTCGAGGCATCAATACAGTTTCTATTAAAAATTCGAAGATTGCTTGATAAGGTCACAGGAGGGTCACAGTCTTTTTATATTATAATGATATTATATTTAACGCTTTGTGTTTGTGTAAAATTGAGAAAAATAAAATAATAAAGGTCAGTTGTTGATATTAAAAATAAAAAGAATATCCTGAATGTACATATCAGCGGTCAGGAAATGTTCGTTTTATTTTTAATATATAGATGTTTCAGGATAAAAATCTATACTAATATCGTTAAATATTTTTTTTCGATGCTAATCATAAATGAGCTAATATTGAATCTATTTTATTGAATATATTAATAATCTGACACCCTATTATAATTATATATTATAAAACAGATACAAATTAACTCGCATTTCTTATGAATAAAATATATTATTACATTGATGGATATATATATATTTTAATGCCTTTTGCCATTTTATAGATTCGAGCTAGTTTTAAGTTCAATTTTATTCCCTAAAAATATTCACGATTTAAAGTATCCACGCCATTCAAATTCGAGCGAAACTTTTTGAATAGTTTCAATTATTTTGGGAAAATAAATGAGATTTATATTTATCTTTTAAACATCATATATATATGTTTTGTATAGAATTATCGAATATTCTAATAGTCAGATGCACGCACGCATACATATATATATATATAATAAGAAATGAAGAAAAAAAATTCTTGAAAAAGAAAGCATTGAGGTATATCACGAAATCTTTTGAATGTTTCTCCACACTTCAATTATAGACTCTATAATTTGGTGGAGAGAAGATGAAAGGAGAGTCTTATCTTTCAAAATAAATTTAATAATGAACTTGGAGTGGAAAATAGTTCTTCCATTTTGATGGAGGGAAACGCATTATATTTGGAAAGTAGCAAAAAACTATATATAAAAGTCTATAATTGACTGAGGGAATCATTTGTCAGAAGGAGATGAGGAAAAATGGACGAAATTCTTGAGTTCTTCGTGCACATATCTTCTAACACAGATAGATTACCTACAGTACTGTGGTTATTTAAGTGAAATACTACTGCCTCATTATCTAACCTGTGAAAGGTTTGGTGCATTTCTGGAATGGAATAAACTAAGTGCAGGATGACAAACCTACATGGAACAACCCAAAAGAATGGATAATACATGAGCATTGTTATTTCCCTTTTCTACGTTGGTAAAATACCACTCCGTCACAATGAAATTCTTTTTTTTTTTTCCATAAGCTCCAATAAAATTTCAGCTTCAGTTTACTAAATATGTTATGTCTTGTTCTATTCATTTTACTTTTGACCTCTTTTCATTTTTATATGAATATTTTACTTCTCAATCATATAATGGTTTCAAGTTTGTGAATTATGAGCTTTAAAAAAGAAATTTGAAAGCCATCATGATTGATAAAAATTGTCATTAAGACTGAGAGCACTACTCAGTAACAGGCCGACTTAACTCCAATATGAAATGGCCATCTCTGACATGAGGAACAGATGCCATGTGATGCCATTCTAAACTTGGATTACAAACGCAGCTCATCCTGTGTTCCAGGAATCAGAAGACCTTACAGGGTACTATCAGCCGGGCCAGCTGAACCCAGGTTTTTTTAAGGGAGAAAAGAAGTTTGTTACTGTTCTCCCTCTTTTTTTTTTTTTTTTCATCCGGGTTTGAGATCGTCAGTGGTGGATTTTTTTTTCTGCTCTGATGAGATGAGTGATACTTACCAAAACGTCATCAATTTAGAAGAAAGGATTTTATCTGGCATAGGGTCATAACGATAGTGAATACCAATTCCTGTCAGACAATAAGCATCCTGGATGTTTTACTTTTTGTCACTTATATAAAGCAAGTTTATCTAACCTAGTCTTTCCAGAAATAATGTATATAAGTACAAAGGCAATGGATTTATTGGTGTGAAGAAAAGTATTCTCTTCAATTATTCTTAGTAGACGAGTGCTATGAACCGTCAATTTTGACATCCACAACCCCGGGATCGAATTCCTAATTTTTTTTTAATTGCTTCAATGGCCCCCGTTTCTTAAATAGTCCAATCTAACTAAGGAATGCCCACTCGAACCCTGATATTTCTCAGACAACAAATTTAATGATTAGGTAGTTATTCATACACCTCATTAGAAGTGTATTTTCAGAGAGAACGATTTTACATTATCTCTTTTTCAAATTTTATAAAAAAAAAATATGCTCAAAAGTTGGTTATCTATTCAAATATTCTTAAAGAAACTTCTTTCATTCTGACTTAAGATTCTTAGAATAATTACAAAAGTATAAACACAATATTATCAATCTGAATAATTGAAATTTGTTTCTTTATTAAATTAAAATGGAAAGTTTTCAAGTGAGTGTTGGCTCATCATGAGGACAATTGACTCCTCATTATCAGAGTGAAAGAGGAAGGAATGAACGTTAATCTCACTTTTCACATTCCACATTGGCAGGCCGCACTGCTGCACTGCGCAGCTATCGATTGACAACTTTACATGTGTGCAGCATTCATTCACATAGCTGTAATATCACACACGTGCATCGTAATACAAAGTACAATACTCGTTAGACCTCCAAGTCTAGGATTATACTTAGTATTGAGTTAAATTCAACAACAAAAGCTTTATTAAGACCCTTTAGTCTTATACAGATTCTCCAAGCAGAAATATAGGACACATGCAGGGAAAACAATGATAGAACTTAATGGTAACATAAAATTTATATACAGAGAAAATTATATAAAGACAATCAAGCTAATAGATTAATTTGGGCAAATTGGAGGCAAAGAAAGTTGCTATACATGGATTTACCACGGATTCTCGTGTTAGTTCTTGTGGAGTTATTTGGTAGCAGCTCTGAAACTTCTTAGCTATGTAGAACTTTTCTTAGTCATCTTCCCCGCCCTTGAATGTTGAGTTAAATTAATCAGGCCTCCAGGCAAAAGTGTCTTTTCAAAACAATTTTATTCTCTAGCTTTCGGGTACATACGCCTTTCTACAGGATAAAACTTGCTATAATGTATTGATATTATAAAATTATACAAAGTTTTCACCTGTTGAAAGCGTCCGTGCCTGAAAGCTAGAGAATAAAAATGTTTTGAAAATATACTTTTCCCTGAAGCCCTGATTAATTTTACTCAATATTGATACAAGAAATTATTGTATTGAATTATACTCAGTGGCACTAGAGCTAACAGGCCCTGAACCTATTCGAATTTGCTAGAAGAATCATTAACTTCATCTTCTTGAAGGAATTTAGAATACAATAAAATTTACACTCATGGAGACAAAACTTAAGAAAGTTGTAACTTTTAGTGTATATCGGGATTCAGATAACTACTCTGAAATATATTACAGCGACCTTTATTGAAGACACACAAGATAAACAGTGTGAACAAAATTGCCTCTATCTCCTTCAAAATAACAACTACAATAAAAATCAAAGAATTTCCACTTCCTTAAGTTTTGTCCATGAGTGTAATTAAGAGAAAGGTATCTCCTAATCGTGCGACTAAAAGTTGCTGATGGTTTGCGCCATCTGTCGGAATAAATATTAACTATTTGTTGATATTTTTTAAATTCCAGAATTGAGTCAATACTCTTTCTTGATTAATAAAGAAAAGCTAACCACGTACGAATTTCGGGCTGTTGGCTCTCATCAGCGTAGTGCAAGTTTTACCTGAAGAACCAAAAAGAAATGTTCTTTGTGGCATCCTGAGAAATCAATAAACGAGTATTTAAGGCAGGAAGGGCAATTCAAATGGATATATAAGTTTTAAGAACAGCAGAAACATATATAAAAACATATATTTATAGTTCTATTCTGTATTTATCACACAATATGTGTATATAACTATATAAATTCCTTTTTACGATTACCCCTAGACTTAAATAATACTTCACCATTATATAGATATTATTGTGAGACATTGTAATTCAAATAAAACTTGAAGAGAAAAATTATCTCTTAACATTAGCTTCTTCTGATCACACCCAAGGGAACTTAAGACTTTCTATGTGAAAGGTTCCTTCATTTTTTAGAGATATTCTTGTTCTCCCGGGATGGATGGAGAAATTTACCCTATAAATAATGTAGAAACCACATGAAACAGATGAAGCTTCAGAAGAAAGAAGAAAAAAAGATAGAAAGAGGACCAAAATTATTGCGGAGTGCATCTTGGAGGATGATGTTATAAAAATTTCCCAACGGGACTGAGCAGTAATATGCGTCTTTTCTTGTCTTTCTCCTCACTATTGATTATTGATGGCAATATTCTACCGAGAATAAAAGTAATCATCGGAATCAATAGATTTTTATTGTCTTTTTGCTCACTGATAAACACGCCGATTTATTCTTCTGCCGGATAATTATTATCACTGACTTTGTCACACTAAATGTACAACTGACATCAATGATATAAATTCTTTCTTTATTTATATAACATTTGTTTTGTTTTTTGTTATATTATCTTTTTTATACACTAAAATTAATTTAATTTCATATTTTTTAATGATATATTTACTCTGTGAATATTATTTTTTTACACGTATATATACGAAAATAATATATTTTAACATATATATTTATTTTTAAAATTGAATTCGAGAAATAAAAAAAGTGAATTGAAAAATAATTTTAGGGCAAATAGATTTTTATTGATTTTTTTGGATCACTGATAAACAGGCTGATTTATTCTACAACAGAACAATTGTCTCACACAATGATACTTGAATCCATTTAAATATACCACATATATATATATATATGTTACGATGTACTAGAGCGCCATCTGTTATCAAATTATGAAACTATTTTAGAGGCGTGATATTCTTTTTAAATAAAACAATTTCTACTGTCCTTACTGCGATGGAAAAATTAAAGGGAGGGCCTGGCTCATCAGTTCATTCAGCTCATAATTCTGCTGTCCTAAAAGCTTATGTCCATAGTTCTTCTAAAATACCCATTCCAAGAGTCTTACAACAGTCACTTATAAAAGGAAGTTCCAAAAATGCAATATAACAGCGGTATGGTAGATTAAACTGGCGAAACCGCTGGGAGGATTCACCACTGATGAGCCAGGCCCTCCCTTTAATTTTTCCATCGCAGTAAGGACAGTAGAAATTGTTTTATTTTAAAAAGAATATCACGCCTCTAAAATAGTTTCATAATATATATATATATTTACTAACTAGTATTAATATCATTACTAGAATTATTGTTTATAGTGAAAATGAAATTGTGTTAGATAAAGGTCAAAATTATATGATTATTTATCAAACTAATTATAAATACAAGTATATTCTACTTGTATATTCACCAACCATACTTCAAAAATGAAATTTAATATTGTGAATTATAATAGTGATTATTATTCATAATTAATATAATTGATCTATAAAAATAAAAGACCACCTCAATCGTCAAAATAGACGCAAACTAGGTGCCATCTATTGACCGTATCTGCACACTAACAGAATCAGGTCGATGACAAAGCCACAACATCAGTTTTGGAGAATTCAGGACGCCCACCTGGAGACCAGGTTTCAGGCTAATGGCTCTCGTCACTCCAAGGGCGGGTATTGTAGCCTTGTCACTGACCCGATTCAGTTAAGTTTGCAAAGACGTTCAATAGATGGCGCCTATTTTGTACGCCTATTTTAACGGGAGAGGTAACTTTATATAGATCCATGCTTCATTAATATAATTGCGTTGTCATGTTCGTCTGAAACCGAAAATAATGATAAGAAAAATATGATTATAAAATTATTATTAAAATGAACCTTCGTCTACAATGGCCCTAGATATCTCAATATTATAAATAACTAGCCGAATATTCGGAATATAGACCTGAAAGAGACCAGCGAGTGCAAGTAACCAAACGGGGCTCTAGCACATTTGTAAGTGCAAAGTCGAACTGCTTTTCACATGTGTAGACATGTGGTGCACTTACATTTAAAGCAGTCGCCTACCTCTTACCCACCATTATCATGGCCTGTACCACGTGTACTAGGGATAAGCAAAAAAATTAATACTATTGAGTTAAATGCTCATAAATGATCAAAATATACATTACTATATTCATAGAGATCATGGATGCATTTTATCGCATTTTTATAGCATTTTAAGAGTGAATTTGTCACTTTTAAAAATAAGATTGTTATATGTAAAAATCAAAAGACAATATCATAAAGATTAATTAAATACATTTGACATTAAGTCCAAAACACTAATATAGGATCAAATAACCACGAAATAAATTAGAAACAGATTTTATTGGATAAACGGGTGTTCTTGTGTGGCCAGGAAACAATTTTTATGAATACGAGCAAACCATCCTTCACAGTCTCCTGATATAATTCTACTGATTGCATCAGTGATAATCTCGCCTAACGTGATGTCACTCTATTAAATATTATCTTAAAACTTCTTGTGTTATTTTTAGAACACAACATAGTTATCTTATCTTTAAGATAGAGGCTGCCTGGCCGGCATTCATATTTATATGAAAAATAGACACTTCGGCCAGTTGGAGGTTTTTATTTTCTCAACGTTTCGACAAAAATCCTTTGTCTTCGTCAGGAAAAGTAAATAAAAATGAATCATTTGGCAAGGCGTTAAAAATTGTTCTTTGAGAACTAATGCTTTATTTTTATTTACTTCTCCTGACGAAGACAAAAGTTTTTTGTCGAAACGTTGAGAAAATAAAAAACTCTAACTGGCCGAAGTGTCCATTTTTCATAGAAATAGTTATCTTACATAATCCCCACATTTTCTATTCAGATTAAGATTCCAATATTTTGATGTAATAGATGAATACTTCAAGAATGTTGTTAATAAAGTAAATGTACGAATTGATTCAATTCCCGAAATGAATTTTACATTTTAGAAAATAGAATTCTTTTGAGAGAAAAGCACGTTAATTAAAATTGATAACAAAATTTGAATATTTCACTTTGTATAATTAAACAATCCTCCTCTAAGACCCTTGAGGCGGCGTTGAGTGTTTTCCACGCAGAATTAAGGAAGTGTATTTTTTATATAAATAAATTCGCTTTATCTCATAGATATATCTGTGAAATGTTTGTTGATAATTTGTCGTTGAATTTTCTGACCCTCTTTTATATTCTCTAGTAATCCCTAAGTGAAAGATTTATTTTTATTTTTCTCATTGACAGTAGTAACTAAAAACATCGTGGTCATGATAAAGAAGGAGCCATATTACCAAATAAAACACGATATAGGTGAATTGAAGATTCATTCAGGCAAATTTCAGAATGCAACAGATTTATCATTAATAATACAGCGGCTTATATGATTGTAGAACGAAGTTTGACAATTATACCGCAAATGTTTCTTTTAAACCAAAAATCGAAATTTATTTTAAGGAGAAATAACGATTATTTCTAACCTTAGGGATGAAGTATGAAAGGATGAATTGTGAAGAGTAACGATGAACGGAAAAATGAAAGTGTCCAGGGATGGGAATCGAACCCACAGTGTTCCGCTTACCGGGCAGATGCCATGTCCACTAGGCTACTAATATACACGTATACTTGTATAACTAGAGAGTTTTTCTTCTCTAAATTTGTATTATTGTTCGACACTTATGAACAATTTTTTTTTCTTGAGCAAGAGATATTTCTCAAACGGATTGATGCTTTCGTATAAATACACACACAAAGCTTTATTAAGACCACCGGTCTTATACAGATTCACCACATAAAGAAAGGAAACATAAATGGAGCTCCTGTACTCTAGGCAGCGCAGCACCCAACAACAGCCTCCAGGTCCGATGTATGTCCATAAATGTAATGAACACAAACTGTCAGAATTGGTTATATTCTTAAAATTTGTAACAATTAAATTTTTCTGGTAATTTGTTTCTTTTTCATAATATCATCAAATATTATCTTTATTATATATATTCTATATATTTTTCTTATTATTAAAAGAAACACATTGCCAGAAAAAAATAATTGTTACAAATTTTATCGATAGATGGCAATTGAATTTATAAAATAAATCAATTTATTCATACCAGAAATATATAAAGAGAAAAGAAGTAACGGCCGTTGGAAGCAAGCCTTGTTGTTGACGACGCGCGTGGCCAGAGTCCCGGATGCCGCCCGCGCATGCCTAGTGATTGCGCCACACTACTGCCCATATGTGTAGTGAAGCTTTGTCCCAGTTCGCGCTCACTGAAGCAAAGTGTGGTCGCCACATATATATTATTCTTAGTTTACAAAAATAATAGATGTGAATAAACAATGAATTTTAAAAGCTAACCGGTATCAACTAAGTCTGTAATAATTTATATTTTTTTACAGATATTGAAAAAATTGTATTATTTTAAATATCTCTTAAAGATTGTAAAACTTCAATATAGTGTATACAGTAGAACCTCCCTGTATATAGGACACCTAATTTCAGAGCCAAAGTGTCCTTTAGGGATAGGTGTTCTCTTACCGGAGAGCTACTAAATTGTAAAAATGGTAATTTTACAAATGGAAACTGTCCTTTGTGGAGAGGTGTCCGCTAGCGGGATGCCCGCTAAAGGGAGGTTATACTGTATATATATATTATAAATAAGAAGATTTTCTGCTGATTTTGGAATATTTTGAAATATACAGAATTATTATCTGTTGCTTGATTTTGGTATCCATGAATATTTTACGATATTGTTTTGCAGTCGTGGTAATAATGCTAAAAATAGTTCAGATCATTATTGCTTTAATTTTGCTCATCAATATAAACACAATTAGAGAAAAGTTCTGCCTGTCTTAAGGCGAGTAGAACATGGAAAAACAAAACTTATTCACATAATTTACAAAGGTTTTAGCCGGCCATCGGGAAACAACAACGGGTTATTTAAACAAAGCGAGACCTCTGGTGGTTGACTTAACAGAATATTTGAATCTATGAAATATATTTAAAATAAGATAACATTTTAACTAATACCTTTATGTAACATATATACACACATCTAAAATATTGGTCAAATCCATGTTTTAAACGAATTTATAAAAATCAATACTTATAGAGCGAGATTTTTTCTGTAGAAAAGAAGAAATCCAGATTCTAGGAACGTCGTTTTTGTGGGGAGAAAGGCGTTGGATGTGAATGGTATGGGACAGACCTAATGTGAAATTGATGCCCCGATGAACCACAATACCACACCATTTGTGGGGATGCTTATATCAAATTTAACAAACTAATAGAAAATATCAGTATCTGCTTTTATATGTTAATAACCATAAACTGAAAATTAAAAAAAAAAAAATCACACATATAAGACGTTGCAATTATTTTTATTTACTTTATTATAAGAAGCTTTCGGGCAAGCTCTTCCTCAACCAACTAAAACATGAAGAAGAGATTGTCCGAAAGCTTCTTTCAATCAAATAAATAAAAATAGTTAGGGCGTCTTTACTAGTAAATAAAATCCACTTTTCATTTAACGTGATCTTTCAAATATGCGTCTCCTCTTAAAATTTTATAATATTATTAAATTTATCTCTATATCTCTATGTGTGTGCTTATTGTATTGTAAATAATGAATATTTTTGCATATTTCCGTATAAAGAGAATACGTTTAACAATTAAAAGATTCTATTAATATATTTTAATTGCCATCAACCGATAAAATACGCAATAATTATTTTTTTTTTTATAATGTGTTTCTTTTTATCGGTATACAAACCTTACTGCAATGATAAAAGTTATATCATAACATGCGGCCATATTGTAAAAAAGTATTTATTAATTTTGTTATTTTTATTAACAGAGTGGTCGTTTTTATGTTTATATTTTGCTACTCTGTAAATTTCCCTTGTGGCTTATCTTTTGTTTACCATTCATAGTTTGTCCTTGCCTGAAAAAAAATTGTTGTCTCCTCCTGAAGTTTTTGTCTTCCCTAATTTTCCACGTGGCAATAATATTACATTTATCTCATTATTGTAGTGTAAATAATGGATATTTTTGCAAATTTTCGTACAATAGAATACATTTAATAATTGAAGAAATCTATTAATATATTCTAATATATAATATATTCTATTAATATATTCTACCAATAAAATATGCAATAATTATTTTTTTTTTTTTTTGGTAATGTGTTTCTTTTTTTTTATCGGTACAGACCTTACTGCAATGATAATAGTTATTGAATGAGAGGGTTTCGCTCATCGGTGGTTAACCCTGTTGTGATATGTTAAATAACATATGATAATGTTACGTATTATATTTATTATCTATTATTGACTATGTGTAAAATCATGCCATTTGTCAATTGTTTTAAACTTATGTAAACTATTTCCTTTTTATCTCTATCTTGTATAAAAGGAGATTACTGGATTAAATAAACATTCAGTTCAACTTGTGAAGCTAGAACGAGTCTTTTTTTTTTTTATTCAGATAACACTTAACAATTACAACAAACCCTCTCAGCGATTTCGCTAAATATTGAAGGAATCTAAAAGAGCAATTGACAAAGTGGTATAATTCCAGAGAACTTTCACAGGAGCATATCTTTTAATATAAAACATATAAATTGGTAATAACGTATAGCCTTTTTAAATTTGAATTTTATTTTAATTGAAATTAAAGCTATAAAAATTCTCTATTATATTTTTAAGATGAAAAAATATCGAAAAACAAAGACAGGCACATTTCTTTTTCTGGTCAGATCTGTAATTATTGCTATAAAAATTTGATGCTCTAATTATCTTGTAATCTATTTCTTTTTTCTATTTATTACAATCAATTATGAATTAATTTTTATAAATGTTTAGATAATATTATATATAAAATCTATAAATAATTAAGAAATCAAAAAGTTTCATATTTTGGTGCTTTAACTGTGGAAAGAAAAACGTATATTTATTTGATCAGCGAACATGAGAAGGATAAATATTTAATAGAAATAATTAAAACTCTTGTTGTTGTTGTGGTGTCCAATGAACAGATGTCTCCATGCATCTCTATGTCCTCTATCTTGGGTGTGTAAAGCTGCTGTTATGGGTCCATGTCAATTTTCTGTTATTGCTGTCGTGTTCAATGAAGAGCCTCAGATGTCTCCATGCATCTCTATCACAGCAGTCGCAATGTCCTCTATCTTGGGTGTGTAAAGCTGCTGTTATGGGTCCATTGTCAATTTTCTGTTATTGTTGTCGTGTTCAATGAAGAGCCTCAGATATCTCCATACATCTCTATCACAGCAGTCGCAATGTCCTCTATCTTAGGTGTGTAAAGCTGTTTTTCTGGGTCCATGTCAATATTCTGTTGTTGTTGTCGTGTCCAATGAAGAGACTCAGATGTCTCCATACATCCCTATCACAGCAGTCTTAATGTCCTCTATCTTGGGTGTGTAAAGCTGCTGTTCTGGATTCATGTCAATTTTCTGTTGTTGTTGTTGTCGTGTTCAATGAAGAGCCTCAGATATCTTCATGCATCTCTATTACAACAGTCGCAATGTCCTCTATCTTGGGTGTGTAAATCTGCTCTCTGGGTCCATGTCAATTTTCTGTTGTTGTTGTTGTCGTGTCCAATGAAGAGCCTCAGATGTCTCCATGCATCTCTATCACAGCAGCAGCAATGTCCAAAATGTCCAAAACACTATTAAATAGCTATTTACTATTTAAAATACTTTAAAAGCTTTACTTTAAAAATTTTTAAAAATATTTATATTCTTTTAATAAGATATTAAATTTCAAATATTTTCAAAATGTAACAAGATTTCTAAAGTAATCCCATTAATTTGATATTTTGAAAAGATATTTTAAGAGATAAAACATAAAGAATTCTTTCAATTTAATTAACAAAATATTGATATGAAAAAATGAATGAAGATTCTATCAAATAATCCCCAAGATAAATCACGATGAGTTCAAATGTAAAAAGGTTAATTTGACGAGGAATCTTTGAGACAGGGTAAATTGACAGTGGGTTATTAAACGACCTTGTACCCTGTGTGACAACAATCAAATAAATTGTCCTCATGATGGATAGTTTGTGTCGTTTGCTTTCATATCTACTTGTCATTCTGGAGACAAAATTTGAGGTTTTTCTACTTTCTAAGATTTCCTTTTTATTCTATTAACTCTTAGTATACGACTTCGTATTAAAAATTGTTTTAAAATAAAATGTATAAAAATTTTATATTTCTTTATATATAATCTTTAATTTTGCTTTTATTGTTTTGTATTAATCTTTAATTTATTACGCCTATTTAAAAAAAAAACAGAAAAACATACCTTTTTTTATATATATTTCTTATAAAATAATATATTCTAATTTTATTTCAATTCTATATATTTAAAATAAAAGCTATAATATTAGGCCTATATATATATATAATATTAATTAATTGAAATATCCTAGATTAATTAAATATAATAAAACAAGCTTCTGAAGTTTCTTTTCATTTTTATTAATGCCATCTCAAGGTTTCGGCCATCTCTACCCGACAAGAGTACTTAAAACAAATACTAATAAACACCGTTAGATGTTAACTTTAACTATATTATATATAAATATATTTTGAAAATAGAGCAATCCATAAATAAATCTTTAATTAAAAAGGCATATATTGGATCAACATATCATTTATTTTACCAATATTTCAGTTGGCTGAACGCCAATCTTTATCAAGGTATTATAACATATTTAATGTGTGAACAACAAACTCAGCGCCAAATAACATCAATAGAATTAACTTAATTGACGTTATGTTGCGCTGAGTTTGTTGACACACATTAAATATGTTATAATATTTTGATAAAGGTTGGCGTTCAGCCAACTGAAATATTGGTAATATAAATGATATTTTGATCCAATATTTGCCTTTTTAATTGAAAATATATAAATATATATTAATGGGTTGGCCAAATATCATAGAATAAGTTGAATAAACGTTTAGTTTATTTTTGTTCCACTAGATGGCACTCTGCGATCTAGAAAAGCTCATGTGAGCCTGGTCAGGATATGCCTTTTTTGTTTTTATTATCAATACCTGACCATTTTATATATTTTTTATTGTTTTTCACATAAATGTATATATAATCAGTTAGTATCTAACGGCGTTTATTATTATTTGTTTTATGTTCCCCTGTAGAAGGGCTGAGATGCCAGAAAACTTGAGATTGCATCAATAAAAATGAAAAGGAACTCATCTCTATAAACCTCTTTTATTATTTAACCTATGTAATATTATCAAAAGGTTTTCAATCCATTCATTTTGTTTATTAAGCTTGAATAATATCTTTGAAAGATATAAGATGATAAAAAAGAATAATATCAAAAGAAATTTGATCAATTTCGAAAAACTTATCCTTGATTTAATTCTATTAAATTTTGATTTCGTAAAAAAAAAAACTTTAAAATACAAAATTAGTTTACTACAGTTTTCTTTATATATATATATAATCTATATATAATAAATAAATATTCTAAAACTAGTATATCATACGATTAAAAAGAAATTTCTAAAAAAAATTGCGATGCTTGTAATTTTATTAGGGGGTTCCTTTGATATATATAGTTTGTAATTTTATATGACAGAGAATATTTTAGGTGCACTTTAAATGGTTAAAAATTAATTCATTTTTCAAAATACTATTTTTAAAATTCACACATATAAATTTACTGGCAATGCGCTTCTTTTAAATATCATCAAATATTATCTCTACAGACCTTACTGCAATGATATGAGTTATTGAATGAGAGGGCTTGGCTCATCAGTAGTGAACCCTCTCAGCGGTTTCGCCAAATTAATCTCTAGACCTCTCTACTATTGTATTGGATTGGTTTGAAATATACCCTGTATTTTCTATGGAAGGCAGCTTAGGGGTGTTTAGTGAACTATGGACATAAGCTTATAGGTCTGTAGAGGTACATACATATAATTTCAAGGTATTGCATCGAGCAAAGCTCTTCCCCAAAATATGTTTTCATTACAAATATATATTAGTAAATTAAATTTAATTGCCATCTATCGTTAAAATTTTACACATATAAATTTACTGGCAATGCGCTTCTTTTGAATATCATCAAATATTTTCTCTACAGACCTTACTGCAATGATATGAGTTATTGAATGAGAGGGTTCACTACTGATGAGCCAAGCCCTCTCATTCAATAACTCATATCATTGCAGTAAGGTCTGTAGAGAAAATATTTGATGATATTTAAAAGAAACGCATTGCCAGTAAATTTATATGTGTAAAATTTTAACGATAGATGGCAATTAAATCTAATTTACTATTTTTAAAATTAAAAAATAATCATATAAATGACTCATGGTTACATCAATTGGTAAAAAATAAGAATTAACAATTTTTTTTATATCAAAATATCCTCGCATAGTAAGTTTTACATAATTTTTCTGGTAACATTATGATGTGAAAATCATTCATGTTATTAGAGGTTTTTTATGAGCATATCACACAAATAAACGTGTATTAAATAAATATGTATTGCGTAATTAATAAACTAGAGAGAACCTATGGTAGATTACAAGATGGCAAAATATAGAAAACACTAAAACATTGTTAGTTCAACATCCTATAATGATAATCAACCCTTTTCCAAATCCGAATGCTTTTTATTGTATTACTAGCCGAATGACCCGGGCAACGCCCGTGTTTTACCCGATTGAATGTTTTGATTCAAATACTATTTGTTGCAATTCTACCGCCTACCGCCCGCCATGCGCGCGCACAGGGAAGTCACGTGCTCGCCGGCAGCCAACGGGCGCGCGCCGCCGGCAGGGTGGCGCAGCAAACGATGACACGTGATCGTAGCCGACCAATAGGAGGGCGCCGGCAAACCGTGACAGAGTCGGCCGATGACTGATTGATGACGGATTAGGAAAGACGCTCGTAACTGTATATAGAATCCTTAGTACCCGTGGTACAGGCCATGATCATCATGGTAGGTAGAAGTTGGCGGCTGTTTTTACTGTAAATGCACCCATATCTACACAGGTGAAAGGAGTTCGGCTTTTTAACTTACAAATGTGACAGAGCCTCGTTTGGTTACTTGCACTCGCTGGTGGAGTTGGACTTTTGCAAGTATGTCGGGCCATCGGATCCATTTTTTTTTTAATCAGAAAAAAAATAGTGTCCAATGCGAGATTTGATCCCGGGTCGTAGAGGTCGAAAGTCAACGGTTTAGATCACCCTTCCACCGACCCCCACCATCCGAATTCTAAACTTGTTTAAACGCTCTAACTTTTTCAAAATGAACACATTAAAAAATAAGGTTTAAAAGGAACTATAAAAAAAAGATCATCTCTGACATCAAAATAAACGTCAAAACTAGGCACCATTATTGACCGTCTCCGCAAACTAGTGGACTCAGATCGGTAACAAAGCCACAACACCAGCTTTGACAAACTGAGAAGCGTCCACCTAAATACCATGGTTTCGGGATAATGACCATCGTCAGTCCAGGGGAGGGGGCTTCATTCCATGAGATCCACAAGGAATCAATTGAAAATCCTTAACAGTATGCCAAAGAACTATTTAACTGTTAAAGTGGCTAGGTCATATCTATGCCCAAAATATAGATAGAAAATTTTCCGGGAGTATAATGATCTATAAAATAAAGTTTACCTCTCCCGTCAAAATAGTCATCAAAACTAGACGCCAGAGTGCTTCTCAGTATTCCAAAGTCTGTCGTGGCTTTTTCACCTATCCGAGTCCGCAAATTTGCGTAGACTGTTTTGACGGGAGGATATTGATCTATAAAAAGAAAGATCACCTCTCTCATCAAAACAATCGTTTAAACTAAGCGCCATCGGTGCCACGACAAAAGCCACAACACCAATTTTAGCTATCGTTTTGACGAGGTGAGTTGACTTTTCATTTTATAGAACAATATGCTCCCGTCAAAACTCACATGTGTGGTTAGCACAGCATGAGATGGTAGGCTGATGATTGATGGAGGTGTACAAATAGCCGTCGAATTAATGGCTACACATTTTAGGCGCGTCTAACATGGCTGCTCCATTTATAACATCGACCAGGGAACATCCGAGTCAAAGGGACGATTCATCCAACCTCGTTAATCACCCGGCAGCTTCCTCAACTTCTGATGTGTGGCGGGCAGAGATGGGTAGTAGAATGTGTCTTTAACTTTATACAGAGAGATGGGTAGTAGAATTTGTGTGGAGGCACGTCACGTTTTTATAGAGAAATGGTTAGTTTAACGGGTGTCTAGAAATTTCACTTCTTTACAGTGAGATTGGATTGAACAAGAAACTTAACCCTGGAAGCTTTATTTATTTTATAAAAGTATGTTTAGAGGCATTTGACTTCTCTACAGATAGATTTGTAGCAAAGGTGTGTGTTTAGGTATTTAACCCTCTAGAGATGTTTATATGGTTTGTAATGATGTGCGTTCAGACAATATACTTTTCTACATAGATGGGTAACAAATGGTGTATAAGTGCATCAATGTTCTACATGATAAATTGTTAAAATATGTTTAAGAAATGGGTTACAATGTTGGGCCAACACTTCATTTTATAAGCTACCTGTTTCTTCTTAAACTATAGGTTAGTGGGCAGTATTTCTGGCATTTCACGGCGTCCTTTCTATGGTTGGTGTTTTCATGATATTGTAGGGTCTTCTCACTAAATTGTCCATGAACACCATACTCTGCCTTGTCTTTCTTCATCCAATATGAGTGTCGGATATTAAGCCAAACATACTGGCTTGCTTATAGGAACTATATATTAGATGTTAAAGAGCTATATTGAAAAACCACTTCTATTTTTTGACACTAATGCTTATTTCATATACCATAAACAACTAATTTTGAAAACCTACTGTGGTTTTTAAAAAATTAGATGAGAAGTGGTTGAATTTAGGAACGAAGTACTCTATATTAAAATTAAAGTTTCTAAACTTTAATTTTTATTGCAGAGATCAAAAATGTTTTTGTTTTGTGCCATTCTAGTGGTAATTTTTTGGGGGAAAATGAAGGTTGAATTTATAAAATCTCTTACTCTCTTTTTCTTCATAATTTAAAAAATCTTTATACTATATGGATATGATGTTTGATCTTCTTATTCTTTAATGGTAATTTTAGCGGCCTAAGAATTGTTCGGTTTTATCATGATAACATCATTTTTAGCTTTGATTATTTTGGAAATTACATGTCGTATGTGCAACTATGGGCTAATATACTAGTATACTAAATAATTAGTAAATATTATGAGAAAGGGGAGAGTTTTGCGTAAACACACACACAACTCGGTGTGCGAATAAAGTGGTTTATTAATTTTACGTTTTGGAGAAGAGGGGGGGGGGGGGGGAAGAAATAAAAGTTTCCATTGACATTAAGACGTTAGAAAATGTGTGGAGGAAGATTGGAAGAAACTTTTAAGTAAGAGTTCTTATTTCTCAGGTGTACTGACAACTGCACATGTTTTAAGTAGAAAATCTTACACATCTATTTTTCCCTAAATATACATTCTTATTTGCCAATATTACAATTACACAGCCTCTTTAATTAAAAAGGCATATATTGGATCAAAATATAATTTATTTTAGAAATATTTCAGTTGACTGAACGCCAACCTTTTTCAAGGTATTATAACATATTAATGTGTGTGTCAACAACAAACTCAGCTTTAATCACAAGGTAATAAGACCAAATCCAAATAAATGAATAGTGTGTACGTTTCGGTAACAGCGTTGTTACCATCTTCAGACAAAAGTACTGAATGAGAATTTCACCACAGAAAGTGTATACACACTTGATAGCAGTAACTATTTAAAACATGCTGTGGTAAAATTTCTCATTCAGTACTTTTGTCTGAAGATGGTAACAACGCTGTTACCGAAACGTCACACATTATTTATTTATTAGGATTTGTTCTTATTACCTTGTGTTTATAATATTTAATCCAAATTGTGCCTTATCAAACTCAGCTTTAATTGTATATTGCCCAAAGTTCTTTTTAAAATGATGATAATCTTTCGGGAATTTCCACAATGAGACGCTGAGATCCTCAAATCATTACTCCAAGGATAAATCAGCTGTTTAAATATGTGTACATTAAATTTAGCCAATTAAAAAATAGATTCCTAATGATGGTGGTTTATGATTGGCTAAAACTGATGGCGGCCGTAGAGGTGGTCGTTTGCCAATGAGCAGAAGGTCATCTAATTGGCTGTAATGACTGTAGGGTCAAACTCCTGCCAACCGCCTACGCAGTGATAATTTTGGCCAATTTACGTTTTACCCTTCTTTAATGATGATCATAGCTCTCAATGATCATTTAATCGTATTTTTAAATATGAATCAATATTTAAAACAAAATAGACATATCCTGATCACTCATACGAGCTTTTTAGATAGCATAGCCCCATCTAGTGGAATAAAAATCAACTAAATGTTGATTTAACTTGTTCCCTGATATTTTTCCAACCCCAAGAAAAGAAAATAACGAATGCATTTCGGGTTGTTGGCTCTCGATAGCGTGTTGCAGACTTTAGCTCTACGAAAGAATATATTGGATCTTTTGTCTTATGAAAAAATACAAGTATCTTGTATACTTGTATCTTGGATATTTTCGAACTGTAATTATACAATCTTACATTTCTAACTCTGATAGATTATAGAATTTTATCCTGCATAAATATACCGTAAAAAGAATTTCTTCAAATGTTCCCTAAAGAATTGATTTGTCTATTGTTCGTAAACCATAACTAACATTCATACCTAACTACATATTAGTTTTAAATATCATTTGTTGGAAGTGGGTTTGTAAAAATATAACTACATCAACCAATAATTTATTTGTTTTTCGATGGATTTTATTTAAGTGTTTTGTTTAATTTGAACCTGTGTTGTATGTTTATGTGTTTTCATGTTGTAAGTTTTTAGTTGTGTATTGTGTATTGCATTGTGTTCTTGTGTATTGTGCAATTCAAGGATTGCAAACAAATAAACTTCATAAAGCGCTTCTTAAGATTGTCATTTCTAAACAATCAATAAATTTTATTGAATAAAATAATCCATTATATAAATATGGAGTAAAACTATCAGTCCTACATGGAACAGTATCTTTTCAAGAAATTTTTATTCTCTAGCTTTTGGGCACGAACGCCATGTTTTCTCCTGTAGAAGGACGTTCGTGCCCAAAAGCTAGAGAATAAAAAGTTCTTGAAAAGATACTTTTCCCTGGAGGTCTGATATATACTCAAAAAAAAAAAAGAAGAATTAAAAAGGGAGTACAATATTTATTAGAATTTATATTTTATTGATGAATACACTACACAGATGCTATATCTACGAGGGTTGTCCCATAAGTCGGTGGCCCGACATATAAAGAAAATGACTAATAAAATTATTATGATTTTTTCGTTTGTCTCCATTACATTTCATTCCTGTTTCTTGTCCTCTTTCAGAAGCTATAAAACAACCGGTTAGTTGTAGAAACTTAAAAATTTACATATATTTATACAAGGCTTTAAGGTATATATGGTAGAATTTATTAGTTTCTAATATTTCGTTCTCATGGTCGATCCACGGACTTATGGGACACCCCTCGTATACTAACCACCGGAGCACAAATTAAATCGAGATCAAATTGGGAACTTGGTGTAAATCGGTGTGGAGAAATTGCCCGGCAAATGTTCCAAGAAAAAAAGAAGCAGCAGCAGCTTCCTTCGACAATTTCTCCTTAATTATAGGTTTGGGTTTCTTTCTTTTTGCCACAGCAGGCACAAGTCAAACCTCTTCTTTTGTAACTTACTTGACGCCTCTCTAAAATTTGGTGGGCGGAGGTTTTCTCAAACTTTACATATATATTAGCGTGACACCATATTTATAATTCAATCATGTTGATGTGTAAATATACAATTATATTAAATATAAACATATATAATTATATATATATGATATGGCTTGTCTTGATTTATCAAGAAATTGGGTTGGCCAAATATAAGGGAACAGGCTAAATCAATGTTTAGTTGATTTCTGTTCCACCAGATGATCAGGAAATGACATTTTTAATATATAGATATATTTATTTATTTAAATAGAGGATTTTAATTTTGTTTATTTTAATAATCTCTCTTTATATAATAATATCTAGTAATCATATTAATATATATTGAACATATGTTGATAAAGTTGCGGGGATTCGGAAGGAAGAGTAAAGGAAGGAGACAAAGAAGCACCAACGTGACATGGCAGAAATCAATGTAATGCATGGGCCACACCTGTCCTATGATGATGATTGAAGCGGTGAGGTAATAGCAGCCTCGCTATTGGCTAATGGCTGTTCATCATCACGGATGAGTCATAAAACTTCCTCATCAGTACCAATTAACCTCTTGTTTAAGGTTAACAGGAGGGATCTTACATTGGAGCACAGAATTTTGGATTCCGAAATTAGAGAAGTTGTATGCAAACTGTGAATTTTAATATATTTTAAGATGTTTTTCTATATTTTTTTATTCATAAATAGACGAAGAATACAAAATGATCTGTATAATTCATCTTATTTTTATATAAAGAAAGGGGTATACGAAAATTTAAAGATTTTTAAAGTTAATATTTTTATCTATTAAGTGCATTTACTCCTATAAAGTTTCTGTGTGTAGTCAAAATTTATTTTTCAAATAAATAAAGATTAGCCTAGACTTTAACTTTTCAGACATCCTATATATATATATATATAATTGTTTGTTCTTCGTTGTTTGCATTCACAATGAATGACAAAAGGTATGTAGGTATTGCCTTTTTAAAAAAGAGGAACTTGTCTATTTTTAAAAGAGATTTTCTATTTGGCGTGAATTTTAGTGATCCTGGTGTAACATAACCGTTGATATTATTTACAATGTTGCTAGCATAAATGTATATTGTAATTCAGTGAAAAATTACCGCAGACTGCAATGACAGTGAAACCAGCACGACGTTCAACTGCAATAAAAGTTCAGCACAGTTCTAGACTGAAAAACCAGTGCAGAACAATCATAAACTGAAAAAACAGTGCAGCGCAACCATAAACGGAAATTGCAGTGCATAAACATAGAGCTAGATTGCAAACCCAATGCAGCCAATACAACAGTAAAATGCATTCACAATGCACTCCACACAACGGTAGACTGCATTGACAGTGCAGAACAACCGTAAACTGCAATGCCGTAAAACCAGTAAATATTTTCAGCTTTAAAAATTATATATAGATTTCTACATAAGATAATTACTTTAAAAATGTATACTGCAATTTTGAGTCAACGTAATTATGAAGAAATTTTAAAACGGAATTTTAATCTTTGCAATATCAAACCGAATAATATATATCATTTTTTCAAACCCTTACTTTAAAAACTAGGGTCTCTTTGTAACTTTCCAATAATCTTTCATATATATAGAAGAAAAATAATAGCAGAAGATGGCTAAAAACCTCAAGGAAATTAATGAAAGTTGAAATTGTATCGAAGGCAGACACCGACAAGATCCTAGCTGACCTTAATCTTGTACCAGGAGTCTCTCCCGATTGATTAGTTGTGCCTGGGTCGAGATTATTTCTTCCAAGTGACCGTTTCTGATGCCGCTCATCTCCGCCCTGGCACATTAGGAGGACGCTCGGGTCACTGATAAATAAATAAATCTCACTAGATTCCCTTCTCGGCGGAGCGCTCACGTGAGTTAGCGCCATTAATTATTTCGCCATACTTGGCAAAATTATCGCAGCGCCGATATATTTGTTTTTCCCTTTATATTCCGGCTGATTTAATCTTTCTTTCAAATAGAGTTTTTCTTTGTATTCAATAACTTATTGCATTGTTTCTGTATCTCTTAGTATATAGGATTGGTATTGATATTTTCTGAAATTTTATAAGATTGAATATTTCAGATTCATAGAATAAGAATTCGAAGTAAAAATGACGATTTTAGCCTGTGTGTGTGTGTGACCATTCTTATATCGATTGATCATTTAAGCTTATCAGTTGGAAATGATCGAAAATCAGGGATAAGAGCAAAAGTCACATTGCCACAAACAAACTGATTTTATTCAACATCTCGGAAGAAACAACAAAATTAAATAACGAACAGATAAACATACATTTTATGACGAGCTACTTCTTATGTATGTCCTAACTTAGTAGAGCATCTATATAGAAATGTATTTGATACATAGTAACCTTTATACACACGAGATAATCAAGTGTGAGCAAAATTTCCTCAATGTCCTTAAAAAATCAGACGACTGGCCACATCAAATACGTTCCACTTCCTTAAGTTTTGTCGATAAATGTACATTTATCAAAAGAAAATCTATATATTTCACTATTCCTTTAGAAAATTTTAAGTCTTCACTATGTAAATCTCCACCTGTTTAGTTATTCTAATACATTTTCAAAGCTGGATTCCGTTAGTCAATAGCCAAACTTCTATATAACATGAAATATTTATCATTTTCCTAAATAATAATCATATTACACCTTTTAATAAACCAATATAAAAATAAAGAACTTAATCTAATTATCTTTAAATATAATATTAATAATATTTATGATCGTATAGCTCCCTAAATTAAATCATAAGATAATAGGTTTACTTGTTAGAGATAAAAAAGCTAACAATATTTCTAGGAATTGAGTAAGGAATGTCAGATGATGCCTTTAGATGAAATAAAACAATTGAAGTAAAGCAACAAAACGCTGAGTTTCTGAATTATTAAATTAGTAACAGACAGGACAGAGTTAAATTGGATTAGAAATGCGCATATTATATGACATTCAAATTATATTCATTTCATTATTATATTGTTATTCATTTATATATTTATGTGGTATGTGCCATGGATTCCTAAACAGAATTTCTATCTTTTGTTATTTCAGAAGGCTCGTTGAATTTTAATAGGGTTTATTTGTCTACAGCTGTTTTTTAAAAGACAAACTGTAAATAAAAGTGGTTATTTGTGTTTTTTATCTCTCTGCATGTGTTGGATTAGGAAGATGTGGTTTTAAAGTTTAAAAAATTTAAGTATTTATTCCTTTTCTTAAGTATTTTTTTCTTTTTCTAAAGAAGGGGATGTTCTTTCTAGAATGCATATGTACTAAATCCTTTCTTTCTATTTAGACGAGAGTTATCAAATTTTGGTCACTTTCTTATTTAACAGTTTAATATAGGGCAATTAAACTCCTATTATAATAAGATTTAGTTTTTGATTTTGAAGAAAGTGTTCGAGAATAAATCTCAGCACCATATATAAAATTATAAGATTGTCCCAAAATTTCGAAACATATTATAATTAATATTTTGAAAGTGTTTACGAACTTTTAGGACAACCTTGTAATTCTTAAATATGCCCACCTGCTGATTGACCACCCTTGATATAGAACATCAGAGATTAAATCATTCTTCTATAAGAATTCTGTTATAATTTTACCAAGGTTACCAATATTACCAAGGTTATCCCAAAAGTTCGTAAACGCTTTCAAAATATAAATCATAATCATAATATGTTTACGACTATTGGGACAACCTTATAAAAATTTAAATTTTATTTTAAGCGCGCGCATATGTAGAATAATTACTCTTAAATTTGAACCCCTAATTACTTTGATATTAACTAAATTTGTTATGGAATAAAAACAATAACTTGAAAGAGAGCGTTTGTTCGTTGCTATACATAGGTAACGTGTGTCTATGTAAAATAGGCAAAACAGTCAAATTCTTTTCTTTTTTTTTCGTAAATCAAAACGACAATAAGCCATTCTTCAGAAATTGCAGATCCAAGATATTAGATTCCAATGTAAAAATCATTTTAGTTTTATTATATACATGTATAATATGATGCACTAGCGCGCCATCTGTTATCAAAATTCGAAACTATTTTATAGGCGTAAGATTCTTTTTGAAATTAAACAATTTCTATATTTATAATTGTATGTAATTCTACTGTCCTCAAAGCTCATGTCCATAGTTCATCTAAAATACCCATTCCAAGAGTCTAGCAACAGTATCACTATAAAAGGAAGTTCCGAAAATGCAATATAACAGCTGTATGGTAGATTAAACTGGCGAAACCGCTAGGAGGGTTCACCACTGATGAGCCAGGCCCTCCCATTAATGTTTCCATTGCAGTAAGGGCAGAAGAAATTGTTTAAATTTAAAAATAATCTTACGCCTTTAAAATAGTTTCGAATTATACACATGTAATCATGCTTTTAGAGCGATTTGTAGAACCATGAGATATCATATATAACATTAATTAGTCCAACAAGGCATAAAGCTTTGCCAGCGCAAGAAACAAAATAAGTTATCTTCTTTCATATTAACATCAATTATTGGCAATTCCTTTATCTGAACAAAGTCATCATCTCTTAGTTATGTTAATTCATCTTTCATTACACTGTATCCATCTACTGGGAATGGTAATTCTAGTATTTATACATTGGTTTACCGTTTCTACTGAGAATGTATTATAATAAGAACTGTATAATGTATATATCACTATTCGAAAAAAAAAGAATAAGGTAAAGTGTTTCTTTTAATTTTGATTTTCGCAAGTTTTCAAGCAAAATTTTTGTTCTTCAACGGGCATATACTTCTATATAGAATATCAAGATGAACTTTGTACAGAAATAATTGAAAATGAGCACATGTCAATAACATATTTTCAATTATTACTGTACAAAGTTCATCTTGATATTGTATATTGAAGTATATGCCCGTTGAAGAGCAGAAATTTGTTCGAAAACTTGCGAAAATCAAAATTAAAAGAAAACATTTACCTTAATATTGTTTATTCTTTCGTTTTCGAATAATTTATAGGTAACTATTGCTCACTTATATCACTATGCTTCATATGTTATAAGATGAACTTGTAAACAACAACAGAAAGAGGAAAACATGAATACTTCTAGTGTTGTTATATTCTTTCCTTATCTGAACAAAGTTATTACTTCTTAGCTATGTTAACTCATCTATTACACTGTATCCATCTAATGGATGGTCATTCTAGTATTTATACATTGGTTTGCGGTTGCTACTGAGATTGTATTTTAATAAGAACTGTATAATGTCTATATATAACTATACTTCATGTTATAAGATGAACTTGTAAACAACAACAGAAAGAGGAAAACATGAATACTTCTAGTGTTGTTATATTCTTTCCTTATCTGAACAAAGTTATTACTTCTTAGCTATGTTAACTCATCTATTACACTGTATCCATCTAATGGATGGTCATTCTAGTATTTATACATTGGTTTACCGTTGCTACTGTGATTGTATTTGTATAAGAACTGTACAGTGTGTCTATATATCACTATAGGTCATGTTATAAAATGAACTTGGAAACACTTGTAAACAACAACAGGAAGGAAAACATGAATACAAGGTTGTCCTGAAAGTTCGTAAACACTTGAAAAAAATTAAAATACCAATATTATTCGCCGTTATGTATAATGTCTTTGTATCATGTATAAAGCCGAAATAGCTCAGTTGGGAGAACGTTAGACTGAAGATCTAAAGGTCCCTGTTTCGATCCCGGGTTTCGGCTTCTTTTATTATGTATAAAGTAATTGTATTATGTATTCGCTGTAATAATATTATTCGCCAAGTAATAAAAAACAACGTTTTAAGAAAAACACGAACTTTTGGGACAACCTTATACATCTAGTGTTGTGATATTGTGAAGTTAAGAAGTTGTAACTGAGGGAGATGTGATGGCAGGTGGTGATCTCGGACGGCGGGTCCCCCCAGCTAACCTCCACCACCCGGGTAACGGTAACTGTGGCTGATGTCAACGACGAAGACCCCGACTTCCGCAAGCCTCGCTACCGGTGCTGGGTACCGGAGGGTCGCCGTGGCTTTGTCTGCCAGGTGGGGCTCATTACATCGTAGTTTACACAACTCCCTACAGCTCCTTGTCAGCTTTGTATTCCTTGTTGACGTTCCGCTCTTACCTTGATGCCAGGTGGGAGAAATAATCCGTAGTTTACACGTCTACCCAGCATGTCCTCATTTCTCTTGTCAACCTACCAACTCTCTCTTATTGACATCCTGGTTCAACTTTAACGACAGATGGAACGCTCCGTGGAAAGTTTATCTAAACTTTATCCTATAATCACCAAATTAAAATTGTGAATTCAATTGCGATCTATTGATAAAATTTGAGATCATTATTTTTTTATCATTGTTTCCTATGATATATAGAAACACAATTGTCACTCGAGAGATAATATTTCTTAAAGAACAACGTTGCCTAAAATAATTAATGCAAACTTTATCCTATGTTGGGTAAGTATGGCAAGGAGGTATGTAGATGTCCCCATCTGACAAACAAGAATACAGCCATAACTTTAACAAGGAATACATAGTTTAGTTAAAATTAAAAAAAAAAGACATATCCTGACCACGAGTACATGAGCTTTTTAGATGGTAGAGCGCCATCTAGTGGAACCGAAATCAACTAAACGTTGATTTAGCCTGTTCCCTGATATTTGGCCAACCCATTTTTCTTGATAAATCAAGAAAAGTGAACCACGAACGACCAACGACCTTTAGTATTATTTTATTTTCTGTTATTTTTTACATAGTGTAAGTTAAAAAGCTAGCTATTGGTGAGGCTATCAACCAACTAAAAATCTATATTTCTAATTCAAGCTATGCCTGTATCGTATTCAGATTGGAACATCTAAAGTCCTTCTTGCCATACTTCTCCTGAAACATAGCAATATTTTCTTAGCCAACACAACAATCTAAACAATTTTTGTATCTATCTCTTGTTGAAGTTCCGCTGCTGACAAAAGTTACTTTTTATGGATTTACACATAGAAAAACAAAAACAAAAGTAAGAAGCGCTTAACACAAAAAGAGAGTACACACTAGAGGTATAACAACAACAAAATAAAGGAAAACCTAACTAAAAACCCAATAAGTTATATTAAAAGCATTACCTATATTTTATTCTAGCGTTGAGGGAATCAGAAGGAGCTACACGGGTATGCGAGGATAGCACCAGACAAGAACAAGCACAGAACACGGTTTTATAGCGCCCCTACACAACTCTGCAGAACTAACCTCTCGCATCACATTTGAACCCTTTTTATGTACAAACGTGGCCACATTCGTCCAATGAGAAGGCATGGGAGATCAGTTTTCTAATCAAATACAAATATAAATATATTTATTACCCTATTAAACATAGACTTATATGAATAAAAATATTACAATTGTCTATTAGTAATTATATTGTTATATTGTTAATAATAATAAAATTGAATTTTTTGTGTGTGGCATCTTCTATCAATATTAAGTCACGATAGATCTTCATTCTTTTAACGATCTATCAAATATAAGAAATCAAAATGAGGTGAAAGTTCTACAGTATATTTCAGATATATTTTCAAGTTTTTATGAATAAGTTCGAGGTCTACAGTAGTTGATGGGGTGGAAGTCTTCCAGTCACTTCACGCTCAGAAGTAATAAGACAGACTGAGCTACTGTCAGCTTCCATTGATGAGATGCTGCAACCTGCCATAGCTGCTGCAGTACGGACCGCAGAACCTAACACGACCCGACGGGCGTTCAACCTACCAAACCTAATTTGAGTAAAATGGATGCCCCTTCGGACTCCAGTTTTCTCCCTTCATCTTGGCTTCTGCCAACAACCTGTCCACATTCCTTCAAAAACTTCACAAAATATCTGTCAAAGTTCCCTTTCCAAAGATTTTATTCAAAATTGAAAATGAAAGGCTGATATTCCAAAGTGACATTAAAAAAAGAGTATTTTCTATTGTTTCTCATCTTTCTATCTCATTGTATATAAATATATGAATAAGAATTGAATATTTTTCAAAAATGTAATTGTTTTGAGATAGAGTTGATATGGAAGCCCTAATGACATCCATACTTTACAAAGAAATTATAATAGATTACATTTTACATATGCTTCCCTAAACTAAAAAAATAATAAGAAAGAAAAAAAAAACATATTTCTCAATTAATAACGATTCTACTAATTTAACTTAATTTCTTTGTCTTTAGCTTGTCTAAGATTCTCGCGTTGATTCTCATTGAAGTTCATGAGAATTTGATCATCTGCATTAACATATATAAAATACTATGTAGACTTCAACTTTCGATTACCATACAAGAGATTAAAGCTCCTTTTGAGTTTATAATCTTACAATAAGGGACTATCTTAAAGACATTCTTTCTTTCATAGTAGTGACTGGTATATAAAAGTATATTTAGAGAATTATAATTTTTGGTATATTTTTGGATAGGTTTCTGTTTTTCCAGATAAGTGTCAATCCAATATTGATGATGTGCCTACTAAGTTTTAATCGATATAAGGTATAGTAACTAAGTCACCATGAATTATTAGTACGAAGGAGTTCTCTCTCTTCCAAAGGAATAAGCACGTTTATATACATCAACAAAACAAACAAATTTTATTAAAGACACTTGTCTCATACAGGATTCTCCAAGATGGGTAAAACAGAAGCAACATTTATAAACAGAAAGTGGAGGATAAGATCAATCTCTTCTCAAGTTGGTTCCCTCTTCTGTCTTACGTCTTTTGACTGTACTGCTCCATAATTTGGGAAAAGCCAATGCATTTGTCCTGTGCTTTTCACTACTTTTGCCAATAAAACACATGGCGAATTGTGTTCATAAGCAATCTTCTGGCAGAGAATTACTCTCTCATCCTGCAAAGCTGGACAGTAAAACATGTAGTGTGGAAAGTCCTGGCTAAATTTAATATTACACAGAGTGTACTTTAATTTCTTAGATTTCAATAATAGAATGTGATTATGTTTAAATAGTGAAAAAATAATTCTCACTTGGGCAACGCATCGCTTTACAGTCTTTGGGATATCTTCGTTGAGGAAAGACTCCATAGAAGTTGATGTAACAAAATGCTTATAGTGAGAAAATAGAGTAAACAGAATTTCTCATTGCATAATCCTAAAATGAGCACGTTTACAAACAAATGTAAAAAACCAATCAAAATAACAAACATTATCGAGGTAACAATCCACTCTTGAGTAATTCATTGTTTACAATTATTTGTTCTGAGGAAACAATAGATAATAAATCAAAATATACACAGAGTTAGCAATAAATTTGTAGACTACAAATACAATAAGGATTCAATAACCCAGTGTTAAATCAATGCTAACAATTATCTACATCTATACCTCAAAATTGTTGACCCTGATGTTGCACATTCAAAAATGATAACTACTCGAGGTTCTACGTCAATCCCCATTCCATATCTGCAACAAACTAAAACATGTTTCCTCTTCGCGTCTCTTGTGACAGATAACAATTCACAATGATATTGGTGTCTCCTAAACAAGCTTATGTGGTTTGGGTAATGTCCCTTAAAGCTGAAGATGCAAAGCACGAAGTTTAAATGGCAATAATTCTTACAATCACAAGAACCTATATCCATAGTTAAACACCTTTTTTGTGTGGGGTTATAATTAGCTGAAGGTAGATTATACAACAACAAGCCTTTTATTGGAAACCTATGCCCTACATCGGATTCGCCCATATGCATAATTGCTTAGAAAATATGAGTTGACCAAAGAAGTTGTACCTTTAAGCGTTTATGTCGTGATTGAGACAATAACTCTGAAAGATATTACAGTGACCTTTATTTAAGACACACGAGATAACCAATTGTGAACAAAATTGTATCTGTTTCCTTAAAAAAAAAAACAGACTACAGACAAGATATGAAACTTCTTTAAGTTTTGTCCATGAGTGTAGATCAAAGATCCCATAGAATCCACTGGATCATCGCGGCTCATCCACGGCGCCAACCTTCACTGGCGCCAGTGCACCACATGTTATCCTAGATTCTATGGCGACCACACAGGTGCTGCTGATCCAATCTGTCACACCAGCAACGTGGTCAAATTTGGGTGCTCCGTACTTCAATATCGTTTTTAAACCGAGATATTCACACAAGAATATCATACACACACACATTTCTAGCTATTTGAATTACATTGAAGATATAGCAATCTATCTGCACGGATGATAATTGACATAAATGCATTCTACCAGAATAAAAGTTCTAAATGAACCTTTATAGTCGCCTAACATCTTCATTTCGTTAGGTTATGCATACATATTTCCATATTTTCCAAGAATTTGTATTATAAAGAGACGTGAAAAGTTTTTTTCGTGTAGAAAATAATCGCTTTACATTTACAAATCATAAGAACTGATCATCAGAGAATTTGGTTATAGCGAATACCATTATTGTAGTTTGGTATATGATTAATTAGAGATGGATAAGTGCGAAGGTCTAAGAATTTCTTTTAATTAGAAAACCGTATCACAAGCTTACAAACCTCACAGTCCTATGTTCACGATGTAAATTCCAAATAACGCTGACAAAAACATTTTCAGTATTCTTTGTAATTCACACCAGTCGATGGAAGATAGTTTCTGAAACTTGTGATAAGTGATAATAATAGAAAACACTACTCATCTTCTCACTGATTCTCTTCGTACTCTATCATCTTGATTATTCGAGACTAACTTTAGTCTGACGCTCCTAGCATCGTTGACCCCTCCTCGCTAATTATGGTCGGGGGAAGAAGGATTAGTGGCAGCTTAGGCTCGACCCCCATTTGGTAAATGGCCCGACCTAAACAGGCGACTAACACAATACATAACAATCCTCTTATTGCCCTACCAATTAGGACTCTGCCTGATTACCTAAACATTTCCACCAGTACCTTGTCTTTATACTCTCCTACAGATTCTGGTTGAAATGTAAAATTTATTCAAACAATTCACCCCTATACAGTATGTATTTATTACCACTGATTTTGGTTTAAATATAAAATTTGAACAAACTCTTTAAACCCAAATGGTGTGTGTCCCCTGTACTCCTACTGTCTAAATGCTCGATTTGCACAAACCAAGCCAACAAAATAAATAATTTCCAGTTTTTTAATCTATCTGATTATTTTACTTTTATAAGTTTTTTTTTGAAAATTTCCCCTAGTTACACATATACCCGAGACGTAATCTTGTTTAAAATTGATAAGAAAGGAAAATTTCTCCAAGCTCAGAAATGTTGGTATTTAACGATCAAATGAACCTGGAATTGTGATTGATTTTATGGAGATCCTGTGACTACCTACTATCCTTCTTTGTACTTCTACAGATTCTATATATCCACTCATAGACAAAACTTAAGGAAGTTGTTCCTTTTAGCATTTATATCGGGATTCAGACAATAAATGAAAGATATATGATACACAGTGACCTTTATTGTAAAGACACACGAAATAACCAAGTGTGAACAAAATTGCCTTTGTTTCTAAAGCGGCGATCTACATATTCTACGTAGATCGCGAAATGCGTGGTGTCGCTGGAGACCCACTGGCGATTCTCCACCAAACTCTGCAGCGCTAGCAGAGGCGCCATATTCATTGTACATGGTGTATATAATTCATATTATCTTTTTTTTTTAAATAGTGCATACTGTGCACTTTGCATGTATTGATAAGATGTCAATAAAATTATTTTAATTGTCAAATTGTCTAAAAAAAGAAAAAAAAAAAGACGACTGGAGTGACATTAAAGACTTTCCACTCTTTAAGATTTGTCCATGAGTGTAAATGTAAGATTTAAACAAACCCTCTCTACCTATCAAATAATTTGTCTGTACTCCTACAGAAAACTTCGGTTTAAAATATAAATATATATAGATCACCACTTCATAAGAAATATTTTAGATGCGTATGATTCTTTTTAAAATTAAATAATTTTGTACTGCCTTTTACTGCAATATGTTGAATTGAAGGCCAGGGCATCTCATTAATTTATCATTACAATAAGAGGAGTAGAAAATTCTTTGATTTAAAAAAGAATTATACGTGTCTAAAATAGTTTCAACTTATAACAGATGTCGCGCTAATGCATCATACCCAACTCTACCTGAACTGTGACACATTGTTTCCTCTCTAATATTCCACTAAAGACAAAGAGGCTTGCTGCAGGTGGTGGCCAAAGATCTAGACGAAGGACCAAACGGAGATCTGGAGTACGCCATCCTTGAACCTGCCATGGCCTCTGTCTTCCAGATCCACCCCTCCACTGGAGTGATCTCCACCTTGAAACCTCTGGACGAAGGCAAGATCTACGAATTCACGGTAGGTCTTGTCGTTCAACGTGGATAACGTTCATATAGTGTATTACCATCTTGATATTGAGAGTACTTGTAGAATGTTTACGCTTCAACATATGACTAATGGAAGTTCTATGAACAATTTTATAATATCGTAATTTGTCAAAATATGTTTTAAAGGTCCATATATATTGCTTATGTGTGTTATGAAAGTTATAAATATATCAAATGTATTGTTTACCTTTGAATACAAACACAATTATTCTGTATTTTAATTGATTTCAACTGTGATATTATAACACTATGCGGCGCTGAGTTTGTGTATACAAAAATGTAATGCCTCGATAAAGATTGGCGTTCAGCCAGCCGAAATATTGGCAAATAAATATTTTATTCAATCCAATATATGCCTTTTATTATCTAATGGATTAAGTATGGATTGCTCTATTTTCAAAACACAATTATATGGAGAGGTAAAAAAAAACACTTTCTTATCGCACGATAAAAGTCGCTGATAACTTGTATGAATAAACATCAACTAATCGACGATTTTTAATCCTTCCAGACTATTGTCCAAATGTCCATTATTGATGAATCAAGAATGCTCAACCACGTACACGGCTGTTGGCCCTAGTAATAAAAAACCAACGATTAGTTTATTTTATTCCGACATATGGCTCAAGCCATCAGTAACTTTTATTTACACCATCAGATGTTTTTATTTTCTAATTTTAACACCAGATCCCAGTACAATTTCACTTTTGTACTATTTTTTCCGTAAAATTATATTGCTATAGGAAATGTGTATTCAAGTTCATTAGATTGTTTCAAGACTAAGAGACGTAATCATATAGCAGAGAGAGAGAGAGATTGAGATTGAAACCGATTTATTACAATGTTCATATAAGATTATATAAGGTTAAGGTATAAGAGAGAGAGAGAGAGAGTATCGTTATATATAAGCGGCGGATGTGACAGGTGCGGGCAACGGACCGTGACCCTGTCGAGCCACGGTCCGGCACCACGCTGGTGGTAGTCGAAGTGGTGGGCAACTCCCCGTCCACCAAAGCTCCAATCATTCGGCCCCTCGAGCCTCACCTTGTTGTGTCTGAAGGCGAGAAGGTTGGAACTCTCATCGAGTTTGTCACAGCCCACGACCCGGATGGCGACAGATTGTGGTTCATCATGGCAGGTAAGCCAATGTCCCACTCAGTACGACAGGTTCGTAGCACCGTCCGGGATGTCGCAGGAGGGAACGAGGGCGATGTCTTTGCCGTGGAGACAGAGAGTGGTGCCATCATCCTGGCCCGACCACTGGACTGGGAGACCCGGAGTCTGTACAACCTCACCATCAACGTCACCGACGGCACCCACACTGTGCCCACTCAGGTAACTGCACGTCTGTGTAAACCCTCCGCACAACCACCAATGTTCAAGTTCAAATATTGTAGCATAGTTTATTTGTTTTTAGTAAGTGTAAAACACTAGGCACTGCATTTCTCAGAAGAATAAGTAGACTCATAGTCAAAACTTAAGTAAGTTGTATCATTTAGAATGTATATCGGTATTCAGACAATAACTCTGAAAGATACTTGATAAACAGTGATCTTTATTGGAAACACGTGATAACCAAATGTGAACAAAATTTCCTCTGCCTCCTTAAAAAAAAAAAACAGTTAACCGGCCACATCGACGACTTTCCACTTCCTTAAGTTTTCTTCATGAGTGTATATAAGACTAAAGGTGTTAATAAAGGTATTGATTGATTATTCGATATGGGACAAAAGACAGGCCACTCAGCTCCCGTGGGTTGGCAAGAACGGGCTTTGAACTCTCCTAACGCCATATATAGGACCTTCCTTGAATTCCTCACATTCCCTTTACTTATGGAAAAAATGGCACTAAAGATTTATCGTCTCACTTCCATCGACGATGAAAATATTTTGCTTTTCCCAATTTATTCTATCATTATTTCTTATTTAACAATAAACCAAAGTTGAATAGGATTTGGCACGTAACGCATTAATATCAACTTTATTGTCCAAAGAGCAATTCTTACTTTTTTTCACTAAGGAATTGCAGAACACTTGCAATTAAATTTTGGTAAATTTTTATTTATATCCTGCACAGCCTGCGTAATAAATAAATAAACTTTTAAAGTAGTTAAGTGGTATTTATATAAGTGGTTAGTTAGTTATTCTCTTCCCCGTAATGATCCAAAGTTCTTTTCGTCGGTGGCTTCTACTAGAGTTGTCCATTTTCACTACAACGGCCAAAGATATGTATAACGATAGTAAGGTCAATTATAATGATAACTTTATTTTTCTCATAAAGGTTAAATTTTTTTGTAAAAAGTGTAGTGAATGACCATTTTACATATATTCTTAATTTCAACATCAAAAGCCCAGTAAAACAAACAAATTGGAAGAAAACAAAGATATTTACGATTGCAATTTTAACTCCTGGTCAGTGCTGTGCTTCTGGCACTCGCAGATATGGTCTCCTGATGTCCTGCTGCATTCCAGCCGTCTTCCCTATGGTCACTCCTGATGGCTCCTCGATAACATAATCGATAACTTGATCCATTCTTGTCTGTCTGGTCTCCTGTCATCTGCTCTAGGTCGTTCTTCTAAATCTCTTCTATGGTCATCGTAGTCCTGTGTTTCATGATTATTGTTTTCCATGTTCACCTTCCTCGACTTCACACGCCAGCGCCCTACATTTTTCCAGCAATCGATCCATGGCTTTCGTTTCTTCATTTTTCTGTAACTTGTCCTGTGTAAGAGGTTCATTCTACTTTTCTGTTGAAATAATTTTCATTGTTTTTAATAGAACCAAGGAGATTGAACTATACTAATTATAATACATATAATTCGTCAAATATCAACTAAAAGTAGATATAAATTAATATTAATAAATAAAATAATACAACAGATTTCTGAAGATGAGTTTCTTTTCATTTTTATTATTGTAATCTCAAGCTTTCGGGCATATACAGCAGTATATGTTTATGTACTCCTGTAGGAGGGTAGAGATCCACGAAAGCTTGAGATTACATTAATAAAAATGAAAAGAAACTCATCTCCAGAAAAAAAACCTGTTGTTTCATTTTATTTTATATCTAGGAGATTTAAATCTCAAGTAAATTAATGATATAATAATGATCTTTTATAAATAATATAAAATATAATTAGAAATTGATATGAAGAAAAATTATTATAATACTGGATGATACAGTCCTATTATCACAGACCAGAATAAAAAAAAGACTCAAATTTTCTATAAAAACAAATAAAAATATACGCAAATAATCCCTAATGAAATAGTTTTCTATTTTCATAGAATAAATACATATTTTAACACTGCGAAACTCTCAACTATCTTTCCATCAATAGAGAACATGGAATTCTCTGTAAGAAGATGAAGCAAGAAACGCATTTATCAAATGATTAATAATGCATTGAATTTTAAATGTTAAAACTAATTTTCATAATGGATATCTCACTTTTTTCATTTATAAAACTTTTAAACTTTTTTATATATTAATTTTATTAGAGTAAAATATTCAAAGTCTTTAAAGAAAAAAGAGGAATAGGTGTCTATATGGGTCATTAAAGGAATTAAAATATTATGCACCCCCTTCTCATGGAGTATAAAATTTAGTATTACACAAAAAAATAGCATTGAATACTCCTGAATAATTTATATAGATAAAAAGTGTTTGTTTATATGTAAAATTAATATATTTATTGTTTTAAATCTCTTGGGCATAAATATAATAATTTAAAAGGTTTCTGGAAATGAGCTTATTTTCGTTTTATTCAAGTAGTCAAGATTTCAGGCATCTCTGCTCTACTACAGGAGAACTAGTTTAGCATCAGGCGGTGTTTTATTTGTTTATTTATGTTCTCCTGTAGATGGGCAGAGATGCCTGAAATCTTGAGACGGCTTTAATAAAATGAAAAAGAAACTCATATCCAGAAATCTTTTTAATTATTATATTTATACTAGAAGAATGACCCGGCTTCGCCCGAGAAATCCCTCGAGTGAAGTATCCTTCATACTGAAAGTACATCAATAATAAATAGTAGAAGTGCCATAGAATAGCAATACAGAAGAAACACATAAACTACAGGAAAAAAAAGTGTATAATGGCAAAAATTGTATTATATTAGTGTTTAGGTATTTGATTTAATTATTTTTTGCAATCCATTTAGTTGTTTCAAAATTAATATAGTTTAAATAGACGGCAGCTTTTCCACCAAACCCCCATTAGCCTTTGAAATTGCCTGAGTTGAGTGACTGGCTGTAAAGAATCCTGACTGCGATGCCCATCTTCTCAGTAAGAATAAAAAAAAAAGGTTTATAAAAATAATTAATCCAAAATACTGGCATGTAAATATTTTTCTGTAAAAAAATAAAAGAGCATATGGGAATATTAGGCAAACATATGTGTTCGCTAATGATTGCGACTGCATTTTAAACGATTTTTAAAAAGAGATTTAAACAAATAAAGGCCAGAACAAAAATTAATAAAAATATGAAATCCATTATTTACATACATTCACAAAAGCAAACGATAACAGAATTGATGACTCTGATACTTGTATATTTTAATAATAATATTTATTTCTCGACACACAAAACGTGATATCCCCGCTAGAGATAAATGTGTCAATTTACAATTGTTAAACAAATACAATTATATAGACCACTATGCAAGAAAAAAGCCCAGTAAGATATATTAGAAACCTGATTGATGTGGTTGCTTCACATATACTTTTCCACAATATTAAACCTATCTAGAAGAAACTGCAGTTCTGGATCTTTCCAGTTGGTCTCGAGGACCACGCCATCACTATCTCCTCAGCGGTGAAGTACGCAATCTACGTATTCTTTGTAGATCGTGAAATACGTGGTGTCGCTGTAGACCCGCTGGCGATTCTCCACCAAACTATGCAGCGGTGGCAGAGGCGCCATGTTCTTTGTACATAGTATGATGCATATATATATATGTCATAATATATGCTCTTACAGGAATAATAAAGTAAATCTGCAGTCGACCAGAGAGAGAGAGAGAGAGACGTAGTCGATAGAAGACAACTAACTTACGACCATTTTGACCACATTCCAAAGGGGGGGGGGGGGGGGGGGGGGGGAAAGGGACCCGCCCGTGAACACCTGGACAGTAGTCGGGGGGTGACCACACAAGCAGTCGTTCAGCGGATAACCTCTCGCTCGCTCTCTCTCGGCTGGCTGCCTGGATGATTGCTCTACCAACTCGTCGTGTGATTATTTCTCCCAGCACCACATTAGTACCACTATATTGCCACATATATATATATATATAATTAATCTTTTTTTTTAATAGTGCAGACTGTGCACTTTGCATGTATTGACAAGATGTCAATAAAATTATTTTAATTGTCAGTTGTCTAGAAGAAACTTTGATAAGGGTAAATAGGGCTGGAAGGAATCACACACACACACAAAAACCTTTATTAAGACACACAGGTCTTACAGAGGATTCTCCTTGGGGTTACAAGACGGAGAAACCCATGAAAGTGGGAAATATATAAAGGGGTAAAAATAGATAAAGATTATATACATATGGTAAATATATACAGATTATTATTTTAATAATCCTATGGAAAATAAGAATATGGATTCGGGAAGAAATATATATATTTTTTTAAATATGGGTGACTGGAAGGAATCAATTTTGTAAGTTTTCTCCCTGAAATATGCAAATTAGTCTTAAAGCAAACTAATTTGAATATTCTAGGGATGTAAGATGATAATGATAGAAATATATAACTGATTACAATTCTTCTTACTACTACCACAACGACAGATAGTACTATATAGTATAGTACTATATAAGGAAACCTTTCTAATAAAAACGACGCTAAAAACTAAGCGCCATCTATTGACAGTATCTGCTTACTCGTGTCGTTGACAATGCCACAAACTATTTTTGTAAACACTGTGGGAATTCTCTTGATAGTAACCACTTTGTGATTCAAATCACATAAATAGGTACCGCTCAGCAAGAGCAACCTAGTTCATGGTAATTGAAACAATGAATAATATGTGAAGGTTATTCATATATTAAACAATTTTTAACGCGGGATTCAATCCCGGTTCATGACTGTCGGGAATCGAGCGTGTTACCCTCTCATCCACCGACTTTTATAGTATAACCACTTTGTGGTTGATTTTTTAGAATCCTCCAATTGTTAATGTGGTCTTTGCACGGTGATGTGCTCAAATTTAGAATATTTTATAATAAAATTTGTTTCGAAATCACCATATCTATGAAAACTGTTTCTTTTGGGATTTTGCGCATACTGGAAATTACATAGGGTATTGATAAGGCACAATTTGGATTATAGATTAGAAAAACACAACAAGTATTAAGACAAAATCTAAATAAATGGATAGTGTGTTACGTTTCGATAACAGCGTTGGTACCATACCATCACATACTATTTATTTATTTGGATTTGGTCTTATACCCTTTGTGTTATATGGGTTATTTAAATAGACATTGTATGAAAAGTAGGAACTCAAGTACTTTCTTAGAAAGGGAAATGTAGGTCAGTGTAAGTAGAAGACCAGATTTCAGCCAACAGATCGGAGAGAGAGCTAAGGAATCTGAAGGAAATCTGAGAAAGTCTTATCTCTTATTCAACAAGTTGCCTTTGATGAAATCTTATCTCATCAGACCTGTACGTCTTGTAGAGCTGGTTACCATCGCTGCATTCATTCTGGGGTCGATGGAAGAGTAACCGTCGATTTTAGAAAGGAACGACCCAGGATCGTATCCCACATTGGGAACTTTTTTTTTAATGAAAAAAATGCTTAAATGGCTCCTAATTATTTCAAAAGTCCAACCTTACCATTGGGTGCAAGTAACCAAATGGAGATTTGGAACAATTGTAAATGTAAAAGTATTACTGTCTTCTTTATTTCTTTATTCCGATTTACAGCGCTGTGTCCCCCTAGGGACACTTGCACTTTAAAGATAATGTGTAGACATGTGATGCACTTATAGTAAAAGCAGTCGCTAACTACTACCCATCATAATTATCATGGCCTATACAATATGTACTAGAGATTAAATATAATATTGGATCAGAATGATCCAATACAGTATTAGAGCTCTGAGAAGCGGTCTGGTGGATTAAATTGGCGAAACCGCTGGGAGGGTTCACCACTGATGAGCCAAGCCCTCCCAATATATTTTTTCATCGCAGTAAGGACAGTAGAAGTTCGTTTTATGTATAAAAGAAACATTCGCGCTTTTAAATCCTTTTATTTTATATGTATAGTTGGCGCGTTATTGCGTTGTGTTAATTAAATATAATAATTAATAATAAATAAAGCATATATTTCTCGATTTTTCTTGTACATGGAATCTATAGAAAGCCTGAATATGAAATATCATTTTTGTTAAATATATGTTATTGACGCACCACCTGTAAATATGAAAATATATATTTTTTAATCAAAATTTGTTTATTTTTTCAAATAAAACAACCTACTACTGTCCTTAATACGATGGAAAATTGAGTGGACCAGTGGTTCGCCATTAGGAGGGTTCAACACTATTAGAACTTTCCAATTTTTTCCATTACATCTAGAAAGAAGTTGTTTTATACGAAAAAAAAAAAGCTTTTTAGTGTTCCATAAAACTTGATATCTCCAACCTATTTATATGAAACTAAACTCAAGGCATTCGAAAAAAGTAAAATAAAAATCATAAATGTGCATATAAACAACTTATTAAATTTTACATACATTCCTTTTTATGATGAGACGAGTACTTTCGGGGTGAAGTGTTTATTTAAGTTGAAAATTGAAAAGCTAAAGTTTTTCAAACATTTATGCCATTCAACAAGTTTAAAGACCATTTATTTGCTTTTTCACGATGTCAATGTTTTTGCTTTTTCACGATGTCAATGCTTCAGGTCTCTATCCTGGTGATGGACGTCAACGAGCACAGTCCCCAGTTCTCCCAGGCTATCTACACGGTCGAGATCTCGGAGAACCTCCAGCAAGGGACGGAGATCCTCAAGTTGGAAGCCTCGGACAAGGATGAAGACAAGCGCGTCTATTTCGAGATCTACAACAGGTAGGTGTCCCAAGAATAAACACCCGGGTCTCTTAATGTAAATACAATCTGGAAAAACGCATCTTTATTGTAAAATATATATATATATTTAAGAATTAAAATTGTACTGGAAATTAGGTGGATAAATTAAGAAGAATCAGGAGATTCCTTTTGTTAAGTAAATTTTATTCATTATCACTGGTTTCGTATTCCGACTAACTATCATATCAACTGATACAAAAAACATAAGACACGCAACTTTTTTTTAGTATTACTTGATCAAAGTGGCTTTCGGGGGAAGCCCTTCTACAGCAAGCTAAATCGTTCGTGAAGTTTTAGTTTGCTGACGAAGTGCTTGCTTGAAAGCTACTTTAATCGATAAATAAATACATTTTAAAAAGAGTTGGGGCGTCTTATGCTTATTTGTAACTTTTGTTGTTGGAAATGGATTTGAGACGGCCAAAGTAAAACAATAACAAATGGGTTTATATTGGGAAAGCCGCGACATCTGGCGTTCGACTTTACAGACTAGTTTTTTTGGTTCTGGTTAATTAAAAATGCATATATTGGATTAAAATTCTATGTGGCGCAGAGTTTGTTGTTGATACACACATTAATATGTTATAATACCTTGAAAAATGTTGGCGTTCAGCCAATTGAAATTTTGGTAAAATAAATGATATTTTGATCCAATATATGCTTTTTTAATTAAAGATGTATTTATGGATCTAGGCCTTTTAGACTTCTATCTCAATCTCTTGCTTTAGCTCAGCTCTTAATCTATTACAGAGTTTCAATTTATTATTTTTCAGTTTGTACAAAGTACAGTACATATGATGATGTAATGACCCATGTCAATTATGCGTATACTTATTTATAGATGTGTTTCTATTATACAACATGAAAATATTGTTATAGTATACACAATATAAGGTTGTTGTTGATGTAAAATACCACATATATATACATATATTGTTTTGAAAATAGAGCAATCCATACTTAATTCATTAGATAATAAAAGGCATATATTGAATTTAATAAAAGATTTATTTTGCCAATATTTCGGCTGGCTGAACGCCAATCTTTATCAAGGTTAAATCCAATATATACCTTTTATTATCTAATATACATATATATGTCAAACATGTTGAGCCTCTACAGTCTGCAAGAACAGATATGGGAGAATTAAGACCTTTTTTAAAAGAGAGAAAGGACATTGTGTTTTAACAAAAGCCCGTAATTGGCCTCGTACAATCACTGTAATTAACATTCAAAAAACCGGAATAATTTACTCCGGTCCTATTCCATTTTAAAACAGAGCGTCGTCCTTTAAAATCAATTTTTCTCTTTCTCCATTTTTTTTTTCATTTGTTTAAAATCCTGTTGCAGAGAAGCGAATATTATTTGACTCTAGAAAAAAAGTCTCAATCTTTCTAAATCTTTCATTATTCATTTTTATTATTTTTTTTGTAATTTTGTATCCAACCTTTTGGCAGCATATCTCAAAAGAAAGCTGATAATATACCGTGAAGTGGTTAAAACCTCAAGTGTTTTATTATTTTGTTTGCGGCCGCTCCAAAACAAACTTTTAGGGGATTTCATACCAACATTTGCATGAAAAATGTTTTAAAATGTATAACAAACGTATAATTGCTAAATTTCATTATAATTTATAATGATATATGAACTATTAAATAGGTGATGTATATGATTTCTAGTTCTTAATTTAGAGGTGGTAGAAAACATTATACTATATTTTGGTTATCTTGTTGTGTTTGTGTGAACACACACACAATTCACACATGTGTAAGCTATTCACTATAAACTATGTTTTATAAATGTGTATAACAACCAATACATTTAGTTAATCATCTCAGTGCACATAAAGAATGTGCTACAATAGCAGCTTTAACAAATCGGGCGAAATACAGGTTAGCCTTTGTTTGAATTTTTCAATGTTGGGCCATATTCTTCGTCACTATCTGTTACGTTATATACTGATTAACTAAATTATTATACTTTATTATTTATTTATTAACTAAATTATAACTAAAATATTAACTAAATGTATCGTAAAACGATGAGAGAGGCGTCCTCTTTGCACAAATTTATTTATTAAGAAAAATGCATCACCTATCGTGCAACTAAAAGTTGCTGATGGCTTTCACCCTCTATCGGAATAAATATCAACTAATCGTTGATTTTTATATTTTACAGAATTGACCAAATATTCATTCTTGATTAATCAAGAAAATCTAACCACGAACGTGTTTTTGGACTGTTGGCCCTCGTCAGCGTAGTAAAATCTGTTGTTTATGTTCTAAAAGACATGAACCTCTCCTTTTAAAAATGCATCAAACCATTGCAAATTTTTTTATCGCCTTAGTAGAAAACGTGAAGTGGGGTGATAAAGAATAAGCCACAAAACCAGTTATGAAGGATTTTGATTGATTATCCGCCACTGACGCTATGTACGCATGGATGGCAAGTCATGTTACTTGGGTGTTGCAGTGCCTCCGTGGAGTCCCAGTCCAAGTTCTCCGTCGACTCTACGCGGGGCACGCTATCGGTGGTCCAGCCACTGGATCACGAGACTGCCCGCCGTCACCTGCTGACTGTCGCCGTGTCCGACAGCGGTACCCCGTCCCGCCGCAGTCTGGCGCGGGTCGTCATCGACGTGCTCGACCACAACGACCACGCGCCGGAGTTCCTGGCTTCCCTGTTCGAAGGACAGGTGTACGAGACGGCGGCTATTGGCACTGCGGTCACCCAGGTGCTATGCGTGGACAGAGACCGAGGTTTGAACGCCAAGATCTCCTACTCCATCGTGTCTGGTACGTTTCCTACATTGGTACAGCGCTCATACAATCTCTTCCACCTGTGTTTACATGAAACATGTTTGATCAATGACACATATAACTGTCATAATGTCAATATTGTTGCACCAGGTTGCGGCTTGGCAGACTCTTCAACCTTGATTCTCTCCTGTGCTGGGTCTTGCATCTTACCAGAGCGTGTTTCAACCATCTTACAAATTTATATAAGGGAATAATGAGATAACTTTACTTTAAGTAGCCTCCAGAATAATTTATTTATTTCTCACATCAAAGAGAGCAGTGAAGTCACATAGTGTACCAAAATACAAATGATGATTCTATGATAGATATATTCTGTTTAATAAAATAAATAAATATAGAATATAAATTTGAATTTAAAATATATGAAAAATAATATTACAAAATGAAATAAAATAGGTTCATTAGCCATGATGCAACAATATAAAGCAATAGCCTCTATATATAGGAAATGATATCATTAAAGCACGAATGTTTCTTTCACATAAAAAACAAACTTTTACTGTCCTTACTGCCATGAAAAATATTGGAAGGGCTCTTGGCTCATTAGTGATGAATCCTCCCAGCGGTTTCGCCAATTTAATCCACCAGACCGCTTCTTAGAGCTTTAATACTGTATTGGACGATTCTGATTATATATTCTGCAACGAGAGTGGAATCTTAGCTTTTAGGACAGTAGAATTACATATAAATATTTTCATCGATAATTTTTCTTCCGCAAACAATAAGTACAAGACCAGTTAGGCATAATTAATTATAAGGAGTTGTGTAGTGTTTGAAGATTTAGCTGGTGGTTAATTCTAGTTTTTTTTTTTTCAGGGAATGTGGGAAATGCCTTCTCCATTGATCCAGATCTGGGATTGATCACTGTGGCACAAGAGCTGAGTCAGCGTACGATGCCGGAGTACTTCTTGGTGGTGCGGGCCACAGACCATGGCACCCCGCCCCTCAACAACACCGTTACTGTCCGCCTGGTGGTGACCATCGCTGACAATGCACCTCCGAGGTTCGAGCAAGAGGAGTACATGAAGGAAATGTACGAGAACCAGCGTCCGGGAACGTCCATTCTCGCTGTGCACGCCCACAGCCGCAGTTCCGTCACATACGAGATTGTAGCTGGAAACGAGGAGGAGGTCTTCGCCATCAATCCATCTTCCGGACTGATCACTGCGCGGCGCCCTGCGGACTACGAGGAGACAAAGATCTACACCCTCGCCGTGTCAGCCAGCAACCTGGTGAACGCCAACAGCACGGCTCAGGTCACCGTGCATGTCCTGGATGTCAATGACAACCCGCCAGCGTTCCTTCAGCCACTCTTTGCCGGCGTAGTGAGCGAGGCTGCACGTCCAGGGACCATCGTCCTGGCGGCCAACTCCTCGACTCTGCCGCTGGTGGTCGCTGCGTCGGACCCGGACTCCGAGTTCAACGCGGTCCTCACCTACACCATCGTCACGCCGAGTCCAGCCTTCTCCATCGATCCCACCACAGGTTGGTTCTCTCCTTTCTCATTCCACCTATATTATCGCAAATAGGTTTTTAAACCTCTCTTGTAAACTCCTCTCTAATTAACATACTCCAATTTTGAATTATAATTCATTATTCTAAGTACTCTATCGTGTATTTTCCACTCTTGGTAGAACATGAGAAGAGACACGTAATATTCTAACACTTCTAGATATATAATACGCTCTTTCTACTTTTTATTACAAAATACTTGAATCTGGGTTTATCAAAGGTAATTTTTTACCTTCCTTAATTTCAATAAACATTCTTATCTGTTTCTATAAAGGTCAATATACTTGCTACATATGCAAAAAATAATGTTTAAATTAAATCAATTGGTTTAATACTGTTTTATTTTCCCAGGAGCCATCAGCACAGCGAAGTCCTTGGATTACGAGAAAGACAAATTCTACGAGTTCTCAGTACAAGTGACGGATCGAGGGAGTCCTAAGATGAGTTCTTCGGTGCTCGCACAAGTCCATATCGACATCCTGGACGTCAACGACAGCCCTCCGTACTTCGAGAAGCAGATCTACACGGCCACGGTCTACCTGCCCTCCTACAGGGGAGTGGTAGTCACCGCGCTGCGCTGCCTGGACCCCGACTCCCCGCAAGTCAACGCCATCAAGTACTCCATCGTCTCCGGCAACTTTGGCGAGAAGTTCAGTCTCGAGGAAAACACAGGTGCCCTTACAGTCAACAACCCCGATAACCTCCGTGACAAATATGAACTGCTCGCAGCCTGCCACGATGGTCTGTTTGAAACCTCTGTGCCTATCAAAATCGTGGTGCAAAAATCTCAAGCGAGTGGCCTTAAGTTCAGTCAAGAGAAATATGAAGCACAGATTCTAGAAAATACGACGGATATTATAACAGTTGCTATCATTATGGTTCTAGGCACTGAACTGAATGACCATCTAGAATACAAGATTCTCAACCCCATGGAAATGTTCGAGATTGGGCAGACTTCCGGAGTGATCCAAACCACAGGGAAGATGTTTGATCGCGAAATAAACAGCAAGTACACGCTAGTGGTGGAGGCCAAAAACATTGGGTATGACTCCACCAAAATTGGACATGTTCTGGTAGAGGTGAACATCTTGGACATCAATGACAATGCTCCAATCTTCATCAATCTGCCTTATTACTCCGTGGTGCCCATCGAAGCCAAGAAAAATCATATTGTGAGAAAGGTAAGTCATATCACAATGTTCTATATACGACTCCCTGATCATATGGATGCATAGCTGATCGCTACGTGTTGTATGTTCAGGTGCACGCTATAGACCTGGACTCGGGTTCCAACAGCTACATCCACTATGAGCTGGTGATGGGAGACGGATCAACCTTCCATGTGGACCGCCAGAGTGGACTAATCACGCTGCTCAAACCTGTCTCACCCCTGACGTCTGAGCACGAGCTCGTCGTGGCTGCCGTGGACAGTGGTCAGTTGACTTTTCTTTGGCCATTTCCTCAGCCATCTTCCGTGTTAAAACACAGGAGCAATTTAGAAACACTTCTAAGAAGATTCTGAAGATACACTCATGGTCAAAACTTAAGGAAGTGGAAAGTCTTTGATGTCGTCCGTTATCTTTTTTTTTTTTTTAAGGAGACAGAGACAATTTTATTCACACTTGGTTATCTCGTGTGGCTTCAATAAAGGTCACTGTGTATCAAATATATTTCAGATTTATTTTCTGAATCCCGATATACATGCTGAAAGGTTCCACCTTTCGGGTTTTGTCCATGAGTGTAGCTTAGTTCATTCGAGTCAGTTTCTCCATGGCCGACAGTTTTTGCCATCTTACTTGTTCCAACAGGAGCAAACATACGCACACAATTAGAAGCTACGATCTTCATTAGAGACAACTCAAAGAACATTTTGAAGATGCTTAGTTCATTCGATTCAGTTTCCACATGACCGAGAATTGTTAGCCATCTTGCTTGTTCCAACAAGAGAAATTAGAAGGTGGTACATTGCTCTTTAGAGATAATTCTGAGAAGATTTTGAAGACACAACAAGGGTCACTCCAAAGGTTTTTGCAAATTTCACATTTCCAGAGTTTCTCAAAGTATTTATCCATAGCACCTATGCAAGATTTCATCCATGAAAACTAATTATCGAAGCACACTTACACCAGTCATTTTAATGGTATATTTGATTTTTTTAAATATTTTAGTTATTTAATATTGATTGCAAAAACTTTTGGAGTGATCCTTCTAGTTTGGTTCAGTTGATTCAGCTTCTCCAAGGCTGAACATCACCAGCCATCTTGCTTGTTCCAACAGAAACAATTTGGTGAAGATACAATATCAATTAGAGAATCAGAACAAGGTTTTGAAGACCTTGTTATCTTGTTCTTCTTCTTCTTCTTTCTTATCTCCACCCAATCACACTAAGGTATCAAGCCTGTAAAGCTTGAGATTTTTGATGGTGTCTGCCGGGGAAGAGTAGAGCTCATCAATGGATGAGTCAATACAGTCAATAATATGTCTTGGGGTTGCAGGATGAGAATTACACTTGGTACATAGTGGGAAAACCTTGCAACCATTCTGGAAAGTCATTGTCCGTAGATGACCAGACTTAAGTCTGGAAATCAAAGACTGTTGTTCTCTTGGGAGGACAGAACCGGTGCTTGTCCCTCCTGCTCTGTACCAGTCATGTGCAGCATCAGATTTCCATTCCTGCAGGCATTGGGTTTTGATGGTACGGAGGAGGTCTCTTTCGTCTAGTTGGGTGGTGGATTCTCTTGCTTCAGGTAGGCCAAGAGCACCAGCCTTTGCCAGAGAGTCTGCCAGCTCATTACCAGGAATTCCAACGTGAGCTGGAAGCCATTGCACTGTGACTGAGCTGTTGGCTGGGAGTCGGTTTACAGACTTAGCAATGCTCTTGAGGAGGGGTTCTTGACTGGAGAAGCAGCTTTGAAGGGTATAAATGGCTGCTCTTGAGTCGGAGTAGATTATTATTTTGCTTGGCGAGTTGATGTTGATGTCTTTTAGAGCCGTATCTATAGCAGAGAGTTCTGATTTATAAACTGAAAGATGTCTAGGGTGGGAGAGGGAGATTTTTTCCAGGATCTTATCTTTGTAGATAGCAATTCCACTGCCAGACAGTCCAGTTTCAAGTTGGCTACCGTCAGTGTAAATTGTGATGTCGAAGAGGGAGCTGTTTTCCTCAATGATTTGGAGGCCAAGAGCTTTAAGTAATTCTGGCTGAGTTTCATGTTTGTGGGGATTGTCTGGTAGATGAGGGAAACAGATGAGTTTGTTGCGAGTTTTGTGTGGGGGATAGGAAGTTCTGTGTTTGGGATTAATTGGGATGTCTAAAAGATTAGAGTTGTGAGCCATGTTGAGAGGAGTGGGGCGTTTTAATCTTTGGTTTGGGACCCAATTTCTTATAAATTTTCCTGTAAGATGTTCTTTTGGAGAGTTGATCTTTTTTGTTATAAATTTTGAAAAGCAGATTTTTCTCCTTAGGTGCAGGGGAAGAAGGTTGGATTCGAGTTCAGCAATGCGATTTGGGCAGGATCCTCGAAGTCCGCTGATGATTTTAGCTGCGCTTGCTTGGATTCTGTCTATTTTGGATAGGTTAGTTTTACTTGCATTGATCCAGGCTGGTGTAGCATATTCCAAAATAGGTCTTACGAGTGCAAGGTACGTTGCGCGTAAGATATTGGCATTTGCACCCCAGTTTAAGCCTGATATTTTTTTCAGGATTTTAAGCCTATTTTTGGCTTTGCTTATCATGGTGTCAATATGTTTTTTAAAAGTGAGCGCAGGGTCGAGTGTGACACCAAGATATCTTGGGGAATCTGAATATTGAAGTTTTGAATTATTTAAGAAAATATTTGGGGTCCAGTGGCGAAGGTGGTTGTTGATGGTGAAGAGGCCGATTTCAGATTTGCTGATGTTGATGGATAATTTTAGTTTCTGAATTACCTTTTGTAGATTTTTCATGGCTTTATTCAGAGATTGTTCTGCATCGGAGAGGTTGTTTTTGGAGACCCAGATGACTATGTCATCTGCGTAAAGGGCAATTTTGGCTGGCGGTTTGATAGAAGTGTGTACATCATTTAGGTAAATATTGAAGAGAATAGGGCTTAGGATTGATCCTTGGGGTAGACCTTGGTAAATACGAGTGGTTTTGATTTGATGTTGTTGAAGTTAACCTGTATGGTACGTTTGGATAGAAAATTGCTGATCCAACTCAGCATACTTCCCTCTATTCCAAGTTCGTCGAGTTTGAGAATTAGCTTTTCCTTCCAGACTCTGTCGAAGGCTTGGGAAAGATCGATGAAGGCTGCTATAGTGGATTCTGTAGGTTTATGATGGAAGCTGTCCTGGGTTTGTTGAACGAAGTAAAAGATTGAATCTTCTGTGCTTTGATATTTTTTAAAAGCTATTTGATGAGGGTCTAGTAGGTTGTTGAGGTTAAGATAAAAAGTTAACCTATTGAGAATCATGTGTTCCATGATTTTGCAGGGAATAGAGGTCAGAGAGATAGGTCTGTAGTTGGTTGGGTGGTTCTCAAGCTTGCCTGGTTTGTGGATGGGGATAATTGTGGCATGTTTCCACTCTTTAGGGAGGGTAGACGAGCTCCAACTGTAATTGAAAATGCTTAAGAGTTCTAGTTTGGCATGGGAACTGAGGTTTTTCAACATGGGTCCAGTGATGTTGTCTGGACCAGGAGCTTTTGTAGGGTCAAGATGACTTAAAGCTTCGTCCAGTTCATGCTCTTGAAAAGGTTTAGTGAAAATGTTGTGGCTGGGTTTGGATTTTGCAAGGTTTCTGGTGAGCCTAGATTTTCTACCTATTATTTTATCCTGTAAATTAAAATTAAGTTTTGCGGTGGAGCTGTAATGGTGGGCAAAATGATTTGCTATGCTGTATTTGTCTGTGAGGGGATTTCCAGAATTATCCTTGAAGGTATTTGAGCTGCTGTGAGATGGAGTGTCCTGATTGAGGGCATGTAGTAGTCTCCATAGTTTCGTGTCGCTGGTTTTTGGGTCAATTGAAGAGCAGATTTCAATCCACTTATTCTGTTTGATTTGGTCCGCCTTAAGCTTAATTTTTGCAGCAAGGTGATTGTAATCTCTGATGAGGAGGGTGTTGTTGTTCTCAATGAGGTCTTGGTAAACTTGGTTCCTATCTTCTATTTCATCTTTCAAAAGATCTAGTACCTCTCTATATCCAGGAATGTAGAATTTTCTGTTCCCTCTGGGGATATTTTGTTTGGCAGAAATTAGGACTGCAGACTTCCAGTTCTTCCACCTGTCTTCTAAAGAGGAATTTGGTGGGATTTTGCTGAGAAGACTATCTAACAATGTTTTAAACGAATTCCAGGAGGCTTTCTTATAGTTCCAGAAAAGTCTTTGTGAAGATTTTGGGAGGGGAGTGGAGGTGGAGATTTCTGTTAGCAGAGGAAGATGGTCGCTTCCGATGCTTTTCAGGGTGCTGCTTTTTGTGAACTGTTGCATAGATGGGGAGGTGATGGTGAGATCTAGTGTTTGCGGAGTTCCATAGGAGTGAGAGATGTAGGTAGGACCATGGGACACAATTGTGAGGTTGTTGTCATCAATGAAGGTGCTGAGGATAGAGCCCTCAGTGTTGTTGAGGGAACAGCCCCAAGATTGATGCTTGCTGTTGAAGTCTCCAAGGATGAGTATATTGGGGTTAAGTAGGTGTGCAACTAAGTCTAGTTCTGGGCCTGGTTTTTGGGGTGGGTGATAAGTATTCACAATTGTTAGGGGTCTCTGATTAGGTAGGTGTATTTTGAAGGCCTGTAGTTCAGTATGGCTTGTTAAACTCGCACAATGCTCGTAACACCAGTAGCTCGGTCAACCATACCAACAGGAGCTATGCCCCAGGAATGGAAACCATTCATCTTTCTTGTTCCAACATAAACAATTTGGTGAAAATACAATATTCATAGGGACAACTCAATAAAGTTTTGGGGATCTGTTATCTTGTTAAATGCACAAAGTTCCACACACTCAATGCTCAAACACCAGTAGCCGGGACAACCATGCCAACAGGAGCTGTGCCCCAGGAAAGGAAACCATTCATCTTGCTTGTTCCAACATAAACAATTTGGTGAAGATACAATATTCATTAGAGACAACTCAAGAAGGTTTTGCAGACCCTGTTATCTTGTTAAACACAACACACAGTGCCCGTAACACCAGTAGCTCGGTCAACCATACCAACGGGAGCTGTGCCCCAAGAAAGGAAACCATTTATCTAGCTTATTCCAACAGAAACAATTCGGTGAAGATACAATATTCATTAAAGACAACTCAAAAAGGTTTTGCAGACCTTGTTATCTTGTTAAACACAACACACAACACAATGCCCGTAACACCAGTAGCTCGGCCAACCATGCCAACAGGAGCTGTGCCCCAGGAAAGGAAAGGTCATTAAGGACACTGCCTAATTACTCCTTCTTACCTTGCGAAACCTTTTTTTTTTATCTTGATCTCATTTCCTTGCTCTTTATATTTGACCATCTGGATCTTATTATGCAGTAGTTGCCATCATACCGATGTACACTCATGGACAAAACTTAAGGAAGTTGTACCTTTCAGCATGTATATAGGGATTCAAACAATATCTTTGAAAGATATTTGATACACAGTGACCTTTATTGAAGATACAAGAGATAACCAAGTGTAAACAAAATTGCCTCTGTTTCCTTTAAAAAAAAAGGCTACATCAAAGACTTTCCACTTCCTTATGTTTTGTCCACGTATCCCTAGAAGCCTGATGTTTTCATCTTAATATTAAACCAAGAGATTATTCTATTGAATTGAATAATGGACGAGTGTAGAAAACCAGGAAGATTAGAAGAACCAATTAGATATAAACTAACAATAGAGCTGCTAACTTCGGTTCATACAGGAAATTTTACACCAAAGATACAGATTACTAGAGATCTTACACATATCTATGCATGTAGGAAACAGTTCGACATAAGAACTTACAAATATGCCAGGGCTCCGTTTGTTCACTAGCACTTACTGGTGGGTTTAGAATTTTGTAAGAATCGGAGGCCACACACACACATTGAAGCTAACTTTTCATTAGAAAATAAGTGTTCAAAGCAGGATTCGATCCCTACTCGCTGTTATCGGCAATCAACAGTTTGTATCACTCCTCTAACAACCTACTAGAACAGAAGTCGGCAACCATTTGAGTCAGAAGAGTCAAAAATTTCAATTTACAAAATTTCAAAGTTTTTAAAGAGCCACAACATTTTTCTTGCCAACAATAAATAGTACTCGCATAAATAAATATATATAAATAATATTAATAAAATATCATATAAATCATATAAAATCATTAATTAAAAAGGCATATATTGGATCAAAATATCATTTATTTTACCAATATTTCAGTTGGCTGAACGCCAACCTTTATCAAGGTATTATAACATATCTAATGTGTGTCAACAACACATTAAATATTGACACACATTAAATATGTTATAATACCTTGATAAAGGTTGGCGTTCAGCCAACTGAAATATTGGTAAAATAAATGATATTTTGATCCAATATATGCCTTTTTAATTAAAGATATATTTATGGATTGCTCTATTTTCAAAATATAAAATCATATAAATCATATAAAGATAATATAAATATAAAAATTACTACACGCAGCTTCACATCCAAAGAGCCGCATGTGAATCTCAAGCTTCAGATTGCCGATCCCTGTACTAGAATAATCGCTAAGAATATTCGAGATCCTAACAACTGTCGTTTTCAGGTGTTCCACCATTGAGGACCCTGGTGTCGGTGCCCATCAGGGTGATCAACCAGGACATGCCAGACTTCAAGCGACAATACTACAACCTGACAGTGCCAGAGAACCTGCCGTTGACCTCCCCCGTGGTCACCGTAGTGGCGGAGAGTCCTCACAACCGTCAGCTCATCTACAGCTTGCCCGCAGGCAATGAGCTCGAGGAGTTCCACGTCGACTTCAAAGCAGGTACTTGTAACTTCCTTTAAAAAAAACTCATTTTTTATGAAAAAATAGTACTAATATGATATTGTACTGGGATAAGATGCATAAATTAAGAAAGAAAAAGGCATATACTTATCATGCAACTGAAAGTTGCTGATGGCTTTGGCATCTATCTAAGAATGGGTATTTGGTCAATTCTCTTGAATATTTAATAATCAACGAATAGTCGATATCTATTCCGATAGATGGCGCAAGCCATCAGCAACTTTCCTTTTCACGATAAGGAGATGCCCCTTTTTATTCTTTCCTAATTTTTATGACCATTATACACCAGGTACATAAATTATCTATAACATAAAGACTAATGGGATAGGACGGCATTCATGTACCAAAATTGATACTCTTTATAAAAATGCATTAGAACAATGTCTTTAGTTTATCTACCAAGTACAGAACGTATAGCTGATGATGAAGAATGTGCCCCAACACTAGTTTTGGAAAATTCAGAAAAAATCTTACCTGTATACCATGGACTAATGTTTATCAACATCTTTACGTTGTGTACAAGGGTGATAAACTAAATGCATTGTTCTCATGCAATTTTAAAGGGAGAGGTGTCTTTTTTTTTTTTGGTAAATAAATGATATACACTCATAGACAAAGCTTTAAGGAAGTTGTACCTTTTAGCATGTATATCGATATTCAGACAATATGAAAGATATTTGATACACAATGGCCTTTATTGAAGACACGCATTCATACAGAGAACAATACACAAAAGATTACTGGAGATCTTACACATATATATGTAGAAAGCAGAGTTCGGCATAAGAATTTTTCCAGAATCATGGACGATTGAAGCTAACTTTTCATTAGAAAATAAGTGTCCAGGATTCGATCCTCGTGTCTCCTTCAAAAAGCAGTCGACCGGTGGCATCAAAATATGAAAATTCCTTAAATTTTGTCCATGAGTGTATATATACCAGATGAGGATACACCTTTCTCTTTATAAATACATCAAAATCTTGCCCTTTGTTCACTTCTGTACCGAATACAAAGGCTGTGATAAGTGAATGTGCTGTAAGCATCAGATTTGGCAAATCCAGACAAAATACACCAACCTGTATACCATTGTCTTAATTTGTCAAATATGGTGATGTAGAACATCCATTTATAACCATTACGCTTCTGCACAGGGAAGATACAATGCATTGTTTTAATACACTTTTACAGGAAGATATGCATCTTCTGGTACACATGAATACCATTCTTCCGTTCTTCTTCTTTCTTATCTCAAAGCCATGATAATCATGGTGGGTAGTTAGCGACTACTTTTACTGTAAGTGCACCACATGTCTACACATGTGAAAAGCAGTTCGACTTTTCACTTACAAATATGCCAGAGCCCCGTTTGGTTACTTGCACTCACTGGTGGAGGTTGGACATTTGCAAGAATCGGGGGCCATTGGAGCATTTATTTTTTTTACAGAAAAAAAGTGTACAATGCGGGAATCGAACCCGGGTCGTAGTGGTCGAAAACCAAAGGGTTTAACCAGCCTTCCACCGACCCCCTCCATTCTTCCGTAAATGGATGCTATGAATTCTATTTTAAAAAAGGATCATGTGAGCACGGTCAGAATATGCCTTTTGTTTGTTTGTTTTAAATTCCATATAGAGATGTAATATATTTTCTTTATCTCTAGTCATATCGTTCTTTTATACCTATATAATTTTCCAACTATCTACACTAATCACTTGAGCTTGCTTAGAAAGGTTTAATGATTAGAAAAAAACACGAAATATATTTAAAATAATAAAAGAAAAATTCTGTTGATAATGTATATAAAATAGTAAAATGAAATAGACAGTAAACAGATATAATTTTTTTTTAAATCTTCAAAAGGGGAAGGTTTATCCAATATGTAAAATTGGATGCCATATTCTATTGAAAATATTGACAGAAATTGTAGTTCAACATATTTTCAATTCAGCATCGTGATGATCATATTGCTATTTGTGGAGTTAACCTACAAAATTATAAATTCCATTTCCATCTATCGATATAATTTAAAATTAATAATTTTTGCCAATATGTTTCCTATGATATCATTGCAATAAGGCCTGTAGAGTAAGAATTACTTTGAGTAAGAAAAGTAAGAATTTTATAAGGTATATCATAAGAATCCTATTGCTAAAAATTAATTACAAATTTTAACCTCCAAGAATCAAACAAAAAATATTCATTAAGACATATTTATTCTTACAAAAGATCATCCTTGGAGATATTTTTTGAAGTCACAGAGAAAGAAAAAGATTGATAAAAGTAATAATATATATTTAATATTCAAAAACTCACACACGCATATATATATTAAGAAAAAGGCATCTCCTTATCGTGCAAATGAAAGTTGCTGATGGCTTGCGCCATCTATCGGAATAAATATCAACTATTCTCGTTGATTTTTAATTATTCCAGAATTGGCCAAATACCCATTCTTGATTAATCAAGAAAAGCTAACCACGGACGCGTTTCGGGCTGTTGGCCCTCATCAGCGTGGTTTTTTCACATATATATTTTTTAAATTTTACAATAAAAAAGAGAGATAGGTAATGTAGATTCTGGTGACTCTTGTTAACAACTTTGAAGGAAAATATTTTCCTTCAACTTTACAGCTACCTTGATCGAGCCTGAAATATTTGAGATCACATTGAAATCAAACAAAACTAATTCTTGATTGGTATAGCATCGATTGTAGTTAAATAATCGAGCTGTTATAGAATAAGAAACACCGTTCGGGTAGAATAGCTTATTTATAAGTTGTTTTCCTTGTTTTGTGTTTTTTCTATATCAAATAGGTAGATTATAGTTGTTATAATATACAAATAAAACAAAAATAGAACAATTTCTAACGCCTTGCCAAATGCTTTATTTTTATTTACTTCTCCTGACGAAGATAAAAGATTTTTGTCGAAACGTTGAGAAAATAAAAAAAAAACTCCAACTGTCCAAAGTGTCTATTTTTCATAAAAATAATATATAAAGATATATGGAAACATTGACATTGGTGTGAGGGCCTGAAGCGAAGTTTGAGGAGGAAGAAGGCCATGGCGTGAAAAAAGAAGGCAGTTGGAATGTCATTCAGTGAAGTCTTTGGCCTCGGCTGCCGTTTATTTATAGCTGTGTCAGGGGGGACGTTTGTAACCCAGGTGTCTGTGAGCCAGCTTGGCTGCCCCTTCCTTCCATCCTTTTGCTGCTTTTTAACCATAGTAGATATGGTACAGACCATGGTTTTCCTGGTGGATGGCTGTTTACACCACATATCTCTCTAAATCCAGGCAAAAATGAATAATAAGTAACAGGAATTATAGAACGACATTTGAAAATTATCCCGCATGTGTTTCTTTTAAACGAAAAGTCGAAATTCATTTTAAGGAGAAATAACGATTATTTCTAACTCAGGGATGAAATATGAAAGGATGATTTGTGAAGAGTAATGATAAAAAAAAATTTCAGGGATGGGGATCGAACCCTCAGTGTTCTGCTTACACAGGAATTATAGTTAATATTCCATGGTAAACAGAGGGTAAGACCTGAATAGACAGTATCGAGAGGATTGGTGAAGGAATGATCCATATCCATTGTCCATGAGTGTATTTGAGAGAGTTCAAAATTATTAATATTGTTAATAATACAATAGTAGTATCTAAAGAACACATTTTTTGGAAGATTGAAGATTTGAAAATACTTATGCAAGTTGGAATGTAAACCCAGAGCAGGTAGTAAAACGAATAAATAAGGAAATCTCCTAATCATTCAACGAGACGTTTATGATGGCTTGCACCACCTATCGGAATAAATATCGAATAAGCATTGATTTATTTTGATTCTTGTATATCGGCCAAATAAATCAACTTTTAGTAAGTATTTATTCCGATAGATGTCACAAACCATCAGTATCTTTTAGTTTCACGATCATATGATGCCTTTCTTAATTATTTAAAAGTATTTGTCTATAAAATCCTGTTGAATAATAAAATAATTGAAAAATAACCATATTTAATAAAGTATAATGATTGACTGAATATATACAAATTAAATATGAAGTTAGGGCGCCATCTGTTATCATAAATTTAAACTATTTTTGACGCGTATGATTCTTTTTGAAAATAAAACAATTTTCTACTGATTATTATTTTATCATTGCAATAAGGGCACTAGAAAATTGTTTTATATTAAAAAGAATTATTAGTGGCAAAAATATTTTAAATTTCTTATATAAATTTAACGTACAAATATCACTATTTGAAACTTTCGACTCTACCACTGAAGTCTTTCTCAATGTGATAAAACCTCGATGTTCATTTATTTATACATATAAAATGAAAGGATTTAAAAGCACGAATGTTTCTTTTATACATAATACAAACTTCTACTCCACTTACTGCAAAGAAAAAATATATTGGGAGGGCTTGGCTCATCAGTGGTGAACCCTCCCAGCGGTTTCGCCAATTTAATCCACCAGACCGCTTTTCAGAGCTCTAATACTGTATTGGACGATTCAGCTTATATATGCAGCACTGAAGGATGGAATCTCAGAAATGGTCTTCAAGAAAACTATGGACATAAGCTTATAGGACAGTAGAATTTGCAGTAAGGGGAGTAGAAGTTTGTATTATGTATAAAAGAAACATTCGTGCTTTTAAATCATCTATTTATCTTCAATGGATTGTATGGCCCCCTATTTCTTTATATCAGCTCTCATTTTAAAATACACATAGGTACTGTTTAATTAAAAATACATATATTGAATCAAAATATCATTTATTTTACCAATATTTAAATTGGCTGAACCATATTGCCACGTGGAAAATTAGGGAAGACCAACTTCGGGATGCGACAAACAATTTATTTCAGGCAAGAACAAACTATGAATGGTAAACAAAAGATAAGCCACGAGGGAAATTTACAGAGTAGCAAAATTCTATATACAGTTACGAGCGTCATTCTTCATCTCTTAATCAGTTTTCGTCTCTGTCACCGTTTGCTTCTTTTTTGGAATGGCGCCCTCCTATTGGTTGGCTACGATCACGCCACCTTTGCCCCCACTCGCTTTTTCGTTTTTGTAACTATTGTGTTGGAGCGAGTCGCTCCTTAAATAAATGCATATATTAGTTAATAACCAAATGGAATCCTCTCTTTCTTTTTCCCAGTAAGAGACGCCTACGGAAGCCAACAGTACATAGACAAATAAAGCACATAGGCTATAGTTATTAACTAACATATGCATTTATTTAAGGCGCCAATTTATAATTGTAACAAATAGTATTTGAATCAAAACATTCAATCGGGTAAAACACGGGCGTTGCCCGGGTCATTCGGCTAGTATAAACATAAAAATGACCACTCTGTTAATAAAAATAATAAAATTAATAAATACTTTGTTACAATATTTATGTGTAGATAATAAAAAGGCATATATTGGATTGAATAAAAGGTTTATTTGCAAATATTTATATGCAAAAATGTAATGCCTTGATAAAGGTTGGCGTTCAGCCAACTGAAATATTGGCAAATAAATATTTTATTTAATCCAATATATGCCTTTTTATTATCTAATGATTTAAATATGGATTGCTCTATTTTCAGAAGGATATTAATATGTGTAAACAACAACTCAGCGCCACATAACGTCAATAGAATCTATTGACGTTATGTGGCGCTGAATTTGTTGTTGATACATATTAATATGTTTTAACACCTTGAAAAAGGTTGGCGTTCAGCCAACTGAAATATTGGCAAATAATTTTGGTTAAATATATACCCTTTTTAATTAAAGATCTATTTATGAATTGCTCTATTTTCAATAGGTATTGTTGATATCATTTTTTTTAATTTACGCTGATTTATTTTTATTTTATGTTTTAAGTATTTAATTTGTATTTTGTTATTTAATTTCATTTTATTTATAATTTGTTTTTTTTCCTTTCCCCCCCTCCCCCGTTAAAATCAACATAGATCCAAGTCTCGGTTCTGGCCCATGTGAGTATTTTATTTTATTATTAATTTTGTTGGGCTTGAGGCTTTTTGTGCTTTTGTTTCTTCCAAATCTTTTATAGCCTTGCAATGCGTCTTATGTTTGGTTTGCTATTTGTTTCCCCTGTTTTCTTTTTGGTTGTGATCTATGTCGCTTTTTTTCCTTCTCTCTAACCTTTGCTAACACTGTGCACGGTCGCCTCTACTCTAGATAGTATGTAGATATATATGTTATATATATATATAAACCTTTGATTATGCAAATTGAAATGATTTTTTTAGTTTAAACTTAGAGTTAACACATTTTGTCACTAAACAACATTTCAAGTAGAAAATGTAGTAGAAATAATATATATTGATATAACAATATTGATATATTTATATGAATTTAATTTGTGAAAAAAACATACAAATCTTCACAACAAACTTATTTATATGCAAATTATTTTTCACTTTCTTGTTCCCTTTCTTTAAAAAAATGCCTATAATTTTCTTTCCTATTGAATAATGAATATACCCTCTATTAAAACTCGATCAATGGACAACATCAGAGAATGATTGAATTTATTTATTGTACAGATAGTTCAAGTTATACATGGCAGGAAAGATTAATTCAAGTAAAGATTTCATCAACTCTTTATAAAGGTTTATTGTCCTATTGGTGTTTCGATCACCCATACTGTCGCCTTTTTTTTTTTTTTAAGTGGAAAGCTTATTGCTGAAGTACTGTCAACAATACTTCAACCATAAGTTTTCCGCCTTTTTTTTTTTAAATGGGCGACAGTTGGTCGCTGAAACGTCAAAAGGACAAAGAACCTTTATTAAAGGTTGATGAAGTCTCCAATATGAATTAATCAAAATTCAACCTATAACTATGGTATTCCCTAAAAGAGAAAAGAATTGGGAAAAGAGTTTTATACGCTTCATAGAAACAATAAAATAAGAAAATAGATATTCTGTTATTGTTCTAAAAGAAAGCCATTTACATTCTAAGGATCGATATATTCATTGTTATTGATTTTATTCATTTAGGAGTTATTTATAGTTTGTGAACTGAAGATGAGAAATATTTGGTAAGATTATTTTCATCAGTGGTAAACACCTTCCCAATGATTTCACCAATTTAATCAAATAGAGATCGTTATAACTATTGTATTGTTCATTCTGATTATGTATAGTCTGAATTTAAAGGTTTATTCTTGGTAATTGTGTGTTTAACGAAAATATAGGTAAAAATTTATCTGTAAATGCAGACATCTATCTATTTTTGATGGGATTGTTCACTGATGATTAGTAAAATATTCTCAAAATCCTTCTCATAATCAATTTACTAATTATATAAATTTGTTCTGTAGAGAGGATTAAAGGAAAGAATGATAAATAACTCATCATTCTGCCTGCCATAAAAACTGGTGCAGAGGCCGGAAGCGAGATCTCGACCAGTTCAGATTTCGGTCGTCAATTGATATAAATGATCCGTTCTTTCAATTGCAGCAGTCTTGATGGTCGAGAGGATGGTTCTTCCACATCACGTCGTTATGTTCTGGCTGCAATAGTTTGATACATCGCTCTAATGTTATATATATCATTGTCGTGAATATTATAGAAAAACATATTTAAAGTTGGAAGAATTATTTAAAGAATATCAATATAGGAAGTCGAGCTGAAACGATGGAAGTAAGAGATTGAAGAATTTTGATATCTCTCCCTCAATATGTAATAATAACATATTTTTATTAATAAACTACAAGTCTTGTAAAATATGATTTATTTATCTTTAGATAGTTTTATGTTATATGATTGCATATGAAACTTAAGGTTTCACTAAAGATTTCTCAGATCATTGTCATTGACAATTGTCTTTTATCCTCTTTTTTTTTTTTCGATAAAAGTGATTCGAGAATTGTTTCTGGGAATATTACGATAGAAAGATAAGAACGAAAGTTATTCGTTATGTTGTATTTTAATTTAACTTTCGATTTATTAGCGTCAATTCAAATCTTTTTAAGTCATCGTATAACAAGCATAAGCAGAAGTTAGTACCATGTAGGTAAAGAAATCTTAAAGATGTTATTCATTAAAGATTAAACGAATTTCACCCAGGCATTTAGAATTGAAAAGTACTTATATAGATCTCATTGCGATGTGAGAATAATTATTATAGAGTATGGTTTATAGTAGTTTTTTCACAAATGTGAAAAGAAAAACTAGCTTTAAATTGTTTAAATTTTAATAGAGGGCGATATGAAGAGTTCAGTAGGAAGGCTAGGAGCCATTGATGTCTGGGACATTCCACAGTCTCGGCGATGCTGTGCTAACTGTGCCAGTGGCAGGTGTGCTCTACCTGGCGAAAGAACTGGACTACGAGACCACCACCCGCTATCAGCTCACGCTGCGAGCCACCGACGCCGTGACAGGCAGTTTCGCCGATGTCCTGGTCAACTTGAACATTGAGGACGTCAACGACAACCCGCCGCGCTTCTCCCAGCACTCGTACAACGCCACGGTCAGCGAGGGTGCGGCCATTGGCACCACTCTGCTGCAGGTCCATGCCACCGACCTGGACGTTACAGTCCGGCAGCGGATCACCTACTTCCTATCCGGGAATGACTCCGCGCCTTTCTACATCGAGCCGACGGAAGGGATCATCTTCGTGAAGCAGCCTCTGGATTATGAGACGCAGTCTCTCTATCGATTTGTGGTCAAGGCCGTGGATGGTGGCGAGCCCTCTCCTCTGAGTGCGACGGCCAATGTCTGGGTGGAGGTGACCGACATGAACGACCATCCTCCTGTGTTCCCGCAGTCTACCTTCCACTGCACCGTGGGCGACAGCGTCCCCCGTGGCCACTTCGTCACCCGCGTGGTAGCCTCGGACCTAGACCCATCAGACCAACCTCGTCTAGTCTATTCCATCGTGGCTGGGAATGAGCTGCAAACCTTTGCCATCGATTCCTCCACTGGTAAGTCCTTATCTTTCTAACAACAAATAATGATATGATCAATATCGGATCTGTCCATGTGTTCTGTATATGGCAATGTATGGGTCAACTAAGCGGTGGATCTCTGCAGGTATCCTGACCATCTCCAGCACGCACCACCTGGGCCAGAAGGCGTCCTACACGCTGAACGTGACGGTGACGGACGGCGTGTACTCCAGCCACGCGGTCGTTCATATCGAGGTCCGCTCGGGCAACCGCCACGCTCCGCGCTTCACCCGCACGGTGTACGAGGTGACGGCACGCGAGGACGCCGAGCCGGGAACGTCGCTCGTCACCGTTATGGCGACGGACCAGGACCGCGCAGGGGACTTCTCCAGGGTGTCCTACCACATCCCCAGCCAGGAGGCCGCGCTGGTCTTCGCCGTTGACTCGGATACTGGTGAGCATCACGCGTCGACCTATAACACACTTGTATTAACATTCTATAGAGTCAATGTTCGAAAATGCTAAATTGATGTTCCTGATAAACACTGCTCAACATTTTTCCTGTTATCAAATCATAGATTGATGAAGGGAGTTATCCGAAAAGCTTATCTTTTTTGTTATTATATAGAAAAACGTATTGCTAAGTGTTTATCAAAACGCCTATATACGCCCGGATATAAAGACGTTGTGCCAGTTGACAAAACCCTTTTTAGGATTAGTTCCAGTCTCTCTTTCTATCATACCTCATTTGGTTACTCTTCAGTAGAATTTATCCAAGATAATCACGAAATATCCAAAGTCAGAAGTAGCAATGCGGCGTGTAGTTGTGGGGAAAATAAATTAAACGTTTAATTTTATTTGAAGTTGAAAGACGCGGGCAATTTTGGCTAGCATCCAAAAATGGCTGCTATCAGATGAAAATACTTCTTTCCACTCAAGGTATACACGCATATGCAATGCTAATATCTTTGTTTGCTTCAGATCTTTTCTTCGTAAATGCTCCGTACCTCTTTCCTTTTTTAAATTTTATTACTAAGAGTGGTGAAGATTTTAGGAGGGCAAAATTGCTTATAAATTTGATTATCTATTAAAAAAATTACACGTGTTTTATAATTTACATTAAAGAAAAAAGAGAAATTACAAAAATCGGTTAATAGTGCAAGCATATATATACCCATTTTGGAGAGAAAAAGAGTGTTCAGATATCATATAATATGTAATACTTGTAAATATTGGGTTTTGTACAAGCTTTAAGGAGATTTAAATATCACATACATATATAGATCATCATGATATAACTAACATGTTCTAATCTATTTCACAATCACAATTATAATCAGGTCGTTTCAAGTTTTTCCATAACATGTTTTATAACACGCGCACTATAAAAATGAAGAAGTTATCATTACATTATAAAGAATACGTCACTAAAGGGACAGGAACTCTTGGGGAGGTCCAGACGAGCTAACGACACCCGGTGTTCAGGAGAGCTGTTCACGCGGACTCATCTAGACCGTGAAGCCCGGCAGCTGTACGAGGTCCCGCTGGTGGCCGTGGACGGTGGTGGACTGTTGGACTACGCCGCAGTCCGGGTGACGGTGGGCGATGTGAACGACCACGCTCCTCACTTCCTGGTGTCTGAGTTCCGCACCAGTCTGGCGGCCAACTCCTCCGCCGGCACCACCGTCATCAAGGTAACCTTCTCTTCACCACCGCGTACCATTTCTGAATGGAAGGTTCACACCCTGGTTTACTTGTTTCTTGAGGTGATACTAGGGTCTTGTTAGACAACAGATGATGAGAATACAACATAGACTAACAGGCTACGTGACATCTCAGAATGCAAAGTCGATTGTTCACACCATGGTTTACCTGTTTCTTGAGGTGATACTAGGGTCTTGTTAGACACCTAATGGTAAGAATACCATATAGACTAACAGACTACGTGAGATCTCTGAATGCAAAGTCGATTGTTCACACCCTGGTTTACCTGTTTCTTGAGGTGATACTAGGGTCTTGTTAGACACCTAATGATGAGAATACAACATAGACTAACAGACTACGTGACATCTCAGAATGCAAAGTCGATTGTTCACACCATGGTTTACCTGTTTCTTGAGGTGATACTAGGGTCTTGTTAGACACCTAATGATGAGAATACCACATAGACTAACAGACTACGTGACATCTCAGAATGCAAAGTCGATTGTTCACACCATGGTTTACCTGTTTCTTGAGGTGATACTAGGGTCTTGTTAGACACCTAATGATGAGAATACCACATAGACTAACAGACTACGTGACATCTCAGAATGCAAAGTCGATTGTTCACACCCTGGTTTACCTGTTTCTTGAGGGGATACTAGGGTCTTGTTAGACACCTAATGATGAGAATACCACATAGACTAACAGACTACGTGACATCTCAGAATGCAAAGTCGATTGTTCCACCATGGTTTACCTGTTTCTTGAGGTGATACTAGGGTCTTGTTAGGCACCAAATGATGAGAATACAACATAGACTAACAGACTGTATAACAAAATATTTCCTCACAATGAGTTTCTTTTCATTTTAAATTGCTAGCTTTCATGAAAACATTCTTCACGGGAAAAAAAACTTAAGGAAGTGGAAAGTCTTTTATGTCACCAGACAAAGGCAATTTTGTTCACACTTGGTTATCTCGTGTGTCTTCAATAAAGGCCACATCTATCAAATATGTTTCAGAGTTATTGTCTGAATCCCGTTATACATACTAAAAGGTAAAACTTCCTTAAGTTTTGTCCATGAGTAATTCAAAGCAACTTGAATGTGTTGTGTGTGACAGTCAATATCTCAATTCACTTAATGTCTTATATCTTCCAATAGCATTGTAAATTATCACTCTCTGAAATAGGTTTTCAATCAAAAATATTTATTGACTTACCGCATGTACATTTCCTGAATTTTTTTATTCCAAAAATGCGAAGTTTCTATAATTATTAAAATGATAACACAGGAATTTCGAAAGTTAGATAATTCTATGGAATGTTTAATATAAAGTCAGTTACCTCTTGTATCCTGGGAGTTATCTCATTATTCATTCCATATCTCTCTAAAGTGTCATCATAATTTATTTTACAAATCTCTGGACACTTGGTTGGCATGAATAATATTCATCCAACTTGTTCTGTTTTGAGTAACACTGTAGATATCAGTGGGTGATATGAATTGAGGTGTAAGATCTGGTTGATGTATTGTCATTGATCTTCCTCATTTTCCTCAAGCCGTTGGTTGGTTAGCAGAGGTAGTTGATGTAAGGTGCAGGAAGGTGTCTCAAGTAGTTGTCCAAGCTACAGCAGTTTTGAATGTAAGACGTGGTATTAAGAAGCATTTGAATATGCAATTTTAATCATAAGGCAATAACGTGCCATCTATACACAAGAAAAGAAACCATTAAAGCACGAATGTTTCAAATAATAAACAAACTTCTATTGTCCTTACTGCGATAATAAAATATTGGAAGGTCTTGGCGTATCAGTGATGAATGTTTCTAGCGGTTTCGTTAATATAATCTTCCAGACCGTTTCTTAGAGCTCTAATACTGTATTAGATGATTCTGCTTATATATTCTACATTGAAGGGTGTTATCTTAGATATAGTATTCAAGCGAACTATGGGCATAAGATTTTATGTCAATAGATTTACATATAAATTTTATAAATATGTATGATGTAGATGGATACGTATGGTATTTGAATGGCATTGATGACTATGTTCTGTTCTTTTTTTGCAACAACTCACGGCGCTGTGACAGGTTCAAGCCTATGACGAGGACGAAGGAAAAGATGCAAAACTCAACTACCTCTTGTACGACACCAACAACTCCTCCGTCGTGTTGGATATCTTCGGCATCTCTTCCAACGAGGGGGTCATCTACCTGAAGAAATCTCTAACTCCTCACTGTAAGTCTTTTGTCTACACTCTCTATTGCAACTTGAGAATAGAGAGTTTCCGTGAAAGAAGCCGAGTGTCAAATCTTGCTATGTCGAATTAGATTCTAATATTATTCTGTCGTCAATTGATGTACCTCTTTTTTGAAACTACCTTTAAATCTCAATTGAAATTACCTTAGAAGATATGTATTTTACATTTATCATCAACTTTGAGATAAAGCATTCATGTTTGAGACATTTGCACATTAAAGTTTTGAATTTACTATTAAAGCCTTTTTCATATTAAAAGTATTCCTTTCACAGTTTATTTAGTTGATTTTTGATCCTCTAAAATAACGTTCTGACTTATATTTCAAAATCCTGAATACAATTTATTCGAACGTGAGTGTTTCTCTTAATTAGCTTCTATATGTTTTTCATTCAAATTGGTGTTGCGTGGATTTTTATTATCTCAACCACACTTGTGATATCGCATTTATTAATATCACCTCAGATTGATAAAGAACTTGTTGTATATGCAGTGATGTAATATATAGGTTGTATACTAAAGTGTTTGTGTGTTCTAGTTAACAAGGCCTTCCAGTTCTTTGTCCAAGCCCAGGACAACGGCTCTCCACCCCAGTCTACCTATGTGCCAGTCAACCTGGTAGTGCTCCCTGCCCAGATTCCCATTCCCCACTTCGAGCTCCGAGCTTACGAATTCTTCCTTTCTGAAAAGGAGCCAATAGGAACGCGTATATCAGTACTGAGTGTCTTCAGTCCTGAGCCTGTCAAGTTTTCCTTCATGGCCCCCGCTAAAGGCTCCGAAGCTGAGAAATACATGTACAAGTTCAGTGTTGATGACAAGGGTCAGATTTTCTTGATGTCCTCTCTTGACAGAGAGGAACGTTCGTCCTATGTCCTAACGGTCAAAGCAGAAACGAAGTTCTCGTCGTTGATCGCGACCACTGAGGTGACCATCAATGTCATGGATGAGAATGACAACCCGCCGGTGTTTGAGTCCAACCCTTACATCGTGTCCATAGCTGAGAATGTTGCCAAGGGTTCAACTATCCTCAAAGTCCTCGCTAACGACGCAGATGCAGGGGACAATGGTGCTGTGACATATTCCCTAGGTCCTGATGCTGGTGAGGCAGCGAATGTTTTCCATCTAGATACCAAGCTCGGATGGCTCACTACGTTATCAGCTCTCGACCGAGAAGCACAAGCCTACTACAACTTTACAGTACTGGCCACCGACTCTGGAGCTGTGCCTCGCTCGTCCTCCACCTACGTCCACATCTCAGTGAGGGACTACAACGACAACCCTCCGTACTTCAAGCGAAGCCAGTACGAGACTGCCATCAACGAAGATGCACTTCCCGGGACAGTAATCGTCACATTGGAAACATTGGATCTTGATGAAGATCTTTCCGATCCAGTTGACTTCTACATCATCAGCGGAGATTTTTTCGATCAATTCGACATCAAAGCAAATGGTGATGTGTCGGTTAAAAAGTCTCTAGATAGAGAGAAAATAAGCTCCTATCTATTGGAAGTTATAGGGACAGATGGGACATTCATCGCGAAGACCAACGTCTACATTGACGTTCTTGATGCCAACGACAATCCCCCTGTCTGTCTCAAGGTGAGTAGACCCTGTCGACGACGCCGTAGATGCCTGACACGACCTGTGCAGGACCGCTACACGGAGGTGATCTCCGAGAGCATCAGCGTGCAGACCTACATCCTCACCATAGCGGCCTCAGATGCTGACGAGAGACGGAATGCCCAACTTTGGTACACGCTCTCTGGAGAGGGTTCTGAAGACTTTTTGATTGACTCAACCTCAGGTAATTTGCATACACACTAACCTTTTCCATTTTTCACATTGTTAAGATAGATAACAAAGCTATTGAAATTATCAAAGCTTGCCCAGCACACAATTTTAAATAAAGAAAATGAATGATAAATAAGGTATTTTAATGATCAAACAATACAAAATAAATCTTTTTCAGAGGGTTTATTATATTTTAAACGTTCAACCAAATTGAATTTTGAAAATTATAACCAAACCGTTGACCAAAGTTATTTTGAATTAAAATGTAAACTTCTTCCATACGCTTATATGCCAATGATAGAATTCCATTCAGAGAGAGAAAGGAGCGTTTAACCATTTGAAGAAGATACGAGGTGAATTTGCGTATGCAATCTAATATGCTTCCAATGTTCTATCTATGTCTCAATATGGTCTACTACGACTTGAAATTTTGATCGACCATGTCGTGGAAGAACAGGAGACATGCTGACTGTTCAGATATAGACAGGACAATTGGCCATCAACCAATCTAACGACATATATATAACTCCCATTGTCAGTTTAACCAGCCACAGTCGGATACTTCTCCACTCCGATTTACTGAGGGAACTGTATCTTCGCAATTATCCAACAGTTCTGTCGATACTTCAGACAAAATTTGCTGTCTACAGAGTGTAAAGAAGTGCGCCTAACTATACACGTATAGACAAAGTAACAAATGTTACTAAACTAAGCATAACAAGAATAAGAAGAAAAAACAATCTCATTATGATTAAATAAAATTTAATAAATACCTATCTTATCGTTATTAGGTCTTTGAAAACGGAGCTTCTGGAGCACAAGGAGGTAATACGAAGAGGCAACACTCAAACTAACTCAACGAAAACTATAAGAGCTCTTATACGTGTTTTAAGGATGGTTGTAAACTACCATATACGTATATATATGTCTTAATATTCGGAAATATATAAATAAAACGGCCTGTGTGGGAGTACAAGGGAAGATAGCCGGGTTAAAAAACAACCCCCTTGGTAAACAAGTGTCAAGTCTTCATTCTCCCCTAGGGGATTTATCTTACCCAAAGCGGTTTAAAAGCGGCTGGATGTGATGATCAGAGGACAGTTCTCACCGAGGTGGTCTCGACGCCAGTTGTTCTAGGGGTTGTTCTCGGACTTTCTATCTTTCCTCCCCGATCTATTTCCTCACGGGGCCTCTGGATACTGTCTCCTGTGTGTCCATACCACCCATCACTCAACCACCACGACTGCTTCTAACCAACATGCTACACTACAGTCATCCAACAGGATATTGTCACTTTTCTGGCCGTATGGTGTATACAATGTCCGGCTGGCATCGATGATACGCTGGACTCACGGAGATGTCCCCGCAGGTCTGGTGAAGACGGCCCGACCCCTGGACCGCGAGACCCGGCCTCGCTACCAGCTCCAGGCCACAGTGACGGACCGCGGGTCCCCGGACTGGGGCTGTTCCAGCCACGTCGACATCTACCTCAGTGACGTCAATGACAACGCTCCCGTCTTCTCCCAGAACGTCTACACCGTCTCCATCCCTGAAGACGCTCCTATTGGAACTCTGTTGACCAAGGTTCACGCCACTGACCTGGATCTTGGTGAGTGAAAAACTAAAAGATAATCATGATAAGGTACAAAATGGATTATAGTTTAGAAACACAGGATAATAAATAGTGTGTGATGTTTCGGTAACAACGCTGTAACCGAAACATCACACACTATTTATATTCATTTGGATTTAGCCTTTATTAAATTGTGTTTTTAAAGGATAATAATTTCACCTTGTACACAGAAAATGTTGGAACTTTTTTTTTGTTGTTTAAGAATTTATTTAATAACAAATAAATTTGAGAAAATGTGAAAATTTTTATTCATCTGAAAATACAATGCCCTTAATTTTTTTTTATTGATTCACACATTAACGCAGTAAGGGCAGTAGAAGTTTGTATTATATATAAAAGAAACATTCGTGCTTTTAATTCCTTTCATTTTATATGTATAGATGGCGCGTTATTGCTTTGTGTTAATTTTAGTAGCAGACTCCTGCTACCTGAGAGAATTTAGTTATCTTCTCGAGAGTGTTTGAACATCAGAACGTGCCATTCTCTGGTGACTTTACTTTCATTTACTTTAAACAATAAATAACTTTATATTTTATGATAAGTTTTTATTTATCAAAATAAGTAATGCTCTAATGTTTATGTTCAAAATTTAATATGAAAGTGTGTGTTTATTTTGAAAGATAGTTCGCATCACCTTTCTGTACAGTCCCCGCGCTGACCACCGTGAGTGCAGGCACCAGCCGGAGGATCAGCTACTCCCTGCCTGACACAGAGCACTTCGAAGTGGACGCCGACACGGGGCTGGTACGTCTGGCCCGGGCGTTGGACCGCGAGAGCCGCGGGCTGTACAACGTCACGGTGCGGGCGACGGACCACGGCTCCCCCGCGCTCTCGACGGCCGCGCGTCTCGAGGTGACAGTGCTGGACGTGAACGACAACCCGCCGGAGTTCGTGCGAGCCCGCTACTCTGCGACCGTGGCGGAGTCCGCGCCCGTGGGCACAGAGATCCTCCGCGTACTGGCGGCCAGTCGTGACATCGGGCCTAACGCCGACATCTCCTACTCCGTCGTGGCAGGGGACCCTCGCCTGCACTTCGCCATCCACCTCAAGACCGGTAACAACAAGTTCATTCATTCACTCTCCAATATTATCAGATTATTTGAACATAGTCGTCTCTCTATAAGTCGACATGAAGCCAATTTAATCTCTTGGTTCTAGACTCATGGACAAAACTTAAGGAAGTTGTACCTTTCAGCATGTATATCAGGATTCAGACAATAACTCTGAAAAATATTTGATATACATTTGAAAACACGATATAACCTAGTATGAACAAAATTGCCTATTTCTCCTTTAAAAAGAAAGAAAGAAAAGACAGACTACCGGCGACATGAAATACTTTCCACTTTCTTAAGTTTTGTCCATGAGTGTAGCTCTTCTTCAGTTTCTCTGCTCTTGAGAAAATCCCAGTCTCTTTGTTTCTTGATAGTTTCTTTCGTTCCAAACATCCCATCGGTCAAATCCCTCTTCTTACCATTACTTACCATTTACTCTCTTCAGAACTTTCTTCATCATTCTATATTTTCTTATTATATGCCATATCCGATTATTTTATCTTTTTCTGATTAAATCTTCTATCCCTAGGATGACCACTTATTTTTCTGCGAGTTATCATCGGACATAGGTCTAAATGACAAAGAACAAACATAAGCCATTGTTCCTATCTCAATGCTAGTTAGAAGACTTAACTCGCCTTTGTTTCTTCTGAACCCCATCGACATTCATCGAGCATATATTCGGGCTGGTGTACAGGAGCCATCACGGTGTCCAAGGCGCTGGACTACGAGAAGATCCCGGAGTACGAGCTGACGGTCCGAGCTACCGACGGCGGGGTGCCGCCACTGTCCAGCGAGTGCACTGTCAACATCTCCCTGCTGGACACCAACGACAATCCTCCGGTGTTCCAGCAGTCCCGATACCGTACGTCAGTGCCGGAGGACATTGTGATTGGAGCTCCGATTGTCCAGGTTTGTCATCCTGTCCCATACTGGAGGTACCAGCGACTAAGTGGGTTGACGCAGGTCGTGGCCACGGACGCGGACAGCTATCCCTACCGCCAACTCCACTACACCATCGCCAAGGGAGATCGGTTTGGACAATTTACCATCAACCCGGAGACTGGAGCTATTACTGTCGCAAGTTCTCTGGATAGAGAAATGGTTTGTAGAACTCTCTGTGTGTAATGATTTCTGTAATAAACTGTTAGCATTTTAAAAAATACCTTTTTATGAGAAGAGAAGGGAATTCTGTGAGTGAACAACCAATTTTCATATATCAGTAATTGTACTACGAATTAAGATATCATACATCTGGTCATTATATCACGTAACAAAGGTAATAAAATTCGGTGTTTTAAAAATACACTTATGGACAAAACTTAAGAAAGTTGTACCATTTAGCATATATATCGGGATTCAAACAATAACTGAAAAATATTTAATACACATTGACCTTTATTGAAGACAAGATAACCAAGTGTGAACAAAATTGCCTCTGTCTCCTTAAAAAAAAAAACAGACTACCGGCGATAACAAAGACATTCCACTCACTTAAGTTTTGTCCGTGAGTGTTTGTAAAAAGGACGCAGCTAATATATAAATGTCTATAGATAACCAATCCAATATCACACGGGCCATTGACGTATAATTACCAAATACAGAGAGTTGTAACGTCACACTGACGACATTAATTAACCAGACTGTCGGTGACAGGTGTCATCCTACCAGTTGGAGATCCAGTGCTCGGACAGTGGTGACCCTCCCCTGACCGCGACAGCTGAGGTGACAGTCGAGGTGACTGATGTCAACGACAACCCTCCTCTCTTCTCCCAGACCAACTACACCGCGGTCGTTCAGGTAACCTCATCTTCTCCAGCCGTACTCACTTGGAACAATGGGAAACAAGAGAAAGTTTCTCTCTAGGAAGATCACAGAAAGTTTCCTTTATCGTACTAATAAAAATCGATGAGAGAACATCAAACATAGTATCTTGAATGTACAATATTGCTTCGCTAAAATGAATCGGGAAAATAGCCTATCTTTTTTTATAACAGAACTGAAATAATCCTCAATATTAGTGTATCATATACATAGTAAACACCATGGTTATGGTGAACCAGTCCCATTTCAGTTTCCTTTAGCGATTTTTACTAGTTTTCAGTCCTGTTAATTATATCTTACGAACTTGTAATATGAAAATGCATATCAATTGATTTGAATCTCCTGGATATCAATCAAACAGATGCTACATGTTTCTGGAGATGAGGTTCTTCATCATAAATATGTGATTAAAAAAACTATCTCCATAAACCTGTGGCATTTGTTTGATGAATTTACATATACAGGTGTGCATGAAATGTAAAATGCCTATCTTTATGTGAGTCTGCGAAGAGGTTTCGTACAATTACACTCAGGTTTTTATTGTGTTTGTGCAGGAGGGCAAGCCTGTAGGCTTCACTGTCCTGAAGTTCACGGTGATTGACGCGGACGCCACCCCTAACACGACGCCTTTCACCTTCTCCTTCCTCTCGGGCAACGAGAAGAATGCCTTCCGTCTGGTGCAGCAGGACGCCACGTTGAGGACAGCCACGCAGTTCAACCCGCGGGAACACGGGGAGTTCGTGCTGCACGTGCAGGTGACGGACAGCGGTCAGCCTCCGCAGCGCAGCGCGGCCTGGGTCACCGTGCTGGTCATCGAGGAGAGCAAACACCCGCCTCACGTCACGCCATTCTCAGCCCACGTCAACTCCTACCTTGACGACTTCCCTGGAGGCTCACTCGGCCGTATCCACGCCACGGACCGCGATCCCTACGATAAACTGGCTTTCGAGCTTGCATCTTCTCATCATCACCTCTTCAGCTTGAATCGCGAGGACGGGACCCTCTCAGCACTGCCCGGCCTGGACGTGGGCCACTACAACCTCACCATCAGCGTCACCGACGGCAAATTCACCACCTACGCCAACTCCCTGATCACTGTAAACCTCATCAGCGATGCCGACCTCGCCAATGCAATCAGCATCCAGTTCTCGGATGTCACTCCCGAAGACTTCTATCTCCAATATCAAAAATCCTTTGCTAAAGGCATCCGGAATATTTTCAACGTGAGGATCAAGGATGTCAACATCCTTAGCATTCAACCATCTTCTCCAACGGCACCTCCTGTCAAAAACCTGACTCTCCAGGACTCCTGGAATAATTCACAGAACGTGGATGTCCTCTTTGTCATTCACAAAGGAACACAAAACTATTTCTCCCCTAAAACGGTTGTTAAGAAGATAAAGGAAAAGCAAGACACCATCGAACCTAATATCGGACTTAAGATTACCAAGGTAAATACATGTTCGCATTCTCTCTACACACTTTCTACGAAATATATATAAACATAATACACATATAAACAAAAAGTTGTGTTTATTCTCATTTCAAGCTAATGTAGTTCTCCAGTAGAAGGGCCTTCGCTTTAACCCCGAAAGCTAGAAGACATTATAATCTAAAAAGAAACTCATCCCTGTGTATGATTTAATTTAGCATATTTTTAATAATGTTTTCCAGGTTTGACATGAGAGAGGATTTTCACATTTTAAAAAGTATGTGCCATACCATATTATCTTGAATTTTCGACAGACATCTTGATTGTTGAAGTATGTTACCAAGTTTCTTGAAGGAGTTATCCGAAAAGGAAAATCCAAATTATGATAGATATAGTGAATTAACCAATAATTTATCTAAATATCGACTATCAGTGTACTCAGTGTCGCTCTCCTCATGGGAATGTCGGGGAATAAATTGGTTGATGTATTTTTTCCAAACTAACTTCCAACCAACAAAAAGGATCTTCAAAAAAAGATATAGTAGATTTTAGAACGACATTTGAAAATATCCCGCATGTGTTTCTTTTGAACGATAAATCTAAATTCAATTTAAGGAGAAATAACGATTATTTCTAACCTTAGGGATGAAGTATGAAAGGATGAAGTGTGAATACCTCATTCCTAAGGTCAGAAATAATCGTTATTTCTCCTTAAAATAAATTTCGATTTATCGTTCAGAAGAAACACATGCGGGATATTTTCAAATGTCGTTCTACATTCATAGGTCGCATTATATTGTATAAAAATCACTATATATAGTAGATTTACTCATTTCGGCGGATTTTATCTCTCATCGTCAGAGGACAGACAGTCATTTGTGTAGTCGAAGGACTCTTGTTCCATTGTTTTATGTGTCTGAGCGACCCCCTGGTAATATTGAATTTTGACGAATGTAAAATTGCCCTTCAGCCTACCAGGGAGCTGTCTAGTTAGCTTAGCTAGAAGGAGGGCTTACGAATTATGGTTCCTTCTAGGCCTGAGTGGTCATTCAATCCTCGGATGTGTCTGAGCTAAGGGAGCTGATGTACAGATGTTCGAGAGCAAGTGCTCTGAGACAGACAGTCAATTGTGTAGTCGAAGGACTCTTGTTGCAATGTTTGTGTCTCAGCGACCACTTGGTATGGTTGAATGTTGACGAATGTAAAATTGCCCTCCAGCCTACCAGCGGGCTGTAGATTTCGCTTAGCTAAGAGGACTAGCGAATTATGGACCTTCTAGGCCTGAGTGGTCTCTCGATCCTCGGATGTGTCTGAGCAAGGGGAGATGATGTGCAGATGTTCGAGAGCAAGTGTTCCGAGGACTCCTGCGTGAACGGCGACTGCTCCGACAGGCTGGGACTGGACAAAAGCCATGTTACCAGCATCACTACCGAGACCCTCGGCTTCGTCTCGCCGCAGCACTTCTCCAAGATGGAGTGTATTTGCGAGTTGGGATTTGGAGGTAAGACAATTCCGTTCAGAAGGTGGATATTTTATACTCTGACGGAAACAATGTTTTTCTTTGAAGTTCCTCCATAGGGATGGTTGACTTTATGATGACAGTAAAATATTAAAAAGCACTTATAGATGATGGGCTGCATAGATCGAGAGAGAGAGAGGTCTGTAGCTAAAGAAAGAAATGAATACAAAGGTTCATTAACACAACTATTTATTTATATAATCAAAGAATTATGATATATTCCGGAACTTATGGTTTAAAGTTCGAAACTAAGCGTTAAAACCTTTTTAAAAATATCTGAAGGTGGTCACCAGACTTCACGTATAAAAAAACTTATGATTCGATCTCTCTTGTTACCTTGTAGATCCTCTTTACCGACTCTCTCTCTCTGTTTAAATGAAAATACCTTCACCAAAAGAACAAAATGGTGAGGCGAGGAGTTTCTTGCAAGGGTTTTCATTTAGTCGAGCTTTCGGGAATTTCCGCCCTTCTACAGAAATAAAAATTAGCTTGTTTTTATTCCTGTAGAAGGACAGAAATTCTCGAAAGCTAGACTGAATGAAAACTCTTCGCCTCACGGTTTTGTTCTTTTGGTAATATACCGCTCCAGGTGATTATTCAACTTATGAGAACACACCTTAGTAAACATCCTAGACGAACGCTAACTGAAGGACTACGCAGGTCCCCAGTGTGAGGTGGTGATCAATGAATGCGGCCACAGACCCTGCGAGACATTCCAGGTGTGCGTCCCCGAGCCCCTGTCCTACAGATGCCAGTGTCCCCCGGGCAAGACGGGCCCTGAGTGTGCTCAGGACAAGGTTCCTGTCTGCAATGACAACACCTGCTACCAGGGTACGTCTTTAAGTCCACCTGATAGTTCCAGTTTGAAGTTGTCATGGGTAAAGAGATTCTTTTTACGTAAAGAAAAAAAAATAGCACAAATTCAAACACACATCTACCAACAATTTTATGTTAAAATGCAAAGGAATTATGACGATATGCAAATACATTTTTATCCCTACAAGAGACTAATTGTCTCGGATTTTTGCTTTTTGTGTTTTGTGACTAACGAGATGAGAATTAATGCAGAGATATAAAAATGATAATTAAAGCAATTAAAAAACAAGGATTAATGAAGATGTAAACATTTCAGTGAAAGATTAATTCTTTGAGATGTGTTATAATCATCGCGGCATGGTGTCCCATACAGCTACACCTGGTGTTGACCGTGTGGTGGGATGTTCAGAGACCAACCCGCTGTCATTCCGCGGCCGCAGCTATGTCCGCTACAGTCCACTGGCTTCCATCGACCGCCACCTCAGTGTCACTCTGGACCTTCGGACCATCCAGCACACGGGCAACTTGCTCTTTGTGGCCGGGGATCATGACTACAGCATCCTTGAGGTGCCTGTCCACACATAACTCTTAACATATATCTCTAAGTGGCACAGATTGGTAGCTCGATGCATATGTATATCAACGTAACAAGTTAAAGATTTATATTCAAAAAGGGCGTACCTGAATCTGTGAAAAAAATCTTTCACAGACACAAGTACGCCTTTTTTATATAGATGTATTCAATAGATCGCCTTTCGACTCAAGTTAAAGATTTACAAGATTTTATTTGATTCATTGGCAGATAAAAGCTTTGTCTACTTGTACTGCCAGTTCTTGGAGTAAATTTGGAATATAAGTTAGATTCCGTCGTAGAATGGATTGTTGGCCCTCATCAGCACGGTGTCGCTGCGTTTGATGCGATAGTCAATAATTAATCTATCATTGATCAGGGATATCTTCAACCACTATTTTTTTTATTAATTTTCTTTTTCAAATCAACGTTTATCTTGATGTTTATTGCTTCTAAAAGATATCAGGTCTCTTGCAATGTTCACTTACTTTATCAGAAGAGATGGCTTTTGTGACATCAATATATCCTCTAAATTTCCCTCCCTTCCTTCCTTTCTTTCTTTTTTTTTTTATCTCTCTTAATTAGCGATGCATGCCCTTCAATCTCTAATTTTTATATTCCCTACAATGACAGCCTTTAAAAATTTTGCTTGGTTATTTTGCGACAAAAAAAAAATTGAAGATATCGCACAATTGATTTTTAAAAAATAGTTATAATTTAGCGATCATGTTTTATAATAGTAAAAAAATGCTATATTTCATCGAAAGACCAAATCCAAATAAATACCTAACTAAATACGAGGTTTCGGTTCCAACGCTGTTACCAAAACTTCCCATGTTATTTACTTATTAGGATTTGGTCATCTTACTTTGTGTTTCCTATCTGTAATCCAAATTGTATACCTATTATAATCTTATATTTCTTTTTTACACTTCTGAATGAACTGTGAAATAGCTTGAAATTTGGAAGAATGTACCAAAACTAGCACTTTTATTCTAGATGTGAATATTTAACATTGCCCATCCATTCTAAGATGTCAAATATGTGTACAGATGGTAAATGGAGTCATCCAGTACCGGTTCGAGTGTGGCGGTGGCGAAGGTGTGGTCCGTGTGGAAGGAAAGCCAGTCAATGATGGAAAGTGGCACGAAGTCTGCGTTGAACGCAAGGGACGTCTAGCCGAGGTGTCCGTGGACCGTGCGTTCCGTAGCGCGGGCAGTGCACCGGGCGTCCACGACCTCTCCGCCCTCAATGGATCGGACATCTTCTTCGGGGCCCAGGTCCGGCACCCGGATGACGTCCGGCGAGGATTTGTGGGCTGCATGGACAACCTGCGTCTGGGAGGTCAGCCACTGGCCGTGCATGCAACCCCTGCTAGCCCCACCGCTACCCTGAAAAGGTAAATAATTCTATTCATTATGGTCATTAGGAATATAATTTACTATAAGAAGGTTTATATTAATGTACAAAAAGGATACTCCTCCTATTCAAAAATGCATCAAAACAATGCAAGAACGCACAGGTTGAATGGCAGAATATGCCACAACAACAGCTTTGACAATTTCAGACAGATTGGCTTTTTGTTTGAATTTGTCAAGGCTTGTATTTTAGGACATATTGCCATTCAATCTGCACAGATGTAATAAATAAAGTGCATTTTTAATACCCTCTTTGTATACATCAATATATTTTTGACACTAAGTGAAAATGATGTACTCTTATATTTCAACCACTTCGCTGGAATAATCCATGATGTCTTATATTTGAGTAACGTTCCATCTTACAGTGAATATTTGTGCTCCTATAATATGGCTATATTGGTGTTGGGTGTGTGCAGGCTGGCGAATGTGGAATACCAATGCCAGTCGCTATTTGAAGCTGGCATCTGTGGAAGTCAGCCGTGCCAAAACGGGGGTTCCTGTCAGCCTTCCGCTGATGAGAAGACCTTTACTTGCCAGTGCCTGCCTAGGTTCACAGGTCCTACCTGTGAAGTGGACACTGATCCCTGTGTCTCCAGTCCTTGCCTCCACGGTGGTCGCTGCCGCAATCTGCCGAACGACTTCCACTGCGACTGTCCTTCCAACCTGTCAGGGAAGCGATGTGACTACGGACGTTACTGCAACCCCAACCCATGTCACAACGGCGGAATCTGCAAGGAAGGTTCCTACACTGCTATATGCAAATGCAACGGCTTCAATGGCGACCTGTGCCAATTTGATATCAATGAATGTTTAGGAAATCCATGCGCCAATGGAGCTTCCTGTATCAACATCCAAGGATCATTTCATTGTCAATGTCCATCAAACATGACAGGAACTCTATGTACAGAACACCTTTTTACTAACTCGATCACCTCAACCTCATGGAACACCACGCCTGAAGAGATTATCGGCATCATCGTTGTAATCCTATTTATTTTCATCATCGCCGTGATCTTGGCCTGTTGCTGTCGGTGTCGGAACAAGCACCGCCGGGCCCATCAGAACTCCCACAATGGAGACGACCTGGCCGCTAGCGAGTTCATGCTGAAGAATTCGATGGTAGACAAGGAACATGTGAAGCGCTGGAGCAAGATCAGCAACCTGGAGGTGAGTTCGCTCACGCCCCCACTGCCACCGAGGCCTACGTCCTATACGCCGAGCACGCAGGAGGCCATCAACACGCTCAACAAGCTCGACACGGTCCGCAGCTACGGCAGCGCGGCCGACGACCTCGAGCACCTCTCCCGCTACACCGCCCCGCCGGCCTTCATGCAGAACATGAACAAGGCCAGCATCCCGCCTTCCCTCTCCCCACCGCCGCCTTCCGACACGGAGTCTATGATCAAAGGAAGCTGGGATCAAGATCTTGCCAAAGAAAGCATTTATCAAGACAAAATTCAGAACACAGGTAAATATGATGGGTTTAGTTTAAATCTCGCTTTGATACCTTTCTAAATATGTTGATTGCTCTTAATAACATGCTTCTATATTGTCGCAGAATAAATATTCACTTTTTCTTACTCTGCAAATTAAATGCCACGTCATCATCCTGATGCCAAGTCAGCATTTTATTTATAATTTTTTTCCGCCCACTTCTACCCACCATGATTAGCATGCTCTGTACCACGTGTACTAATATAAGCAAAAAAAAAAATTGATCTATCTGTAAAACTGGTAAATACTTTTCTTGTAGAAATAAATTATTCTGGAGGCTACTTAAAGTAAAGTTATCTCATTATTCCCTTTTATAAATTGGTAGGATGGTTGAAACACGTTCTGGAAAAATACAAGACACGTCAGAGAAAATAATCAAGGCTGAAGATTCTGCCAAACACACACACGGCAACCTGGTGCAACAATATCGACAGGATAAAGGGACACAGGATGAGAGAGGAGGATATATATAATCTAATTTCCCGCAGTCAAGAGTATACCTAAGGATGCAACATCAAACCAAACTATACCTAAACGATATTGGAAATCAGTGAACACGGCAACCTGGTGCAACAATATCGACAGGATAAAGGGACACAGGATGAGAGAGGAGGATATATATAATCTAATTTCCCGCAGTCAAGAGTATACCTAAGGATGCAACATCAAACCAAACTATACCTAAACGATATTGGAAATCAGTGAACACGGCAACCTGGTGCAACAATATCGACAGGATAAAGGGACACAGGATGAGAGAGGAGGATATATATAATCTAATTTCTCGCAGTCAAGAGTATACCTAAGGATGTAACATCAAACCAAACTATACCTAAACGATATTGGAAATCAGTGAAGTAAATGACGTTGATGTCCAGAGTCCCCAGTCGTCCCTTCAGTTCTCAATGCCTTATCCCCCACATCTACTGTTCCCAAGGAACATTCCTCCGTCCAAAGCCTTTCTTCACTTGATTATGATTTAGCAGGTAACTTTCTTATCTTTGAACCCCCTCTCTGATATCTTATGTATACAATCCTATCTTATGTATATAAATGGTTTTTCTTGATTTATCAAGAATTTGGGTTGGCCAAATATCAGGGAACAGGCTAAATCAATGTTTAGTTGATTTCTGTTCCACCAGATGGCGCTCTGCCTTCTAAAAAGCACATGTGCTTCTGGTCAGGATATGCCTTTTTATATTTCTATGTATACCATTGTTATGTGCTTGGAACTTCTTATCCTTAAAATATTGCTTTTGTGTGAACTAAATGTAAACCCTTTTTAAAAATTGGAGAAATGCTTCTCTTTTTGAAGTATTCTCTTTGTATATATAGTATTACGTATATTGATTGTTTTTAAGTACGAATATAGAAATTTTTTATATATACACTCATGGACAAAACTTAAGGAAGTTGTACCTTTAAGCATGTATATTGGGATTTAGACAATAACTCTGAAATATACACTCATGGACAAAACTTCAGGAAGTTGTAACTTTTAGCATGTATATCGGGATTTAGACAATAACTCTGAAAGATATTTGATATACAGTGACCTTTATTGAAGACACACAAGATAACCAAGTGTAAACAAAATTGCCTCTCCTTAAAAAAAAAAAAGAAAAAAAAAAAACAGCCAACCGGCGACTTTTTCCATTTCCTTAAATTTTGTCCATAAGTGTGTATACGTATATTGGGATAAAATGTGTATATAAAATGGGATATTTAAATTTCTCATCTACTAATCATGAATCTATTTGCTTTATTTTCATTCTATTTTAAATGTAGAAGGTCTTTCTCATATATAACAAAAGATGGAGCTATTTCTCTAATTACTTTTACAAGTTTTATGTAATACATAAGTACTATTTTTCAAAATTCACAATTATATTTGTATCCTGTTAGATGTGTTTTCTATTGATAATAGTTTTTGTAAATATGGGTAAAAAATGATTATCGATGAATATTTTTGTATTTTCAATATCAAATTCAATAATAAGAAAATTAGATCAATTCCTATTATATATATCACATTTAAAGTTTTATCGGGAGCAGAAAAGAAGTAGCTAAAGAGAGAGAGAGAGAGACGGTATGTCTTTGGGATTCCGGGCTAATTGGCCTATCAAGTAAGGTCTTCTAGCCCCAACATGGCTGCAGACCGCGATCTGGTGGCAAGGGATCCTAAGATCAGGCAGTGGAGGTGTCATCGCAGGGGTGGAGGAAGCTGAGGAAGTCAGGGAAACAGCGCCTTGATGCAGTGAGAAACAGGGATGGAGGCCAGTTGAGGAGGCAGGAGGTCCTGGAAGCCTAGAACCTGAGGGCTCTAGACTTCAAGATGGGGCAGCTTGAGGCTCTCGCCTCGTGCTTGGCAGCAAGGCCCTTGGCGCAGCAGTTGGCACACTTGGAGGTGCGCTGGTCGGCAATGGAAGGGCAGGCACGGCCTTCATGGCCGTCTTCACCGCCGTGAAAGAGACGGTATTGTTCAGATGGGCTTCTTATCATTTTTACAAGTGATAAGAAAGACAAATAATTATATATTTGTATATTTACCTAGCGTTTTAAAGTTATCGCTACCGGAAGGTCACTAGAGAGAGAGAAAATTGAGGTAACCCGGGCTTCTGGAGCACAAATTGCCAACTACCCGGAAAACCAAGGCACCGGTGGGATTCGAACCCACGATCTACTGTTTACTAGACAGGCGCTTTAACCAACTAAGCTTTAACCAACTTTAACCACTAGATAAGTGTGGTCATTAACAGAAAGAGAATATGGGTTTACGGGCTCAAAGTGTATGATTTTTTAGATCAGAATTAGAGACACAACTGTTTAAAAAGATATTAGAGGATTTTTTTTCTTCAAGTCAGACAGACTAAAGAGGAGGCTCATAATATCAACAAATATTACCAATGAAAGTAAATAAACAAACGCAAGTTTTGGCACTTTGTGAAATGCAAACTCTGGACTGCTTCTACATGTTTAAAATTTTAGTATACCTACTGCAAACTCCTTCCCACCCTGAATACCACAGGAATCAGTTCATTAGGTATTCTTAATGGGCATTCTCTTCTTATCATACTACAGCATGTCTAGGGGTGCTACTACCATACTATCACATGTATAGTGGCTCTTCTACCATACTAACACCTGCATAGGGGTTATACTACAATGCTAATACCTGTATAAGGGTACTACTTAAATGATACCACCTGTAGAGGGGTTCTACTACAATGATACCCCCCTATATAGAGGTTCTATCATACTACCGCATGTATAGTGGCTCTTCTACCATACTAACACCTCCATAGGGGTTATACTACCATGATAATACCTGTATAGGGTACTACTTAAATGATACCACCTGTAGAGGGGTTCTACTACAATGATACCCCCCTATATAGAGGTTCTATCATACTACCGCATGTATAGTGGCTCTACTACCATAATACCAGCTGTATAGTGGTTCTACTTCAGCTACAACTAATCCTAACAAGATGTTGCCCTTTAGTTGGATCAACCTGACAGAGTGAGTGAAGGATTGCTTGAAGGTAGAGTCCATTTTACCACTTGCACAGTGCTTGCCTGCTGGATGTTGTTTCCACCCCGCATGCACCTCTAGGACTTATCACTTCTTCCACACATTCAATACATGAATTCCCCCCATATCAATTTAAAGTAAAAACATCAAGTTCTCTTCCCGGGATAAGTCTCTTTTTCGAAATATCTAAGACGACTCCATATCTTTCGAGCCTAAGAAGCCCTTCTACAGAAGAGCACGCGATCATATAAATAATTATAATTTATTACCATTAAGATACTATTACTTTTTTCCTGCAGGTATCATACATTTCTGCTTGGAGAATCTGTATAAGACTAAAAGGTCTTAATAAAGCCTTTTTTGTTGTTTTGTTGTTATATCTTCTTCTTCTTCTTCTTTCTTATCTCCACTCAATCATATTAGGGTATCAAGTTGTGGCCCTTGATGGTGGTGTCTGTTTCACAACCATCATGACTGGGTGAAGTAGAATGCGTCTGCCTTTGTCATTAAGACTGGAAGCACTACTCAGTGGCAGGGCGACTTAGCTCCAAAAGAAATGGCCGCCTATGACATGAGGAACAGACGCCATGTGCAGCTGCTCCTAACATGGAGTACAAACGCTGCTCATCCTGTATCCCTGGATTAGGAGCCCTTACAGGGTACTATCAGCCGGGCCAGCTGAACCCAGGTTTTTTAGCGAGCTTGTTACTGCTCTCCCTCCTCCTTTTTCATCCGGGTTTGGGACCGGCAAAGGCGGAGTTTCGTTGTTATATAAATAATGATAATAAAAAATAATAATTTGTGTTCTTCGGGCTCTCAGGTACGAAAGCTTTAGATTCGTATTAAATATTTCAAAAGAAACTTATTCCCAGATGGCTGATGTCTTTACCTCAATCTTCTTTTATTTTGTCCTCATTTTTCCTTCATTCACCGATGATTTTCTGATGCATTTGAATGTTTTTATTTCCTGTTTATCTTGATATTTTTAATATTTATTCTGATATGCTGGTATCCTGTAATGAATTACGATATCTTGTGTTGAGATATACACATAGTAAGCACTTTATTATTCAAATTGCACTTTTAAAATTTTCTTTTTTACTCTATTATTAAAACATGCTGCAAACATCTTGAGTAACCAGCTTTGTGAATCATAATGAGAATCTTTTGTGAAATTATATCTTTTGTCATTTGAACACTTAGATTTCTAAAAAAAAATCATGTCTTTTGTTTAAACTCATTGAAAAACTGGACGATGTCATTGTTTGAATTTTTAAATAATTTAGTACATATTTACATACGTATTTGCATAATCTTTTTTTACAGAATTTTAGTTACATAATCAGATACTGTTTCAGTATTTTACCATCTCGATCTTCTATATTTTTAATATATATTTTTGACAAACTATAAATGAATCTATATTAAGCATGGATTTTTCTTTTTAAAAAAATTCCTACTGCAATGAAAGATATTGAGATGGCCTGGCTATTCAGTGGTGAAACCTCCCAGTGGTTTGGCTAGTTTATTCAACCATACCTTTCTTTAAAGCTCTACTATTGTATTGATTGATTCTGCTTATATATAAGACACTGTAGGGAAAATCCTGGTTATGGTATTTGAGGAAATAATGGACATATGCATTGAGACAGTAAAATTACATATTAACACAAAGCAATAACGTGCCATCTATACATATAAAATGAAAGGATTTAAAAGCACGAATGTTTCTTTTATACATAATACAAACTTCTACTGCCCTTACTGCGATGAAAAAATATATTGGGAGGGCTTAGCTCATCAGTGGTGAACCCTCCCAGCGGTTTCGCCAATTTAATTCACCAGACCGTTTCTCAGAGCTCTAATACTGTATTGGACGATTTTGCATCAATCAATGCTCTTCCGCAAGCAATTCTTAAAAGGCCAGTTAGGCATAAATTAAACCTAAGGCAATAACACGCCATCTGTGTTCAAGAAAAAGCACTATTAAACGCGTTTTTTTTTAATAAACCAATTATTGCTCTCTGATGATTGCAGTTTGTTGTGGTTACATTTAACTTGTTTTACTACTTAAATAAATAGTATTCCTTTTTTAAAAAACCTTATATTTGCATGTTTTTATTGTATATTTGTGTGATACTGAACTTTTATATTTTTTCTGCAAATTCTCTTCTCTTTGCATCTGTTCATTGTCGAACAAAACTTTTCTAGTTGTATTTTCTAACAATTTTATTATTTTTAAATTATCTATATTATTTTTAAGTCTTGTTTTTGTTAGTTATAATTGATAAACATGTTTTAAATGTATTCAAGGTATGTTGGTAACTCGTTTTTTTTTTTAAGCGCATTTACAATGCCTAAATGCTCTGAATAAATTGTGTGGCTTAAACGGGAAATGCTTTAAAAATTATCGAAATTTTAAGAATTTTTATTTAGAGAATTGAAATGCTTTTATTTTAATGATGGACTCTACTTAATAATGGACAGGAATAATGAATGATTAATCTCTATTGAATTGAAAAAGGGCTTGGTTCCTATATAATTTGCGTTTACTAAAAAAAAAAAGTTCCAATTCCAATTGTTTCAGAAAATATTTATATTGTATTTATTTCATTAATTATAAATGTATAAATTGAATGTTTGAGAATTGAAATATAGTAATAAGGTAAGAATTCAAATTTATTCTTATTATCAAATCTATAAACTTGAAATAAAAATGTACAATTAGTGTTTCTATTTTATTAACGCAAATAAACAAGCTGTGCAGCAAATTTACTCTTCCATGGGCTTATAATAAACATGACAGGAGAAAATGAAACTATTTATAAAATAATTTTGTTTGCAAATATATATATAGTGTCACTTTCATCCAGTCATATTTATTCTAAAAGGAGCAAATTCGTTCCAAAATCACTTTACTAGGTACCGCTCAAAAAGAGCAACCTAGTTTATGATAATTGCAACAATGAATAATATGTGGAGGTTATTTACATATTAAAAAATGTTAACGCTGGATTCAATCCCGGTTCATGACTGTCGGGAATCGAGGGTGTTACCCACTCGTCCACCGACTCTTTTTATAGGAGCAAATTTTCTCGAAAGCTTGTTTATTTGATTTAATAAAAAGACACTAATTGTTTGTTTTATTGCAAGTTTCTAAGATACTTCAACACAAATCTATAAATATGATCACAAATCTATATGAATGCATTAGCGCGCCATCTGTCATGAGTGATTTGCCCTATTTTTGATGCGTATGATTCTTTTTTTTAATAAATCAATTTTCTACTGTCATGATAAAAATCTTTATCATTGCAGTAGAAAATTGATTTATAAAAAAAAAAATAATCGTTTCAAGAAAGAATAGGGCAAATTTCCCATAACAAATCTATATGTTTAGCTCCATTGTAGTGTTTTTACCATTATACCTCTAAATTCCAAAATTCTCACTTGGTTCTTCTTTGGTTAGCAGGCCGTTTGAAGACGGGCTCTTCAAAACCCTCTAACCCAGGTATGGTGGTGGTGTCCCCTTTCCCCTTCCTCTCTAATAATGAATAATAATAATTAATAATTATAATAATAACACAACAATACTAACTGCATGAACGAATCAAAACGCTAATCGAATAATCAATTTATTCAACTCTATTATAACACATGACTAAACGAGTTTCTTATTATATTGTGAGGGCAGAGATGAATTGCTTACAGCATTGTTGTTGTTGTTTTTTCTTATCCCCTTGTGTAAAGATTACACGAATTCCATGAGTTTCTCGAGATGTTTTATGATAAGCAGCGGCCTCTCCCAAAGGTCCTGTTTAGTGCATCTAATGCAAGCCAAAATGTGTTCTGGAGCTGCAGGTGTCAAGCTACATTTTGGGCAAGTGGGGTAGATTTTGTTGTTTTTTCTATCTTCAATGGCTTGAGATGGCCTGTTCTAAGCAGCATAGATCGACAATGATATGCGAGCTAATAGAGACATCTCTATTCTTTGTATTTCATTGTTGTTGGTTGATAAGTCGCAATTTGGATTTCATTCAGCACTTTTGTCTGAAGATGGTAACAACGCTGTTACCGAAAAGTCACACATTATTTATTTCGATTTGGTCTTATTACCTTTTGATTGTTGTTGTTTCTTATCCCCTTATGTAAATATTACACGAAATTCCGTGTTTTTCTATCATGGTTACAAAAGTTGCCAAGGCATTCGTGCTTATTCACATTAGTATGCATACATATGTACATATCTACTTAAAATCAGTACGGATATGACCTATATTAACATATAGATGGCAAACGGTGGAATATGACATATTCACATATGTACATATATGGCCATCATAGTATCGCTCTATGGATAATGTTACTGCTTTGTATGTCTCTGTTTTAACACTGCTTATATAATAAACAACTAACATTGATTATATTTGTGTTTACCTGACACGGTGTGCCTAATAATGACAGTTTGTTCATGTCTGTACATGTCTAACTGACAAGGTATAGCTCTCCTAAGGTAACGATACCAGGATACCATTGGGTAAATGAATGTATATGTCCTAAAACTGACACAGTGTGGTTTGATTATATGAAAATTCTAACAGCGTGTCTAGGTTTTTACCTATCTAACTGAAACAGTGTAGATTCCAAGATGATGTGACATTTGGTGTCTGAGATACAATGTGGTTGATGAGTCTATAAACAGACACTGGGTGTATATAAATAGACTCATGGACAAAACTTATGGAAGTTGTACCTTTCAGCATGTATATCGGGATACAGACAATAACTCTGAAAGATATTTGATACATAGTTACCTTTATTAAAGACACACAAGATAACCAAGTGTAAACAAAATTGCCTGTCTCCTTTAAAAAAAATACTTCCTTAGGTTTTGTCCATGAGTGTAGATATAACTTTCACACAATACCCAATTTGAAGATGAGCTTTCATTGTGTATGTTATATCTAACACCTATACAGTGATTGGAGGAAGACGGTACATGTCACTATCTAAATGTCGCTGTTCCCAATCATGTTGTCTGTATATATAACACTTACAACTGAGTGACTGGAGAAACACTGTGTTTATACATACCTAGCAGTGACATTGGAACCAAGAGTCTGACATTACATACGACTGACTGGTATATGGTATGGTATGACAGGCTACCATTGTGTTTATGTGAATATGTCAGATTTGATGCGAGTAACTGATGAAAAAATGTGTATGTACATACCTAACAGTCACATAGGAACCAAGAGTCTGACATTACATACGACTGACTGGTATATGGTATGGTATGACAGGCTACCATTGTGTTTATGTGAATATGTCAGATTTGATGCGAGTAACTGATGAAAAAATGTGTATGTACATACCTAACAGTCACACAGGAACCAAGAGTCTGACATTCCATTCAACTAACTGATGGTATGGTATGACAGGCTACCATTGTGTTTATGTGAATATCTGTCAGATTTGATGCGAGTGACTGATGGGAAAATGTGTATGTACATACCTAACAGTCACATAGGAACCAAGAGTCTGACATTCCATTCAACTAACTGATGGTATGGTATGACAGGCTACCATTGTGTTTATGTGAATATCTGTCAGATTTGATGCGAGTGACTGATGGGAAAATGTGTATGTACATACCTAACAGTCACATAGGAACCAAGAGTCTGACATTACATACGACTGACTGGTATATGGTATGGTATGACAGGCTACCATTGTGTTTATGTGAATATGTCAGATTTGATGCGAGTAACTGATGAAAAAATGTGTATGTACATACCTAACAGTCACACAGGAACCAAGAGTCTGACATTACATACAACTGACTGGTATACGGTATGGTATGACAGGCTACCATTGTGTTTATGTGAATATGTCAGATTTGATGCGAGTAACTGATGAAAAAATGTGTATGTACATACCTAACAGTCACACAGGAACCAAGAGTCTGACATTACATACGACTGAATGGTATATGGTATGGTATGACAGGCTACCATTGTGTTTATGTAAATATCTGTCAGATTTGATGCGAGTGACTGATGGGAAAATGTGTATGTACATAACTAACAGTCACATTAGGAACCAAGAGTCTGACTTTACAACGACTGACAGGCTACCATTGTGTTTATGTAAATATCTGTTAGATTAGATGCGAGTGACTGATGGGAAAATGTGTATGTACATACCTAACAGTCACATAGGAACCAAGAGTCTGACATTCCATTCAACTAACTGATGGTATGGTATGACAGGCTACCATTGTGTTTATGTGAATATCTGTCAGATTTGATGCGAGTGACTGATGGGAAAATGCGTATGTACATACCTAACAGTCACATAGGAACCAAGAGTCTGACATTACATACGACTGACTGGTATATGGTATGGTATGACAGGCTACCATTGTGTTTATGTAAATATGTCAGTTTTGATGAGAGTGAGACTATTGTGAAAGTATGTATATGGTTCCATATCTAACAGCCACACAGGAACCAAGAGTCCAACATTCCGTTCAACTAACTGACTGATGGTATGGCAGGCTACCACTGGGACTGCTCGGACTGGGCCGCCACCTGCCCCAGACTCGAGGCTAACATCACCGAGGTGGCCAACTCCCAGGTGACGGAGAGCTCCTCGGACTCCAACCTCAGCCAGGTCCGGACCACCACCACGGAAGAGGACGACGCCACGGTGGCCTACGGCTTCCCCCCACGCGGCGGTCCCGGCTTCCGCTTCGACAGCAGCGACGACGCTCTCATCTGTGGCATCGAAGACAGCGACGCCGAGCCCGATACTGCCATCCCACCTCGCCTCAAGACCAAATTGTTTGCTTCATCTGCTGTTATTTAAAAAAACTGTTTACTTTATTTCTTCACATGGGCCTTGCTTCAAAAATATTTTTTACATAAAAAAAAACTAATTAAAAATAATTGTTATGATTGGACATTATATATTATTACTTCAATTCTTGATCTTGCTAAAGATTGAGCATTGCTGAACTGTGATGATGGAAGGCAAGTTTGGTTGTTAATAAATAACCACTAGTGCCAAACCTTTATTCCTATGAAACCTGTACATACTCTTTGGCATAAAACTTTTCTATCTATTCTTTTAACTGGTCCATTTCTATCAAATGTGGAGATTGCTGATGATGTGAGGTTGAATGAAAGCTCCAGGATTGTGATAAAAGGAAGAATGGTCATCAGAACTCTCCCCTCAACAATAATTTTAGAGTACACTCAGGAGTTCTATACTTTGTAAATAAGAAAATTAAAGCTTGTAATAAACTATTTCTAATAAAATAGACTTACTTTCTTTTAAAACACACTCACAAACTGTTAATTGTTGCTTTTCCACTTTTGAGAAGTATACAAAGGAAAAAAATACTTTTATATTTTAAAAATAAATCTATAATAATGTATTTTTACATAATTACTACAATCTGAAGATAAGAAAGGATCAATAGAATTTTTTTCATATATAGAAAAAGGATATCTAAGATTGGACACAAAATGCACTCACACACAATACTATTCTATTCGAGCATTACATTAAGTAGTTGTGGATAATATGCCTTTGAATTTATCTCTCTATTATAATAAAAGTTTGTCTTTTGTTTATCGATAAACTCTCAAACTACTATGAAAAATACAGTACAACCTCTTTAATTCGACACCCCAAAGGATCAGATCTTTCGGTTGAATTAGATGAGTTAGATGATTTTTTCATCACAACATTCATTACTAGAAGATACATTTAAAAAAATCTCTTTAGGATATAACCAGATATTTATTTAAAATAATAGTTTCAGAAAGAATACTGCGGTAATATATTTCAATTAATAATGTGAATTGAAACCATTGGGACTTTTTTTTTTTCAGAATGTTTCATAATTATATTTTAGTGATGGTTAAAATAACATTATAATACTTTTTTGAACAAATAAATATTACAAATATTATGATTTTAGGCTGATTATCTTTTTGGGATTACTTTTCGTTCTAATTTTATTTCCAAAATTGTGGATCAACTTCCCAATTTAGCCCGCAAGCAGCGCTTCTCGCGGTATCTGGTGGAATTAAATATACACTACGTGACACTGAATTTACAACACCAAGAATTAGTGGATAAAATTTGTGAGAATCTGCATAAAGAGAGTACCAGTAACTAACAATAAATTATTTTATCATAACAGAATACACCTATACATTGAGTGACATCGCCGTCCTCTCGATATGTTGTGGGACCACCGCTATGTCAGCATGTCTTGGTACTGACCCAATGAGGATGGTGTCCTGAGGGATGGCTGCCCATTCCTTGTCAACCATCAGCCACAGTTCATCATCTGAACGTGGCTGTGGCAACCTACACAATGTCCAATTAGGTCTCAGACGGGTTCTATAGGTGAGAGATCAAAAGAGACTAGTGACCATGGAAGCACCGAGGTTTCATACAAGACATGTTGGCTGATGTGTGCTGTGTAAGGTCGGGCGTTATCCTGCTGGGAAGTGGCATTTGATATTCCCTGAAGGAAGGGTAACGTCACCGGTCGCAGTATGTCATTCATGTCTCATTGGGCCGTCAGAGTTCCCTCAATACGAATCAGAGGTTATCTGCTATCATAGGCGATGGTTCTTCAAACCATAATGCCATGTTGTCATGAGTTGCGGCGTTTCACAGATGCGGTCGAATTGGACCTGTCACCAAAACGTCACCAACTCTTACTTGGTGACTCTCATTGTTAAAACAGAAGCAAGATTAATCGGTCTACTCTGAGCCATTACGATGTCCATGTGGTTCTATCCCGACAAAATTCCAAACAGAATTATTCTTAACGGGCGCAATAAGTTTAGGCCGCCGGGAACCAATCTGCGTATAATGGTTCTTGTCGAAATGGTAGTATCAAGAGTGTCCTGCATATCCTTAAAAATGGCAACAGAAGTGAACTGTATGGCCGCCAACGCCATCCGGCGGATGTGTCGGTCCAAGCGTGCTGACGTCACTCTGGCCACATCAGCACCCCTCAATCTTGCCACATTTCCTTATTCAAACCATCTTCTCCATAACCGGTGCACTGTGGACACGTCGAGGTGTCTGTCCGTAGAGATTTGACGTATGGACCAACTGACAAAGTTATTACTTTTGCGGAATTAACACACAAAAATGGAATAAGCTAGGGCCTAAATTAAAGTACCTTAATACACAGAAAAGCGTACACTCAAGAATACAACACTAACAACAAAAGGGAGATAAAAACAACTCACGATTTGTTAAATAAAATAAAAAAAATACTTAGCTTTATTGTAGCGTTGGGAGGGATCGGACTGGGGACACAGGGATGCCAAGAGAACAGCCAGACAGGGAAAACCGCCAGTAGAAAAACCACTTTAAGTGGCTCCACACAGATTATCCACGCCCTCTCTGTTCTCGCCGCATTCCCTTCGTCCCCTTTATATACAAACATGGCCACATTCGTCCAATGAGAAGGCGTGAGAGATTTGTTCACTAATGACCGAAAACAACATTCTTACCGCTAGAAAACTGAACAGAAAAAATGCAAATGCTTGTCAAGATAAATTTGACAAAAGATATCCTTCCAAAAAAAAAAAAAACTAACCAATCTCCCAAACATTCTCATTGTCCCGTAAGGAAAACCTCCCGCTGATCGGGAGGGAAAAGCTCACGGGAGCCATGTTACAAGATAAAAAAAGGATTAACTAAAGAGAGGAGAAGAAATAGGCCTCCGGTGTCGTTCCGAAAATTTGCCTCCCATCTTGGACCATGGAACAACAACAGGAGGAAAGCCAACTCCTGCACAAACTACAGTGAATTACCTTGAGTAATATCTTAAAACCGCATATCTCTGTATAAACATGGAGGGGGCAATACGCTTTCATCTGGGATTTGCAGGGCGAGGATTTGGTCTCAGAAAATATGGGCTGAAATGTGCCCTGTCAAACCCCCCATCGACCACAGTAGGTTCGTCATGAGAATCTCCATTCTCCTGGTCGGGAACAGTCGTGTTCTCTAGCGGTGGTGGGGACATCTCTCGGCGGGGAGAGATACGACAGGCACTCCCACCTTCCAGAGCCAAAGGAATCATCCTTCTCCGAGGATAGCACTCGCGTTTAGCAGCTGCGGGCTTTCTATTTCGCATGCTCCTGAATGCCTTCATTCTGTCGATATGCACAACTTGTTCATCGTGCATATTGACTCCCCGCACTCTGAAATTTACTTCAGACACTTTAGCCACCACACGGAAAGGTCCATAGAATTTTGCGGAGAATTTAGAGGATCCCTTGCCCTTAGGAACAGCCAACAATACCAAATCCCCCGTCTCAAAGGTTCTCACAGTCTGAGCTTTATACTTCTTGACTCGTTCATCATAGTTTTCAGACAAGAATTTCCTAACAGTTTCCCTGGCATCTTGCATTTCCTTCAGCCTTTCCGCCAAGGATGGCTTTCTGAATTCGCTCACATCTTTATCGCTAACCTCATGATTGACTGCGTCGTAACCAAAGAGCATGTAGTGGGGGCTCTCACCTAACGCTGAGTGCACGGCATTATTGTACGCAGCAACCGCCGCACCGAGGTTGTCTTCCCAATTCCTGCTATTGGCATAGTGACGCAGAATGGAACAAATGGTGCCATTAACTCTTTCAACAATCGAGTTGCAGGTAGGACGATAAGAAGTTGTGGATAACTTTTTAATACTATATAACTTACATATCTCTCTGAACAGCTCTGACTCGAATGCAGCTCCACGGTCAGATAAAATTTCTTTGCACGTTCCATATCTGTTCACTATTTTATTGACAAATTCGAACGCAGCAGTCTCTGCAGTACAATCCCTGACGGGGATAACCTCAGCGTATCTGTTGAAAGCATCAATGAACACGAGCAGGTATCTATTCCTGTTCCTAGACAAGGTAAGAGGACCCACGAAGTCTACGCATAACCTTTCGAAAGGGTGGCTAGCGGGTTGAATGGGCATATTAAGAGCCTTCTTAAGCCTACCATTGTTCTCGGCACACACTGGGCATGTCTTCACGTACCTGCGTACATCAGACATGGCCCCCTTCCAATAGTAATGGCTTAAGACCGCGTAAAGTGTTTTCTCTACTGAGAGGTGCCCTCCTATGGGACTGTCATGGCACCTTTCCAGAATGGTATCGCGGAGAACTGGAGGTATTACGATTTGCTTCACCATCCTTCCCTTACGAGTGGGTCTACTGTCTGGACTGACCTTGACTAGATATCGGGTGAACTTGCTTATAAAATACGTGCCACCACTCTCTTCTACCTCACTGTCAGTGCTCAGAACCTTCTTGTAGATGGTTTGCCATACAGGGCAGTTCAGCATGGACTTCTCATAGTTGGGAATGGCAGTTACCCCTTCATAGACATCGACTACAGCAACCTCAGTATTATAGGTGTCGCGGGACAGCCAGTCAGCCATCGCATTCTCCTTCCCATTTACATGGAAAAATGTTAATTCCCTGTCCTGTAGCATCAGGGCCCATTTCATGAGCCTACGATTTGTATTCTCTAGTGACTTAAGATATTACAATGGTTTGTGATCACAGTGTATCTCCACCTGCTGATCATAGATGTAGTAGTCAAACTGTTCAATTGCCATAATTATAGCCAGACACTCCTTTTCTATGGTGCTGTAGTTTAACTCGGCACCTCTGAACTTATGGCTGTAGAAAGTAATAGGCTGCGGAGTGCCGTTCTTCAACTGTGATAACATACCGCCACATCCTATGTCGCTAGCATCAGTGAATATCACGAACTTTTTCCTGTAGTCAGGATGAATTAGGATGGGTGCAGAGCTAAGACAAGTCTTTAGCTTGTCATACGCACGCTGCGCTGCCTCGTTCCACTCATACCTGGTGCCCTTCTTAGTCAACTCATATAAAGGGGCCGCTATTTCAGAGAAACCAGCAATGAATTTCCTATAGAAACCAACAGCTCCAAGAAAGCGTCTGACACCTGATACAGTTTTAGGAGGACTCGTGTTTTTAATCTTTTCGATCTTGTTCTCCTTAGGATGAATGCCATCCTTGTCCACTCTGTATCCCAAGAAGGTCACATCTTCCTGAAAGAGCTGGCATTTGCTAGGCCTCACTTGAAGCCCATATTTTCTAAGCCTGTCCAACACCTCAGTTAAGTCAGCCAGATGCTGCTCCAACGACTCCGAGTATATCAGAACGTCGTTAATAAAACATGGGCAATTCTTGCCCAATAGGCCGCTTAGGATACGATGCATTTCTCTCTGAAATACGTTCGAAGATATCTTACAGCCCTGAGGAAGTCTCGACATCTCAAATTTTCCGAAAGGGGTTTGGAAAGCGAAGCATTTCGTTACGTTACTATCCAGCTTCAGCTGATAATACCCACTGGCTAGATCTAAAGTACTAAAATATTTAGCACCTCCCACAGCTGCCATGGCGGTATCTATCCGGATCATGGGATAATCCTGATTCCTTAATTTATCGTTGACCTGTCTAAGGTCCAGCACGAATCTCAAGGAACCGTCAGGCTTCTTGACAAGATGTACTGGACTGTTCCAATCAGATCTGGATCTTTTTATGATACCACTCTCTAAGAAATTGTCTAAAAGTACCTTGTACGGCTCTAACAAACTATAGGGAATAGGATACTGCCGCCTAAAAGTAACGTCATTTATGTCAACGTCGATTTTTATTGGCGGCACCTTAGCTGCTTTTAACGCTGCGACATTTTCCACGAACATATCTGATCTTTGTTTCAGTATGTCGCGGACCAGCTGCTGATGTTTGCCATTAACTTGGCCAATATCTACCAGTTGCCAGTCTTCAGTCGCCGCGGACATTACATTGCATTCCTCCCACACAGGGGGCAAAGGAATGTTTAATCTCCTTATCTCCTTTATCCCAAGAATACCGTCGTATCCCTTATCTTCAAGTGACATTAACCAGAAACTTATGTCTCCTAGTTCAACACCCTTATATGTATTTACCCTACAAGTTTTTACCTTCGTCAAGGTCTGGACATGGCCTGTGACTGACACAATTTTAAGATTGTTAATAGCTTCGTCCCAGTCCTCATTCAGAACTTTACACCTTTCTGAATCTATTATGCTAACTTGGCTTCCTGTATCGTTTAACAGGTGCCAAGTATTGCCGTTTATTGATACTCTAACAATAGGCAGAGTTCCAACGGGATCCCGGTTAGAGCGAACATTAACGATCTTAGCAATTGGTCGAATACCAGTGGCTGACTTCTGCCAACTCGAGCAAGCACTGGCCGTTTTGCCCGAGTTTAGTAGTTTAAAGCTCTTTTATCATTGCAAAATCTGGCAATATGCCCCATCTTCCCACAGCGGAAACATTTTAATTTATGCCTACCGCTATTTTTAGAAGAACCCAGCTTACTCTCGTTAAGCAGTTTAGTCAGCCTCCCTATTTCTTCCTTAAGGTCGTTAATGCACTTCTCTGATTCGTGCTTTGTCTTGCCTACTACAGCATTGAGCGTATCTAACCTTCCCTTCAGACTGCTAACCTCCTCTATGTCCGCCGCACATGCCCGTTGCTTAAAGTGGCAGCGGTTCTCTACACCATCCTCCATGGCCATAATTCTAACTGCCTCGTCAATACAGCTGACCCCACTACGGACAACAGGTTCCTTATACTTATCAATAATATTGTCTACGAAAATATCGAACACTAAACTGCTGTCCAGATCGAAATCAATATCTCTCCTAGTGGCCATGAATCTTTGTTTAAACACATTAGGAGTTTCTCCTACACGTTGCTTAAGACCCTCTAATTCTTTTAAAAATTCCCTAAAACCGCGAGTTTTTTCAGGAATTAAAATGCCTAATTTCTCTATAATGCTCTCTACACTACTGTCATTTTTTATGCCCATCTCTTCTATGCTAGCCCGAAATTCTGGCGACAAAGCCTCGAACATAAGCAGTGCCTTAACTTCCTTATTCCATTTACCTATGCTAGCTTTCAGCTCTACTTCCCTGATGAAAGCTTTAAGCCCCACTCCATTGAACGTAGAAAGTTTGATAGAATAGTTACTATCCATAATAACAGTAAAAAAAGACTTAAAGTACATACAATAAATAATTATATAAAAAATAATAATAAAACCCTCAAGGGGCCAAAATTACGGGAATATAAGCCAAGAAGCTATCCTGGCAAGGCTCGCCAATGACAAAGTTATTACTTTTGCGGAATTAACACACAAAAATGGAATAAGCTAGGGCCTAAATTAAAGTACCTTAATACACAGAAAAGCGTACACTCAAGAATACAACACTAACAACAAAAGGGAGATAAAAACAACTCACGATTTGTTAAATAAAATAAAAAAATACTTAGCTTTATTGTAGCGTTAGGAGGGATCGGACTGGGGACACAGGGATGCCAAGAGAACAGCCAGACAGGGAAAACCGCCAGTATAAAAACCACTTTTAGTGGCTCCACACAGATTATCCACGCCCTCTCTGTTCTCGCCGCATTCCCTTCGTCCCCTTTATATACAAACATGGCCACATTCGTCCAATGAGAAGGCGTGACAGATTTGTTCACTAACGACCGAAAACAACATTCTTACCGCTAGAAAACTGAACAGAAAAAAATGCAAATGTTTGTCAAGATAAATTTGACACAACTTCTGAGTCCAATCACCTCTCGTGAAATCACCTGTCTGCTAGAACTACCTCGGCTGGCGGTGGCCTGACATTCTCTGCTACTGAAAGGTTTCCCTGAGTCAAAGATAAAAAAAAATCAAATACTTTCCCTGACAGACAGCGAGGTGCGAATATCGGCAAATTTACAAGTTACTTCTCTTATATCTCAATCAACATGCGCGGGATAGCTGCGCAATTTTCATAATTTACATAACTTGATGAACTAACTTACCCTGAAATTTTCATATTTTTCTGCCAAGTGTTTCTTGGTATTTCAAATTCAGTGTTACGCAATATACATTTGTATCCCAATAAATAAATAAATAAAATAATAAAAAATATATATGTAGTATATTTTGAGTTAGATAGTTCACAACCTTCTTCTGATATTTATTATAACCCCATATCTATATAAAAATATGTATCGACCCTGTAACAATGGAAGTGACAAATAAACAAAGAAGTAAAGGTAGACCAGACATCGACAAGGCGACGGCCAAAAAGTGGAGTGATTACAGTAGCCAATCAGGAATCACCGCCATATTCAGAGTGACGCCGTTATACGGTCGGTCGGATCTCTCACCCCTTCCTCTATCCGCGATGTAGGCTTAGGGCATCCGCGGCGCCCGTGGTCCGTCTGCCTCCGTCCGTGGTCTATCTATACCTCTTGGAGCTACCATCTAGACCTGCCTCTGTTCCTTGCTTGCCCCGTGCGGGAATCCCATCACGCACCCACGACCACGACTGCCCAGTACATTCCACGTCAGCTTGGTCGGGATTACTACATATATATAAATCTGAAAGCGAATGGCCGGCTTAAAACGTAACGCTTCGTGAGTTTTAAATATATTTATGTGTAGTTCAACCAGAAGCCACGAGGGGCGCTGTTTGCCTGCCAGTTATGCCCCACTTGTTCGAATAAAACCTAAACTTCCTCTAAAAGTAATTGCCTTTAAAAAATCGTCTTGAATATATATTTTTAATTTTATATATATAAATAATTATTAATAATAATATATGAAATATATGAAAATAATAGTAAAAAGGTCAGGTGTTGGTATTAAAATTAAAAAAGGCATATCCTAACCACGAGCACATGAGCTTTGTAGATGAGAGAGCGCCATCTAGTGAAACAGAAATCAACTAAACATTAATTTAGCCCGTTCCCTGATATTTGGCCAACTTATTTTTCGTGATAAATCAAGATATATTTTGATATATATGATTATTAATAATAGTTTATATATATAATTTTAAAAATGATATATTCAAGACGATTTTTAAAAATAATTACTTTTAGAGGATGTTTAGGTTTTTTTTCAAACAAGTGGCGCATAACTGACAGGCAAACAGCGCCTCTCGTGGCTTCTGGTAGAACTACACATAAAATATAATTAAAACTCACGAAGCGCTTACGTTATAAGCTGACTATTAGTTTTTAGATTTATTTTCAATAATGTTATTTCAAAAATGTGTTTAATGTAGGTCTACATATCTGAGATTTAGTGCCATTTATCGATCAAAATTATAAACATATTTTAACGATTTAAAAAATATATATCTAATCAAAATTATTTTTCTACAGCCCTTATTCTGCTTTGATTAAGTTAATTTTATATAATAAAAATTATATATTATTCATATATATATATAATAATATAATTAAAGATTTTTATCATCCTAGGATAAGAGAAGGGCTGTAGAAATAATTTTAATTGTTTATATTTTAAAAGAAAAATAGCGTTGAAAATATGTTTATAATTTTCATATCTGTTACGATGCACTAGCGCGCCATCTGTTATCAAATTACAAAACTATTTTAGAGGCGTAATATTCTTTTTAAAATAAAACAATTTCTACTGCCCTTACTTCAATGGAAAAATTAAAGGGAGGGCCTGGCTCATCTTGATAACAGATGGCGCGCTAGTGCATCGTAACATAATTGTTCAAATAAAATACACAATTTGATATTTTCGGAAGAGGGATTGCTCGAAGCATATTATATATTTATAATTATATTTAATTCTGCTGTCCTAAAAGCTTATGTCCATAGTTCTTCTAAAATACCCATTCCAAGAGTCTTACAACAGTCAACTATAAAAGGAAGTTCCAAAAATGCAATATAACAGCGGTATGGTAGATTAAACTGGCGAAACCGCTGGGAGGGTTCACCACTGATGAGCCAGGCCCTCCCTTTAATTTTTCCATTGCAGTAAGGACAGTAGAAATTGTTTTATTTTAAAAAGAATATTACGCCTCTAAAATAGTTTTGTAATTTCATATGTGTATGAGATTCATTATAGACAACATCTAAGAGAGAGATTATTCTATTCACGGCCTAAAATTATTGTATATATAGGTATAGACAAATGTAAAGGCATACATGTATGACAACGCAAGTGTCCCTAGGGAAACATAGCGCTTTAAATTGAAATAAATTGATAATTTAAGAGAATGAAATATTGACATAAATTCAACAAAATAATTTATTTATGCATATACAGTATTGGAGCTCGAAAGAAGCGAGTTGGTAGATTAAATTGGCGAAACCGTTGGGAGGATTCACCACTGATGAGCCAACCTCTCCCAATATTTTTTCATCGCAGTAAGAACAGTAGAAGTTTGATTTATTTGTGAAAATAAACATTCATGTCTTAATGTTTTATTTGTTATATATAGATATCGCGGTATTGTTTTGCATATATAAATGTTTTGCTCCTTTAAGAGAAAGCATTTTTAAAGTTTCCTCTAATAATTTTGTAGAAGTTTGAAAAGCTGGTGTACCCATGTATCGATGCACTCAGTGATACATCAAGAAAGGAATTTACAATCCTGATATGTGTCTATTTTGTCCTGGAATGGAGACAAGATGGCGATGTGAAAAGCAAAAGAAACTGTTAAACACCAAATGTCAAGTAAATCCGTGAATAGGATTATGAATCCTAAGGCACATTATACTAGAAGTTTCAATAAAGGAGACCCGGTAATGCTAGCTGTTCCTAAGAACAGAGGTTATTCTAACTTCTATAAACCTTTCCGTGTGGAAGCTAGAGTCTCCGATGTCATAGTACAAGGGATCAACATTCACAATGAGAAAGTTGTGCATATTGATTGGATAACAGCGTTTAGAATCAGGCGTTAAGTACACACACAAAGCTTTATTAAGACCACCAGTCTTATACAGATTCACCACAGGAAGAAATAACAGATGGAGCTCCTATACTCCAGGCAGCGCAGCGCCCAACAACAGCCTCCAGGTCCGACACATGTCCAATGGCCACACGTTCCTTTGTGCATACGTCATGGTTAGCGTATCACTGAAAAAGCTAGTGTGGAATCAGCCGCGTTCTAGTCTTCGCTTTCCTCGTCCAAATGGACCACGGCATTCGTTCAGGCGTTAAGTAGAAGTTTTAGCTCTTGTAATTGAGAGAACTGAATGGAATCTTCTGAGTGGGAGAGTTCAGTTGATTCTTAAGATTGTGTAGCGTCTGTCAGTTCTCGATGTCTCTTTCTAACATGCCCAGCCGGTCCAAGATGAGAGCTTATTATTGTTCCCATTAAACTATGTTTACCAGAGTATATTAAATATGCATATTTAAGGTTACCACTCATATGGTATTTAACTAGTTTGTGCAAGATTCGTTTTTTTTAACAAGGTGGAAAGCACATTTACAGAACGACTTTAGTTTTTTATTTATTTGTAACATGGCTCCTATGAATTTTTTCTCTCCCTACAGTGAGAAGTTTTCCTTACGGGAAAAACGGAATATGTTTGGGGGATTGGTTAGAATGAACCTTACCAGCGGTTTTGCTAGTTTATTCAACATACCTTTCTTTAAAGCTCTACTATTGTATTGATTGATTCTGCTTATATATAAGACACTGTATGGCAAATCTTGGTTATGGTATTTGAGGAAACTATAGACATATGCATTGTGGAGAGTAGAATTACATATAAATATTTGCATCGATCAATGCTCTTCCGCCCCTTTAGTCTCCAGTGTGTGTGTGTGGAAGGATGTCTTTTGTCAAAAATATTTGATAAACAAACATTTCAGAGCCTTTGAGGTAGATGGAATAAATGTTATGTATTTGATTATCAAAATGATCTTCTACGCTTTCTCATTGGACGAATGTGGCCAGGTTTGTACATAAAATATGTTCAAAGGTACTGCGAGAGGCTCTTCCTGTAGAGTTGTGTAGAGGCGCTATAAAACCGTGTTCTGTGCTTGTTCTTGTCTGGTGATCTCCTCGCATACCTGTATAACCCGGTCCGATCCCCCAACGATGGAATAAAAGATAAGTACTAGTTTTGCTATAACTTATCGTGTTTTTTTACGTCTTCTATTTGTTATTTTTGTAACTTTTGCGTGTTCTGGTTTCGGTATGTTAGGCCTTAGTACTTTTTATTATACGTATATACTGTGTATATACAGTCGACTCTCGATAATTTGAAACTCATTAATTTGAATCTCTCGATAATTCGAAATTTTTTCCCGGTCCCTTGAAAAATACCTAATAAGTTTAATAAAATCAATATTAATTGGTCCCCTCGGTAATTTGGAGTTGAAGGAATAGTATCTTGCTACAATATAAACATTTGTGAATAACTGTATAAATGTTTAAAATAATAAATCATGAATTTTGAGAAATCAAACTCTTGTTTGAGAAAAGGCAAGACCCGAAAGTGCTTCCAATAAATTTATTACTTTAAAAACTTGTGGTAAGCCACTTATTTAATATTGTATCAACTGATCAATAGATTATCCCGAAACTGCTAAAACTTCAAACTCTTGTTTACTTGATTTCCCCCCTCACTCCCTCTTAGTTGTTTATATTCCTGTTATTTTGAACTCTTGATGAATTGAAATATGTCTCTGGTCCCTTGATTTTCAAATTATCGAGAGTCGACTGTATATACTTTTGTGTGTAAACCCACTAAAAGTAATTTTTATTAGCGTCGTACGTCTCTATGTTGGTTGTTCAGTATCTAAATTTAAACAAAATTATTCAAAAATATATGGAGGCAGTTTAAATTAAAATATACATTTCTTTTGGCTTTTTGTTTCATCTAATCATTATTAGATCTTTGAATATAGAATTTAATAGATGATTTTCTTCAGGATGATTAAATATATTTTTTCGAGAATTCTTTTTTGTATCTATTTCTATTCCGAAATAGATTCCATCCTATCTTTCAAAAAATGTATTTAAGAAATAATTTGAAGATATTTTAAAGATTAAATTTACAGAATTCGCTTATTGGGAAAGTGAACTCTAGACTGATAGAATTTCAAAAATCAGAAATTTTGAAAGATTTGAAGGGCTTCTCAGTTTATTAATAAAACGAATCAAACTACTTTTATTTTAGCTACAAACGATACAAGGGACAACCATCGCATCATTTTCAAACGAATATCCTCATCAATTTTCTATACAATCGATTTTAGATTATCGTTAATTCAAGATTTCAATTCTCAATCTTAAGACATTAAAGAACTTCCCAGTCATTCGCCATTCGAAAAACTAGGATCATGGATCAAATGCCTTGGGAGAGCCAGATTAAGGATACAGGAGAGTCTAAGGATTAAAATAAAAACAAATTCAAAAGAGAGTGAGGCCAAACAACAATCATCTATACACAAATAGTTAAGGGGATAGTGAAAAACATTTTAACCAGTAAACTATAGTTTAAACGTTTGGTAACTATCACTGACCTTGCTCTCAGTGTTTAAAGAACAGTGACATGGCAGGATCACTCGATGATCTGAAGAACTTTGCAGACAAAATTGATGAGGAACGAGGACGTCTGAATTCTCTCATCAACAGATTTGATGATGTAAACAATTCTTTCATCCTTCCCAAAAGAGGTATCACATATTCATTTCCATTTTCTCAACTCTTTCATCTGATTAATGTTCATTGAAAAGATTTTTTAAATTTGTCAAAAAACTTTTGATATCAGAATAATAAACACGTCATATACCTCAGAAGATTCTTTTGGGAGACTCAGGGCTCAAATGATATCATTTAGTAATTTTTGACCAAATTGTTGAGGATTCGAAGAAGAACCAACATAATCACTGTCTTCATCCTTTGTATTAGTATTTGTAACAACTGCATCTTGATATAGCTGTGGAAGCCATGACAAATTGGGATAGGTATGTCTTCCGAGTGTGGAAGTGGACGTATTGCAGAAGATAGGTTAGGATAAGTCCACTTGTGGCGATTGTTTCAGTTTATAAATGAAGATGCATATCCCAATTACATGTGGTACAAGCCATGACGATCATAGGGGCAGTTAGAGACTGCTTTTACCCTAATTACACCACTAACTACCCTAAGTCCCAGACGGTCTGTGGAAGGGAGAGGGACTCCACCATATAATTCTTTTTCCAATGAACGCTCATTGTATGAATGTCTTTTTTTGGGCCATAACGTTCGATTTCGAATAAAATGTTATTACTAGTACTACATCACATTTCTACACGTGTAGAAATTGGTTCGCCTTTTTCACTTACAACTATGTCAGAACCCCGTTTGATTATTTGAACTCACTGGTGGGGTTTAACTACATACTGTAGGTATCGGGGGCTAATGAAGCAATTTTTTCTACAGAAAAAAAGAGCCTAATGTGGGATTCGATCCCGGGTTATGAATATTGAAAATTCTACGGTATATATTCCACTTCTCCATCGACCGCCATATTATATAGACAAAATAGTAGAAACATCAAATATAATCGTAAATTTTGAAGATCCAGAAGTATCATTTGTTTAGATGATATCTAGTTTATAAAAATTTCTATTAGACAATACACCTATCCCCCGATTTACACGGTAGATACGTTCCTGAGATAAACGTGTAAATCTAAAATTAAAAATTTTCGCGAAATTTTTATGCGAAGAAATGCAGACACAGTGTGCGTGTGCAGCAAGTCAGCACATAAGCTCGGGATTCCTCGTGAGATGTGTACACAGCGCAAGTGTTCAATCACAGTAGCATTTAGTATAGTGCGATAAAAAAAAACTTATTTGGAAAACCGTGTAAAAGCGAAAACGTGTAAAACAAGTACCGTGTAAATCGGGGGATAGGTGTATATTATAATTTTTATTATAATTTTATATAACTGTATTATAATTTTTATTCACTTTGCTGTTAACTAGAGGTCAGTCAATAAACTTGTTAATTGTCTATTAGAAGATGTTACCATTAAAAATATTAAGTTAAGTGCCAGGAGAAAATGTTTTTTATTAATCGAATACACGAGCAATATACTGCCCGAAAGCTCGTGTATTCGATTAATAAAAAACATTTTCTCCTGGCACTTAACTTTATATTTTTAATATCCCAAGGAGAAAGTTTCTACGATTAAATAAGATGTTACCATAAAATGGTAAACTTTTGAGATGCATGTCCAATCTGGCTATCGTTCCAGTGTCTGAAAAGATCAACCTGGCTGTGGACAAAGCCAAGTTCATCCTTCACTACCATCTCGACCATTATTCCATCTTGCTGCTTGAAGAGAATGAATCTGAGCTGGCCGACTTTCCTAACGTCTGGAATGATCTTACTGCAGAGGTATGTACATTCCATTCTACAATACAACAAACAAACAACAACAAAGCCTTTATTTAGGGCCTTTGCCAGTATTCGCCAGTTCACAAGAGATGGGGAGAACACTATGTGGCCTTTTTCCGGGATATAATCCTGTGGAATATCGCCACCGCTATATATCTATTCTTTGATATTTCATTAATTAGTGCCGGAAATGAAGGACAAAGTTGCCCCATTTTATCATTTAGTTTTCGTCTTTCCTCAGACAGAGCAGCACAATCAAATAAGTAGTGTAACATCTCCATTGTTATTCCTGATCCACAGAAAGCCATTCTACAATACATGTTCATCTCTGTCTTTACAATCTGCAAATACGCAAGTTTCTTCTAAAATACTAATAAAACAATATTCTACTGTCCTTACTGAAATGATAAAACACAGCTACTTCAACCAATAATTTATTTAATTCCCGACTTTTCAGAGACTTGCTGTCTCTCTTCTCCTTTTGAATTAGGGCAAAATTGAACTTTGGATATTCGTTTTAGAACGATGAGATGGATATTTGTACGACTTAGAGATATTCCTTTTTTCAATTTTAATTGGTTGAAAATTTAAAAGAATAATTTTAAAATGTAAATAGCTTCATTATTAATCTACTCATCAATAAAATCGAATGCTATTTCTATTTAGAACTTACCATTTTTTGTAATAAAGAAATAGAATATGGAATGAAATAAAATCAACATGCAATTCAGAGCCAGGTTTATTTAACTCTTTTTATATTTCTCTAGCTTGCGTGTGCCAACATGCCCTTCAACAGGAGAACTAGAAGTATGACTTCCACACACATCTAACTATATAGTTATATATATGTTGCAATATAGTGATAATGTGGGGAGAGAGAAATAAGGAAACCACAAGTTTGGAAGATGGGACCCAGCAAACCGAGAGAGAGAGGGAGCGCTAGCGGCTGCCACTGCGGAACGACCGTTTGTGTCCAACCACCCCCCAACTGTTCAAAAATAGGTCCTGAGGGTTCCAAGAAAAGCCCTGCGGTCGCCCCCTGGAATGTGGTCGTTGGTGTCCCAATTGACCGTACTTTAGCTGCGTTCTCTCTCTCTCTCTCTCTCTGGTCGACTGTAGATTTACTTTATTATTCCTGGAAGAGCATATATTAAGACATATATAGTTATTAAAATCAAAAAAGGTATATTCTAGCCACGTTCACATGAACTTTTTGATGGCAGAGCGTCATCTGGTGGAATCAAATAAACGTTGATTTAGTCTGTTACCTGATAGTTGGCCAACCCTATTTCTTGATAAATCAAGTCAACCACGAACGCGTTTCGAGCTGTTGGCCCTCGTTAGTGGAGTGCAGACTGTACATCTACGACCAAAAACATTTTGATCCCAGAGGCTTCTTGAGAAATCAAAGTTCATGTCAACGTGGTCAGGATATGCCTTTTTTAATTTTAATAACAAACACCTGACCTTTATTTTTTTTTTTTCATTGTTTACATATATAGCAATATTAAAAATGGCATATCCTGACCAGGAGCACATGTGCTTTACAGAAGGCAGAGCGCCATCTGGTGGAACAGAAATCAACTAAACATTGATTTAGCTTGCTCCGTGATATTTGGCCAACCCAATTTCTTGATAAATCAAGAAAAGCCATCCACGAACGCGTTTCGCGCTTTTGGCGCTCGTAAGCGTGGAGTAGGCTGAACCACTGCGACCAAAAAAGATTTTCTGGTCAATATAATTTTAGCTGGAAGTTATTCTAGGTCTCCCGTTGAAAGACATGTTGGCCCGAAAGATAGGAAAATAAAACTAGTCGAAGGAACCTACCCCTGGATTGCTTGTTGATTTTTTTACACTCCATTCTATTTCTTTATTACAAAAATGGTAAGTTCTAAATAGAAAAGGCATTCGAAATTATTGATGTTTAAAAAATAAAGAAGCAATTTTTTTTTACCTTTATTTTATCACTGTGTATTATCCTTAAATATATATATCATTATCACTTACCTGTATTCTATCATTGCAGTAAGGGCGTAGAATATTGTTTTATTTTTGTTGTGTTTTAACTTTAAAAGCACACAAAAAAATATAATAACTTGAATTTGTTTATTCAAGTATCAAAAAACAAAGCTTTACATATAGAACAAATAATAATTAAGAAGAAGAAAGAAACATTTTAGGAAAAGGCAAAAACAAACAAAAGTACTGGTCAAAAAGAAACATTTAAAATCACAGATTAATATCTTCAACACTTCCCCTTAATCAGATTTCAAATGTCCCTCATACCCAGTAGATATCTCAGCATTTGGAAACGCGGCTTAGGGAGCCCTTTGGTCATAATGTCAGCAACTTGATCTTTTCCAGAAATATGTTCTACATTGAAAATACCTTCTTGATACTTTTCTCTCACAAAATAGTGCCTTACTTCTATATGTTTGGTTCTCTTATGAAATTCTGGATTTTTGATCAATTTAATTGTACTTGCATTATCAACTTTTATAATTGGTTGTTCTTTTAGTGGAGAAATTTCACTGAAAAGTCTATTTAACCAAATGACTTCCTTTGTTGTATTGCTTGCTGCCACGAGTTCGGCCTCAGTTGTTGACAAAGATACTGATCTTTGTTTTTGGCTAAGCCAAGAAATAGCACCACCAGCCAGTTTACACACAACTCCACTGGTAGATCTTCTAGTTTCTGGGTCTCCAGCAAAATCTGCATCACTGAAAGATTCCAAAACTCCTACTTTATGACCCTTTCGGTACATAATTCCATATTCAGTTGTTCCTACAAGATATTTGAAGATTCGTTTAACTGCTTCCCAGTCATATTTTGTTGGTGCTGCAAGTTTTTGAGAAACTTTATTCAGTGCAAAAGTGATATCGGGTCTTGTTAAGCAGCTCAGATGCATCAGACTACCAATCGCTTCACGAAAGGGAACATTTTCTAGAATCTCTGCTTCCCCAGGAACAGTAGAATTATCAGTTGGTGTTCCCACTTTATTCGCTTGAGACATATTGAATTTCTCAAGAATTCTTTTTATATATGCCTTTTGATTTATAAAGATTGACCCATCCGGTTGCCGCTCTATCTCAATACCCAAAAAGTAATTTAATGGTTCACTTGTGATCTTAAATGAAAACATTAGTTCATCAAGAAATTCTTTGATTTCCTGTTCATTTGTACAAGCAATGATTCCATCATCAACATATATGGCAATAATGAGTAGATGATCATTTGTTTTTCTGAAGAATAAACAGGGGTCAGCTGTACTTTCCTTCAGACATCTTTCTTTCATGAAGTTGACTATTTTCTGATTCCAGCATCTTGGTGACTGTTTAAGTCCATAGAGACTTTTCTTCAATTTCCATACAAGATCTGTTCCATTGTTGAATCCTTCAGGTTGTTTGATATAAATTTGATCTTGTAAGTCTCCATAGAGAAAGGCTGTCTTTATGTCAAACTGAACCAATTTTAAGTCTTCATTAGCAGCAATTGCTAAAAGAGTTCTTATGGTGTCATGTCTTGCCACTGGACTAAATGTTTCTTCATAATCTATACCCTTCTTTTGTGCAAACCCTTTTGCCACCAGTCTTGCCTTATATCTTGTAATCTCTCCTTTAGAATTCAATTTGGTCTTTAATACCCATTTACAATCAATTGGTTTTTGGCCAGGTGGTAATGTTGTGCATTCGTATACATCATTTTCCGTTAAAGAGTTCATTTCTTCATTCATTGCTTCTTTCCAAAATTGTGCATTTGGAGAATCCATTGCTTCTTTGTATGTCTTGGGTTCAAGACCTTCTGCAATATTTATTTCAGCATCAATATACCTTTGAGGTTTTGATATATTTGATCGATCTCTTAGATTGTATACGTCTGATGTTTGAACATTGCTTTCAATTTTCTCAATATCTTGAGTATCATTTTGTTCATCAATCTGATTACTTGAAAGTTCCTTATTTCTCTTTTCAATATCAAGGCTAAATGTTGGTATAGTTTCCTTGAATATTACATCCCTACTTGTGACAACTTTGTTTGAGTTCGGCATCCAGATTCGATACCCATCCTTGTTACTGCAATAACCAACTAAAATACCTTTTTCGCTTTTGGCATCTAACTTTCTTCTCTTTTCATCAGGCACATGAACAAAACATTCAGTTCCAAATATTCGAAGATGATCAACTGCTGTTTTTTTATCAAACCATAGTTCATAAGGTGTCTTTCCCTTAATTTGTGTTGGTCCTGTTCTATTCGAAACATATGTAGCAGTATTAACTGCCTCTGCCCAAAGCTTTAGGCTCATAATTTTGGCATATATCATTGAACGAGCTGCTTCTATTAAAGTCCTGTTTTCCCTTTCCGCTGAACCATTCTGTTGTGGAGTATATGGCATTGTGATCCTATGATTAATACCATACTTGTTTGTAATTTTTGAGGTTTCTTTATTTACAAACTCCTTTCCTCCATCTGTGAGAATTTCTTTCACTATATGTCCAGTAGTCTTTGTTTCCAAGAGAAATTGTTCTAGCTTTTCAATGACTTGTGACTTTTCTTTTAGGAAATACACTGATCGGTATTTTGTAAAATCATCTTTGAAACACACAAAGTATCTCATCCCTCCTTTCGAAACCTCCTGCATAGGGCCACATACATCTACATGAATTAAGTTTCCAGGTTGAGTAGAAGCATATTGTTCTCTTGATCCAAAACTCAGTCTATGTTGTTTGCCATAAATGCATGCCTCGCAAGGTTCATTGTCCATGACTGCATCTATTCCTTGTTCTTTAAGCCATTTTTGAACATGCCTTTTATTTTGATGTCCAAATCTTTCATGCCATAGTTGTAGCATATTGACATTTTGGGTTTTGGCTAAATTGACTTCTGCAGCATTTTCAGGTTTGATACTTGTTATTAACATACCATACAAGCCTCCTGGTAGTCTTTTCCCTTCTACAATAACTTCTCCAGTTGTTGTCTTAAAAAGTTTACAACCTTTTTTATCCCTTTTCATTTCAAACCCTTTATCCAATGTGGACTGTAATGAAATCACATTACGACTGAAATTGGGAACATACCATACATCAGTTAGGTAGTGAGTTTGCCATTTACCTTTTACACAAGTTTCAATTGTTATAGTTCCACTTCCATAAGCTATCAATTTTTCATTACTTCCAACTTTAACAGTCTGTTGGGTAGGAAAATCCTTATAAGAAGTATAAAAACTTGCATTTCTTGTAATGTGGTTAGTAGCTCCTGAGTCACCAATCCAAATGTCTTCATCTTGTTCATTGAATCTTTCACTGATTAAACTTTCACTTAAAATTTTGAATTAAGTTTTAATTTAGTTTCATCCTTTTCTTTATCCTTTAGTTTCTTCTGGTTTGCATACCTACAATCTTTAGCCAAGTGTCCTTTTCTATGACAAAAGTAACATTCTCTTGTTTCTCTTGTTTTCTGAAATTTTTCATTACTTTTGGTAGCTTTTCCTTTCATATTTTGCTTATTTTCATATGCATTTGCCATTAGTGCTGTCGAACTTGATGCGCTGCATTCATCTCGCTGTTGAATTCTTATTTCGAGTAACCGAAGCCTTTGTGTGAGATTGTCTACAGAACGTTCTTCTTTAGACACTGATTCCCAAACACTTTTAAAATCAAAATATTCATCAGGCAAGGTGTTTATGATTCTGCACATCAGCATGGATTCTGGCAATTTCAAATTTTCTTGTTTAGTAAGTTAATTTTGCATATCATTCCATAAACTTTCTAATTTTGAAATGTGCTTTGAAATATCATCTGTAGGATCCTTCTTAAAATTAAAGAATTGATTATAGAGCATGTCTAATCTCTGACCAGAGCTTTGCTCATAGACACTTAACAATTTGTCCCACATATCTTTAGCACTTGAGCAGGGAATGATTAGTTGACTTACATCAGGCATCACACTTGTTGTAAATAACAATTGGGATATTGCATCTTCACTTTCCCATTTTACATATGCCTCTTTTTCTTCATTTGTTTCTTGTTTTATTGGCTTTCTATATGTTCCATCAACAACGCCTATTACTTTGTTTATTGTTAAAAGCAATTTTATATTTTTCTTATATTCTGGCCAGTTTATTAATCCTTCCAATTTGGGAATATTCATACCCATTTTAATATTATCCATTCCAGCCATTACTAATATAAATTTTAACGCAATAAACAAAATAGAATTTTTTTTAGGCTTACCGTTGCTTTGTTATATTGCGCAGTGAATGCGTGGTTGGGTCCATAACCTGTTGTGTTTTAACTTTAAAAGCACACAAAAAAATATAATAACTTGAATTTGTTTATTCAAGTATCAAAAAACAAAGCTTTACATATAGAACAAATAATAATTAAGAAGAAGAAAGAAACATTTTAGGAAAAGGCAAAAACAAACAAAAGTACTGGTCAAAAAGAAACATTTAAAATCACAGATTAATATCTTCAACAATTTTAAAAAGAAACATACGTGTATAAAATAGTTTAAATTTCTGATAACAGATGTCGCGCTAGTGCATCATGTTATTTTTCCTTTGTCAGGATGTCAAACTTCATTTATTTTCTGTTCTGAAGATAAAGATTCTAAATGGAAGTAGATCAAGATTTAACTTCTGTTCTTTTTTTGCAAAAATTATAATTAATTCTCTCTCTAATGAATATATATTAATATAATACGAAAATATTATAAAACCGTATGATTCTTTTAAAAATAAACAATTTCTACTGACCTTACTGTAATGGAAAAATGATGAAACAGGCCCACCCATTAATTTTTCCATTACAGTAAGGACAGTAGAAATTGTTTTATTTTTAAAAGAATCATACGCGTCTAAAATAGTTTCGTATTTTGATAACAGATGGCGCGCTAATGCATCATAAAATATATTAATGGATAAGAAATATACACTTTCTTAATGCTACTCTTTTTGTGTTGTTTTCTTGCTTCCCTCTTTCTCTTTCTTGTTTTTTTTTCTTCTTTTTCTTCTGTCTATATCGTTATTTCCTTTGTCTCACTGCTTTGTTCTTATGCATACCTCTGGTGAATCCTGTATAGGGTCAGTGACCCTAAATAAAGGCTTTTTGTTGTTGTTGTTGTTGTTGTTGGATGAGAATTATAATTTTTATATCCACTTTGTTGGTGGCTAGTGTATATACACTCATGGGTAAAACTTAAGGAAGTTTTATATTTTGATATCGTTTGTCGTCTATTTTTTTTAAAGGAAAAAAAGGCAATTTTTTTAAATATACTGTACATGCTAAAAGGTACAACTTCCTTAAGTTTTGTCCATGAGTGTAAATATAAAATATATATTGTTCTGAAAATAGAGCAATCCATATTTAAATCATTAGATAGTAAAAAGGCATATATTGGTTTGAATGAAAGATTTATTTGCCAATATTTCGGCTGGCTGAACGCCAACCTTTATCGAGGCATTACATTTTTGTAAATTCAATCAAATATATGCCTTTTTACTAAATAATAAAATATATATGTTGTAAATATAATTTTTTGTTTAATTATAATTATATATAATTATTTATTTATTATTTGAGAAAAATTGTTAAGAGAGGGCTCGGATCATCAGTGAAGAACCCTCACAGACGTTTCGCCATTTGAATCTACCCTACCTCTCTACTCTAGATCGAGCTATGTGAATTATATGCTAAGGAGAATCAATGCTCAAATGCTAAGAAATTTATGCTATGCAAATATCCATAATTAACTTATCAACGGACACATAGATTCCAAGAGGACTATAAAACTAGGTACTTAACATTTAAAGTAAATGCATATTGAGAAAACGCTTTTCTACAAAGACATCACTAAATAAGAATATTAAGTATAGATGGAAATTTTGCCGGGAGGATATTGATCTAAAGAGACAAAGGTCGCCTAGATGGTCAAAATTTTGGAATAAAGTCCGCCCTAGGCTGACGAGGGCCATTAGCCCGAAACCATGGTCTCTAGGTGGACGCTTTTCAGTTTGCCAAAGCTTGTGTTGTGGCTTTGTCATCGACCTGAGGCCGCTATTTGCGGCGACGGTCAATAGATGGCGTCTAGTTTTGACGTCTATTTTGAAAGGGGAGGCGACCTTTGTCTCTTTAGAATATCAAGTGTTAAAGCGAAATATTCGTAAATATTTTCTATCTTAAATTGAACCTATCTCAATGCGAATATTATTTTATAATTACCTAGTTTGAATTTGATAATTGGGGTCGGTTGAAGGATGATCTAAACCGTTGGTTTTCGATCGCTACGACCCGGGATCGAATCCCGCATTGGGCACTTTTTTTCTGATTAAAAAAATGCTCCAATAGCCCCTGATTCTTGCAAAAGTCCAACCCCACCAGCGAATGCAAGTAACCAAACGGGCTCTGGCACATTTGTAAGTGCAAAGTCGAACTGCTTTTCACATATGTAGATATGTGGTGCACTTACAGTAAAAGCAGTTGCCTTCTTCTACCCACCATGATTATCATGGCCTATACCACGTGTACTAGGGATAAGTAAAAAAAAATTGATAATTGAATAATGATACTAAGATATTTATTAATTTATTCACCAAACATACATAAAAAAGGATAAAATCTAAATAAATCATTTATGATATTTAAAAAAAACTTGTTTTTACTATTTTTAATTAGACTAGAGAGCTTCTTCAAGTTTTCATCTTAATATAGTTCCTCTCCCGTCCGCTAGATGGCGACAGAATCCTACACAGGCAGTTTTATGGAATTACAAGGTTGTCCCAAAAGTTCGTAAACACTTGCAAAAAAATTAAATTCCAATATTTTTTCCTTTATGTATAATGTAGTTGTATTATGTATAAAGTAATTGTATTATGTGTATTATTATTCTGAAAATAGAGCAATCCATACTTAAATCATTAGATGGTAAAAAGGCATATATTGGATTGAATAAAATATTTATTAGCCAATATTTCTGTTGCCTGAACGCCAACCTTCATCGAGGCATTACATTTTTGTATACATAAATTCAGCGCCGCATAGTGTTCAAATGAAATGCCTAGATAAAGGTTGGCGTTCAGCCAGCCGAAATATTGGCAAATAAATATTTTATTCAATCCAATATATGCCTTTTTACCATCTAATATATTATTATGTATTCGCCGTAATAATATTATTCGCCAAGTAATAAGAAAAACAAAAGTTGCAGGTATTTACGAACTTTTGAAACAACCTTGTAGCAGACACATTAACAAATAAGTTGCGATAAGAGACTTAAATGCTGTTTTTAAGGAAACTTTTGTAAGGAATTTCTATATAATAGAATTAAGACACATTTCTTATTTATCTTTTCTGTTTAAAAAAAGGGTTCAAAAATCTATGCATCAATGAAATCATGAAATCCCTTAAGTACTCCTAAAATCGTGATTTCAAGACACGAACAGGACATCTTAGAATGATCAAATTTAATGGAAAAATCAAAACATTCCCGAAATACTCTAAATGTGATTCCCAACCAGCCATTCCTGAACATCTACTGAATTGTATCAAATCCTCCAAAAAAGACCTATGGGAAAACCCCAGGACTATAATAGAAAAGCTGAGACAATGGGACCTAATGGAGATCGTTTCAAAGATTTGAGGAATAAGTAACAACAACCCCCCTAAACATATTTATAGTAACTTACAGAAAAAAAAGATTGACTGACTCATCAATGGTAAACCCTTCCAGCGGTTTTGGCAGTTTAATAAACCAAACTGCCACAATTGTTGTTTTGACTTATTCTCCTTATCTCACTGTCACTGTAACTTTATGGAAAAGGTAATTGATTAAACGGTATTAGATAGTAAAGTAGAAAAAATGTTTAAAAATCAAGACTGAGACTTTTATGTGAAAAATTAAAGAAAAATAATTAATATATTGAAAATTTTATCAGTTTTCTCAATATCAGTTCAATACAAAAGTTTAGAAATAAAACTGGCGAAACTGAAAGGATGGTTAAACGCCTGATGAGCCAGGCCTCTCTCTCTCTCTCTTTTTTTCCTTTTTTTTTTTTTTGGCAAGAGTATATAGGAGTCTCAATATATATATATATATATTTTTCTAAATTGGTGAGACAATTCAATTATTTCTTATATTCAAGCTGTTATTGCAAAATACACTCATGGACAAAACTTAAGAAAGTTGTACCTTTCAGCATGTATATCTGGATTCAGACAATAACTCTGAAATATATTTGATATACAGTGACCTCTATTGAAGACGAGATAGCCAAGTGTGAACAAAAAATTGCCTCTGTCTCCTAAAAAAAAAAAGCAGAAAACAGGCAATACCAGATTTTCCACTTCCTTAAGATTTGTCCATAAGTGTAGTTAGCCAAATTTAAGTAATGAGTAGTTCTAAATTATATATTAGAGTGCCATCTATAGAGAGAGTAAATATTGTGTTTTTTAGACACAATATTGTTTTCATATTGTAACATGTTTGTATTTATTTATTTATCTAAAGAGAAAAGGGTCTCCCCTCCCGTCAAAATAGACGTCTAAAACCAGACGCCATCTATTGACCGTCGCCGCAACTAGCGGCTTCGGGTCGGTGACAAAGCCACAACACCAGCTTTGGCAAACTGAAAAGCGTCCACCTAGAGACCATGGTTTCGGGCTAATGGCCCTCGTCAGTCTAGGGCGGACTTTATTCCATGAGATCCACACGGGATCTAATGGAATCTTGACAATCTGCCAAAGAGGGCAAAAACAAAGATGGAAATTTTGCCGGGAGGAAATTGATCTAAAGAGAAATGGGTCTCCTCTATATATGGCCCAGCCACTTTGCCAGCTAAACACCTCTTTGGCAGATTGTCAAGATTCCATTAGATCCCGTGTGGATCTCATGGAATAAAGTCCGCCCTAGACTGACGAGGGCCATTAGCCCGAAACCATGGTCTCTAGGTGGACGCTTTTCAGTTTGCCAAAGCTGGTGTTGTGGCTTTGTCAACGACCCGAGGCCGCTAGTTGCGGCGACGGTCAATAGATGGCGTCTGGTTTTAGACGTCTATTTTGACGGGAGAGGAGACCCTTTTCTCTTTAGATCAATTTCCTCCCGGCAAAATTTCCATCTTTATTTATTTATGTTAAATATTTAATTATTCTTTGATTTTTCTTCATAGTTAGGCAGTCGGCAACACTGCATTTTTTTTTCTTTTTGTAATATTGTCTAATAGGACAATATCACATTTGTACTAGTTTTTCACATTGTGTCGCGGTCTCACGCAATTCTGGCCTTAACTACCCGTTTCATGATTTTTCAGGATGCCTGAAAGACCAGTTTTTTGGTCGTTGAGGTACAGCTTGCACCACGCTGATGAGGGCCAACAGCTCGAAACGCGTCCGTGGTTAGCTTTTATTGATTAATCAAGAATGGGTATTTGGCCAATTCTAGAATAATTAAAAATCAACGAGAATAGTTGATATTTATTCCGATAGATGGTGCAAGCCATCAGCAACTTTCAGTTGCACGATAAGGAGATGCCTTTTTTCATACTATTGTCTAAGTTGTTTTGTTTATATATTATAGCTTACCTTGTTGTAATATAATTAAATATTAAAACACAAAATATTGTGACAATCCCTTATTTCTAAATAGGAAACGTTATACATATATTATTAATTAGCTATATATTTCTGTAGACATTAAAGTGATGATAGAAAATAAATTAGATGAGGGAATTTGACTCATGAAAATGATGTATGGCGAGTCCTTACAGGACGGAAATGTCCTAATAAAGCTGTTGTTGTTGTTGTTGACTCATCAGTGGTGAACCCTCTCAGTGGTTTGGCTGACTGCGAATCTGCAGATTGCTCCATTATTGTATTGTGCCTTTTTTTCTTATATATAGTCTGTGATTTTATTAGAAAGTCTATTAGAGGTGTTCTTTGTGAATTTATAGAAATAATCTACTTGGTCTACAGAACTGTATGCATATAATTTGAAGAAAATTCAGTGGACACCGCTTTCCGCAAATATGATTTTATATTATACACTCATAGACAAAACTTAAGGATGTCAAACCATTTAATGTCTCAGGCAATTTTGTTCACACTTGGTTATCTCGTGTGTCTTCAATAAAGGTCATTGTAATATCTTTCAGAGTTTTGATCTGAATATTCCGATATACACGTTAAAAGGTTCAACTTCCTTAAGTTTTGCCCATGAGTATAAATCAATTTTCAGTCATTATATTCTGACCTTAAATACCCATTTCTTGATTTCTCAGAAAACCTCTAGGACCAAGAGGTACAGTCTGTGCCACGCTGACGAGGGCCAACAGCCCGAAACACGTACGTGGTTGACTTTTAATGATTTATCAAGAAATTGGGCTGGCCAAATATCACATCAATAAGTTAGATAAACGTTTAGTTCATTTTTGTTACACTAGATGGTGCTCTGCCATTTAGAAACTCTCACGTGAGCACGGTCAGGATATGCCTTTTTTATTTTGAATATATATATGTATATTTTAATATATATGTAGTCAAACAGACATGTGTGACTCTAAGATGTGCTGTAGATGAAAGAGGTAGATGAGCTGTTCCAAGAGCTGGCCGTGGAAGCGGAGGATTGGCTACCAGAGGAATCCGACACTGAGGTACAGAACTATATATATACTCTTGCAGAAACACGCTTTCCGAGTAGTTAGGCTAACTGCTAAAATTGTAGAACTAGGAAAACAAACGGCTAACTGTGAAAAAAGGGGCATCTCCTTATCGTGCAACTGAAAGTTGCTGATGGCTTGCGCCATCTATCGGAATAAATATCAACTATTCTCATTGATTTTTAATTATTTCAGAATTGGCCAAATACCCATTCTTGATTAATCAAGAAAAGCTAACCACGATAACCAGTTGCTCGATAAGGAGATGCCCTTTTTTCATAATTATGCACCTTATCCCAGTACAATATCACATTTGTACTATTTTTTCACAAACGGCTAACTATCATATTATTTTCTCAATATTGTTTTCAAAATAACGATAATAAAACATGGTAGCCCACAAATACAATTGCTGAACAGAATGGAAGGAACTTTTATCACAATGAGCAGGAACTTGTTATTACAGAATATTAAAGCATTGGAACCATATATCGTCATAATGTAGATAAATGAATGATAATGTTAATTAAATAAGACAACAGATATCTAGAGATGAGTTTCTTTCCATATTTATTGCAATCTCAAGTTTTCGGTCAATACCTACAGCCCTTCAACAGAAGTACGAAAATGAACAATGATGAAACGCTGTTATATACTGCGTTATGAAACGCTGTTTCATAATTGTTCATTTTTGTACTCCTGTAGACAATTGATAATTAAAATAATTTTATGAACATCTTGTCAATACATGCAAAGTGCACAGTCTGCTTCTATCACACTCTTCTGTAGAAGGACGGTAAATGCCCGAAAACTTGAGATTGCAATTCTGTATCTAACGGCCTTTTATCATTGTTCATTGTGTACTCCTGTAGAAGGACGGTAAATGCCCGAAAACTTGAGATTGCAATTCTGTATCCAACGGTCTTTTATCATTGTTCATTGTGTACTCCCGTAGAAGGACGGTAAATGCCCGAAAACTTGAGATTGCAATTCTGTATCTAACGGTCTTTTATCATTGTTCATTGTGTACTCCCGTAGAAAGGCGGTAATGCCCGAAAGCTTGAGATTGCAATTCTGTATCTAACGGTCTTTTATCATTGTTCCTTGTGTACTCCCGTAGAAAGGCGGTAATGCCCGAAAACTTGAGATTGCAATTCTGTATCTAACGGCCTTTTATCATTGTTCATTGTGTACTCCCGTAGAAAGGCGGTAATGCCCGAAAACTTGAGATTGCAATTCTGTATCCAACGGCCTTTTATCATTGTTCATTGTGTACTCCCGTGAAAGGCGGTAATGCCCGAAAACTTGAGATTGCAATTCTGTATCCAACGGCCTTTTATCATTGTTCATTGTGTACTCCCGTAGAAAGGCGGTAATGCCCGAAAACTTGAGATTGCAATTCTGTATCTAACGGCCTTTTATCATTGTTCATTGTGTACTCCCGTAGAAAGGCGGTAATGCCCGAAAACTTGAGATTGCAATTCTGTATCTAACGGCCTTTTATCATTGTTCATTGTGTACTCCTGTAGAAAGGCGGTAATGCCCGATAACTTGAGATTGCAATTCTGTATCTAACGGCCTTTTATCATTGTTCATTGTGTACTCCTGTAGAAAGGCGGTAATGCCCGAAAATTTGAGATTGCAATTCTGTATCCAACGGCCTTTTATCATTGTTCATTGTGTACTCCTGTAGAAGGGCAGAGATACCTGAAAACTTGAGATTGCAATAAAAATGAAAATAAACTCACATCTCCAGAAACCTTTTGCATTATTTAATTTATGTACAGGCTATTCACATCTATTAAATTGATACGAAAATGCATAGTACAAGTTGTCATGTGTAAGAAACAGCTGTCACATATAGCGGTACTATCACATTATCCATAACCAGACTTGCAAATACAAAGTAATAGGTAGAGAACATGAATGTGATGTTGTTTAGACCATTACCTGCTATAGTTGGGGAGAGGGTGGGGTGCAATTGTTAGGGCGTGAATACGAATGTTCTATTAGTGATAATACCATTGTTGTATTGATGATAATACGATTGTTGAATTTTTTTTGGGGGATATTTTTTACTATTATTGTATTGGGGATGTTAAAATTGTTTTATTGTGGAGATATTACAATTGTTGGAGTGGGGATATTACGATTGCTGGATTGGGGACATTGTAATTGTTGTTTTGGACGTATTACCTTGGTTTCATTTGGGATATTACGATTGTTGTATTTGAGATATTCCAATTGTTGCATTGGAGATATTATAATTGTTGTATTGCGGATATTATTATTGTTGGAGTTGGGATATTTTAGATTATTGAAGTGGGGATATTTCGATTGTTGGAGTAGGGATATTTCAATTGTTGTATTGGGAATATTGCAATTGTTGTTTTGGACGTATTACTTTTATTTCATATGAGATATTATAATTGTTGTATTTGAGATATTATAAAATTGTTGTATTGAAGATATTCGAAGTTTTGAATTTGTTTCCGGATATTATAATTGTTGGATTTCGGATATTACAATTGTTGTATCGGGGATATTGCGGGTGTTAGACGGAGAGAGAGAGAGCAGTCGATAGCGAATGATAAGTGTATCTAAACTTATTGATTTTCCCAGTGTTTATTCCTACAAGTTTTGTCCATGAATGTATATATATATATATAATATACAGGGTGTACCAGGTAAATTGGGAATTTCAACAATGGTATTTTAACTGAAATTTTTTGCAAGTAAAAATTAAAATATCCGAATGAAATTTGACACAGTAGTAGATAAAAGGATATAGTTTTTATTTATTCAATGTAGTTTCCATTTTTAGCTACAACAGTCTCGAGGCGAGTGCGGAATGAAGCACAGGCCTTGGCGACGATGACCTTGTCCATTTGGGTCATCACCGTGTGAACTGCTTTCTTGACAGACTGGATGGTGGTATGAGGAGCTTTGTTGACATCTCTCTCAACAACGCCCCATACATAGTAGTCGAGGGGATTGCAATCTGGAGAATTAGGGGGCCAAATATCAGGACCCCAGTGACTAGGGACGTTAAGTGTCAGCCACGATTGTGTCTTTTTTGCCTTATGGGCTGGAGCTGAGTCCTGTTGGAAGACATACTTCCTTCCTGCGGCCACCATGTCCATCCAAGGCTTCACAACGGTCTCCAGAACATTGATGTAGGTGTCAGCGTTCATCCTAAGGCCCTTCTCAAAGAAATGGGGAGGCATGACATCACCTTCACTGCTGATAACGCCAAGGACCATTACGGAGGCAGGAAATTTCGTGTGCATCACGACAGGTATCTCTGAGGGGTCTTTACAGATCCAGCGATCATTCCTGGGATTTACCTTTTGGTCCACGTCAAAGTTATTTTCGTCAGAGAAGAACCTTAGCATGCCAAAAGAGTCGTGTTTCAGGTTGTTGAGGAGGGCAGCAGCCTTTCCTTTTCTGTTATTCTTCATATTCTCAGTCAGCAACTGACCTTTCCGAAGGGCATAAGACTTGAGACCAAGGTTCTCATGGATAGTTCTGACAATTGTCATAGAGCCAACGTCCATTTCCTTGGGTTTGGCCCTCATGCTCTTCCCAGGGTTTCCATCAATCTTCTCCTTGACATTTTGGACAAATTCTTCGCCTCTTACCCTGTCCGATCGACGCTAGTGCTTTTTCCTTGTAGCTATCCCCTCTTTGTTAATGTCGGCCTCATCAAACTGCTTCTTGACACGATAAATAGTGGTTTTGGGCAACTTAAGAAAATCCACTATCTCTTTGGGGCTCCTTCCGGCGCGCAGAACAACGATGATGGCAGCTCGATTTTCAAATTCTCGGTTACTCTTCATCAATACACTGCGCACACATGTACTGTTGCATTTTACATGAATATGGCTACGTAATGAAAAAAAAAAACAAGTTTTTAATCTCAAGTAGTTTTTGTTTT